>CAUJRU010000423.1:0-698557 GCA_963277665.1 Viscum album | reverse complement strand
TTAGCAGTTTCATCCCAGAATAAACTGCAATCTTTCAGGCAAGCATGAATTTTTTTTCTTGAAAATACAAGTTCCTAATCTAACTTCCATTCCATATAGTGGTTTTAGGGAATATCTGCATGATATGGAAGTAAATACTTCAATAAGGTAAGAATGTAATCAACTGCTGCATTAGAAATCCCAAACATAGTTTTCCCATGAATCAATCGGATTAAAAATTCCAACTTATTCATTTTATCTCACAGTCGATATACTGGATTCGTGGAAGAATCATTCAATTTTTTCACCCTTACAACATCTTCATTTTGATTAGACACATTATGTGTGATCATATCAAAGTCTTCTTGGGTCGGAATCCTTTTTTTGGTGATGATGAATAAACAAAAATTTGTCATATAACAAATTCTCCACTCCAGTCCTCTAATTTGAATCATCAGCAATTTGATATTTCATTTTCTCCCCATTGTGATACCACACATAGTAGTTTTCTTGAAAACCATATTTGGTTATGTGGTAGATAACTTCTTCAAGGCTGAACCAAGGTCTGCCAACACAATTGGAAACATGGGCAGTGTATGTGACCACTATCTGAAGTATTGTGAAATGAAAAATCTAATAAAATACCCAAATTGTTTTGAAAATCGCTTTAGATCCGATCAGTTTCATACATAAAACTTCTATCCATTCTGTAAAAAAAAATAATTTGTATAAGTCATTTCATCAAAAGAAATTCAATAAGATTGAAGTTTCATCGAAAATATATTTAAGTAACGAGAAATGTTCACTTTATATGAAACCATAACTGAAAAATTACTCTATATGAGAATCATAATATAAAAGAAAACAAAATACTATATTTATAACAAAAATTCTTTGAAGAACTATACATGAGTGTACAAGATCATGTAAACTTGTGGAGGAGAATTATTCAGCAGTTGACTAAATTTTAGACAGAAAAAATTTTATATTTTAGTAGATAATTTGAGTGATCACATATATTTACCAAGGGGGAGGGAGTGTCCAGTGGGGTGAGGGGTGTCTAGGGGGTGGCGAGGTTATCAATGGGGGTTGGAGGTGTCCAGGGGGTGGGGGCTGTCTAGGGGGTTCGGGGTGTCCAGGTGGGCGGGCTGTCAACGGGGGTGGTCGTGCTGTCCAAGGGGGTAGGGGTGTCCAGGGGTAGAGGGTGTCTAGGGGTGGGTGGACAGTCCAAGGGGGTGAGGCGGGGTGTCCAGGGGGTAGGTAGGGCTGTATAGGGGGTACGGGATGTCCAAAGGGTGGGATGGATGTCTATGAGGATGGAGAGGCTGTCCAGGGGGTACGTGGTGTCCAGGGGGTGGGAGGGCTTTCTAGGGGGTGGGAGGGCTGTTCATAGGGGTGGTCGGGCTATCCACGAGGGTAGCGGGGCTTTCCAGTGGGGTCAGGGGTGTCATGGGGGGGGGGGGGGGCTTTCCAGGGGTGGGGGCGTCCGGGGGGATGGGGGTGTCCGGGGGGTGGTGGGAGGGTGTCCGGGGGGTGGGCTGTCACAAGGGTGTGGGGGGGGGGGTAGGGGGGCTGTCCAGGGGGTGGGCAGGGTGTCCACGGGGGTGGCGGGGTTGTCCAGGGGGGGTTGGGGCTATCCAAGGGGATGGGGGGCTTTCTAGGGTGTGTGTGTGGGGGGGGGGGGGGTTCAGGGGTACGAGGTGTCCAGGGGGTGGGAAGGCCGTCGAGGGGGTGGCGGGGGTGGCGGGATGTCTAGGTTGTACAAGGTGTCCAGGGGGGCGGGATGTCCATGGGGGTGACGGGCCTCTCCAGGGGGGTCAAGGGTTTCAGGGGGTGGGGGGGCTTTCCGGGGGGGGTATCCAAGGGGTACGAGGTGTCTTGGGGGTGGGCAGGCTGTCTAGGGAGTGGCATGGTTGTCCAGGGGGTACGGGGTGTCTAGGGGGGTGGTCCGGCTATCCACGGGGGTGGGGGCCTATCCACTTGGGGAGGGGGTGTACAGGGGTGGGCAGGGCTGTCCAGGTGTGTACGGGGTGGGTGGGCGGGCTGTCCATGGGGTGTAGGATATTTCCAGGGGGTACGGGGTTTCCAGGGGGTGGGTAGGCTATCCACGGGGGTTGGGGGGGGGGGGGGTGTACAGTGGGTACGGGGTGTCCAGGGGGGTGGGCGGGCTGTCCAAGAGGGTGACGGGGCTGTCCAGGGGGTCGGGGGGGGGGGGGGGTCCATGGGGTGCTTTCAAGGGTGGGAGGGGGGTGTCCAGGGGGTACGAGGTGTCTAGGACAGGCCACCCCACCCCCCTTGACAACCCACACCCCCACTGGACAACCCCCCTACTGGACAACCCCCCTCCTTGGACAACTCAAACCCCCCTCCCCCACCTGGATAGCCCCCCCACCCTAGGACAACCCACCCCCTCCCTGGACACCCCACACCCCCTCCCCTGCTGCCCCCACCTGGACAGCCACCCCCACTTGGACATCCCACCCCTTCCCTTGAAACCCCACACCCCTCCCCCACCTAGACACCCCACCCTGACCCCCTAGACAACCCAAACCCATCCTTGGGGCAGCCCATACCCCCCTCCCCCACACCCCTATAGAACCCCTAGATCCCCTACCCCATGGAAAATCCACCCCCACCTGGATAGCCCCCCACACCTGGACAACACACCACACCTGGACAGCCCCTACCCCTCCTGCACCCCCCTTAGGGAATTTTTATTTAAAAATCATTTTATTCATTAAGATATCCAAACTATCATGCATTAGCCATTTCACTATACAAAAAACATAAAACCCCACTAAACATAATACAAAAAACCCCACTAAACAAAAAAAAATTAAACAAACATAAAACAAACATAAAACAAACATAAAACATACCCTTTACCCCAATAAAAAAAAACCTAAAACAAACCCTTTAACCCTACACTAAACAAACCATTTAGGATGTATGAAGTGTTGAATAAAAATAAATAAAACAAACAAAGGGTTCCATAATCAAACAACGCTAATTTTAATTTACCCGAAATCAAAACAAAACATCAAACATAAAATAAAAATAGGAAGAATAGTTAAAATAACTTAATAATTTGAAGTGTAGAAATAAAAATTTGTTTGATTGAAGATGGATCTTAGGCTGGAAGGTGTTTCGAGGTCGAGAAGACTTCGAGAGGAAGTCAGGATTAGGTCTACAGTTGGGTGTACTGGGAGCTGGGGCGCTGGGTATTTGGGGGAACAATTTCTTAATGGGGTTTAAAAACCGTTGGGAAATCCTCTCTTTACCAACAGTTTATTAAAACCGTTGGTATATGTTAGAGGAACTGAATCTTTACCAACGGTTCTATCAAACCATTGGGAAAGCTTAACAATTTTAACACATTTGCCAACGGTTTGAGAAAACTGTTGGCAAAGGTGGCTTTTTTTTACAGTGTACCAATGGTTTCTTCAAACTGTTGGTATATATCCAATAGGAAAACCACCATTTCCAGTAGTGTAAATTATATTTATACTTCCCTATGTGAGTTTACTATTCCATTGGTCACAATACTATTCATAAGGGTAATATTACTATTCCAAAGATTCAGGTTACTATTCACAAAAAAATTAAGTTGATCATATCTGACTCTTTATATATTTATGATAACAAATTTGTATTTATTTTTAAAAAAAATCATATAATAGAGTCAATTATTTAAACTATAATAATTATTTAAATGAAAAATGATGTATTTTTCACTATTCATAAAAAATATGAAACATCTTAGAAAAATACTAAAAATTCACCCTAGATTAATTTTGAAATATGAAATTAAAAAATGATGATTATTTTACAATGATAATTCACTAGGTATGAGAAAATTAACTTTCAAATATAAAAATACATAGTTGTTAAAAATAATATAGGATAGAAAATGCATAGTGGAATTGCATAATGAAATTTCCAACTCTTAAAAAAAATTATGTTATCATTTACATTTAAAAAGTGGTGTTTTAATCATACTATTTCATTAAAATAATAAATATTAATAATACCTTGGTTTATTATAATAATTATGTCATTTCTAAAAATTATAATTTGGGTTTAAAAAGTCAATTTATCAAATTTGTCTCAAGTAAACATATATTATATTAATAAAAACTACTATTAAATGTGTATAACCCATTATTGTTCATAGTTGTACTAATCCAAATTTATTCATGATGTATGATGTTATTAGGAAATAAAAATTTATTCTATGTGCTTCTATTATAAAACTAATAAAAAAGTTATTGGGATGAAATAGATCCATAAATAAGAGAAGTATATTTTTCAGGTCGTTACAATTCCTTGCCTATGAAAAACATTTGAGAAATGCATTTGATGTTCAATGTTTGATGCTTTCATCAATATATAGTGAAATAATGAAGTCTCATGAAAATATTGATGCATATAACATGCTTGATAAAATATGTGGTCCTTACCAGGAGAGATATAGATAGAAATGTTTTGAGATTTCCAAGACTATCTTTCAAATAAATCTTGGATAGGGTTCCCCAGTTGGGCCTCATGTAGTCAAGATCATTGGATACATTGAGTTATTAGAGGTTCTAGTGTTTAAACTATACAATGAATTGAGCACTGAACTCATTCTGGCATCACTCCCTTAGAGAATCTCTATATTTGTTGTGGATCTTAATATGAACAACATTGATAAGTCTTTTCCAGATCTTCCTACACTTATTCTCTAATTAGATGAGGATATAAAGCATGAAAACCCTTTTTTTACTTATAGTGAACAAATATAAAGGGTAAGAGAATAGATTTATGACCAAAGAATCTTTACACCCTTCCAAGAAGAGAAATTTTGAGGGGAAAGAAGGGGAACAAGATTCTATCTAATTCGCATGTGGTAAGAAGGGCCTCTAGAGAAAAAACTGCAACCAACCAAAGATGTAGGGGGAGATTATGGTACATTTGTTATCAAGTAAAATTTATATGTTTATAAAAATTGGGTATCAGATATATCTTTTGGTTCTCACATATATATTCAAATACAGGAACCTAGTATATTTAGAAAGATTGACCATGGGGAGGTAGATCTCCAAGCAACCAAAAGAATTAAACTTGGTGTTGTAGCTATTGGGGACTACCAACTCACATTTCCAACTAGAATGATCTTGGTTTGATAGGGTTTTTATTATGTTCCTTTAATAACCAAAAAAATTATTTCTATATACAGACTTGATACAAATGAGTTTTATTTAATTTAATAATAAATGATTCTTCTTTTATATAGATATCATTTATTATGATAAGGAACATTTAAATGACGATCTTTATGTGTTGAAGTACATGAAACAAATAATGGAAATCAATAATGATGTTACTTCCCATGAATCATACCACACTCAACTTTGGCATCACCATCTAGGTCATGTAAACGTAAAGTTTTTGAATACACTACATCAAGATGGATATTTGGATTATTTTGAACTAAATTCACATGGTGTATGTAATGTATGTTTACAATGAAAAATGACCAAATCACCATTTAGCAGTAAAGGTTAAAGGGATAAAGAGATTCTTGAATTAGTTAATACCGATGTGTGTGGATCATTTCCTGTTGAAGCAAGGGGTGGGTAGTCATACTTTATAACTTTTACTAATGATTTTAGTAGATATGAATTTGTCTACTTAATGAGGTATAAGTCAGATTCTTTTGAAAAATTCAAGGAATACATGAATGAAGTTGAGAACCATCTGTTTCGGTGCGGATGTGCGTCGGGTTACGCTGTTCCGCCAGGACGCGTTCGCGCGTGCACCCGTCAACCCGAGGGGATGGGCGCGCGGCTTGTGGTCCCGCAGTCCCGCTTTCCAAGGGCGGGCGGCATCCGTCCCTTATTCAGGGGCGTCTGCTCCTTGATCGAAACCGGGATGATGGGATGTCGGCTCCTCCTTCCTTGGACATCTCCTCGGAACTTGTCGCCTAATCCGGGTCTCCCTCATAGACTTAAGAATGTTCGTGAATCTCGTTCCCGGCGCCATATCTTCATGGACACCGATTAATTACGCTGCTTCCGCCCGGACGTTCCAAGGAGTCTGGGCAGGGCAGCAACCTGCGGTGAGAAGGTCGGGTGGCTCTGGGTGCTGGGGGCGTGTCGTAACACTGCGGCTCTGCACATCTGTCTTCCGTCCCTAATAGGGCTTCTCGAAGGCATGATGGCCTGAGGCATCCCGTACTAGGTGCGGGGAACTGTGTCACCTGAGGTTTTCCTCAGCTTCCCGTGTTTAACACGGGGTATGCCGCGAGTTTAACGTCCAGCGGGGACGGCGTCGGACCGATCAACACGAAAAGTGGATCAGATGACAGAACCCCTTGCGGGGAACCTCCGACGCTGGGGCCAGCACATGGGCGGCTTCCCAAGTAACGTGGAGTGGAGTGAAGTGGCATGACCCCACCGGGATGTGGCGGCCCGGGTAAGGATCAGGATGGATGATGGAGTGAAGAGCTTGGACCCCGTAGGGGCTTCCTACGTACCGCGCGTTAGCACGGATCAAAGTCAACGTAGTTCGGGTATACAGTTTAACGTCATGCTGGACGTCGGCAAGCCGACTCACGAAGAGGTCGAGGCCGCCGGGCGGAGGATTGAACCGAACCACCTCGCACGGAGGGGGATGGAACGGCCGGGTGGATCACAGTTTCACGTCATGCTGGACGATAAAAGGGGAAATGGAAAAGGGGGGCTGTGGGGAGGCACCGTGGAGATACACACGGGCAGTCTCCCACAGGGGCGGATTCATAGGTGAATCAACACAAGCGTGAACCCTGGAGGGGTCCACTGATGGACGAACCGACGTAAATACGACCGGGACGACCAGGTGGCGGGCTTGGACCTCAGGGAGGCTTCCTACGTACCCTGTATAGAAGACAGGGATCAAAGTCCACGTAGTTCATTCTGTCAGGACTTACGCACTTGGGGCAGCCCGGATGCTGCAAAACTCAGTTGGAAGGGACTTGGACCGAAAGCGGAAGACACCTCGATCCCAGTCAGACCCTCTACTGGCTTCGGCAGTGGGGAGGCGCAATGGAGATACACATGTGCAGCCTCCCACGAGAAACTAGGGGTTTGTAATACCCTGCCCCCGTAGGGAAAAGCCACTCCCATTAAATCGTCCCTAAAGAAGGGCAATCCCGACATCCCTGCAGGGACGAGCGGGTGGGGGCCACATCCAAACCGGGGGGACCCTGCGTGCGGAGCACGGGATCAGGTTGCGGACGGTTTAGCGTCTTGCCAGACGAAGTACAGTTTAACGTCATGTGTTGAGGACGAAGCGGACGGTTTAACGTCTTGCCGGACGAAGTACAGTTTAACGTCATGTGTTGAGGACGAAGCACTTGGCAGTTTAACGTCTTGCAGCGCGGACGATGGGGGCTAGGCAGTTTAACGTCGTGCAGCTTGGACGGATGTGCAGTTTAACGTCGTGCTGGACGAATATGCAGTTTAACGTCATGCTGGACGTATGCGCAGTTTAACGTCATGCGGGACGAATGCGCAGTTTAACGTCATGCGGGACGAATGTGCAGTTTAACGTCATGCTGGGCATAGGTTGCCGGACGAAGCACTTTGCAGTTTAACGTCTTGCAGCGCGGACGATGGGTGCATGTCACTTCGCACGAACCTGGAGGGCCGCACGGGAAGACAACGCACGGTGCGGGCACCCGGGATGAGAATCATCGGGTGCCACACAGGCGGGTACCCTTAGGAGGTCAACGGGGACGACCCTGGCAGATTGCGCGCAAAAAGGAAGCTTTGCGCGCAATACTGCGGGCCGGCGCGCAATCGGGGCGGCTGGCGCGCAATTGGGCCAGCGCCTTGCGCGCGGATGCTTGAGATTGCTCACACCGGGCTTCGGATAGCGCGCGGGGGCAACGACTCATTCTTTAACGAATGGCCACTTGAAAAGGGGGGGGGGGTGCGCGCAATCAGGCCGGATTGCGCGCACCCCGGGGGCAATTGCGCGCAAGCGGGTTCTTTTGCGCGCAAAGGCCTTAGGGTGAGTTTTTATTCAAATGAAAGGAGCCAGCGGGGATTGCGCGCGAAGGCGGACCCCGAGGCTTTCTTGCGCGAAAGAAAGGAGGTTACCTGAAGTTCGTCATTGCGCGCGGAAGGGGTTGAATTGCGCGCACGAGAGACGTTTCGACTTCCAGCAACCTCTGAAACGTTGGGGGTCGCCTTATATTTATAGGCAACCCCGGGCGCGGAATCCAGGGTGCGAGCGCGAAATTATCCTCGCGGGCGCGGAATCGGGCGCGGCGCGCAAGGGAGTCGCACGGACCCGCGGCGCGCAAAATTGCGCGCCGGACCGGCGCCTTGCGCGCATCCCGGGGGGTTTGCGCGCGGAACATCACCTTTGCGCGCGGGCCTCTGAAATTCCGTGCAAGGCCTCCGGGCCCTCCGAAACATCCTTCCGACTCCAAATATGACCTCGCTTTCCGCATCCGGAGCTTCGTTTGGGAACAACGGACTTTTCCGGCGTCTACAAAAGCCCCCCCTCGGAATCTGATCGGCGAGAGGTCGCAACGATCGGGTTCCGAGGGAGACGCCGGAATGCCGAAGTCCTGGGCGACGCGGGACTGTGGCGCGCAAAAATGGGTGTCGGGCGCGAAAGCGGCCGATGCGGTCGCGCAAAGCCTTTTCCGCGCAGCGCGGACCACGTCCTCGCCTATAAATAGGGGCACTGGGTCCCTCCGTGCCGTACACTGGCCTTCCGCGCGATAAGCCTCTCTGCTCTCGTGCGCGAAATTGCCTTTTCCGTCGCGGAATTCGCTCGCTCGTCGCGCAAAACCGTCCGGACTTCGCTCTGTTTTTGCGTGAATACCCGGGGTTTTTCGCGAAGGACTTCCCGATTGCGCGCCGTCCACTAGGATTGCGCGCCGCCTCTCAAACTTTTCCACCAGCCTCGTCCGATCCCGCACGCTTCATCCCTTAACCCGCACGACTCCCGAATCTTCCGAGATGGCCGCGCACAGAGGAAATGAAGGGGATGCCGCCACTCGCAGAGCCGAGATGGCGACGAATGAGGAGGTTTACGGAGCCAAGGAGATTGTTTCTAACAATCAATCCTTGTTCGACTTACTAACGCCGGCCCAGAAGACATACCCATTGTCAGACAACCTGCCGCTCTGGAACTTTGGCCTCCTGGATGAGGTTCCAGTGCCAGGGTTCGAGGTTGATGCGCCGCGAACCTGGGTGACTCGGGAGGACGAGCTGCCCCGCTATAACATCACCAACAATGGGCATCCGGCCAGGGAGACCAGGCACTTGGACGTCTACGTCCTGAACCCGAGGACGCGAACCATTGATGGGGGTGAGCCTACAGCGGAGAATTCTCCAGCCCTCTACTCGAGCACATACCGTCAGAGTGTCACTGACGACACCAAGGGATGGCTGAAGGACTGGGACTTGCGATCTGGGGGCAACTTTACCAGTGAATGGGCCTGGGCGTTCTGGGTACGCCACACTTGCGATCACTTCGCAGAGGAGCTGCGGTACATCGGCCTGTTCGAGGCGGTGTGGACGTCGCAGTTCCACTTCTACCAGCAGTCTGAGCTCGGGCCGGAGCTGTTCACTCGCTGGTCCCCGGATACCAACACCTTCCATCTTCACCATGGGGAGGTCGGCATCGGTCTCTGGGACATCCACTGCATCGGAGGTATCCCGCTGGAGGGCTACCAGTACGATGAGTTCCTGCCACCGAAGAACATCTGGGAGGACAGGTCACGGACTCCCATTCTGACCTGGCATCTGCTTGACCTGGCTACGCAGCGGCTCGGGATCCAGGACTTCCAGAAGGACATAGCCTACAAGGATTGGTTTGGCCAGTTCCTGGAGCATGACCCGGCGGTCAAGATGCCAGGCAGGGGGAAGCGGTGCCCGACCGCAGCTCAGAGGAGCCGGAACGGGTCGTACTGGCGGGTCCTGGAGACGGGCGATTACTGCTCATGGGGGTACCGCGTCATCGAGGCCCGGGACCCGAACGTCCGGTACGCGGCGTTCCTGGCCGCCTTTCTGAGCGGGTGGCTCCTGCCAGTGCGGGATGCGAGGATGGGCGTCCGCCCGGCGACACTGGCGATGGCGGGCGCCATGGCTGCCAACAAGAGATACAACCTCGGGGTCCCAGTACTGGCGAGGCTGTATGCCATTCTGGGACGCATCTCACGAGGGGGGTCGCCACGAAGGATCTGTGGGCCCTTTCAGTTCTTCCACGGCTGGGTGGCTGCTCACCTTGGTGGGTATACGTTCCCAAATGCCATCAGTCCTCCGGGCAACGGCCTGCGACCCTCCCTGCTGAACATTGCGGGGGTCGCTCCGATGACCCTCAGTGAGGAGGGCGTGAGGGTTCGGATTGGCAATCATGCCAATTTCAACTTCAGCCCGTTCCCCACTCCTGTCGGCCAGATGATCGACAACGGACAGGGCCCGCTGGAGCAGCATGAATATTTCCTGAACATGCGGGGCGGGGTGCTCGTGGCTCGGATCGACGGGAAGGTGATCTGCGAGCCTTACGTGCCGACCCGGTTCGCCAGGCAGTTCGGGTGCCTTCAACGGATGCCGAAGAGGGTATTCACTGCTGTTCGGGAGGAGACGAACCCTTGCGTCCTTCGCCAGATGTGGCTGATGTTCGTCGCCTTCGGCTCTGGCGACGTCATCACTCTCCCTCCTACCGGGATCGACGCAGGCTTGGCAACCGAGTATGCCGAACACTGGGCCATCGCGTACCCTGAGGGGCTTCTACGGAAGCCAGTTCGGAGGCTCGAGGTCACCCGTGCGGAGACCGGGCGTCAAGGGAGGAGGCGAGGCGCCGCCACACGGGGGAGAACGGAGGCGCGCCAAGCAGCGGGGCCGGCGCGAGCAGGGACTTCGGCGGCGGGCGCATCGCAGGCTGCCGCCACGACCTCGGCGCCCAGAGAGGGGGCGCATGCGTCGGTCGGGGAGCGGCCCGGGAAGCAGGTGAGGCGTCTGCTCGAACCCTCCCACGATGCGGTCTTCCCGGCGCTGTGGTCGGCCTGGATGACCCTGCGACAATCACTGGGGACCGACGTCATCTGGCGAAAGATACTCAGAGAAGGAATCTATCTGCCAGAGGTCGGGCGCCTTCAGATCACCGACATGGTGGACTTCAACCGACAATATGCATATCTGACGGCCATGGACGAGTACGCGCGCCAACGTGGTCAGCGTGCGGAGCCATCCCTTCTGGTGAAGGTGATGCTCGGTCTAGAGCCCGCTCCAGAACAGATGCCACCGGGAGAAGATGACAGTAGCGACTCCGAGGAGGAGGAGGAGACGGGGGAGGATGAAGGCTCCGAGGGAAGGTCCCATCGGGGGAGCCCACGGGAGAGTGGCGAGGTGGCCGGCTCTGACAACGTTGATGTCACTGAGCTCCTCGAGGTCCGCTTCTATCCCTACTCAACTTGCTTCATCCATTCTCTTATGCGGCTTCTAACCCGTTTCTCCATCCTTCTCAGGAGCACACGGATGTCGGTCAGGCGTCCTCAACAGGAGTAGGAGAGGCGCCAGCAGGACAAGGCGGGGGCCAGGCACCCATTATCGAACTGTCAAGCGCTAAGGGATCCCCTGCTGCAACTGTTCCTGCGGCGACCGGGGTAGCGGAAGATGACGCTCCGAACTCCCGTAAGTCTCCCTACTTTACTGCTGGTGCTTGCCATTGACGATCCGTGACTAACCATGGCATGCCCCGCACAGTGATCTCAACATTGGAGGCTCGTCGGGTTGCCGAACCCGGGCCATCTACGAGTGGACCAGTGGTGGACATGCCGCCTGCTCCGGAACAGACCTTCCAAACCGAGCCGGCCCCATCAACTGCTGATCAGGGGGCTCCGGACGCCGGCGGCGCTGACATCGGAGAGAGGGGGGCTGACGAGGGCGTCGTCGCCGCTGGGGCGAGAGAAGAAGGTCGCCCAGGTGTTGGGGAACCTATCTCCCATGAGGACATCCCAGGGGCGGACCCTGCAGCAGACCTGCTGGCTGCCTTCCCTGCTTACCGGCCTGCCGACCCCGAGGAGATGGATGACTCGGACGCGGAGGCGGTCGAGGATAGCCGGGTAACGCGACGCAGGGGGTGGAAGTGCATCCAGCGCTTCCTCAAGCGAGACCCATCGGAATGGCTGGGGCGCATGGGATCACTTCAGACCTGGCTGCGCTTCCTGTGTGCCGGGGGAGCTGATGCTCAACGCCTCCATCTGACGGTCCGTGATTTCATGGCCGAGAAGATGCGCGAGAGCCGCCGGCGTGCCGACGTCGCACAAAGTCGGGACATGTCGGAGAGCATGCAGGCGCTCATCGCGGCAGAGCAGGAAGTCCGGCGCCTCGAAGGGCAGGCGGCAGAGAAGGAGGCCTTCGTCGCAGCATGTACCGAGCTTGTGGAGAAACTATCGGCACAACTGATCGACGCTCAGGTACAGCTGACGGAGGCGGGCCAACAGATGGTCACACTCCAAGTCGAGCGGGAGCGCGCACAGGCCAGGATTGACGAACTGCGTGCTGCGACCGCCGACGAGGAGAGGGCACGCAGAGAACGAGAAGCAGCCCTGGAGGCCGCCAGCCAAAGGGTAGCGGCATTAGAAAGACTTATCCAGCACGCTAATCCCTAGGGGCTTTGTTTTTTGCCATTCCTAGAACACTTTGCCTCCGTTATTCAATATTTCGATCCATTTGTATGAATCAATATACTTATCTGCGTCTTTCGGTTTAATATGCTCAACCACAATTCGTTGTCTTGCGGGAGTGTTAACCGAGCATCAGGCATCCATAATTGGGCCTGGGTTTCTGGAGAAAAGAGGGAGGTCATTCCTAGGAAAGGAGACCTCAGACCTAACCAATGTATCACCCCCCAACTTGTTCCAACACACGAGCGGGACAACGCTAGGGGCGTTGAGATTTTATCCGAACATAGGGAAATGAGAAAGGGTGAATCGCGTGTCCCGAATCCAGACATCCACAACGGCCGGCCTTCCAGGAAATGCCCAAGACGGTAGGCAGACAGTGGATCGACCATAACAACTGCAATAGACGGACCGAAAAAGGCCATCATTCATATTGCAGGAGGCGGACCACATGTCATCATGAATACCGCTTTGGGGTTCCTTCAGACACAAGGGTGGAAAATCCAGATCAACAGGGCATGCGAAGCGTGGGGCGAAGTGACGATTTGTTCGGACAGAATCCAACGCTCTCAAAATTGTGCCACCGTGGGGAAAACGTATTAGGCGGATGCACTAATCTGGCCGTGAGTCACCTCAATTCTCAGACATCACCTCTCTGACGAGGAAACTGTCGCTTCCCATCCTTGCGATGGGGCATCCCGAGCTGAATCGGGGAGAATATCACAACTGCACCACTCTACCCGAAGTCAGGCCAGACGGCCGGCGACGAGGAGGGGCGGGACTTAACGATCCCTGAGGCTGGACCCGAGTCGGAATGCCCGGGCGTTCCTACGTACTCCATCAGGCTGGAGATCAAGCCACACGTAGTTCTGTGAGTGCAGTTTAACGTCATGCAGGACGTAGAATCCCGTTTAGGGGAGATCTTAGTTTAAGGTCTTAGAACTCGGACCATAAGGAGAGATCTTAGTTTAAGGTCTTAGAGCTCGGACCATAAAGAGAGATATTAGTTTAAGGTCTTAGAGCTCGGACCATAAAGGTGGAGGATCTTAGTTTAAGGTCTTAGAGCTCGGACCATAGGGCTAGAGGATCTTAGTTTAAGGTCTTAGAGCTCGGACCATAAGGGCTAGATCTTAGTTTAAGGTCTTAGAGCTCGGACCATAAGGAGAGATCTTAGTTTAAGGTCTTAGAGCTCGGACCAGAAGGGGGGATCTTAGTTTAAGGTCTTAGAGCTCGGACCATAAGGACTAGATCTTAGTTTAAGGTCTTAGAGCTCGGACCATAAGGAGAGATCTTAGTTTAAGGTCTTAGAGCTCGGACCAGAAGGAGAGATCTTAGTTTAAGGTCTTAGAGCTCGGACCATAAGGGGAGATCTTAGTTTAAGGTCTTAGAGCTCGGACCATAAGGGGAGATCTTAGTTTAAGGTCTTAGAGCTCGGACCATAAGGGGAGATCTTAGTTTAAGGTCTTAGAGCTCGGACCATAAGGACTCAAAGCACGCCACATCATGGTCATATCCCCTGGATATGCGAAGATGCACTGAGGGATAGTGTCAAGAGTGTCGAGGTTTCGCCTGGTCAGAATGGGAGGTGGAAAATGTGAATCATGCGGCCATTCACTCAAGGACTGGGGGCACCGGTGTAACGATATGGGAGTACTGCCGACCGTGGCGGAAAAGCAGCATCAATATCGCACTAACCGTTGGTGGAATGAGGCAGCAAACGAGCATCGACCGCTCAATCGCAGGATTCATATCGATTTGCCGCCCGAGGCCATTGGGGGTACCGGCCCGAGTCGGTGGGAGAGCACTGAGGCATTGTGTCCGAACCGTTCACGGGGGCTCCACCCAGGGCGTAGACGATGGGTCCGAATGAAAGGGAGCACGAAGCCTGAAAAGTGGAGGAAACCTGACCAAGCGGATCCTAACCCTCCTGGCAATAAACCAGAGTACTCTTGACACCGGTGGACCACGGCAAGGGGTCGGGGAACACGCCTTGAGGGTGACCTGAAGGCGGCGGATTTCCCAGAGAAGGGGGAATCTCTAAGAGGTGGGGGGCTGGACCCGAAGTTTCAAACATCCGGGCGTTCCTACGTATCCCATAAGGATGGGAATCAAGCCGCACGTAGTTCTTGAAGCGCGGTGCAACACAATCGGGCATCAGCGCGGGGAAGAGTGCGGGTCTGACCCTCGCACACAAAAGGAGCGGCATTTGATATTTCTTGTTTGTCCTTAAAGATGAATGGTTTTTCTTTGTGCGGCGACATGCCCGTGATTGAGAAATCTCTGGCGTCGCCACAATAATCAAGCCATGGAAGGCATTGATGAATGGCGTGGTCATTAACCAGCGCCCAACATGAGTGTCCCCTGAGGAGGACATCACGATGCAGTGCCGCTTCTCGTCGGGCGGCCAAGACGATCACAGTTTACGGTCGTGTGGTAGGACCAGACAACACAGTTTAAGGTCGTGTGGTTCGGACCATGGAGGAATCCGCTTATTGCGGTACGGCGGACACGGCGGGGGTGGGAACATACCCAGCCCTGCGGTCACGCACGATTCCAGGAGAAGAGTCTTGGGATAGGGGTCTGCATATGTCCATCACCCGAGGGGCAGAGATGCTAGCCTCCAGATATACTGGGCCCAGAACGCAATTGTTCGGGCGACTCCCTCCTCCTTATGGGGACGAGGGTCCAGCTACGCATGGACCTTAGGGAGGATATCTGCATATATCCTTGGTGCTCAGATCATGGGAGCCTCGAACGACATCATTACCCTGGTTGGTCTGCCTAACGTGTAGAGGCGTACCGGAGGTCAGTATGAAGAGAGTGTCAAGATTCCACTACAACGCACAAAGGCGGAGTGTGATGAGGACTGCGCAACCAATGTTCAGAGCCTGAGAGAGCTGACATGGCGATCAAGGACGTTGCTGACGCATTCGCAACACAACATCCGATCGCGTCAGCCTAAGACGGGGCAAGCAAACGAGCATCAACCGCTCAATCGCAGGATTCATATCGATTTGCGGCCCAAGACCCACCGGTAAATCGACCCGGAGCGGTGGGAGAGCACTGAGGCATCGTACCCAAACCGCTAACGAGGATCCCTTTGAGTGAAGGCTCGAACAAGAGGAAGCGTGGGGCCTGACAAGCAACACATGACTTGTCGGGATTGAATCTGACACTACGAGTCATAGACCGAAGCACCCCAAACATGTTAACAGATCTCCGGAAAGGGTCGGAGGACTCACCCTGAGAGCAACCGAAGGGGGGCAGATCCCCGTGATCAACCAAGAGACGGGGCTGGACCTGAGACACAAGCGTCCAGGCGGTCCTACGTATCCCATAAGGATGGGAATCAAGCCATACGTAGTTCTGGAAAGGCAGTTTAACGTCATGCAGGACGATGAGGGGTGTGAGGTAGTCCCACACACGGGGGAGGCGTACGGCGCGGCCAGTAGACCGACGTGAATGAGGACATAGCCCCGCACTCACACCATACGCCGCACACCCGGGGGCAACTGGGCCAAGGGCCCGAGATGGGATGGAAATTCCCGAAGGATGGGGCTGGGCCTGAAACACAAGGGTTCAGGCGGTCCTACGTATCCCATAAGGATGGGAATCAAGCCGCACGTAGTTCTTGAGTGGCAGTTTTACGTCATGCAGGACGAATGCTGAACAGTTTAACGTCTTGTAGCTCGGACGTAGTGCAGTTTAACGTCGTGCAGGACGTGGTGCAGTTTAGCGTCATGCAGGACGAAGTGCAGTTTAGCGTCATGCAGGACGAAGTGCAGTTTAGCGTCATGCAGGACGCAGTGCAGTTTAGCGTCATGCAGGACGAAGTGCAGTTTAGCGTCATGCAGGACGAAGTGCAGTTTAGCGTCATGCAGGACGAAGTGCAGTTTAGCGTCATGCAGGACGAAGTGCAGTTTAGCGTCATGCAGGACGAACGGACACTCAGGCAAAGTATTGCTTGAGGAACCTAGCGTTGGTGGGAGGAGTGACACGCTCACCATCCATAGTCGCTAGGGAGTACGCGCCATTGGGATAGACCTTGTGGACAACAAAAGGTCCCTCCCACTTGGGCTCCAACTTGGGCGGCTTCCTGCCGGGGATCATCGGTGCTCTTAGGGCTAGCACTAGATCACCCTGCAGGAAGGAGCGGAGGCGAACCTTCTTATTTAAAGCTCGAGCCATTCTGCTTTGATGCCTCTCCAAGTTGTGCAAAGTGCGAAGTCTATTCTCATCCAGTGCTTCCAACTCGACTAGACGGGCTTCAGCAACTCTGTCCGGCGCTTGCTGGTCGTAGACCGCAGTGCGCAAGGACGGTAACTGGATCTCGATGGGCAGGACGGCCTCAGCTCCATACACCAGGGAATAAGGGGTCATCTGGGTGGAATTGCGAGTCGTCGTCCGATAAGCCCAGAGGGCGTTGGGGAGCTTGTCCGGCCAACTCTTCTTGTTCTGACCAACCATCTTTTGCAGAATGTTAGAGAGGGTTTTGTTAAACGCCTCGATCTGTCCATTCGCCTGCGCATGATAGCGAGATGTATGGTTCGAGCGGATGTTATACTTGGCGTACAACTTCTTCAACTCGGCTGCTCGGAAATTCGCTCCGTTATCCGTGAGGATAGCGTGAGGCACTCCAAATCGATAGATGATGTTGGAGGTCACGAAGTCAGCGATCGAACAGGATTTGACCTCTCTGAGCGGAATCGCTTCTGCCCATTTGGAGAAGAAGTCCGTGGCGGTCAGAATGAACCGGCACTGGCGAGCTGTCGCCGGCGGGTAAGGTCCCACAACGTCCAGTCCCCAGACTGCAAAGGGCCAGGAATACCTTGTGGTATGGAGAGGCTCCGGCGGCCGATGCACAAAGTTCGCATGAACCTGGCACGCATGGCACCTCCTGGCGTACTCGATGCAGTCATGGATCATAGAGGGCCAGAAGTATCCCAACCTCCGAATCTGGTGGGACAGCTTCGGCCCAGTCTGGTGGGCGCCACATGAACCAGCATGAACCTCTTGCATGACTCGTGGGATCTCGACTCCCTGAAGGCAACGGAGGAGAACACCATCAAATCCGCGTTTGTAGAGGATCTGCTCCAGGCCGGGGCTGCTCTGGAGGACAAACTGCGATGCACGGCGTCGAACTCGCTCGCGCTCGGCCCGATCTGACGGAAGAATGCCATGTTGGAGGTACTCAACCAAAGGCGCCCTCCAATCATGGGCTGATTCGACTGCTATATCTGGGGTACTCGGGGCTCCGGGCATAGGGGCAACCGTGGTGAGATTACTTACCAACGGGCCGCGATCTTCTTCCGGGATAACGGGAGCGATGAGCCTGCGGCGCGTCATGCGGACGATCAGGTTGTCCTGTTCAGGCTCCGCAAGTGACGCAGCAAGGCTGGCCAAAGCATCTGCTCGACCGTTCTGCGACCGGGGAATATGGACAATTTCTGGCCGAGAAGGGAACCGGGCCATCAGAAGGAGGGTGCACTCCAACAATGGCACAAGTTCCGGCTTCCTGACAACATAGTCGCCATTGATCTGCTTAACGACCAGCTCGGAGTCCCCTTTCACACACAGATGGGGCACGTCGATCTCGAGAGCTAACTCGAGGCCGGTGATGAGGGCATGGTATTCCGCCTCATTGTTGGTACAGCCCTCTGACAACAGGAAAGAGTATGGCAGCACGGCTCGCTCCGGGGTAATGAAGACGATGCCCAAGCCCACTCTATTGAGCTTAGGATTATCGAGTCTTCTACCGGTGGGGCTCCGGGAGGCACCGTCAAAGTGCATCTGCCAGCATGGATCGGCTCGATCAACCGAGAGAATGGTCTCATCAGGAAAGCCTAGATCCAGCGGCTGATCCGAGGAGGTCGGGTGAGCGGCCAGAAAGTCTGCCAACGCTTGCCCTTTGATGGCCTTCTGAGACACATACCTGATGTCGAACTGCTGGAGAATCACTGCCCACCGCGCTAGACGGCCAGTCAACATAGGTCGGCTCAGGATATATTTCAACGGGTCTACCCGAGAAACCAACTGTACCTCATGGTGCTGCAAGTAGTGCCGTAATTTCTGTACGGCAAATACGAGCGCCAGACAGCTCTTCTCGATGGGGGAATACCTAACCTCCGCATCGAGGAGCATGCGACTGAGGTAATAGAGGCTATTCTCTGTTCCCTCGTTGTTCTTCTGGGCGAGAAGGGCACCCAGGGACCGTTCTAGGGCGGTCACATAAAGGACCAGCGGCTTTCCGGATACGGGCGGCATCAGGACCGAAGGTTGAAGCAGGTACTGCTTGATTTCCTTGAAAGCGGTCTGACACTCTTTGTCCCATACATAGGTGGCACCTTTCTTCATAAGCCGAGAAAAGGGCTTACACTTGCCGGCCAGATTCGCGATGAATCGGCGTATATAGGCTAAGTGGCCTTGGAACCCTTGCAGTTCCCGGACGGTACCCGGGGGAGGCATCTGGCTAATCGCCCTGATTTTCTCTGGGTCGATCTCAATACCCCGGTATCTTACCACAAATCCAAGGAACTTTCCGGAGGTGACCCCAAAGGCACACTTCAACGGGTTCATCTTCAGGCAGCGAGACCGGAGGAAGCTGAACACTTTCTCAAGATCTTTGAGATGGTCCTGACGCTGGCGCGATTTGACAACCAAGTCGTCGATGTAGAATTCCACCAGTGTGCCGAGGATTGGATTGAATATGCGGTGCATCGCCCGTTGATAGGTGGCACCTGCATTCTTCAGGCCGAAAGGCATGACCCGGTAGCAAAAGGTACCTTGGGGGGCCCTGAAGGCAGTGAACTCCTCATCCTCAGGGGCCATCCGAATTTGGTTGTATCCGGAGTATCCATCCATGAAGGAGAGGGCTTGGAACCCTGCCGTGGCATCAATCAACAGCTCTGTCACTGGAAGGGGAAAATCATCCTTCGGACAGTGGCGGTTGAGATCGCGGAAGTCGATGCAGACTCTAATCTGCCCGTTCTTCTTCCTGACCGGCACAATGTTGGCCAGCCATTTGGGGTACTGAACTTCCCTCACGAAGTTGGCTTTGATAAGCTTGTCAACTTCGGCCTCAACCATGGCACCATGGGATGGGTGCATCTTCCTGGGAGGCTGCTTGAACCCGCGATGGTTCGCCGGGAGACCAAGGCGGTGGACGGCTACCTGAGGATCTAGCCCCGGCATCTCGTCATAGCCCCAAGCGAACACATCACGGTGCTGCCTGAGAAAGTCCACGTACTGCTGCTGCTCCTCAGAGGGCATGGCGGCACTAACCAACGTGGGTCTTGGATCGGCCTCGGTTTCAAGGTTCACCTGTATTAACTCATCGACCGTGGCGGGGACGCCCTCCTCAAAGGCTGGGGGTGCGTCTTCCATACCCTCTCCACTCGGGGAGGGATCATCCACGGGAGAGACTGCGTTGGAAACTGCATTGGGGCTACCAGGTCCTGCTGGGCCACTGGTGCTGGCGCGGGCGGTCGCGGCCGTCTCATCAGGAGACTCGCGGACCGTCAAGACCATGGCGACGTCCAACCGGTGAATCGGGAGGACGTAAGCGTCATCCAGACCTGCCCAGGGATCGCTCGCAACAGCGACAGGCTCAACCTCACCTGCCAGGATCTGCTTATCCTTGCTCTTGTAATAGTCCGCGTCCAGATAACGGGCTTCACATGAGGCAAAAGGAGAGGCATCTCCTTGAAGCACGCCTACTCGACCATTAAGGGAGTATTTGAGGCATTGGTGGTATGACGAGGGGACCGCCGCGTGAAGGTGAAGCCATGGCCTGCCCATCAATGCGTTATACGCAGTGTCCTGAGAGACTACCATGAATTCGGTGTTGGCAACCAAGTCACCGAACTGGGTCTTCAAACGTATCTTGCCGACCGGGGTTTGCTCGGTGCGGTCGTACCCTTGGATCCTGAGGTCGGAGGGAATCAAGTCATCCTCAGACAACCCCAATCTCCGGAGCGTCCGAGTTGGAATCAGGTTAATCCCGGACCCCGTGTCGACAAGACAACGCCGGACTTCAAGGCCATTGAACTGGCCAGTGACATACAGCGGACGAATGTGTCCCTGTATAGGAGGGTCTTCATCCTTACCAGAGAACGAGATAACTGCCTGAAATTCGGCGTCCTCGATCGTTTCGGCGTGAAAGGCCCCTGCAGCCGCAACCTCTGTCTCAAACTGGAGGGGGCTCTTCAGGGCTTCAGCGAGTGCCTCGCGCATCTCAGATGACATGCGCAGAGCCTCAAGGATGGAGAGCCTTGCTGGGATGTCGGCCAAGTGCTTCAGGACATCATACTTTTTGGCCAAGCGCGAGCTCCTGGTTGCAGGAGGTTGCTCTGCGGTTGGTGGCATGACGGGCCTTACCGGTTGGATCGGCGGCCGACTGGTACTTGGCGCATCTCGCTGTTCACTGGTCGCAGTCCGAGAAATGGTCACCGTACTGAAGTCAGGAGGCCGGGATGGACTTGTGGCAGGGCGGAGCTGGTCGCGACGCGGCTGAGGCGGTTCTGCCTGGTCCCACACCACAAACAGTGGCGGAGGCGAATCCGTCATCCCCGGATGGGGAGCCTGCGCACGTTGAGCTCGATCTTGAGCCTGCCGCCTAGTCTCAGTGGCGTGCACGGCCTGGCCGGAGGTACCGATGGCTGTGCCCCGGCGACTCCTGCTGCTGCGGTTCTTCCGACGGTGGCGACGACCGGGGACACTAGGGAGGTCCACCTGGTGTTCTTCAACGTCGGGAACCGAAAAGGGATTTACCAGCTCGACGGTATTAACCGAAGCGTACCCAATACCGTCATCGGACGAGTCATCCATCACCGGGCGGATCCGAGGAGGGACCCCCATCTCCGGGGGCATGAAATCGCCGAGAGTACGGGATAGTGGCGGAACTGGCGGGGCGCGCTCTTCCTTCTTGCGCTGCCGCCGTTTGCTCCTCTTGGAGGAGGCAGACCGGGACGACGATGCCGAAGCAGCACCCGCAGGTTCTGGGGGCTCAGGCTGATTCAAGCGCGCACGGATGATTCCCTGGGCGCGAATGGTCGTCTTGCGGGCCATCCAGTTATTGTACTTCTGGGATCCGCGGTCGGAGACCAGCTGCCATTCTTTCTCATCGCCACCATCGTCATCTGATCCCACGAACACGCCCGCTACCTGTGCTGGAGCTGGGCCCAACCTGATTACATTGTTGTTAATCTGGTCTTGGAGCCAGTCCTTAAACACATAGCACCGCTGGATGGTGTGCCCCAGGGCCCGATGGTAGGGGCAGTAGCGGGGGTTATCTGTGAGATGTGCCTCCTCTGGCTTCCAACACTCAGGCAGTCGCACAATCCTCTGCTCCAGGGCGCTCCGGAAATAACCGGGGACCTGATCCTCATGGAATGAGTACGTCAGGTGTCGCGGGCCCCTGGGAGCGCGGTCTTGACGAGGGGCTGGAGGGGCCTGCCGAGGAGGTGGACCCTGATTATCTCGCCTAGGTTGTGGCGGTACATTACGCGGAGGGGCCGGCCGGTTCTGAGGCTGCCGTTGCTGGGCCGGGAACTGAGCCCGTGGAGGCGGATTCCTGTGAGGCTGCGGAGCTGGCCTCACCGGCAGCAGCTCCAACGGCCTGGGAGCCTCTATCTGGGCCACAGCAGCGGGCTCAGCCCTGCTGGCTCTCCTTGCAGGAATCATAGGAGGCAGCGGGTGTGCCTGGCTGGCCTGTTGCAGGGCTTCCTCAAGACGTTGAGCTTTGTCTGAGAAGTCCCTGAACCCTCCGGGGTAGTTCTGAGTAATCAGGGAAGGGACCAGCTCGGTCTTGACGTTCCCGACGCACATTGTCAGCAACTGCTCCTGAGTCAATGGCATGTCAAGGGAATACGTGAGACCCTTCCATCGGGCGACGAAGTCCGCGACTCGCTCATCAGGCCTCTGCTTGCACTTGAAGAGGTCTGCGATACTCGTCTTCCGGGTCGTGGAACTGAACTGGTAGAGGAACTGTCTACGGAGGTCCTCCCAGCTGGTTACCGACCCGACGGGGAGCTGGCTGTACCAGACAAATGCTGGCCCTTCCAGTGTCTGAACAAAGCAGCGAAGCTTAGCGGCCTCCTGCTGCGCCGGAGTCCCCAACATAGGCCCGCACCTCGAGTTGAAGTGGGCTAAATGCTGTGGCGGATCTCCAGTCCCGTTGAAGGGGGCGAAAGTGGGATTCCCGAATCCCGGAGGCGCCGGCATGTCATCCACCCATGCTGGGTAGGGCTTGCCGTCCGGTGGGATCGCCACCTGCCGAGTCTCCAAGGCTTCCAAGCGGGCAATGAGTGCCGCCATCGGATCGTCCGGACATGGGTTCCAGTCCTGGAGAGGATCTCTAACCACGAGCGCATTGCATGGCCCTTCAATCGGGTCGTCGACCGGGTCGTCGAACTCGGCAGCTCGTGGGATGGCGGGCGGAGCGGCCCTTGGGGCAGCGGGAGGAATCCGAGCGGGATCTCTCAGGTAGTCACGCCGCTCGGGAGGGTGTGGCGAAACATAACGCGCCCTCTTGCCATAGGCAATGGCCTCTCTCCTGTCGGCGAACACGACGTAATCACGGTTGCCCGGGAGAGTCTCATCGAGGGGTGGTTGTTCCGGTCCCTGCTGTCCTGGCCTGGGATCACCGTAGTCAGGCCGCCGTTCTGCAGCGCGCTCGGCGAGGAGCTGGTCAACCAGCCTCTTCTGTTCGGCGAGCTGCTGACGTAGCTTAGCCTTCTCGGGATCCTCCTCTGCCCTCCGCATGGAGGCAGATGGGTCGGCGGGCCTTATAGCCTCGCTGTGCTCTTTTCCTTTGCTGACGTTTCGGCTCAACGTCAGTGCTTCAGTGGGTGCGGGGAGCCCCAGGAGGTTCCTCTGATGACGAGTAACTCTCACTGATGGGTCTGACGACGGCTTGTCTTCGGGGGGGAAGCCCCCGTCGAGAAGTTCCAAGTCGTTCCCCTCTCCCGACAGGTCAGCCATATTGACCGTTCCTGTCCCTGGGGATATACCCTCAGGGCCACCCAGCGAATCGGGCTGTCGGCGGATCACACTGAAGCGTAGGGCAGCGTACTGCCCCCATCCACGGATATACACGTGGGGAGTGGCTTCCTCGATAACTTTGCGGAGTGCTTGAAAACACTCGACGCATCGTTGTTGGAGGGCCTCGTGGTGCCCAAATGACCCGGGGTGCCGAACCGCGGGGAGCATGGCCAGGTCAATTTGACGGCACTGCTCACCAATATCCTCCAGGTGCGCTTGACTCCCGGGGTATGGCATTTGTAGGCGGTGAAGACAGGAGCGAGTCTCCCGGAGAGTTCGGCGGAAGCATTCAAACTCATCCGGGGTGAGCGATTCGGGTGCATCAAAGCCCGGTCCTGCGACTGGCCAAAACTTCTCAGGGAAGTGGCCCTCTGCAAGGACGGTCCAGAAGCTCCACGACTCAAACTCGGGACCCAGATCTCCTTGGTCCTCTTCCATGGCTGGGAACGGACGGGGAACTGGTAGTGGTGCCGAGGCGGGCCGCCGGGCTGACGGGCTGGCCGGCGGTGAATACGGCGAGCAGGCCGATTGGCCTCCATATCCCGGGCCGCCCTCTGAGGGTGGCGGTGCCCTGGCTACCACATCACGATAGGACGGGCCGGCGAGCGAACATCCTGCCGTAGCATCGGTGCTCGCCGAGGGTGCACCAGATCGTGGTTCGACCGTCGGTCCCCAGATAAAGTCTCCGGCTTCTCCGATCGGGGCGGAAGGCACTTCCGGAGGGGCCGGTACCAACCGCAAGCTTGATCCTTGGGGGTCTACCAGGCCCTCGTTACTCCGGATATACCTTCAGAGAGAAGCGGGGATCACATCGATCTCGCTCTCGGGGAGCACGAGGCTGACGTGCCGCATTCCTACCCCTGCCCTTGACTGGCGGGGTTGGGGAAGGGGCTCTGTCGCCGAATCGTACTCTGCCTCTGAGTCAGAGAAGCACACCGGTCGGATCTCTGTCCGGAATTCCGTAACATTCTTCCCTCGGCGTCGACGCCTTGCCTTCCTGCCCCTGGGTTGTTCTTCGGGGCAGGGCTGATCTCTGTCCTGGCGTCCTCCGGCCGCACTGGTGCTGGGGCCAAGAGGACTGGGAACCAAGGTGCGAGGGGCACCGGGACAGATATCAAAGGGGACGCGGGGAGAGATGATTCCGGGCAGGCCTCCGGGCCGGGATCGGGAGGTGGGATGACCCATGCCTCTTGGATCAGCCACACGGAGTAGACCCTGTTGGTGAATAGCGCTACCGCGAGGTGGTCCGCGGTGGCTACTGCCTGTACCAGCAACCGGGAGAGTCAACCCAACCTGCCTTTGGGGCGGTCGGGGCCTCGATCCGGGTCGGGCATAGGAGTTCCCCCGCTCAGGATGCACAGAGGCCTGGCGACTGGAGCCAGCGGTGGCTCGGGCCAATGCGGCCGCTGTTGCTAGAGCCCCAAGGTGGGCATCCTCTTCCGCTCGTGCCCGACGTTGGCGTCGGGACAGACGAGTCGGAATGAGCGTCGCGGGCAGGTGGAGAGCCTGTTCCTCGACTTGAGGGGCCTGGCGGCGATGTCGTCGTGGCCTGGCGGGAGCCCTTATCATGGATCCCTGGAGCGGACCTCGGATAGGGTGATCCCGGGCATCTCCCACCTCATCCGCATAAGGAAGGGAACTGTCAGAGCGCTCTGGGGATAAACTCCCGAAGCGATTGGATGTTGAGGTAGGCAGCGGTGCCTCCCCGCGCGGCCCTCGGGGGCGGCGGTGGTGGCGAGGCGCAGCCTCCTCGAGGTCTAGGCGAGCCATTTCCCTAGTGGGGATGACTCCCTCTTCCTCGTATCTCCGCACCAGGGTGTTGATCACCCTTCTCTGGATGACCTCCGAGGGGGAGAGAGGGCGTGGTCGTCCCGCAATTGCGGCTGCTGGGACGGCTGCGGAACGGGCGGGACCGCGCGGAGTAGCCGCGTCGGTGTTTCCCCTGTCCCTGCGCCAGTGGGCGGGTGGCGATTGGGCACTGGATCGGGCGATCTGATTTCTGAAAGCAGGGAGAAAGACCCATTAACACTGACAGGAAAAAGGAATCGACAACCAACCATTAGCGCCACAACGCCTTCCGTGGGGGGAACCCAGGCCCTCGACGTTGCGAGACGGAGTGCCCGATTTCACTTCCCCAGCCCCTGGCGGGTAAGACTGAATGCTTGGCCGGGCAACATGCCGGTCTTCCAACACCTCTGAAAGCCATCGGTCTTCATATCGAGGAGAAGAGATTCACGTCGGGTTCACCATTTTTCTGTTTCGGTGCGGATGTGCGTCGGGTTACGCTGTTCCGCCAGGACGCGTTCGCGCGTGCACCCGTCAACCCGAGGGGATGGGCGCGCGGCTTGTGGTCCCGCAGTCCCGCTTTCCAAGGGCGGGCGGCATCCGTCCCTTATTCAGGGGCGTCTGCTCCTTGATCGAAACCGGGATGATGGGATGTCGGCTCCTCCTTCCTTGGACGTCTCCTCGGAACTTGTCGCCTAATCCGGGTCTCCCTCATAGACTTAAGAATGTTCGTGAATCTCGTTCCCGGCGCCATATCTTCATGGACACCGGTTAATTACGCTGCTTCCGCCCGGACGTTCCAAGGAGTCTGGGCAGGGCAGCAACCTGCGGTGAGAAGGCCGGGTGGCTCTGGGTGCTGGGGGCGTGTCGTAACACTGCGGCTCTGCACATCTGTCTTCCGTCCCTAATAGGGCTTCTCGAAGGCATGATGGCCTGAGGCATCCCGTACTAGGTGCGGGGAACTGTGTCACCTGAGGTTTTCCTCAGCTTCCCGTGTTTAACACGGGGTATGCCGCGAGTTTAACGTCCAGCGGGGACGGCGTCGGACCGATCAACACGAAAAGTGGATCAGATGACAGAACCCCTTGCGGGGAACCTCCGACGCTGGGGCCAGCACATGGGCGGCTTCCCAAGTAACGTGGAGTGGAGTGAAGTGGCATGACCCCACCGGGATGTGGCGGCCCGGGTAAGGATCAGGATGGATGATGGAGTGAAGAGCTTGGACCCCGTAGGGGCTTCCTACGTACCGCGCGTTAGCACGGATCAAAGTCAACATAGTTCGAGTATACAGTTTAACGTCATGCTGGACGTCGGCAAGCCGACTCACGAAGAGGTCGAGGCCGCCGGGCGGAGGATTGAACCGAACCACCTCGCACGGAGGGGGATGGAACGGCCGGGTGGATCACAGTTTCACGTCATGCTGGACGATAAAAGGGGAAATGGAAAAGGGGGGCTGTGGGGAGGCACCGTGGAGATACACACGGGCAGTCTCCCACAGGGGCGGATTCATAGGTGAATCAACGCAAGCGTGAACCCTGGAGGGGTCCACTGATGGACGAACCGACGTAAATACGACCGGGACGACCAGGTGGCAGGCTTGGACCTCAGGGAGGCTTCCTACGTACCCTGTATAGAAGACAGGGATCAAAGTCCACGTAGTTCATTCTGTCAGGACTTACGCACTTGGGGCAGCCCGGATGCTGCAAAACTCAGTTGGAAGGGACTTGGACCGAAAGCGGAAGACACCTCGATCCCAGTCAGACCCTCTACTGGCTTCGGCAGTGGGGAGGCGCAATGGAGATACACATGTGCAACCTCCCACGAGAAACTAGGGGTTTGTAATACCCTGCCCCCGTAGGGAAAAGCCACTCCCATTAAATCGTCCCTAAAGAAGGGCAATCCCGACATCCCTGCAGGGACGAGCGGGTGGGGGCCACATCCAAACCGGGGGGACCCTGCGTGCGGAGCACGGGATCAGGTTGCAGACGGTTTAGCGTCTTGCCAGACGAAGTACAGTTTAACGTCATGTGTTGAGGACGAAGCGGACGGTTTAACGTCTTGCCGGACGAAGTACAGTTTAACGTCATGTGTTGAGGACGAAGCACTTGGCAGTTTAACGTCTTGCAGCGCGGACGATGGGGGCTAGGCAGTTTAACGTCGTGCAGCTTGGACGGATGTGCAGTTTAACGTCGTGCTGGACGAATATGCAGTTTAACGTCATGCTGGACGTATGCGCAGTTTAACGTCATGCGGGACGAATGCGCAGTTTAACGTCATGCGGGACGAATGTGCAGTTTAACGTCATGCTGGGCATAGGTTGCCGGACGAAGCACTTTGCAGTTTAACGTCTTGCAGCGCGGACGATGGGTGCATGTCACTTCGCACGAACCTGGAGGGCCGCACGGGAAGACAACGCACGGTGCGGGCACCCGGGATGAGAATCATCGGGTGCCACACAGGCGGGTACCCTTAGGAGGTCAACGGGGACGACCCTGGCAGATTGCGCGCAAAAAGGAAGCTTTGCGCGCAATACTGCGGGCCGGCGCGCAATCGGGGCGGCTGGCGCGCAATTGGGCCAGCGCCTTGCGCGCGGATGCTTGAGATTGCTCACACCGGGCTTCGGATAGCGCGCGGGGGCAACGGCTCATTCTTTAACGAATGGCCACTTGAAAAGGGGGGGGGGGTGCGCGCAATCAGGCCGGATTGCGCGCACCCCGGGGGCAATTGCGCGCAAGCGGGTTCTTTTGCGCGCAAAGGCCTTAGGGTGAGTTTTTATTCAAATGAAAGGAGCCAGCGGGGATTGCGCGCGAAGGCGGACCCCGAGGCTTTCTTGCGCGAAAGAAAGGAGGTTACCTGAAGTTCGTCATTGCGCGCGGAAGGGGTTGAATTGCGCGCACGAGAGACGTTTCGACTTCCAGCAACCTCTGAAACGTTGGGGGTCGCCTTATATTTATAGGCAACCCCGGGCGCGGAATCCAGGGTGCGAGCGCGAAATTCTCCTCGCGGGCGCGGAATCGGGCGCGGCGCGCAAGGGAGTCACGCGGACCCGCGGCGCGCAAAATTGCGCGCCGGACCGGCGCCTTGCGCGCATCCCGGGGGGTTTGCGCGCGGAACATCACCTTTGCGCGCGGGCCTCTGAAATTCCGCGCAAGGCCTCCGGGCCCTCCAAACATCCTTCCGACTCCAAATATGACCTCGCTTTCCGCATCCGGAGCTTCGTTTGGGAACAACGGACTTTTCCGGCGTCTACACCATCTTGGTAAGAATATTATTAAAATTCACTTAGATCATGGTGGAGAATATCTTAATCAATAATTCATTGATTATATATTAGAGTTTGGGAGTTTATCTCAACTCACTCCTCCTTATACACCACATTGGAATGGTATAAGTGAAAGGAGGAACCACATCTTATTAGACATGGTGAGATCAATGATGAGTAATGTGAGTCTTCCAAGATCCTTTTGGGGATACACATTATAAATAGTAGTATACATACTAAACTGAGTTCCAACTAAATAAACAAATGGTATACAATACCAACTATGGAATTGAATGAAACCTGTGTTTTCTTACTTACATGTGTGGGGCTGCAAAGAATTTTTAAGGCCTCTTCAGGTAACAAGCTTTCACCCCAAGAGAAGAAGAGGAAAGGGAAAGATAGATCTTACCATCTCAAGGAAATATAAAGATAGGAAAGAGGTGACCAATGATTGTAATTATACTTCAGCAATGGAAAATAAAAATGAACAACCCCCAGCCTCAAATGTTAAAGACCGCGTTATGTTTACAAGAGATAGAAAAACATCGGTTTCTAAATCTCCCTACACCACTAATATAGAGTTCTCCCCTCTAGATGGTACGCATAGAGCCTATGTTAAATCCAGTTTATTTCATGGTCTTCTAGCTAAGGTTAGTGATGGCAATACTTCACTGATGCATGCTAAGGAATGTAGGGATATAATCATTTTTTTCCATCCTTTTACCCTCTTAAAGAGATCAATGCATAGGATGCTATGAATACCCATTGCTTGTGCAATAAACCCACTCCAATCGGGCAACATGAACAAATAGGTTCCTTGAAGGAATCTACCCAAGACTTCTATCCTGAAGTTCATGAGGACTCTCCCAGTTTTGAGGGAATAAAAAATGAAAAAGTAGTAGGATCACCCCATCCTCCACCAAGTTGTGGCACCCCTCAATCTCAAATTCATAAATTTATGAAAAATTTGATTACCTATAATTCATTTGAATTGATTGCATCATCCAGTAGTGATGAATATTAAAAAATGGAAGATCGGGATGGAGTTAAGTGTGAGAACATTGATGTGACATCTAGATCCTCGATGGTGGTGGAGGTCCTTGGATCCAGGAAAAGGCTAGGTGGAGGGGGAGACATCCACATGGCAGGGGTGCTTAGATATTTCATCACAGTATGAACACTCGCTTGCGAGTGCGCAGAAATTATTTTAATGGACCTGCATTGTTGTGTTTTATCCTCTGTCTTTACTTCTTGTATGAATTTCTTTTTTAATAATAGGGGACTTTTCACTTCAACCATCTCAAAAAAAGGGATGCTACATATGCAATACTTCACACAAAAAATTTGTGGTTGATAGATGTCCCACATTTATTGAGGAGGATATTATCTCTAAAATAGATATTGGGAGTGAGATAGACTTTAATGAATTTTAGGCTCAAGATACACAATAGTTGGAATAAGAAAGAATTCTAAAAAGACCTATGGAATAATAAATTGTTATAGAGATAGAATTATTGTGTAGGAGTACGAGATAAGTTTGAGAATTAGAATGATATGATTTTATAGTCAATAAGGATGGTGACTCAGTATTAGTTGATATTAACGATCCTCTATCCTACAAGGAAGTAGTAGGTGTAACATATATTTCCAAGTGGAAAGAATCCATGAATTTTTAAATGGATTTCATATACCAAAACCATGTCTGGATTTTGGTAAGCCCTCCAATAGATTTAAATATTGTTGGTTGTAAATGGGTATTTAAGAAGAAAATAGATGTGGAAGGAAAATTCATTACCTATAAGGTGTGAATGGTTGCAAAAGGGTTTAAAAAGTGTCAATACATTTATTAAGATGAAAAATTTTCACCAGTTACAATTTTGAAATCCAGAAGAATTATACTTGACATTACAACTTTCCAAGATTATGAGATTTAAAAAATGGATATAAAAACAACCTCCATAATGGGAAGCTTTGGGAAGATGTGTATATGACCAAACCTGAAGGGTTTGTCACTCTAAAGGATTCCAACAAGGTATGTAAGTTTCAAAGATCCACCTTTGGATTAAAGAAAAAATCCATGTCATAGAACATTTGTTTTGATGATTCCATAATGGAATTTATTTTCATAAATAATTAATGAGATCCATGTGTCTATAAATGGTTTATTGGGAGTTTGTTCATTTTATTAATAGTATGTGTTGATGACATATTACTCATTGGAAATGAAATACTAGTCTTATAGTCTGTTAAGATGTGATTGAATAAATTCTTTACTATCAAGGACTTGGGAGAGGCATCATATATTATTGGGATCAAGATCCATTAGGATATATCCAATAGATTGACCAGATTAAGTCAAAGTATGTACATTGACATGATACTTAATAGATTTATTTTGGAACAATCCAAGAGGGGATTGTTTCCAGTTTCACATAACATTTATCTTTCTAGGAAAATGTGTCCTCAAACACATGAGAAAATGAAAGGAATGAAAAGGATTCCATACACATCAATGATTGGAATGATTGGGTCAATCATTCATGCTATGATATATGCTAGGATAAATTTCTCATACACATTAAGTGTGGTAGAAAGATATCAAGATGATCTAGGTGACCACCATTAGATGTCAGTTGAAACTATAATTAAGTATCTAAGTTGTAGTAATGATATCTTCATAGTTTATAGAGGAGATGATGAACTAGTCAACATAGGATATACAGATTCTAGTTTCCAAACTGATCAAGATTACATGAAGTCACAAACGGGATACATATTAACTTTTAATGGAGGTGTTGTAAGATATAAGAGATCAAAGTTGGATATAGTTACAGATTCTACAGTAGAGCTTGAGTATGTTGTGGATTCTGAAGTAGCTAATGAAGTAGTATGGATGTAAAAATTCATCCAATTGCTTGATGTGGTTCCTAGAAGTAAAGATCCTATCACACTCTATTGTGACAATACTATAGTGGTGGATATTTCAAAAGATCCAAGGTAACATCAGTAGACGAAGTACATACTTCAAACATATCATCTCTTGAAGTATTTCTCTCAGAGAGGTGAAGTTACAGTGAGAAGTATTTCCAAAAAAGACAATGTGGTGGAACCCTTGACTAAATCCATGAATTAGTAGAAACATGAATATCATGTGTGGTCTAGTGGAATGAAGGTCTTAGTTAGTTAGCTCTAGTCTAAGTCGGAGTTTGATTAAGTTGGTGTCCTAGGACCAACTGTTTGTACTCTGATTACATGAATATTCGATGTATTGAATATTAATAAAATTCTTATTAAATTATTCCTTTTCTTCATTACTATAATTTAATAATTCCCAAGAGTAGACACCACATTTATAATGTCATAAAAGTTACCCACTATGATGAGAACCTTTATGTGCTATGAGGATAATATCAAATAATGTTATGCAGTTAGAAAACATACTATGATGGGACATATAGTACATAGAATTTATTGTGAGAGTACTCATAAGAAAATGAGGATTATTCTCATGAAGTTTGCACTTGGTAATATACAAGATTGAATATTATGATAATAAACATACGAGTAAAAATTCTATATGTTTTAGTGTCATCACATATTCCTATCCATGAGCATGTGCAATGGTCCTTATAATTTAAGATTATTATTAAGGCATGTTATAACTCACATAATTAGATGCATTTCATAAACCTTGATAATAAAAATTCATGGAGAATTTGGATACATTAAGTTAATCATGAGTGACATGTCATTAATGAATAAGTAGAGGAAGTATTTTCCCCTTCCATCTGTATAGAATTTGATATCTCACCACTTTGATTAGAATAGAAACGATGCAATAAATTCATGGACATGGTGTAACGATGTGTTTATTTCAAAATTTCAAAGAAATATATATCGATCATATAGGTTGGTGACATTAATGTACAACCTTCTTGATGAAATATTGTGACAAAGGGGATATATTACACAATGAGTGTTCTTATGTGGTTTTCGACATTGTGACATTAAGTTCTTTCTCTTTGGAGCCTTGACCCATTTCAAGATAGTAATCTTAGTCCTTAGGTAAGCCCACCTAATGACAACAAGAACAAATCCTAGAGGGTCACACAGTAATTATTTTTGTTGATTTTGATTAAATTCTATTTGATTTTAATTAATGGAATAAATATTATTCTGAATTTCTAGGAATAATTTTATTCAAGTTATATTGATCTCATAAATAAATATTTATTCATCGGATTATGAATAAAATATTTATTTCATTCATTGAATATTTTAATAAATATTTTTTCTCTAGATTGTGGATAAAATATTTATTTATGAATAAAATATTTATTTGGTTATTCAATAAATTCTAGAGGATTTCAAACAGACCAAGACTGAGTCTGGTGACAAATATTGATTGATAAGACCACTACATAATATTTTTTATTGTGCAAGTTGGTGCGTGAAAAAAAATAATTATTTAATTATTATTATGAGGAAAGAGATATATTAATTTTAATAAATGTTATTTAATGGATGATATGCAATTAAATAATATTTTTAACTTAAATCCCACCTCTTTAAATAGGCTGCTATGTCTATTGTGTCGAGAATCAAAAAATTGAGAATAAATAATTTTTTCTCACATAAAATTCTCTCTCAACTCCTCTTTATCACTCCCTCTCATGAAAAATAAGTTCAAGAAATATTTATTCAAGACCAAAGAATGATCAATCAAGAATGAACAACACAAGACATTCGATCCACCGCTCAAGCACCCGAAGACTGAGTGGTGTTTCTCGGAGATCATGATATCATTTGTGGACCACCAGTATAGGGATTATATCCTTGGATCCTCGTAGTGTAATGAAGGTAATCCAAAAGGGTGTTTTTTGATGATCAAAATTCACTAGAAAAGAAGTTTATTTAGACTAGGTATTTATATATTCAGATATTAAATAAATTAATTATAAATTTGATGTGAAAGAGCCTCACTCTTGGTTTCAAGAAACTATTATTAATATAAATTTTATTATATCACCCACCACCTCACGCTTCTACTGTTCTTGGAACTAACAAATTGAGGATTTTAATATTATTATACAAAGACTTTATATGGAACACCTGGATGAGATCCTACTAATCCTATTTAGATCACAACTTGATCATTACCTTGGGAATGTATAGTCATTGTATTATCTTTTGATGTAGGGAAAGGAAATACAATGTAGTTTGGATATGATGTTTATGTCAGCTAGGTTTGGGTAGCTGGTGGTGAGATGGTGGCACATTTACCACATATCACATAGAGTAGTTGTCTCTTATTTTGGTTATCATTTCTTTTTCTTGGAAATGTATGTTAGAGTTTTATCTTACTACTTTTGAGTTTTATCACAAACATAGACACTTATTTGAATGTGGAATATTTTTCATTATGGATTTTATTTCCAATTTTGTATTTATTTATACCATGTGTCTTATTTCAGGTTGGGTGAAATAATTCCACCTAGTTGTTGTTGGATTCTTGGGTTCTAGTTATCAGCTCGTGGGGACCCGAAACTCTCTTCGACACAATAGAAAATTGGTTTAGGAACTAGTTTAGAGGTTATCCTAGGTTAGTTCATCCAAATTGTTATTAGAGGTAGTTTTATCCTAAAGTTTCCTTGTTTGTGACATCGAGTAGACTGAACATAAGATTTCCAGGACTTGAGAGGTAGGTTATTGTAATTTCTTTGATAGCTCTTTCAAATGATGAGCTTTATGTTACCATGGAATTTTGGGATGTGTGTCTCTAATATTGGGGTTCCTGAGATTAATCTCAATTTATTATTTTGTTTTTCTGGTTTAAATAGATATTCTTCTACTGGATGATAATTTTATTCCATTTATGGTGTATAGAATCATGCCTCTAATACATATTCTATAGGTTCCATAGAGGCTGTAGTGAGAGATGATCCTCAAGGGGATCATCATTTATATTATAATATTTTAGAGGCTATAATATTGGTAGTTATTATTGTGGAACATAATGTAGAATTAGTTTATAACCTAGTTATTAAGGCGCATCTAGGAGGAGGAGAAAAGGATTGATCAAGAGGTTTCTTACATGAGAAGCCCCCATCCTTTAGTGGTAAGAATGAACCAAAAAAGGTGTAGGACTAGCTATATAAGATCAATAAGGTCTTAAAATTATTGGATACAGATGAGGTAATCAAGGTGAAGTGTGAAAAATTCATGTTCGAGCATCCCAACATTCGATGGAAGGATCTTATGGTATAAGAAAATCAGAACGCGAGACTATATTTGTAAGAACCCAGTTCTTCTTTGAGGTATGATTTGTTATTTTTCCATCTATTCCTCGTTTAAATTCTTAAATATGACCTAATGGTAACGCCTTTTGGGGTCATAGAGGTATATATGGTGTTCGGGGCAGGTCCATAGCCTGGAACCCAAGTTATGGGTAAAAAGAGGAGGCCTCACAGTTAGTGAAAACTGTGCGGGTTGGGTCGGACGGTCGTGTGGTAAGTTTTAGAAAGTTTCCGACTTCCATAGAGAGGTCTGAACTGTTACCACACAGTTAGTAATACCTTGTAGGGTAAGCATGTGAGCCCCTAGAAGGAGGAAAAAGCTACCAAATGACTGCCGCCCAGTTAGACATACCGTGTGGGGTAGGTAGCTGTGTGATTTCAACTTTATCTTCCAGGAAGTTGTGCATGATTTCTGCATAGTTTTCCTAACTGTTCATAGAAACTAAATGGCCTAGATGTTTTGGGTAAAATGAAAAAATGTCCCCTGAATTGTTCTTTATCTTAAAAATGTAACTCTCCCCTCTTCCATTGCACATCTGACACACATTTAAGCTCTTTTCTAAGCCTAATATAGGCTTTGAGCTACATCCTCCATTGGTTGTCTGAATCGACCGTCGTTCATCTCTAAAGATCTACAACAGTAATTATTCGATTCATTTTTAGCCTTATTCGATTATTATTGATATCGATTTCACTATTTGTATTTAGAATCATATGCTCTAATATCCCATTCGTCATCCGTTATTTAGATTTTTCCCAAACCAGGGCGAATCAGAGATTGATACTGGATGAGCTATCTAGGATGGGTCTAAGGTAGGTGGTCTCGTGCCTTTCACTGATTATCAAGATGTTTATATATGTTGGAGTGTCATGCACCTATTTTTTTTGGGTGTATCCTTGAATTAGAAATTATACCTTTTGTTTCCTATCATTGTTTAGGTTTTTTCCAGGTGTTTCAAAGCATGTTATAGGTTTAATACCTAGGTTAAGGGCCACCCCATATATGAGTGCTTGTTTTGACCCATTTAGTGATACATGGACTAGGATACCCATGTGGTATGCCTTGAATCCCATTTATGGGGTTTTTTAAAATGAATTTTATTATTTAATGAAATTAAAATGTTGTTAGATGATATTCTAATTAGCTAAGGGTATAGGATAAATGAATTTTCTTTTGACCCATGTTATGACTATGCTTGATAAAACATGTTTGGACTGTTTTGTTCCATCTACAAACCTTACCACATGAGATAATATGTGTTTAAGTGGGGTAATGGTTTATATTTCTATAAAGGTTTGTTATATAAAATATTCCCATGTGAGTTATGATAGGCCAAGCCTTAGATGTTGGTCATTGATTTTGACACCCTTGGTGGTGAGTGGTGAAATGATTAGGGTTTTGACCCCAACATGTTGTTGAATTATTAACATGTACCTGTAATGGTTGAATGGTAAATAGAATTAGGTGAATCATGGATTCTGTTCAAATTCCATGGGTAGGCTTATATATATATTTTACCTTGGTCCCTTGAGTGAAACTAGGATTCTCTGGAATTCCTTGGATGGGATCAATGGGTTTATTATTAATGTTAAGCAGTGAGTGAATCATGGATCCATGGATGGGCTCAAAGAGGATATGTAATAAATTCTGAGTGAATCATATATTTTATAGAATTTCATGGACGAGCTTGAGAGGCATGAATTTTTCCTTATTAAAACTTGGGGATCCTTATAGGACCACCAAGGATGGGTTTATTTGACATGACTTATACCACACCTAGAGTGATACCGAGTCCTTGAGAGGGTCATCTACATGGGATTTTAGGGTGTTGGTATATTTGCACCTGGATTGATACTTGAATTCCAATTTAGGAATGTCTTGTATGGGATTTAGTTATATTTGAATATTGAAGTTACTTATGATGCATCTTCCAAGCTAAATCACAAGTTTGTATTTATTCTTCTCTTATTATTATTTAGATATCCTTTTGAGGTATCTGTTGAGCTTACTACAATATAGGGGATCATCGAGATTATTAAAGTTCTTGAGACTTATAACAATCAATGTAATTGAGTTGTTAATTGAATTTAAATAAAAACTAGGGTATATAAAACTGTTTAAACTTGAGAAATTTCTAGCTTACTGCTCACACTATTGTATACTGCCTATTATATATACTCACTGATAGATTCACATAGAAATTTTATGTTTTCCTATTGGTATTTAATCTCACACCTTATTTGGATCATGATTTATGCCCAAAAAAATCATATGTATGCAGGTGTCGATAAGGGCAATAACCCTCCATCAAGTTCTTGATACACATCCTAGGAGTAGGAGAGAATGGGACCAAGCCTAGGCTTGTGATGCTATTGGGATAATTTTGTTCTTTTTGATCATTTTTTATATTGTATTGTACAAGATATCCTTGTAACTTGTTTGGATGTTTTCTTAGAAACACGTGACATGCACCATTTTGAATATGATATGACAACTAGTTATTTGTATTATCAGTCTTATGATACTTACTTTTATTTTATTGTATTAGTTATTATTCTATTTGTATGTTATTTCAACCATGTTATACTCTTCTAATGAGGGAATAGTCTCCACACTATCACCACCTTATCCCTCACTATTAGTTGATAGCCTCTGGTATTTGGGGAGATACGCTTGAGGCCATGTGGCCAACTGGGTTTGGAACACTATTAGATGGAATTCAGACCTGGGATGTTACATAGTTGTATTAGAGGAGTGTTTTCTAGTTTTCTTTACAATTTGGAACTAATAGACAGGGATAATAAGGAAATGGGATTTGGTAATAAGTTGTGCCAGGGAGTAGCTACCCTGCTTATTGGAAAAATCCTAATTTCCTCGAATTGAATTGTGAATTATGAATTTTGATTTATTAAAGTTGATTCGATTTTATCGTTGGGTGACACACTTGTATTTTGTTGTTATTATTGATACTATTTTAGTTCTATTCTATTAAAATCTAATGAGATAAGGGTATTCTATATCATGAATCATATATGAACTTTTTATAATCACATTCCATGCATTCTTTTCATGACATCTAGGAGAATTAGTGATTACATGCTGTTGTGATAGGTAACATGATAGATATGCCCGCTGTTTTGATAGGTCTATTGTTACATGTGATGGTTTGAATTATATGGATGTGAATATTTGTTTCCTAAGGTGTATGGTCCCTCTTGGATTGGAATTTGGTGTATCATGTTTCAGCTTTATATTGAACTATGTTACCATGTTCTATACTGGATGCCAAGCTATGATTCATGGGGATTATGGGACCCCACAGGTCAGAATTCAACATACCATTGGTTACCTTTTTAGTAAGGAATGGAATAATCTTGAAATAAGTAGCAATTCTAGTTTTGAAAGTGGACTTGGCTTAAAAATTTGAGTAAACATGAAAAGAAAGTGTGCTGAAATTTCTTTTGACATAGAAAATGACCAGACTTGACCTTAGTAGTGGGATTTCGGTAGTGGTTATTATTAATTTATACCTAGACCTAACCCTTGGGGTAGGAAGAGGGGTGAATGCTTATAGAAAGGTTTTGGACCTATCCTATTTGTTTTATTATTTTGACATGCGACCTCATTTGATCTAGAACTAAGGTTAATGCTTGAGCTTTTCCAGTCATGCCACGAAGGCGACCTCTAGCTGTACGCTAGGAGGGTGCTGATGATCATAACCTATAGGTCGTAGGCCATGGGATACCAATGGATCCTCTAGTCGTTCTAGTTTTGGCACCAACTATTACACTGGACGCAGGTGATGATGCACAGTTCAGTGTTGGCTTTATGAGGTTCATGAAAACCTTTTAGGGAGCACCACACCCTACCACATCTATGGATGAGATGACATGGGTCTTCCAGAAGCCACATCTGACCACGATGTCAGGGGATGGTGGACCACAGGCTGCCAAGTCATGGCTAGAGGCCATGTAGTCAATATTTAAGAATTTATAAACACCTCCTAAGGGGAGGGTAAAGATCACGACATATATGTTGTGTGATTTTTCCAAGATATGGTGGGATGTGACCAATAATATGGAGCATCATCAAGATATGGATTGGGAAGATTTCCAGACAGTATTTTATGACTAATATTATCCTTATACACTAAGGACTGATAAAGCCTAAGAGTTTATGCATCTAGAGAAGGGAACTTTGTTAGTGATGGACTACTCAACCCATTTTACTTAGCTCCATCATTTCGTACTTATTCTAATGGGTAATGTTTTATCAAAGGCTAGCCAGTTTCGGGATGGTGTTAGATATGAAATCTGATATTAGGTAAATGTCTTCAAGTTGAATTATGTATCTGTTATAGTGAATTAGGCACTGATCACAGAGTGTAGTCTAAGAGAATATAGAGGTGAGAGAGAGGGTGATTCAACACCTAGATCTGGTACTGTCTCGACAAGTAGTAGGAAACACTATCTGTAGATTCCATATAGTGATATGACCAATAAAAAAATTTATTCTGGTAGCCAGTTGAGGTGTTACCAGTGTGATAGGCTGGGGAATATGAGGTCATAGTGTCTGTAAGACCCATTCATGTTTTGATCTTACGGTGAGATGGGATATATTCAGTGATTTTGCAGGACTTTTCCACTGATGGCTAGTGAGAGAGGGTCTTCACCGTCTCCACATTCAGGAGAAGACTCTATAGCTTCTCACCAGTCAAGGAATTGGAATGCATCAGGACATTCAGGTTGAGGTGGTGGTTGTGGCCATGGAAGCCAGAACCCAGGCTCACAGAGATATTAGGGTAGATCAGCTCAGGGTAGCCAGACAATGTTTCAGGGCCATGGTACATGCCAAACTTTCTTAGTGTAGCAGACCTAGTAGGAGTAGGATCCCGAACCTTCTACTGTTAGAGGTAATATTCTAGTAGCCTCTATTTTATCTTTTATGATTTTTGATATAGGGGATTCACATAGTTTTATATTTATGCCCATTATAGAGAGCCTTGGGCTATGTGTTTTTACTTATGATGATGTCATGATACTAGACACTCTAGGAATTAGAACAAGCATCAGTGCAAGGAGTTCCCCTGGGTGGTTGGTGGGTGTCACTTCTCATGGGATCTCTTGGTCCAAGAAATGACACGTTTTAATGTCATTCTCTAGATTGATTGGCTAGTTTCCTTTCAGAACTTTATTTATTTCTATCACTATAGTGTGGGTTTCACATCACCAAAGGGAGGATTGTTTCTATACAAAGGTTAATGGGATGTTCTGTCAAGGCGAGCTAGACCCGATCATCATGTTTTGGGAAGAATGAAATACTAGACTAAAAGTTTGTATCTGGATGACCACAGAACATTTCAGATGGACTTTCTTCCAGTGGTTGATCATTTCATGGATGTCTTCCCGGACAACTTTTTAGGTTTTCCTCTATTATAAGAGGTAGAGTTTTCTATCTAGACAGTTACAAGAGATTCACCATTATCCATTCCTTCTTACATGATGACTACTATGGAGTTTCAAGAGCTCAAGAGGTAGCTAGAGAACATAGAAGTTAAGTGTTTCATATGAACCAGTACTTCTCTATGTGGTTCATTAGTCCTTTTATTGAAAAAGGCAGATGGTACCCTCAATATTTTCATTGATCGTCAAAAACTGAACAAGTTGATGGTTAAGATCCATTATCCTTTTCCACAAATATGTGATCTCTTAGACCATTTCCATTAAGCTCAAGTCTTCTTAAAGATCGAAATGAGATCTGGTTATCATGAGGATCATGTTAGATCATCAGACATACATCACACAACCTTTTAGAGCAGGTATGGTCTATACGAGTATCTTGTTATTCCATAGCACACACATCACAATACATGAAATTTTCAATATTTATTACCCTAAAAACTACAATAGAAGTGGAAATTAGGGTCAAACCATATAGATAATATGAGTAGACACTTAGAATATCCTCTTGGAGGAATGTTCAGGCAGATGAGATTTCATTGTGATTAACAACTAAATATTCTAAAAAGTAAAAAAATATTCTAAAAAGACTATTTCAATTGATTAAAAATATCTATGTTAAGTAAATTAAACTATGGACGAAACTTGCGGAGATGGAAGTGTCAGAGTCGTGATGTCCATTCAGGTGCATGCAATGTCAATTATTTAATTCTCACATATGAATATTTATTTATTTAATTTTCACCAATTCTATATTTAATCAAAATACTATCAAGTATTGTTCTCTGATGTTATATAGTACTCTAATTTTCACAAAAAACTATCTGTCACATCATTCTTAGTCCTGAAAAATTATTTTCCCATCATTTTAGCACTGAATCACTTGGTGAAATACAATGATCCATTTCTCACAAATTCAAAGTATTTACTTGCATCGGGTTTGATCACAAGAGATTAATGATTAAGTATTACTCAAGCAAGTTTGAAGGAAATCACACAAAAAATATTAATTTTTTTGATTAATATATATATTTATTTATAATTCACCTGTGCACATGATTAAATTCCAGATAAATAAATTCTCTATTGAACTCCCACCCATGATTACTTCCTAGGTATCACATATACAGGCACCAAAGAATGTGTTCAGAGCCCAAATGGCAATTAATTTAAATTCATATATAATTAATTAAATAAAAATCCAATTAAAATTAATTCAAAAGGAAATCAAACATGGTTAAAAAATAATGACATAAAATTACCATCACTTTCATCAAAACTCTTAAACAAAAGAATTAGCCTCCCATGATGACAAAAAAACACATAAAATAATAAATAGATATCACCATGATCGAGTCATCACAGTTGTCACTGCAAGCCTCCATTGAAGATCAAAAAATAATAATCATCACTTTGCTGATTTCTAGAATTTTGAACCAAACCATCTTGCCATCGAAAAAATGATCGGATCTCAAATCGCTCTAATTATGTAGCGTCAATCTTCGGAATCCCAAGTGAACCACCACGCACATCCATGATGTTTCCGAAAAACCATTGTTCTCTTGAAATGGAGGAGGGTTGGTCACTGGATGTTGTGTTGATCAGCGGAGGTGGTTGGTTTAGCTGTATGTTGAATCCGAGGATGGTTTTCCACTGGTTTAGACAGAGGAGGGGTCGACGCTGCTTGTTGTTCATTGAAATGGTATGGGGATATAGGTGTTTTTGGGTAGAAGGAGAAGAGGGGAGGGGATGAGGATGGGGAATATGGGCGACATGGGGATAGCAGGGTGAGGGGAAGGGGAGGGGGAGTGGTTTGAGGAGAAAATGGGAATGGGTGATTAGAGAGAAAAAAGTAAAGGGGCTAGAGTGGTGGCATGGGTAGGGGAGTTTGAGGTAAAAGTGGTATAAAAAGTCAAAAAAAAAAAATTAAAAATCAAAATCTAAAGTTAAATCAAATTTAAAATTTAAAATTTAAAAAATATAATAATCTAAAATTTAAATAATAATAATAACAAAATCCAAAGTAATTAAAAAGAATTATATAAATACATATTATATTTATAAGTTAAATTAATAAAATAAATTAATAAAATAAACTAATAAAAAAACTTATATTAATTAAACTACTAAAAATAATAAAATATTAAATATTAATAAAGTAAAAATTAACAAATAATAAAAATAAAATAAATAACTAATATTAATATAAAATTAACTAAAAACTATGGAAATAAATAAAATATTAAAAAACTACCAAAAGAATTTAAAAACACAAGAAGCAGTTAGGAAATTAATTAAAACTAAATTAAAAATTAATAAAAAATGTTAGTGAAATCCATGTACATCAGTCTCACGAATGCACTAGCAGTTTTTATGGGATTGATGAATTGTTTGTTCCATCCTTATCTTGACTTGTTTATCATGGGTTTTGTGGATGATATATTGGTGTATTCTAATAATCGACATGACCATGCCAAACATCTTGAGATCATATTGAGTACACGAAGAGAGCATCAATCATATTCTAAGCTCACTAAGTTCCACATTTGGATGGATCAAATTCATTTTCTAGGACACATCATCTTAGTGACAGGTGTATCAGTGGACCTAAAGAGGGTGAGAGTAATACTTTCCTCAGATAATCCCATGAATGTATTCAAGGTGTGGAGTTTATTAGGTTTAGCTGGTTACTACAGAAATTTCATACAAGAATTATCAAATTTAGAATCACTGTTAACAGTCCAGACTAAAAAGTGTGCAAAGTATGTTTTGATAAATTACTGCGAGACGACCTTTCAGGAGCTGAAAGGGAGATTGAATTCAGTACTGATACTGATTTTTCCAGAGCCAAGCAGAAGTTACATCATCTACTATGACATATCAAGTATTGGGCTAGGAGAAGTTCTTATGCAAGGGGATCAAGTCATTGCAAACAGTTCTCAGTAGTTGAGGCCACATGACTGGAATTACCCAATGCACGGTCTTGAGTTATCTACAGTTGTTCATGCATTATGATGTTGGAGACATTACTTATTGGGAGAGAATTTGGTGGTGTAGAGAGACCACAAAAGTCTCAAGTATATTTTTACTTAGAGTGTTTAGAATATAATACAATAAAGGTGGGTGGAATACCTTTATTATTTTGACATTGAGATTTCCTATATGCCTGGAAAAGGCAATGCAGTGGTTGATGATTTGAGCAGGAGGACTCAGTTCCAGGTAGTGCTTCTTGCCAGTAGTGAGTGGGAAATTATGGTTTTTTTCTCTAAGATTCATTTAGAGGTGCACGATAGTCAAGGATAAACATTTATTTTATCATTAGTTGTTACATCTACCCTACTGGATAGAGTGAGGATGATTTAGCAATCATATTTTGAAGGCCTATTTCTACAGGAGAGTGTGGCAGGTGAGGAACCTCCTCCAAGTTGGACAGTAGGTGAGGATGGGGTTCTTCATTTACATGGTCACATGTGGGTTTTAGAAGACATGCGTGAAGAGATAATGTAGGATTTTTATGCCTCTATATGGGCAGTGCATCCTAGCATCACCAATATGTACTGAGATTTTCATCGCCAGTATTGGTGGCCATATATGATAAAATATGTAGCTAGTTTTCTCAGGTGGTGTTCCACCTGTTAGTAGGTGAAGATGGAATACCAGCGACCAACTAGACTTTCACATCAGCTACCCATTTCTGAGTTGAAATGGAATGATTCCGCGATGGATTTTATGATGGGTTTACTGATGTCACCTTGAGGTAACGATTCCATTTTGATTGTCGTTGATAGGATGATGAAGGTTTCACATTTCCTACTGATCAAGGAAACCTATAGTGTTGATGACCTTGGGAGGTTGTACATCTAGGAGGTTGTATAGTTTCATGGGGGTACCACATTCTATCATTTTAGATAGGGACACCCGATTTACTTAGATATTCTATAATGTTCTATAGGGGGTGCTGGGTACATAGGTTCTTCTAAGCATAGGTTACCACCCCTAGACAGATGACCAATCAGAGCGCACAATTCAGGTTCTTAAGGATATGCTTCGGGACTGTGTCCTATATTTCAAGGGTTCTTAGGAGAAGAATATACCCCTCGGTGAGTTTTCCTATAATAATATATTTTAGGATAATATTCATATGGCGCCGTATGGGACTTTATATGGTTGGTCATGCCGATCACCCCTATGTTGGCTAGAGGCAGGAAAGACCATATGCTAAGACCCCATCTTATCCAGGAGACTAATGAAAAAGTCTTGTTGATTCCAAAGAGGATGGCTATTATGTAGTCTCATTAGAAATTTTCTGTTGATTTCCATAGACGACCTATGGAGTTTGAGGTTGGGGATTGGGTTTTCCAATGTGTTGCACTAAGGCTAGGACATAAGAGGATTAGGATACAAGGTAAGCTTTCGCAAAGATATGTCACGCCATTTTAGATTCTAGAGAGAGTCAACCATGTTTCCTATTGGTTGCTATTTCCCTAGAGGTACTAGGATACACACTACATATTCTATGTTTCTCAGTTGTAGCATTACAATTGAGACCCATCTCACACATTTCATCCCAAGGAGGCCAAGTTACAGGTAGATGCGTCCTTTGAGGAGAATCCTATATGAATTGTGGATCGTATCACAAATGTTCTTCAGGGCCGGTCCGTTCCATTAGTATAGGTGATATGGTAGAAAGGTATAGTACATGAAAATACCTTGGAGAGGGAGGCCAATGTTCAATCACAGTGGATGGAGTTGTTCTAAGATATTTCTACACCACCCTTGGAAGGGAACATCATGTACAAATTGCTTTAAGAGGGGAAGTTTGTAAGAACCCAGTTCTTCATTGAGGTATGGATTGTGATTTTTTTTGTATATTATACATTTAAATTCTTAAATATGACAGAATGGTGGTGAAAATTGGGATCATAGAGGTATATAGGGTGTTCGAGGCTAGTCTGGTGCCCGAAACCCAAGTTTTGGTTGAAAAGAGGAGGCCACAAAGTTAGTGAAAACCGGGCGGGTTGGGCCCCACAACCTTGCGGTAAGTCTGAGAAAGTTGCAAAATTTGGTAGAGAGGTCTGAATGGTTACCATATAGTTAGTCATACTGTGCGGGGTAACCATTCAATCCACATGGATGGGGGTAGAGGCTACTGCACGAATACTGCTCAGTTAGTCATACCCTATGGGGTATCCATGTGATTGTCATGCTGTTTATATATTTTTTTTCCTATAATTTTTAGGTATTTAATCAGGAGTTTCAAATAATTTTATTGGTTTAATACCTGGGATAAGGGCCACCCTATGCATGTGTGCATGTTTTGACCCATTTATGGTCGTTTGGCCTAGGATACCCATGTGGACTTGAATCCCATTTATGGGTTGTTTAAAATGAATTTGATTATTGAATGAAATTTTCATGTTTTTAGATGGTATTATAATTAGCTAAGGGTATGGGATAGATGACTTTCCCTTTGACCCATGTTATGCCTATGCTTGATAAAGCATGTTTGGACTGTTTAGTGCCAACTATGAACTTACCCATGTGAGATAGGATATGTTTAATCTTGGTAATGGATTAGATTGATTGATAGTCTTGTTATATTAAATATTACCATGTGATTAATGATATTCCAAGCCATATAGGTTTCTCTTATCTTGTGAAACCTTTTGTGGTGAGTGGTGAAATGCTTAGGGTTTTGACACCAACATGTTATTGAATTATTAACTTGAACCTATTATGGTTGAATGGTAAATAACATTAGGTGAATCATGGATTCTATTGGAATTCCATGGACAAGATTATATATCTATTTTAACTTGGTCCCTTGAGTGAACCTTGGATTCTTGGGAATTCCTTGGATGGGATCAGTGGGTTTATTATTAATGTTAAGCAGTGAGTGAATCATGGATGCAATGGACGAGTTCAAAGAAGATAGGTAATAAATTCTTCATGAATCATAGATTTTATAAAATTCCATGGATGAGCTTGAGAGGCTCGAATTTTTCCTGAGTGATAATTGGGGATCTCTATAGCACCACCAAGGATGAGCTCAATTAACATGGACTTATACCACACTTAGAGTGATACTGGGTCCTAGAGAGGATCGTCGAGATGGGATTGTAGGGTGTTGGTAGATTTTTACCTAGAGTGATACTTGAATTCTAATTTAGGAATGTCAAGGATTGACTCATGTTATATTTGAATATTGAAGTTACTTATGATGAGTATGGAAATCCAAAGAACAAGCTTGGATTCAGTCTTCTCTTATACATGTTTAGATAGCCACCCGAGGTATCAGTTGTGCTTACTGCTATACGGGGGATCTTCGGGCTTAGGAAAGATATAGAGGCTTATAAAAATGAATGTAATAGAGTTTTTAATAGAATATAAATGAAATCAAGTGCATTTAAGACTGTTTACTTATGAGTAATTCCTAGCTTTCAACTATCACTATTATACGCTCCCCACTATATATACTCACTGACAGATTGGAATAGACCTTGGGTAGTATCCTAATAGGATTTAGTATCACACCCTATTTTGGTCATGATTTGGTCCCAAATAGATTATATGTATGAAGGTGTCAATAAGGGAAGCTCCCTCCTTCAGGTTCTTGATATATAGCCTAGGAGAAGGAGAGTATGGGACCAAGCCTTGGCATGCGATGTTGTTGGGATACTTTTGATCCTTTTTTAGCTTATTGAAACTGTATTGTATATGATATCCTTGTGACTTGTTTATATGTTTTCTTATAAATATGTGACATGAACCATTTTTAATATGATATGACATCTGGTTAATTGTATTATCAGTCTTCCATTGTTTACTTCTATTTTACAGTATTATTCATTCTACTATCGGTATGTTATTTTAACTATTTTATACTCTGCCAATGAGGGAATAGTCTACCCAATATCACCACCTTGGTCCTCACTACTAGTTGACAGCCACTAGGGTTTGGGGAGATGTACTTGAGGCCATGTGGCCAACCAGGCATGGAACAATGTTAGGTGTAATCCAAAACCGAGATGTTACAATTTTAAAAGAGATTCTAGACCCTATTATTTAAAATGTTATACCCAGATCCCATGAGGATAGTGAATTATTTGGATTTACTTTCCTTTCTTCAAGAAGGGCACCCAGTTTCAGATTACACGAATTAGTTTTCGGAGCTGGTTCATTTTTCTCTGATGGCGAGGGTGAAAGATCGGTTGAAAGCTCAGAAATACATGTAGGGTTCCCAACCAGATATCTGATCACATATATATGATAAATATTTCATCTTACATAGAGATATTTGATATTTATATAATAGAATAAATGGATATGATGAGAAATATTGGATATTATACCCCTTCTCTTCTACCCAGTGGCAGTTTTAGTGGCGTAGAGGGAAGGAAGAGGATGTTGTATGAAAATCACAAGGGTGGTGGAGTTGGTTCTCATTCATGCTCATCATCTGCACCATCATAAGAAACTATTAGTATTCCAAATAGTTTCTTATTAGTGTATAAATATAACCCAAACCTGATAATATTGTCCCACAACGGTGAAGATATGCAGTGCTTATGGCCACTAATGCCAACTATAGAGGTGCTTCTAGGCTATGTCTAAGCCTATTTATTTTTTGGGATCTTTGGATCCAAAGGCCACTGTGGTGCAATCATATTCTTAAAATTCTATATATAACCATCCAAAAATATTTAGGATTTAATCACCTTCTCACAGTGGATGAGTTTCTGATAGAGGTTAACATGGGTCAAACGATAGTGAGAGACACTATATTTTTTTAACCTTATTTACCATCTACACTTTTTTATATAGGTTCCTCTCACCTGTTTATATTTTTTTTTAATATGATAAAACTTAAACAATATCTCATATACTTTTTTATAGTGATGGTGATTCATCTTGGAAAGAGTAAGGAGTAAGGGTTTCATTGTTCAACACATTATTTATCAATAGATGATGCTGATTTAATTTGGGAGTTCATAGTTTTTGATCTAGATTTATTCAACAAAATCATCAAGATGGATTGGATTTTCTTTAATCATTATAATATTAATTATTTTAATCCACATGAATCATTATTTATCACTAATGGTAGATCTCATGTGTTTTAAGGAGAGTGGGATATGAAGTATGGTTGTATAGGACCTTCCTAACCAAATCACTTTAGCTCATTGTCTACTGTTACAATTGAGCCCAATGATGTTTCTTCTGTTGTGGGTCTTACCTTGGTTTTCAAGGACTTCCATGATGTTATCTTAGAGGAATTATCCAAAATTACTCTATAGAGGGAGGTAGAGTTTATGATTGATTTAGTTCTAGGTACATAACTTATTTCTATACCCTCTTATCACATAACACATGCCGAAATAAAATAGCTCAAGATCCAGTTGGTTGATCTATTAGAGAAATCTTTTTTTCACCCAAGTGTTTAAACAGGGGTATCCCCCCAATATTTTACAATAAGTCTTCTAGATCACTTTGTTTATGTGTGAACTATCGAAACTTAAACTAGTTAATGGATAAGAAGAAGTACCCTATTCCCTTCATGGATGACTTGTTTAATCAATTAAAGGGGAGAGAGGTGGTTTTTGAAAATAGAACCACTGTTAGGTTATTATCAACTCAAGGTTTGGGATTCTGATATTCTAAAGGCCACTTTCAAGAATATGTATGGCCATTGTGAATATATTATGATTCAATTTGGTCTAACTAATTATCCTTCAGTTTTTATGGATTTGTTAAATCAGATATTCCATTAGTTTATTGACACCTTTATCATAGTAGTTTCAGATGATATCCTAGTTTATTCAAAATATGAGCATGAGAATGAGAACCATTTGAATCTAGTTTCGAAGATCTCAAGGGGTCAATGAATTTATGGGAATCTATCAAAATAAAATTTCTGGTTCCAAGAAATGAAGTTATTAGGTCTTGTGATTTATGAAGATGGGCTTTTAGTCAATCCAGAGAAGGTAAAGGTTTTATTTTCATGCGAACAACCAAAAAACATCTTTGAGATATGGAGATTCCATAGAATGGATGGTTATTATAGATGATTCTTCACGGATTTCTTGAAGTTGGCATAACCTTTGACCAATATTATTAAGAAAGGGGCGAAATTAACATGGTATTCTTAGTGTTTGGCTTTTTTGATGAATTGAAATTGTCACATCCTAGAAATTCCAAACATAGTTTTATTATAAATATATTTTCTTAAATGGGTTTATTTATAATGAAAACCAATAAATAATATTTTTTAAAATATTTTCTCTAAAAAAATTAATTAAAATTAAGTGTTTTAATTAATTTTTTAACAAGTTAATTATTATACGCATAATTAATTATACATATTATTTATAGTTTTAAAATTTATTCTAAAAACAAAATATTGTTTTTTCTTTGTTTAATAGAATATTTTATAATATTTATTTTATTTATTTTTATAAAATTGTATTTATTTTTATGAAAAAGGTAACTTAATATAACATTTTAATGATAATAATAATAATAATTAATGGAATTTTTTTTAAAAAATTATTATTATTATTTTTAGGATAATATATTTTATAAATATATGAAATATATTATGTTTTTTTTTAAATTTATAAATTATAAATATATATAATTATTATATTATAAAAAATGCACATTATATATATTTTTTAAATAAAAATGTATTTTGATTTGTTGATTAAAAAAATAGTTAAAACAACATATGAAAAAAATGTGATTTGATGAGTTTTAAAAAAACATTACATGGGTTTTTTGTTTGAAAAAAGTTAAATCAATTAATAAAAAAATAAAAAAGGGAAAAATGTTGACTTATAGAAAATGCGCAAATGAATTGGAAAAAAGATATACGTATTATTTAAAGGAAAAATGATAAAAAATTATAAAAAAGAAAAAAATGAGATTTATAATTGATTTCATATAATATAATAATAAGTAATTATTATAAAACGACATGATATTAAGTAATAATAATACAATAGATAATGTAAAAGATGAAATACAACTCATGTTTTTGGATGGTTTCGAAAAACAATAACCCAACATCAGTGCAACAACATTTCCTTCTCACCAATTTTTTTTAAAAAAAATCCTAATGTCTCTTGTAAACTCAATCCAACACAAACATTTATTTATACCATTGTTTGTTTGGGATAACTCATTCATATTGTTTTAAAGAGAAAACCTACCCGAGCCAGGCATTAATTCTTGTCTGAACGCCCAAAGTAACAAGAAAACAATTTTTTGGTTTTCCATCAAGTAAGAAAGGGATTGATTATTTATTTTTGTGTTTTGAATTTATTTTGTAAGGGTTCAGTTTGTTTTATGTTGGATTTAAATAAAAACAAAAAAACACACTAATATATATATATATATATAATTATATACCCAAATATATATACCTATTTCATCTCTTTAATAATTTTTGATGATAAATATTTTTTTTAAATTTATGTTCCTTATAAATCCCTCATATCCTAAGGATTTATACAAGGGTTTAATTTTTTATTCAATAAAATTATCTTTTCTTTACTAAGATATACACATATATATATATATACATGTATGTATGTTTAAATAACTTATTTCAATATATATATATATATAAGATAAGTGTTTTTGTTTAAAATTTTAAAACATATGGTTTGAAAGGGATTTAATTTTTCCAATTTATGTTGTTTACGATGATATATATATATATATATATATTTGTATGTATATACATATATAACTATATGTAATGATATCTATCTATATAACTACCAACCTTTTTTTTCAGAATTCACATGACAAAGGCTTTGTTTTAAATTTTATCTCTCAACCTATGTTTTTTAAAGGGATTATTTATATTTATTAAAGGGATTGGATTATGTTTTCAAATCATCATTCTAAGTATAATGTATAAATAAATGTATTTATGTATATATATAGATAAATATGTAAATAAATTAATTTATATAAATGACCATTTATTTTCAAATCTATATACAAATATTAGAATTTATTCTTATTCCATTATTTTATGGTTTATATTTATGCATAAACATAGTTTTGAAATGATAATAGTTATCATTTAATACACTAATATAAATGAAGTTATTATTTTATTTGTGGAATTGTATCTAAACCCCCTAGTATGTCATGGATAATTAGGTATGGACATTATCTAACTTATAAGTTTCATTCAATGTATTTTAATCAAGTGTGCACATATTTTATTGTGCATTTTATTTATAAATTTTAAATACATATTGCGATTTCTAATCATGGGATTATTCTAAAAATGGTTTTAGAAACTCTCAAGAATATGTTGACGACATGTTATAAGAAATTTTATTTTATTTTAAAAAAACTAATTTTTTTGTGTATTTTTGAATTTTGTTTGGGTTAAAATCGAGAAAGGCATGTTCATTAAAATTGTTTTAAAAAATTGGCATTAGTATAATGAATGTTATGTTTTGAGGAGTGAACCCATGAAGCTTAAGGGGACTTTGTTCCATATTAGTTATTACTAGAAGCCTTACCATTTTATTATTTTCTGCCAAGTACCATAAATAACCCATTAAAAATTATTAATTTCAATGGAGGAATCCCAAAAATCATTACAATTATAATTATTTTGATAAATTAATGGTTTTCTAATTTTATTAATTTAGATTCAAACATTATGAAAATATACATTCAAGTATGTATGTTTATTTCAATGAAATGTTTTAAAATAATTTATTAATTGTTTTAAAACCCCTTATTGGGCATATTAAATACACTCTATGTTTTAAATTATTTTTCCTAGTATTAGTAGATTTTTTAAAAGGTGTTCGTTTCTCTTACATAGTTAGCGCACACAAAGGTTTTTTAATTATATTTTGTTTCATACAATTTTTTTAAGTTGTAAGTCATGTATCTAATTCTCCAAAACCTAGGCTGGAGAAGGTCCTCTATTCTGAAATGTTTTGTGTATTTTTTTAGTTTATTTTTTAAAAAATATTACACAACATTTATATAAGCTGAGTCTATAAGCACAGGCTTGGGTCACTATAATTGGTATAAGAGGAAAGTTCTGGAAAAATTTAGTGATTATATGTTTTCATCTAAGTGGTAGAGTCCATAAGTTTATTAGTCATAGTTTTTCTTAATTCTGAAGATGGAAACTCATAATTTTTTTTGGTCTGATGAACAAATTGAGTGATGGAACCTGGGCTGTTATTTGTTGAAAATGAATCAGGGATTGTTTTTTTTGCCAATCCTCACATGGAGGAATAGCAATATTATAAAGAAAGGGATCATATAGTTTCATCCATAAGCAGTATTGAAGGTGGTGTTGTTTTCCTGTGTTTTCCTAATTTTTGGGGTCCAAAATTTGGATAATGGAAAGTATTATAAAAAGTGGTTTTTCTTTAAGGCCTTTTGAAAATATGCAAAATGAATGAGTTTCATAGATATGGGATTCATTAAGTGTTTTTTGTAATGAAATAATTTTTTTGATGGTGATCTATGCAAGTACGACAAAATTTCCGAACGATGAAGGCGAGGAGCAATGTGAGTGGAGCATTGAGGTGTCACAAAGGGTTTGACAGAGAGAATCGTGACAATTTAAAAATTTAATAATGATTTTTGAAGGGAGGAACACCACGAATACATTTTTTACTGATCCATAAAATGTGCTGGAGGTGGTAGAGATTCACGATCGTCCATTCCTATAAATAAGAGGCTACCCATCTTTATTTGTTACAAAAAAAATTCAGAGAAAATTCAGAATCACTCTAATTTCGTGAAGAAACGGGCATTCCGTGAAACTGGGATTATATTCAAGATTAATATTCAAAAAAATACTACTATATTCTTGACCAAAGTCAATGCTTCTAAGTATTGAGTGCTTTGAGAAGATGTGTTTTTCGGTGTTGGCTCAGTGAGCTTCGTGAAGGAATGTTGTTCTGTGAAGGAAGTGTGCTTCACAATGATAGGTTGTTCTAAAAAGGAGAATGATATTTTTAAAGTAGATGGATTTTTAAACTAGTGAACATTTTAAATGAGTGATCTCTACAAAGGATTGATCTATGTGAAGGAGTGATCTTCATGTAGAAGCTTTGCAAATGAGCTTTGTGAATGGAAGTTTTTTAATATTAGGTTTAAGTAGATAGGGATTTCAGTGTGAATTAACTCAGGTCTCTGGTGATAGTAGAGTCCCGTACTATGTGAGGGACAAAGACTTTAATGACACATCATTGAATAGACCATAAAGTCGATAAAATAAGCTACACTTCTCACAAAGTTGTGAGTAGGGGGAGTCAATGGGAGTGTTATGAGTGACATAGTGAGCTATCCATGAAATATTTTAATGTTAGTGTGCCTGGAATAGAGTGGCTGTGACTGAAATTTTTTCATCCATAGCTAGTGAATATTAGCAGCTTTTGGTATGAAAGACACACTATCCGCATATGATCCTTGTACATAGCCCTTAGTTGTGAACCAAGTAAAAGTGTTGTGTCGTCTCTTTTCATGTGAATGTTTGATTACTGATCATATCCATAATACATGTTTAACATGTTCCTATCAATGTAGGAACAAGATCCCTCACTTTGAAAGAAATATTTGACACCCATATTCACCCCTCCCCTCTCTGGGCATCCTGGGGTCCTACAAGTGGTATCAGAGTGCAAAAGTTTCTGGTGTTAAATCTGTTCTTTTTTGTCATGGATAATTCAGTAAATGTTAGGGGAGTGACCCTATTTGATGGAAGAAACTTTCAGATATCGATGAATAGGAAGAGATCTCATCTAATATCTCTTTGAACAGATGTCCCCTTTTTTAAAATGTAAGAAATAAAAGTAACTGATCCAATAAGCCAGTCTATGACTGTTACAGATAGGAAGATGCTTGATGCAGATGCTAAAGAGTAGAATGCTCTCACTGTGGAACTTTCTGATCAGATCTATCTAAAGGTGGGGAGTTATACTTTAGAAAAATCTATGTGTGGAAAATTAGAGAATATATATGATGGATACAACAAAGTGAATGAGATAAAACAACAATTCTTTCACAATAGGTTTGATGATATGATGATGCATCCTGATGATAATGCATATTCCTTCTATAATCATATTACTAAAGTAGTTGGAGCAATTTGAGTGTTTAGGGAAGAAATCAAAGACATTGTTATTGTGAAGAAAATTTCAAGAGGTCTTCCACCTCTATAGAACAAAAAAGTGTCATCCCTTGAGAAAAGGGATCTATCTAAACTTTCAAGGGATAATCTATTGAGTAGTCTAGTGGCATACAAAATGAGAGAAAATCTAGAAGATGCAATGACACGTGTCATCATGGAAATATCATTCAAATCCACGGACAAACTAGAAATTTTAGGAGATAGTTTTGATGAAGATAATGAGGAAGGAGAACTTCTTTATCTCATTTCCAAGAAATTCATGAAGGTCAAATAGAAATTAAAAGGTAAGTTACCTTTGGATTGTTTCCATTATGGCAGAGTTGGAAACATTTCCTCTTGTTGTATAAGAAAGTTTGACGATGAAGAAAGAGAATTAGAAGACATGAAGAATCCTCAGAAAAGGTTATTCAAAAAGGGAGACTTCATGTATGGTAATAAATCATAGAAAAATGGTTTTTTTTCTATGAAGAATAAGATAACGATAGTGAATACTTTGAGGAAGATGAACCAGAATTCATATATAGAACACATGCATCAATGATGGCTACCATTGAAAAGGAAGAACTTTATAGAGATAAAGCTAGATATAGTCAGTTAACCACTAATGTTGATATCAAGTTCCAACCAAATGATTATTTTATTAAGATTGATAATCAATGAAAGAGATTAAAAATTTTAATTGAAATTGTGGAAGAATATTCAGAATATGTTTATCATCTTGGAGCTGAAATTGAATGACTGGAAGATGTAGTGAAAGAATTGTCAACAACCCTTGAAAGTAGCAATGTAGTGGAACTAAAGCTAAAAATTAAATAACAAGAAAATGTCATCAATGACCTCACCTCTAGACTGGAAGAGAAGTACAAGAGCATCGAGGGTCTTGAAGAAGAAGTTGTTACTCTTAGTTGTAGACTTGAAAGTGAATCAATTTCAAAATAAATAAAGAAGAAAATATAGGTTGGAAGATTCTCAGATGTTGAATTGCTGGAAGAAGCTATGTGTGGCTCTGATGGAGTTGAAAAAAATTTTAACGATCAAAGACCCACATGCATGGAAAATAATGGAATCGATTGTGATTTTGAAACATCAAATACTGCAATTAAAGTTTTCTAGAATAAAGGAAAGATAAAAGTTGGTCTTCTTGGAAAGTCACCTGAATTATTACAAAAGAAACCCTCAATTCAATCTAAACGAAGAACAGAAAAATATTCTTAGGTATCCAAAAATGATAGGCATCCAAATTTTTTATAAGAATACAATATGAAGAATCAAAATGAGAAGACATTTCCACTCATGAAATGTCAATTCTTCAGCTATCTGGGAAATACCATGTCATATTCTGAAGAGGAAAGGATGTATTTAAATGGGGAAGAGATAAGAGCTCAATAAAGAAGAGAAAATTCATATACTAATACTTCTATAATAAATAGTTCATATGGATATTTTTTTAATTGTTCTAATTTTGGCCATAAAGCTATGTATTGCAGGTTGAGGAATGACATGACAAATTCGTGAAAGTTTCAGAGACAGGTCGATACTCGTTAACCAGACAGTGTAGCTATTTCAAACAGGTTCTATCCTTCATAAAAAATGTAAAAATATAAATAACTTAATCACATGGAAAATGGATTTTAAAGGATATCCCAATCCTACACACATTCAAATAATTCATTGAATGAAAAGCATAAAAATGAAAAATCAAACTTTTCCTAGGTTGATCTCAAAGCTAAAAAGAACAACATAACATTGATTCTTGATAGTGGGTGCACATCCCATATGATAGGAAATGAAGAATTCTTAAGGAACGTTATGAAAAAGGCTGATGAAACAATAATGTTCAGCAATGATGGTCTGTTAAAGATAAAATGTTGTGAATGTACTTGGCTAGCTAATGGAGAGATGAAGAAAACTAAAGTTCTTTATGTGCATATTTTGTGTCACATTCTCCTTAGCATGAGTAACATCTATGACTTAGGAATTATAGTGAAATTCAATATAAAATGCTACAATCTAAAGGTAAAGACATGGAATTATCTCATGAAAGGTTTTAGAATATATGGAAACTTGCATTAGGTTGACAATAAAGAAAATATTGGCTACAATACAGTTGAAGAAGAAAAAAACTTGTGGAATCAAAGATTGGGGGAAATTAATCAGGAAGACATGGAAAATATATCTAAGCTGAAGATTATCATGGATATTCCAAATCTGAAGCTTGGACGGAAGAATACTTGTTATGCTTACATGTGAGGAAATTTGGTGTGTAGTTCATATCATCTAAAGAATAAATGGGAATCAAATCTTTATGATCTTATCCATTCAGACGTTTGTGGCCCAATAAATGTTTCCGAAACTCATGGAGAAAGGTACCTTTTCCTCTTCATAGATGATTACAGTAGAATGGAATGTGTGATGGTTATACATAGAAAAGAAAAAGTACTTTATTACATGAAAACTTATCAACAAATTGCTGAGAATGATACATAACAGATAATAAAAGTTCTATGATATGATATTTTAGAATAATATGCATCCATTGAGTTTGATAATTAATAGGAGAAAAAATGGAATTCAACATCAGGTGGTTTCTGTGATAACCCTATAGTAAAATGGATTTGTTGAGTGGCAGAATATATAGGTAAATAGTTTGGCCAAAACTATGCTGATTGGGATTCATATCTCTCGCCATTATTGGAAATAAGTCATTTAATCCACAATATATATTCAAAATTTAATAGGGATTTATATGGGTGAAACTAAGATATTGTATCAGTTGTGGTATAGAAGGAAGCCCTATTTGAAGTATTTCTGTGTTTTAAGAAGTAAATGTTTTATAAAAAACAAATAAGGAAATCAAGAAAATTATGGTGATATAGAAGATGAAGGAATATTCCTCGGATATTTAATGAATAGAAAATACTACAAATGATTTAATAATCATCTTGAAAAAATTATGGAAACAAATGATGTAATGATCACTGAATATAAATCAAAATATTCATCAAGTAATTCTTATGCTGATGTAATAGAAGATGATGAAGAATTTAAACATGGAACATATCCAAATATAGAAGTAGAGGAAGGTGTACAAAACTCTCAGGAGTCATAGCATGATGTTGAATCTAAAGAAGAATCAGAACAAGAAAACATGGATAGAGGGAATTCTACTGAACCTAAAAGGAAAAAATCAAAGACAGATATTGACTAATCCAACTTCATCGGGGATTGGATTGCACCCACAAAAACAAGGAGAATGAGGAATAATGCACAATCTGCCTTTCTATCAGTTATGTAACCATCCTAATTTGAAGAATCTGGAAATGATGATTCATGGGTTGAATCCATGAATGAAGAGTTGGATCATATCGAAAAAAAACCAAACATGAGATCTAGTCAAGAGAACCATGAGTCACAATTTTATTGGTACAACGTGGATTTTTGAGAATAAATTTGATGATCATGGTACTTTGTTTAGAAATAATGCATGATTGGTGTGTAAAAGATATTCAAAATTAAAGATGATGATATTGAAGAAAAGTTTTATTGGGAGGCTATATTGGAGTCAATCAGACTATTTCTTTCCATAGTGATCCAAGGAAGATATAAATTATATCAAATGGATTTCAATACAACATTATTGAATGTTGTTATTGAATAATAAGTCTATATTGAACATCCTATGGGTTTCTTGCTTGGAAATGATGAAATGAAGGTTTAAAGATTAAAGAAAGCACTCTATGGTCTGAAGAAGGCACCACAGGTGTGATACTCTTGGCTGGAATCTTATATGAAAATGATTGAATTCAAAATAGGAGTAGTGGATCACAATCTATATGTGAATAATTCTCAAAAAGACCAGTTCATGATACTGGTGTACGTGGATGATATTATCTTTAGTGTAAGTAGGTAGGGATCAACGGATGAATTTTTCAATCACATGAAATCATAATTAAAAATGTATATGATTGGTGCGATCATGTACTTCTTGGGTTGCAAGTGATTAAGAAGAAGGAATACACTTTCATTTTTCAGGAAAAGTATGTTAGATAGTTTTAGAATAAGTTTAATATGCATTAATCCAAACCAATATCGACTCAGATTTTTCTTAGAACTAAACTGGGAAAGCATGAGGATTGGACACCTGTAGATCCCACAATGTACAAGTGAATAATTGTAATCTTACAATACATGATAGCAACACAACTATATATTGTATTTGAAACAGTATTAATAGCCCATTTTTAGAGTAATATAAAGGAATAACATATGATGGAAATGAAAAAATCATGAGGTACATTCAAGGAACTCAAAATTATGGATTATACTTTGCTTCTGCAATAGATAGTGAAATATTTGGGTTTTCTAATGCTGACTGGGTTGGAGATGTGGTGGAAAAAAATTCCACATGTGGTGGAACATCATTTATTGGAAAAAGTGTGTGGGTTAGTTAATTAAGAAATATGAAATCACTTCCCTCAGAACTGCTAATGCTGAGTATATCTTTTCTACAAAATATTGAACTCAGCTTTTGTGGATGAAGAAACAATTGACCAATATTGTTGATGAGGTGAATCAACTGATGGTGATTCACTGTGATAACAAGAGCACAATTGATCTTATGAAGAATCCTATTATGAATTATCATACGAAACACGTTGAATTCATAAAACACTTTATCAAGGGAAAAGATGAACATGGAATGATTAAAATGGATCATGTGGGAACTGATGAGCAAGTGGATGATATTCTGACCAAGCCCATGGAATCCACTGTTTTTGAGAAGAATCGGTTGAACCTAGGTGTTTATCCACCTCCTAGTGAAAGGGGAAGTCACTATATTCCCCCCTCCCCAGTTCAATTAACTTTTTTAATAAGTTTTTGGAAGTGATGTAGGTTTATAGGAGAGATATGATCCCGGGGGAGTGTGTTTTGAGCTCTACAATGTACAAATACTAGTCTTTGGGATTATTTCTAATGAAGGATAAGGAATAAATTCAATAGTACAAAGGAGGATAATGAAATGTGTTTTTTGTTATACGATAATGGATAATGGATAATGATGAGTATTTAGTGTTATGAGGAAATAGTTCAGGGCATGTAATGATTCTATGAAACATAGAGAGATTAACTTAGAAATCTTTATGCATTACAAAACACAGGAACCCAATTCAATATTATCCTCTTTTTTTCAACACCGAGAATTGCTTGCATAGACTTATATTGATGGATGAGATGATTCTTGCGTTTTAGGTTTTGGTAGTGGTTGGTGCTCTGTTGAATTTATCTACCAATTTCCAACAAACATAAAGGGGGATATTATTGGAACTAAGGTCGTTCTTTGCTAGAAATTGATCATGGTTTGTCTATGTTGTCAATCCTCACATGGATGATTAGGGATATTTTATGTAAATGGATTTTATAATCCAAGCCGTAAGAAATATTGAAGGTGGTGTTGTTTTCTAGTGTTTTCCAAATTTTTGTGGTCCAAAATTTGGAGAATGGAAAGAATTTCAAAAATTGGTTTTTCTTGACGACCTTATGAAAATATGGTAAAGACATGGGTTTCACAGAGATGGGATTCATGAAGTTTGTTTCATAAATACATAAATAATTATGATGGTGATCTATGCAAGTACGATGAGCTTTTGGAACGATGAAGGAGAAGAGAATTACAAGTGGAGGATTGTGGAAGCACAAAAGGTTTAACAGAGAGCATCGTGACAAATTCAAATTTTAGTGGTTCTTTATGAAGGGAGGAGCACCGCGAAGATGTTTTTGACTGATCCAGAAAATGCACTGGGGGTGGTGGAGCTTTGTGATCGGTTGTGCTTATAAATAAGAGGCAGAACCTCTTCATTTGTTACAAAAATTTTCAAAGAAAATCCAGAATCGCTTTAATTTCATGAAGCAAGGGGTGCTCTGCGAAACTAGGATTCTATGCGAGATTGAGATTTTCAAAAAGAATATTCTAGTCTTGACCAAAGTTAATGCTTCTATGTATTGAGTGCTTTACGATTATGGGTTGTTCGGTGTTGTCTTGATGAGCTTCAAGAAGGAAGGTTGTTCCGCGAAGGCAGTGTGATTTACGACGACAGATTTTTCCGCAAAGGTGAAGGATCTTTTTGAAGTAGAGATATTTTCGAATTAGTGAACATTGTGATGAAGTGAGCTCTATAAAGGGGTGATCTTTAAGAAATATCATTTCAAAGGATCTTTGCGAAAGACAGTTTTTGAATATCTGGTTTATGTGGAAATGGATTTCAATGTGTGTCAACTCAGGTCTGCAGTGCAAGTAGATTCCCATGCTATGTTAGAGACAAATAATTTAATGATAAATCATTTAAGAGACCTTCAAGTTGATAAACTGAGTTAAATTTCTCATAAAGTAGTGAGCCAAGGGGACTCAGCAGAAGTGTTCTGAGGGATGTAATGAGCTATCCATGAATTCTCATAAAGGCAGTGAGCCTGGAACATAGTGAATATGACTGAACTTTTGTATTCCACATCTAGTGAAGATTAGTTTATTTTGGTATGACTGACACATAGTCAGTGTATGCGCATTGGACGTAGCTCTTAATGGTGTACCAAGTAAAAGTGTTGTGTCATCTCTTTTAATGTGAATGTTTTATTTTTGATGATATCCATCATATAGTTTTAATGAGTTCCTATCAATGTGGGAACACGATCCATCTCTTTGAAAGAAACATTTGACACCTCGATTCACCTCTCCCCTCTTTGGGTTTCATGGAGTTCTACAAGTGGTATCAAAGCGTAAAGTTTTCTGGTGTTAAATATATTCTTTTCATTCATGTAGAATTCAGTAAACGTTAGGGGAGTGACCCTATTTGATGGAATAAACTTTCATATATAGAATAATAGGATGAGATTCCATCTAAGATATCTTGTAATGGAAGTCCACTTTTCTAAAGCACAAGGAATACAAGTAACTGATCCAACAGGGTTGTCTATGACTGATACAGACTTGAGGATGCTTGATGTCGATTCTAAAGCACAGAATGCTCTCACTGTGGCAATTTTTGATCAGTTCTATATAAAGGAGATGAGTTATACTTCAGTGAAGTCTTTGTAAAAAATTGGAGAATATATATGAAGGAGGAAACAAATTGAAGGAGACAAAACTAAAACTCCTTCACAATAGGTTTGATAATTTGAAGATGCATCCTGATGATAATGTGAATTCATTATTCAATTGTATTTTTGAATTAATTGGAGAAATACGTGGGATTGGGGAAGAAATCAAATACATTGATAATTTGAAGAAAACTTTGAGTTGTTTTCCGCCTCTCTGAAACCCAAACGTGTCAGCCCTTGAAGAAAGAGATATATCTAAACATTCTCTATATGATTTGTTGAGTAGTTTGGTGGCATATGAAATGAGATTAAAGCCAGAAGGTGCGACGACATGTGTCTGTAAGGATATGGAATCCAAATACATGTAGAAACTATAAATTTTAGAACATAATGTTGATGAAGATAATGAGGAAGGAAAAATTCTTTCTCTCGTTGCCAAGAAATTCAAGAAGGGAAAATAGAAATTTAAAGGTATGTTACCTTTGGATTGTTTTCATTGTGGTAGAGTTGGGAACATTGCCTCTCAGTGCACACGAATGTTTGATGATTAAGAAACTGAATCAAGAGACATGAAGAATCCTCAAAAAATGTTTTCAAAGTAGTAAAATTCAAGTCTAGTAAGAAATCATAGAGAAAGTGTTTTTTCTATGAAGAATAAGGTAATGATAGTGAATAATTTCAGGAAGAAGAACAAGAATTTAAATCTAGAATCCATGCTTCAATGATATCTACCATTGAAAAGAAATAAAATTTGGGAGATAAATCTAGGAATAGTTAGTTAACCAATAATGTTGATCTCAAGTTTCCACATAAATATTCTATTAGTATGGTAGGTAATCAATACAAGAGATTTAAAAAGTGGAGAGAAATTGTGGAAGAATCGTTAGAATATTTTGATCAATGTGCAGTTGAAATCAAACGACTAGAATAAGTAGTGAAATTATAGTAAAAAAACCTTGAAATCCATGAAGATGTAGTGGAAGTGATTTTTTTTGAAGAATAGGAAAAGGTCATCAATGACCTCACCTCCATACTAGAAGAGAAGTCCAATACAGTTTGGGGTCTTGAAAAAGAAACTTGTAATATTATGAGTATACTTAAAAGTGAATCAATTTCAGAAGAAAAAAAAAAAGAAAATATAGCTTGAAAGATTCTCAGATGTTGAATTATTAGAGAGATCTAAACATGGTTCTAATGTAGTTGAAAAGATTTAGAATGATCAAAGACCCACATGTATAGGAAATAGTGGAATCATTTGTGATGCTGAAACACCAAATGATGCAAAAAACTTTGGATAGAATAAAGGTAATCTTAAAGTTGGTCATGTTGAAAAGTCACCTAATGTAATGAAAAGTAAACCCTCAATTCAATCTAAAAGAAGAACTAAAAACTATAATCAGGTATTCAGAAATGATACGAATATAATTTTTTTTCTACGGAAGGATACATGAGGGGGAATCGAAATGAGAAGACCTTTCCACTGATAAAATGTCAATTTTGTGTCTATCTATACCATACCATGTCATATTGTGAATAGGAAAGGATCTATTTAAACGAGGAAGATATAGGATCTCAATAAAGAAGAACAGATTCATATCCTAATTCTTATAGAAGAAATAATTTCAATGGATATTGTTTTCATTGTTCTAACTTGGGCCATAAATCTATGTATTTCTAGAAGAGTAATGATAGGGTAAATTTATACAATTCTTAGAGACATGTCAATAATCGACATCCAAACAACATGGATTTTTCAAATAGGTTCTCTCCTTTGGAAGAAGAGTACGAATATGAAAAAAACATGCAAATAGAAAGGGTATTTGAAAGGCCATCCCTACCCTCTACTCATTCTAATAATTCATGGAAGGAAAAGAGAAAAAAAATGAAAAATACAACCATAAAGAAGTAGATCTCAAAGCTACAAAGAACAAAAAAACACGGATTCTTCATAGTGGGTGCTCATACCATATGACGAGAAATGCAGACCTATTAACAAATGTTAAGAAAAATGTTGATGGAATAGTAAGGATCAATAATGATGGTGAGTTGAAGATAAAAGGTAATGGGATTACTGACTAGATAATAAAGAGATTAAGAAAATTGAATTTATTTATGTGAATGGTTTGAATCACAATCTCCTTATCATGAGTCAACTATGTGAGTCATGAATTATACTAACATTCAATCAAAAAGGCAACACTATAAAGGGAAATACAAGGAATTATCTCATGAAAGATTGTAGAATAGATGGAATCTTGTATCAGGTTGATAGTAAAGAAAACATTTACTATATGATAGTTGAAGAAAAAAATAACTTATGGCATCAGAGATTGGGAAAAATTAATCAACAAGACATGGAAAAGATATCTAAACTGAATATTATAAGGGATATTAGAAATCTAAAGAATGAACGGTATAAGACTTGTGATTATTTCATGAGAGGAAAGTTGGTGTGTAGTTCATATCATCTAAATAATAAAAGGGCATCAAATCTTATTGATCTCACCCATACAGATGTTTGTGGCCTGATAAATGTTGCTATAATTCATGGAGAAAGGTACCTTGTTCTCTTCATAGATAATTATAGTAGAATGTCATGTGTGATGGTTATACATAGAAAATGAAAAGTACTTGATTTCATGAAAACTTATCGATGAATTGCTAAGAATGATACAGAATGGACAATCAAAGTTCTATGATTTGATAATGGAGGAGAATATACATCCATTGAGTATAAAAATTACCTAGAGAAACATGGAATTCAACATTAGATGGATTTTTTGAGAACCCCACAGAAAAATGGAGTTATTGATAACCAAAATCAATAGGTGAATAGTATGGCTAAAATTATTCTGATTGAGAGTCACATCTCTCTTCTTTATTAGAAAGAGGTATTTTAAGTGACGGTATATATTAAAAATGAACATGGATTTATATGGGTGAAACCAAGACATCATATGATTTTTTACATGGAAGGAAGCCCTCTTTGAAGTATTTACACATTTTCAGAAGTAAAAATTTTATCATAAACAATGAAAGAAATCAAGGTAAGTATGGTGACACGAAAGATAGAGGAATATTCCACATATATTAAATGAATAAAAAATCCTAAAAATGATTCAATAATCCTCTTAGAATTTTTTTAAAAAGCAGTGATGTAAAGATCATTGAAGATAAAACAAATAATTCCTTAATGAATTGTTATGCTAATTCAATAGAAGATAAGGAACAATGTGAACATAGAATAGATCCAAATAAAGATTTATTAGAAGGAATAAAAAACTCTATGGAGTCAAAACATGATGTTGACTCAAAAAAAGAATCAGAGGATGAAATCATGGCTAGAAGGAATTCTACTAAACCTCAAAAGAAAAATTTAAGAGTAGATATTGATCAATCCAACATCATTGGGGATTGGACTGTACCCACAAAAATAAGGAGAGTATGGAATAATGCACAATATTTCTTTCTATCAGTTTTGAAACCATCCTCATTTGAAGAAGTTGCAAAGGATGAATCATGGGTTAAATCCATGAATGAAGAGTTGGATCAGATAATAAAACCAAAGATGAGATCTAGTCAAGAAACCCAAGGGTCACAATGTTGTTAGTATAAAGTTGATTTTTATGAACAAATTCGATGAACATGGTAATGTGATCAGAAACAAGGCATGATTGGTTTGCAAAGAATATTAAAAAATTGAAGGCGTCGATATTGAAGAATCATTTTCTCTGGTGGCTAGACTGGAGTCAATCAGGATATTTCATTCCATGGAGATCCAAATAGAATATAAAATATATCAAATGGATTTCCTGACAACATTATGGAATGGTGTTCTTGAAGAAGAAGTTTACATTGAACAACTAGTGGGTTTATTTCTTGGAAATGATGAAATTAAGGTTTGCAGATTAAAGAAATACTCTATGGTCTGAAGTAGGAACAGTGGGAGTGGTAATCTCAGCTCTATTCTTATCTGAAAAATCTTGAATACAAAATAGGATGATTAGATCACAATCTATATGTGAATAATTCTCAGAAGGATAAGTTCATGGTATTAGTGTACTTTGATGATACCATCTTCAGTGGATGGAGTCAAGGATCAGTGGATGAATTTTCCAATCACGTGAAATCATAATTCGAAATGTATATGATTGGTGAAATCATGTACCTTTTGGGGTTGTAAGTTCTTTATAGGAAATACTACACTTTCATTTCCTAGGAAAAGTTTTCCAGATAGTTGTTTAATAAGTTCAATATGCATGTCTCCAAACCAATGCCGACTTTGATTTTGGTTGGAACTAAACTAGGAAAACATGAGGATGTGACACCTATAGATCCCAAAATGTACAAGATAATAATTGGAATCTTACTATACATGGCAGTGACATGACTATATATTGTCTTTTTAACATGCTTAGTGGCCAATTTTTATAGTAATTCAAAGGAAGAACATATGGTGGAAGTAAAAAAATCATGAGGTACATTCAAGGAACTCACAATTATGGCTTATACTTTGCTTCTAGAAGAGATATTTAACTATCATGGTTTTGTGATGTTGACTGGGCTAGAGATGTGGTGGACAGAAAGTCAAAAAGTGGTGGAACATTATTTATTAAAAATAAGTGTGTGGTTTGGTTAATTAAGAAACATGAAATCACTTCTCTCAGTACTGCTGAAGATGAGTATATCTATGCAACACAATCTTTCACTCGGCTATTGTGGTTGAAGTAACAAATGACCGATATTAGTGATGAGGTGAAATAGTCAATGGTGATTCATTGTGATAACAATAGCACAATTGATCTTACGAAGAATCATGTTCATCATTATCATACAAAACAAATTGAAATTAGATATCACTTCATCAAGGATAAATTTGAACAAGGTGTGATTAAAATGGATCATGTGGGAACTAATGAGCAAGTGGCTAATATTCTGACCAAGCCCCTGACAATGGATGTGTTCGAGAAGTATCGGTTGAACCTCAATGTTCAGCCACCTCCTAGTGCACGAGGAGGTCATGATATTCCCCTCTCCCTAGTTCAATTTACTTTTTTAATCTGTTTTTGGAAGTGATGTAGGTTTAGGGGAGATATACGATCTTGGGGGGACTGTGTTTTGAGCTCTACAATGTAAAAATACAGGTCTTTGGGTTTATTACCAATGGGGGAGAATTAATAAATTCAATGGTACAAAGTAGGAGGTTGAAATTTTTTTATGGTTATAGGAGAATGGAGAATGGATAATTATGAGCATTTAGTGTTATTAGGAAGCAATTCAGGACATGTAATTATTTTATGACATAGTGAGAGATTAACTTGGAAATATTTAAGCATACCAAAACATAGGATCCCAATTCAATATTCCTATCTTATTTTCTACACCTAGCATTACTTACGTAGAATTAGAGTGATGGTTGAGTTAATACTTTCATTTTAGGTTTTGATATTGGTTGGTGCTCTGTTGAATTTATCTACAGATTTTTAAGAGACCCAATGGGGGAGATTGTTGGAACTAAGGTTGTTATTTTCTGGAAATGGAGCATGGTTTTTCTTTGTTTTCAATCCTCACATATATGATCAAGGAGATAGTATGGAAATGGATCATATATTTTAATTTGTAAGAAGTATTGAAGGTGGTGTCATTTCCTAGAGTTTTCCAAATTTTTGGGGTCCAAAATTTGGATAATGGAAAGCATTGAGAAAAGTTTTTATTCTTGAAGGTGTTATGAAAATATGGAAAAGGAATGAGTTTCATGGATATGGGATTCATGAAGTGTGTTTCACAGTTACATAAAGGATTTTAAAGATGATCTATGTGAGTACGATGAGCTTTACAAACAATGAAGGTGAGAAGCATTACGAGAGGAGAATTGCGGTGACACAAAGGGTTTGATGGAGATCATCATGGAAAATTCAAAATTTAGTGGTTCTTTGCAAAGGGAGGAGTTCCACAAAGGTGTTTTTGGATGATCCAAAAATTGTGCTGGAGGAAGTGGAGCTTTGCGATCGACCGTGCCTACAAAGAAGAGGATACCCCTCTTTATTTTTTTGAAAATATTTAGAGAAAATCCAAAATAGATCTGATTTCACAAAAAAAGGGGTGCTCTAAGAAAATAGGATTCTATACGAGCTTGAGCTTGATGAATAGAATATTCTATTCTTAACCAAAGTCAATGCATTTATGTATTGAGTGCTTTATGAAGATGGGTGGTTCGACGTTGGCTCAGTGAACTTCAAGAAGGAAGGTTGTTCTGCAAAGACAGTGCGCTTCGCAATGACAAGTGGTTCCACAAAAGAGAAGGAGCTTTGCGAAGTAGAGATATTTTTGAGGTAGTGAACATTGTAATGGAGTGAGATCTGTGAAGGAATGATTTTCACAAATTAACTTTGAGAAAGGCAGTTTTTTTAATAGCAGGTTTATGTGGATAGGGCTTTCAGTGTGCATTAACTCAGGTCTACGATGCATGTAGAGTCCTTTTCTATGTTAGAGACAAATAATTTAACTAAAAATCATTGAAGAGACCTTCAAGTCGATAAACTGAGTTAAAATTATCGCAAAGGAGTGAGTTAGGGGGAGTTAGTGGAAGTGTTCTGAGGGACGCAGTGAGCTATCCATGAATTCTTGTAAAGGCAGTGTGCCTGGAACAGAGTGACAATGACTAAACTTTTGTATTCCACAATTAGTGAATATTAGTGAATTTTGGTATGAACAACACACTATCGTCATATGCTCCTTGGACGTAGCCCTTAGTGGTGAACCAAGTAAAAGTGTTGTGTTGTCTCTTTGAATGCGAATGTTTAAATGTTGATCATATCAGTCACATAGGTTTAATGAGTTCCTATCAACATGTTAATAAGATCCGTCACTTTGAAAGAAAAATTTGACACCCTTAGTTACACCTCCATTCTCTGGGTGTCTCGGGATCTTACATTGTGAGGGCATAATACTTTTCATGGGGGGGGGGGGAGAATGTGACATCCTAGAAATTCCAATCTATGTTTTATTGTAAATATATTTTATTAAATGGATTTATTTATAATTAAAACCATCTAACAATATTTTTTAGATGAGTTTCTTTAAAAATAATTAATTGAAATTAAGAGTTTTATTAATTTGATAATAATTTAATTATAATACTTATAATTAATAATAATTATTATTTATAGTTTTAAAATTTATTCTAAAAACAAATATTGATTTTCTTTGTTTAAAAGAATTTTTTTAAAACAATCATTTTTATTATTTTTGTAAAATATATTTTTTTATTATCAAAATGGTTATTTAATAGAATATTTTAATGAAAATAATATTAATAATAATAATTAAGGGTAAATGTTTTTGTGAAAATTATTTTTATTATTATTTCTATAATAATATATTTTATAAATATATGAAATATATTATGATTTTTGTTTTATAAAATTTGTAATTTATAAATATATATAATTATTATATTATAAAAAATGCACATTACATATTTATTTTAAATAAAAATGTAATTTGAATTGTTGATTTAAAAAAACGTTAAAACTACATATTATAAAAACATGATTTTAGGAATTTAAAAATAACGTTACATGAGTTTTTGTTTAAAAAAATGTTAAAACTTATAATACAACAAAAAGGGAAAATTTTGAATTGAAAAAACAATAAAATGAATTATAAAAAATAGTTATATATATTGTTTAAAGGAAAAAAATGATAAAACAAATTATAATAAAGGAAAAAAATGAGATTGATAATTGATTTCATAGAATATAATAATAAGTAATAATTATAAAATTACATGACATAAAGTAATAATAATAGAATATATTATATAAAATATGAAAGACAACTCTTTTTTTTGGCTGGTTTTGAAAAACAACAACCCAACTTCGGTGCAACACAATTCCCTTTACGCCAAATCTTTTTTAAAAATCCTAACTTCTCATGGAAGCTCAATCAAACTCAAAGGTCTATTTATTCCTTTTTTTATTTGGGAGAACTCATTCATATTATTTGTAGGAGAAACCCTACCCAATCCATGCCTTACTTATTGAATGAACACCCCAAGCAACAAGAAAATCATTTTTCGGTTTTCTATCAATCAAGTAAGGGATTTATTATTTATTTTTATGTTTGAATTTATTTCATAAGTGTTTAATTTGTTTAATGTTTGATTTCATCAAAACACACACACAGACACATATATATATATAAGTATATACACAAATATATATATATATACCTATTTCATCTCTTTAAGATTTTTTGATGATAAATATTTGTTTTAAATTTGTGTTCCTTATAAATCCCTCATATCCTAAGGATTTATGTAAGGGTTTTATTTTTTATTTAATAAAACTATATTTGCTTCACAAATATATACATACATACATATATATGTTTAATAATCTAATTCCAGTATATATATATTATAAGTGTTTTTGTTTTAAATTCTAAAACATATGGTTTGAAAGGGTTTTAATTTTACCAATTTATGTTGTTTACAAAGATATACATACATATATATATATATATATATGTGTGTGTGTGTGTGTGTGTGTGTGTGTATACATATATTACTATATGTAATGATATCTATCTATATAACTACGTGTTTTTTCAGAATTCATATGATAAAGGTTTTTTTAATTTTTTTTCTCTCTACCTATGTTTTGTAAAGGGATTTTTTATATTTATCAAATATATTTGCTTGTATTTTCAAATCACCATTCTATGTATAATGTATAAATAAATATATTTTTGTATTTATATATATGTACATCAATTTATTTATAAATATGGAATAACCATTTATTCCCAAATCTATATACAAATATTATAATTTTTTCTTTTTCCATAATTTTATGGTTTATATTTATGTGTAACCACAATTTTGAAATGGCCATAGTTATAATTTTATAGGGTAATCTAAATCAACTTAATATTTTCTTTGAGAAATTGTATCTGCATCACCAAGTATGTCATGAAAAATTAGGTAAGGCTATTATCTAACTTATAATTGGAATTCCATGCATTTTAATCAAGTGTGCACATATTTTTTTATGCATTTTATTTATAAATTTTTAATAAGTGTAGAAATTTTTAAGCATTGGATTCTCCTAAAAATGGTTTTAGAAATTCTCAATAATATATTGATGACATTTTATAAGAAAGTTTTTATTTTATTTTAGAGAAAATAATTTATGGGTGTATTTTTGAATTGTTTTTGAGTTATAATTGAGAAAGGAAGGTCCATTCATAGTTTTTTAAAAAATTGGCTACAATATAATGAATTATATGCTATTGGGAGTGAACCCATGATGCTTAAGGGTATTTTTTCTATATGAGTTATGACTAGTGGACTTACAGTTTTATTATGGCCTTCTAAGTACCATAAATAACCCATAAAATCATTTTTTTCAATAAAGGAAACCCAATGATCATTTCAATTATAATAATTTTGAGAAATTAATGGTTTTATAAATTTATTTATTCAGATTCCAACATTATGAAAATATAAATTTATATACATTTGTTTTTTTCAAGGAAATATTTTAAAATAATTTATTAATTGTTTTAAAACCCCTTGCTGAGCATATTAAATACTCAACTGATGTTTTAACTTATTTTTCACAGGTTATTACAGTTTTCTAAAGGCTTTCGTTTCACTTACAGAGTTAGTTCACACAATGTTTTTTCATTTTGTTTTGTATAGTTTTGTTATGTTATAAGTCATGTATCCAATTCTCTGAAACCTAGACCAAAAAATGTCCTATATTGTGAAAAATGTTGTGTATTGTTTTAGTTTCTTTAATAAAAAAATAATACACAACATTTATATGGTCTGAGTCTTGAAATGCAGGCTTAGGTCATTATAAATATGGATTCTATCATCAGCTCCTATTTTGAACTTTCATGAGATCGGTTAGTGGTATGCGGTATACAGGGATACTTATGGTGCTAATGTGGGTTGTGTAATTATAAAAGATTATCATGTCGGGGCCAATAGTTCTCATCAACTTCATCTAGATAATTAAAATTACCCACTCATGATTTTAGGCTTTCCTTGGTTTTTTAACTTCTAAAATGTTAGCGAAATTATATTTTTGGGGGATAGGTTCAAGATTTTTTCTAATCATAAGAGTTTTAGATATAACTGTTCTCTTAAAGAATTGAATATCATCCATATATTATGGGTAAAATACCTACATATGTTTTACTTTAATATCACCTATACCCTAGGGAAGGGGAATTTCATCACTGATAGTAGCAATGGGAAAGTTACACCATAGATTGTTTGGGAATTGAAGGAAGAGTGAACCTGATAGGTATTTTCACTCAGTTTCATCTAGCCATGCAAAAGAATGATTTACGTATGAATTTGACCAGTTTTCAATTATGATATTCTCAACTATAGTTTATTCTATAGATATATTAGTAGGATGGAGGGTTTATAGGAATCAAAGAAACCTATATGGTTGGGAGACAATTTCTGGTTGGTATATCCCTTCTGATGTTGTTATCCACATCGGGAATTAGTTTTTTCTCCCATTATATATGAGGAATTTAGTCTTACATGATTATCATAGTTCTTCATGGGATATTCACCCTATCACTATGAATATGTATTATGACATGATATGATGTTTCTTGTGGCTGGGTATGAAGTGAGACATCAATGATTTTATGTTTTGCTGTTACACCTAGAAATAGATAATGGTAGAGCACTCAAGGCCTTTGTATATTTTTTAGCATCTTCCAGTGATAGTTTGGAAATTGGATGAGGTGTCTATGGAATTAATTATTTGATTTCCCTGAACACCAAATGAAAAAATGCTATTTGGGTGGTGATTGATCAGTTTAAAAAATCCAATCAATTTATACTGATCAAGGACACATACAGTGTTAAAGATATAAGTTAGCTATATGTGTAGGATATTGTGAGGTTGAATGGTATTTCCTATTCCATTTTCTTAGACATGGATATTGGGTTCACTTTAAGATTCTGGAATTTTCTGGGGGAGGTGATGGGTAGTCCGGTTAGGTTGAGTACAACATACTATCCACAGACATATGGTCATATGGATCATGGTATATTGATCCTAGAGGATATCTATCGTGTCTATGTCATGGATTTTGGTGGATCATGGTACAAACAAATGTTAATGGTTGAATTTTCTTATAATAAGAGTTACTAGTCATAGATCATGTTGTTTCCATTCAAGGATTTATATAGTCACTCATGAATATCACCTTGTTGTTGGTTAGAGGTGGGTGAGATCTATCTTGTGGGATTAAGTCTTATTCAGAAAACATCAGTGAGGATTCAAGATACACATTGATGATTGGTTACAACTCAGATTCATAATAAATCATATTCAGACCATCAATGTCATCTTTTGGAGTTTTCCATTGGTGACCAGGTTTTCTTGAAATTTTCTCCTCTGCAGGGTCACCATCAGCATTGGAAATAAGTACAGATGGCTCCAAGTTATGTTGGAATATTTTATGTTAAGTGGTGGATTGGTAAGTTTTCTTTTTCATTTGTCCTTTTTGTATCCTTTTACAGGTATCCATTTTGTTTTCCATATATATTATCTCATGATGTACCATTGTGACCCCTCTCATATTTTGAGTTGGAAAGAGATTGAGTTAGATCTAGATGTTTTGTTGAGGTAAAACTAGTGGAGAACATTGATTCTCAGAAGAAATTCTAATGTGGGAAGTATATTTTTTTGGACAAAGTGTTTTGGCATAATGAATCAGATTCTTATGAGACACGAGAGCACAAATCAATAGTGAGGGAGTAGTGGGATCACCTCTTCTTAGAGAACCCTTATTCTAAATTAATTTATGGGGATATAATATCCTATCGTTGGGATATTTTAACTTTTTTTAAGGTAATCTCTATTTCAGGTTTAATAAGTTGTAATTTATGTTTGGAGGAAATTGGAAGTTTTCTATAGGCCCTATGTCTGGTGTTGGCTATAGAACTAGTTTACATCATGAACTGAATACACATCATAAATTTGGTTTTGGGAATAAGTTGACAATTATTTTAAGAGAATGAATTAGTTGAAAGTAATGAATCCAATTCTTGTATTGAATTTATCTCTTGGAATATTAAATCATGATGATTTCTTTTTCACCATACATGAAATATGGGATATTTAATTCATAAATCAATGATTCATGACATAAATCCACTATGATATGTGGGGTTTTATGAACTATACACCTAAATCATATCCCATTCTCTAGAAATTCTCTCCCTTGAACCCTATGTTTTTTCCAAGAATGCTCAGGTTGTTTCAATGATTTCAAACCTCTCCTTTTAGTGATTTGATCTTTGGCATTATTGGTTAATCTTTCTTTGGCAAGTGTTTTGTCCTCTTCTTATTTTATTGGTTTATATTGGATTTGAAAGTAGTTTTCAGTTATTATTAGGATATCTGTTGATAAATTAATGATGCTTCCTATATTCCTTCTATATCCATTATGAGATAGTATTCATAGGACTGGTCCTTATGTTGGTTTTTTGCAGTTTGTGGTTTTCTTGAGGTATGTGTTGGTCTAACCTCTTCACCTATCCTTTTGTTTATAGAATTTGACTCTAATATGTAATAATCATTGTTAGGGTCTTAGTTTTTTGTTTCTTCATTTCAAATCAAGCATAAATTGGATGAACCATAATTTATCTTCATTTTATAATTTTTGTCTAATAAAATATCAAAGATAAAAGATTTATTGGTTTGTTTTTTTAAATGGGGTTTTTGAGAAAATATGATTTCCTCATAATTTTGGCAAAAGAAAGGTTATTTTCAAAGAATTATGAAATGGATTGAAAAATGGGTTTTCAAATTAGGTTTTGATGGAAAAAATGTGTTTGAAAGTTTATTGGGAAATGTGTAATACCTTTGAAATGATTTGATAAATCCGTCACATGGGAGCCCTGTGTACTTAGGTTGAAGGTGTAGTATTAAGGCTCTTCATTTAGTATTGTAAGGGGGTTCACTTTCAAGGGTTTTCTTCCATTCCTATATCGAGATGAATTTGTATCTAGGACTTAATTGAAATGGTATGAGGGTTAACATTCTAGGGTGTTCATCTACTCCCTAGACCTTAATGCATGGGTTATAGGGACTTGTAGTGTGCACTAGTCAAGATTGATGTATGAGTCACCTAGAAATCCTAATCGTAAGTTATACTTGGAGTGTTTTATCATTTTAATTTGGAATGATACTATTTTTTCTTTGATATAACTATTTTGATTAATGTAAGAGTTTTTTTGAAATTATTCATTGAAACAATTTTACTAGGATTTTTTTGAACTATGGAAAAATTTGAATTATTTACAATTATTTTTATATAAAAAATATTTAACTATTTTTCATGCATTTTTTTCTCTAAATTGATAATATGGGGATTATTATATAGAAAATTAATATGGATAAATTATGTGGGATCTTATTGATCCAATTTATCTCTCACCCTACACATTCCCTTCGGAATGTGTAGACCTTATATTGTCTTTTGATGTAGTAAAATGAGAGGCTTTGTTGCGAGGAAATGAGGTTTATGTCAATGGGGATAAATTGGATGGGTTTAGAGACCCCATTATTTCAAAAATTATACCCAGAGTCCCTAATGATAGTAATATCTCCAAAGTTCCTCTATTTTCCTTAGAGAGAGCACTTTGTGTTGGAATACACCAATATGTTTACAGAGTTGGTTTGTTTTGCTTCAAAAGTGGCAATGAATGATTATTTGAAATACCAAAAACACATATGGGGTTTGTGACTAAATATCTGATCACATGTAAATATGATGAATCTTTCTACATATGTGGAGATAGTTGATTGGGATATTATGGAAGAAATGGATATGACAAGAAATATTGGTTACTCTTCCACTTCTCTTCCACCCAGTGACAATTTAAGTAGTGTCGAGGGAAGGAAGATGAAGAGAAATAAAAATAATATGGGTGGAGGAGGTTGTTATCAGCCATGAGAATCCTCTACATGATCTTCAATAGATAGTATCATTCCCTCGACATATTATAAATTTGAAAAGTTCGGGAACACCTAACAATATTGACCCACACCCATGAAGTTATGCAGTTCTTGTAGCCACTTTGGTTATCTACCGAGGTTCTATCTAGATATGTCTATAGACTATTATGGTTAGGGATATTTAGACAAAAATTCCACTGTCACACATTTATATGTTTGAAATCACAAAGGGATCGAGTTACAGGCCCAGGAGTGAATCACCTTCTTACAGTGGATGATTTTATCATAGAGGTTGACATTGGCCCAATCACAGTAAGAGCCACCATATTTGTTTCTTCTTCTATAGAAATTTCTCTATTTAATATAGGTTCCCCCACTCATTTCAATCTTCCCATTTCTTTATATGATAAAAATACCAACTTATCTCATGTACTTTTTATGGAGATGGATATTCCTCTTGGAATGAAAAAGGAGTAGGGGTTTAATTTTCTATCATGTTCTCTATCGATATCTGATGTAGAGTTAGTCTGGGATTTTTTGGTCTTTAATATGGATCTATTTGACATAATCATAAATATAGATTGGATTTTTTCTTATTATACTATGATTTTTTTTATCATCATTATATATTGTTATTTTCCACCGATGGGAACTCTCATGTGTTTCATGGAGAGTGGGATTCAACTAGTGATATAGGAATTTTTTGACCAGAGCACATGATATTTTTTCTACCATTTTAGTTGAGTTCAATTATTTTCCTTATGTTTTTTATCTTACATTAGTTATTTGAGACTTCCCCAATGTTTTCAAAAACAACTTATCCAATCTTCCTCTAGAGTGGAAATTATATTTTAGGATTAATCTCATGCAAGGTACATAATTAATTTCTATACCCTCTTATTGCATGACACCTACTGAGCTAAAATATCTTAAGATCTATTTGGATGATTTAATGGTGAAATGTTTTATTCACCCATGTTTTTCACTATAGAAAACCCATTTTCTATTTTCCAATAAGGCTAATTGTTTACTTCATTTCGGTGTAGACAATAAAAAGTTGAACCGAGTGATAAAAAAATAAGTACCATTTTCCCCACATGGATGAATTTTTTGATCAATTAAAGGGGGTGGGGTGGTTTTTGAAAATCTATCTTTAGTCAGGTATTCCTCAACTCAGGGTATGGTAGTTTTATATTCTGAAGATTGATTTTATGAGTAGGTATGTCCATTATGAATATACTGTGATTCCTTTTGCTCTAACTAACACTCCTTCAGTTTTTTTAGATTTGATGGACTAGATATTCCATCAATATCTTGACACTTTTTTCATAGTATTTGTGGGTGATATCATGGTTTATTTTAAATATGATCTTGATAATGATAACTATTTTAATATGGTTTTGTAGATCTTGAGGAGTCACTAGATTTATGGGAAGCTGTCAGAATTAAATTTCAGGATCTAATAAGTGAGGTTATTAAGGAACATGATTTTTGAATATGGACTTTCAGTTGATATTCAGAAATTAAAGGTTTCCATTTCATAGGAAGAACCATATGAATTATTCAGAGATATAAATATTCCTTAGTCTGGCTAGATATTATTGGTTGTTCATAAAGGATTTCATTAATTTGGAACCACCTTTAACTTATTTTACCATGAAAAGGGTGAAATTCACTTAGGATGACAAGTGTTATTATTATTTTGATGAGATGAAATGGATTCTAATATCATATCTTATTTGATATTTTCTAATCCCAATATGGAGTATGTGGTGTACTGTAATGATTATGGTGCTGGTATAGGTTTAATACTTATAAAGGATGACAACATTTTGGTCTATGGTTCTCATTAACTATAGTATCTTGAGAAAAATTACCCTACTTAGGATTTATAGATTTCCACAGTTATGCTCATGTTAAAATGATAGTGGAATTATCTTTTTTGGGATATTTTCATAGTCTTTTTTGATCATAATAGTATGAGGTAAAAAATTTCCTAAAAGGACATGAATCTTAGGAATATGTTATGAGTGGAATACCTCAAGATGCTAGAATTTGACATCGCTTATACCTAGGGGAAAGGGATTGTTATCTCAAACACTATTATTAGGAACGTTCCACCACATGATTTTTTTTGAATAGAAATAAGAGTGAAACATATTGGGGATTTTCACATAGTTTCATCTATAATTTTAATAGGATTATTTATGTATGGTTTTAACTAGATTTTAGTTGTCATAATCTCACATTAAGTCTATTCTATAGATCCAGTGGTAGGATGATGAGTTTTGGTGAATCAAAAAAACGTTATATGGTGGGGATATCATTTCTGGTTGGTCACTCACTTTTTATGGTGTTAATTTATTTGGTGATACCTTTTTCATCCCATTGCGTGTGTGGAATTAAATCTTACATGATTTTCATAGTTCTTTATGGTCCATTCACCCTAGTTCTAAGAATATGTATTATGACATGGGATAAAATTTTTAGTGTATAGGAATGAAGCACAACATCACTAATTTTGTTTCATGTTGTTACACTTTATAGAAAATATGGGTAGATCACTTGAAGCCTTCTGGTATGCTTCATCATATTCTAGCACATGTTTGGAAATGAAATGATATGTCTATGGACATTTTTGTTTTATTACCATATAATAACCAAGGAATGAATGATTTATGGGTGATGATGGATTGGTTGACTGAATCAAATAATTTTATTTTGATTAGGGACACCACCAAAGTTGAATATCTATTTAATATGTTCATGCATGGTGGTGTGAGGTTTCATGAGATTACCTCTACAATTATATCAGATAGGGATTGTAGGCTCACTTTCATATTCTTTCAGAGTCTCCAAGAGGCGATGGGGGATCAGGTCAGGTTGAGTACAACTTACTATACACAGACTGACAGTCAGAAGAAGAAAGTTATTCTAATCTTGTAGGATATACTCCATTCCCATGACTTAGATTTTATTGGATCTTGGGAAAACCATTTTGGACTAGTTGAGTTTTCATATAAAAATTATTACCTGACATTGATCAAAATGGAAACCTTTGAGGATTTTTATACTCACTCGTGTTGGTAACCTATTTGATGTTTTTAGGTGTCTGTGTCCTCTATAATGGGAACACGCTTCATTCAAGATACATCTACATAGATTATTGGTTATATCTCATAGTAATTAGAATTCGTATACATACTTTGGACATCATCCTTTGTATTTTTTCATTGCTGATTTAGTTTTCTTAAAATTTTCTCTTAAACTAGTTCACTATAGTCTTGGGAAATAAGGAAAGATAAATATGTTATTTTTTAGACCATTTAAGTTCACTAATTGGCTTGCCCTTTTTTCTTATCAGTTGGAATTTCCTACTTAGTTAATAGGTATCCATGATTTTTTTCACATATCTTAGCTTTGGAAGTACCATATTGATCCATATCATGTTCTAAGTTGGAAAGATATTGAATGGGATCTAGATATTCATATTGAGGATCAACTAGAGGGGATCATTGATTCTCAAATGAAAGTATTATGTGTAAATTCTATTACATTGGTCGAAGTGTTTTGGTGGAATAGATTGGATTATTACAAGTCATTGGAGTGTGAATCATCAACGAGGGAGAAGTGGCCTCACATCTTCCCAAATTACCCTTTTTCCACATGAATTTCCTAGGATGGAAAGTTCTATAGTTTAGAGATTGTAATATCCTTATTAAAGGTAAGTTCTCATTTATGTTTAAGAGGTTGTATCTAGTTTTAAAAGGAAACTATGAGTTTTTTATATGGCCTATTCTAGGAAATGATTTTAGAACTAGTTAATGTCTTGAATTGGATACACAACATAAATAAAGTTCTAGTAAGGTACTATGAATTGATTTTAGGACATGAATTAGGCATAATACATAAATCTAATTCCTGACATGAATTTATCGCTCGAAATATTAAAATTAGTTAACATAATTTTTAGAATACATGAAACATGGGATATTCACATCATAAATAACTAATTCATAATGAAAATCCCTTGTTATGAGAGTGTTTTTATACACTATATTCCTAACTCATATCCCATTATGAATGCATTCTCTCCCTCAAATACTAGATTTCTATTAGGTGTTCTTGGCTGGTTTAATCGCTTATAATCCTCTCATTTTGTTGTTTTTATCTTTATCATTGCTGGTTTCTCTTAATTTGGTAATAATTATATCCTCTTCTCAGTGGATTCATTTCTCTTTGATTTAGTAGTGGTTTTTGGCTACATTTTTTGGGATTTATTGATCATTAGATGATGCTACCCAGGTTCCTTCTATATCCATTATGTGATCATCATATGGGGGTGAGTCTTTGTGTTGGTTGTAGTGAAGCTCATGGGATTCTCTAGGTATGTATTGGTCTAACCTCTCCTCTAATTCCTTTGTTTATTAAATTAGTTACTATGATGTGAAAATCATTTTTAAGGCCTCTATTTTTTAGTTTTCCTTTTTGTGTATAGATCCCATCGTGGTTAGCATGTGACCTGAGTTTGATATAGGTGATTCTATCTCTATCCTATATTGGATGAATAATAATAGTTATTGGTTTTATAAATTATTTTCTAAATAATTTCCATGAAACTATATTGATTGGTTTGTGTGTGTAAAGTGGGTTTTGAGAAAATAAGGATTTCATATTGTTTGGTAAAATGAAGTTAATTTTCCAAGCATTGTAAAATGGATCTTGAAATGGGTTTTAAAAGAATATTTTGATGGAAAAAGGGTGTTTGAAATTGTATTGTGAAATTTGTAAGACCGTTGAAATTATTTGATAAATGCATCACATGGGATCTTTGGGTACTTAGGTGGAAGGTGTAGTTTAAGGGATTATCCTTTGGTATTGTTAGGGGGGTCAATTTCTAGGGAATTATCCCATTCCTAGATTGAGATGTATTTAGAAATTGTAATTGATTGAAATGGTTGGAGGGTTCAAGTTCTATGGTGTTCCTATATTTCCTAGATCGTGATACAAGGGTTATTGGGACTTGTAGTGTGAACTTTTCATTATTGATGTATGAGTGACCTAGATAGCCCAACCATAATCTATCCTTAGAGTGTTTTACTATTGTTCCCTAGCTTCATACAATTATTTATTTAATATAAATATTTTGATAAATGTAACCTGTTTTTAAAATTATTATTTAAAAATATTTTACTAATATATTTTTTGTAACTGTGGAAAAAAGGCATACTAATTACCATTATTTTGCGATAAAAACTATTTAATTGTTTATCATGCCTTATGTTATGTATGTTGAGAATATTGGGATTATTGTATAGAGGATTGATATGGAACACTTAGGTGGTATCCTACTAAGAACATTTATCTCACACCTTGCACATTCCCTTAGTAATATGCAGACCTTAGCTTGTATTTTTTTTTGTAGGAAAATGAAAGTAACCATAGTGAGGTGGTGAGGTTTATGTCAACTAGTTATGTGTAATTGGAAGTGAGATTTTGGGACACTTTCCACATATCACATGGAGTAGTTTTTTCCTATTTTTGTTTTCTTTTATAGTTATTAGAAATGTATATTATATTTTTACCTTTCTACTTTTGAGTTGTATCACAACCATTGTATTTTATTTGATTATGGAAATTTTTTTCCTTTTGGTTGTTCATTCTTCATATGTATATATATTTTCTATGTTTCTTGTTTTAGTTTGGGTGAAATCATTACCTCTGGTAGTTTTTAGATACCCAAGTGCTAGTATCCATCCCATGGGTGTCAGGAATTCCCTTTAGTTCAGTGGAAAATTGATTCATGTATTGGTTTAGAGGGTATCCTAGGTTAATTCATTACATTTTCCAGGTTGGTGGGAAACCCTTGAAAAAAAATTCAAGTGAATCCATAAATAGGAAAATATCATGAATGTTAAGGGTGGTCATAGATCCTGATGTGGTATCAAATCTCAAGGCCATCTTTAAAACCTTTGAGTAATTATGAGGGGGAGTTGTTTGTGACCTAGCTTATATAGTTCTCCCATTAGTGTTCATTACCTTCCCTTAAGTAGGTTGCTATTTTTTATTTGTTACACCTCATACTAAATAAATAATTGATGGGGCTTGACACATCATGAGTCTTACATGGGGCATGGGGGAGTCTCATTATTGGTATATATGTCCAGGTAGTTTCTCCCCCAGCATGAGGCCTTATGCTGATGGGTGTTGTGTAAGTTGTATTTGATAATAAGGAATGCTAATATGTTGAAGAAGTATCTTGGAAGATTTATTTTTTCACTCAACATCATGATAAATAATAAATTCCAAAGTATGGTTTAACCTTTATTAATGTATAAATATAGGATTACATATCTTAGAAGTTGGAAGTTGGTATTTAAAGTACTTTGAAGATTGAAGTTGATGATAATAAACAAGTTTTGACTAAAAAAGAGAAGAAAAGGTAAGGCTTGAATTGGATCTCATGTTTATTATTAATATTTTTCTAATGAAATCATTAATGTGTTAAAAGAAAATTTTACAACCCTTGGACATATAAACACCAAAGTAGCCAATCATCTATAGGGGACCCCGACTAAGCTCATAAAGGTGGAACCATCCGAGAGTGGCTGTGAAGAGAAGCAGCACATGCGTAAGGTCAGGGTTAAATTGGTTCCCATGAATATAATAGTTTTGGTCTGTACATGGAGGATATATATTCTTATACTCTCATGTGTAGGGAGGCATGAGAGACCATGGGTAAAGCACCAACACACATTCTATCTTGTTATACCCGAATGACGAAGAAGATTGTAACACTAACTAGTGGCATGCATGATACAGTTCTGATGTTGTATTTATATTGTGTGGATATTATTTATTTTAAATACATAGAACATATATATTTTAAATAATGTCATTCTGAATTAAATGCCACTATGTATATTGTCTTCAACCTTGAGCAAGGGTTTATTCATATAGACTCTCACTAGAAAATAAGAATCACATTATCCCTATTATGATCATGTTGGGATTACGTAGGGTGATATAATTCAATATAAAGGGTCAAGAGAGGATTCAGAAGACTGGACTGAGTGTGTAAACTAATACGTATATAGAAGGTGAATAGGTTTCATTGACTATAGACTTCACATGGTAAGAAAAGTGACCCTGGCTTCACGATATGTAGATAAACTTCAACTAAGGATGACCGACAACATTATAAATGATCACCCATGGGCAGGGTAAGACAATTGATTGTGGACATGAACAATATTTTGAGTTATTATTGGTTCCACATGATAGATTGGGTAACTGTGATCTTTGCACAGTAGGATGATCAACTGTGTATTTTTTGGTAGGTTGATCGACTGCATGATCCACCACATAGAAGATAAAGAAGATATGAAGGAGAAATATATGGGGAGTCCTAAAGCATAGTAAGAAAACAATGAAATGAAATTATCATTGTAATTTCTAAATAATATGTGCTTAGAAGGTGTATAAGATTCGTGAATGAGTTATTTTTCTAATGTAAATTCTACGTAAAGGTATCGAAATGCACACGTAATGGTAACTCCTATTTTTATTGGATATTTAAGGGCATTTTTTTTTGTTTTATAAAAGTATTTGGAAAACTACACTAACTATATTATGGAATGTAGAATGTTATGTAAGGTTTGATACATCTTGTTTAAAGGTCTCGCAACTTATTCATGAGCTACATAATGGTAACCATGAAAAATAGAACTCTATGTAAGGGTTAGATCTCACTATGTAAGAGTATCTAAGAATTTCAATATCCTATGTATGGGTAACCAGATTCTCTGCACAAAGGTAATTCCTGATTTCCCATCTACATAAGGATAAATAATGATGAAGAATGAAGGATATGGGATTTCATTAATCCCTCTAATTCTAGTCAAGTAGATCACAAATTATGAATTAATATCATTAGTGGTTTTCATCATGATGTCGGTAGATTAATGAATAAGGAATTAATTAGATGTGATGTAATTAATCATGTATAAAGCTGTAAGAATTAAGATATTTTGGTAGTACTCCATGTTTTTGAAGAGTGGTTTGTACCATGAATGAAGTATGATATGAATAATTGTATGCATTCATATATTCATATACAGATGAAATGCACACAGTGATTTTTTTAATATTATGTATTAATAGAGATTTAATTTTAATGGATAAATAAGGAGGAATGTCAAAATTATGGAAGGAAAGAAATTGTGGTAGTTATTTCATGATTTATGAGACTGTAGATTGATTAGGGGTTTATTTAACAGGATTACATGATAATTATTAATTATCATAAATTTCTTGATAATTCATATATGAGTCTATAGGGTAGTTTAATGGCTGATAATATTAGTGAGTTAATTTCAAATATTCACAAAATATTATGTTAATCTAGGAAAGAATAAACCAAAACTATAGTTATTTTTATTCACACACACACACACACATATTATTTTAGGATATCTAATGAATTTTGTTGAAGATAAAAACTATTATTCAATAGAGAAAAATTATCTAGTATTTTAGTAGAGGAAGAAGATCCCCAACACTAATATTATTCTATAAATTCCCTTTATGCAAAAGTAAGGGAAGAAAATAAGGGATCTTGTGTAGTTTTTCATATATTAATAGTGAAGTAGAAGAAGAGGTAAGAGGATAAAGAAGCAGCTGAGTTGGTTGCGAAGTTCACTTGAAAAGAAGAGATTAGAGCACCACTTTTCTCATAGAATATGAGAATGGAGGAAGAGTTTCTGTGCATTCCAATTTTCACTAGAATAAAAGAAAATTGGAATTACATGCATTGTGAATACTATGAAATTGTTGTGTGTGCATCACTATGGATACAAAACAAGATAAAGTAATACTTTTATGATTCTTTTAATGTAAGATAATAATAATAGAAATAAGAAAAAGACAAAACATTAATAACTTACAGGGTTCTAAATTGGTGATAAAATCTTCGGTTGTCACCCCCATATTCATTAAAAAGCTATAGGATATACCTGGGTGTGGGATGAACCAAAATAGAGTTTGGGATGCATTATCTACACTATGAAGAGGAAATAATGAAACAATCAAGGGGGTTTAACTAGTGGGTTTTGTGACCTTCGATATTCTCTAAATCACAACAAATATTAGACTTATCACACTGTGAGTTGAACACTGTAAATTATTATGGCTCTTATTTGTGTGTGTTCTTGGTTGTGTTAAAAGAAATAATGAATGTGAGGAGAGAGAAAAAAAGTGAATCATTCATCTTAATAAGTGAAAAAGGGAAAAAAAATAAAGGGGATAAAAAGATTAAGTTACTAATTAGATTAAAATTCACTAACATTGATTCAACCCCACTCACTATGGTTGATAACCTAATAGGTCCCTTCAATTGGCATCAGAGTCCTGTTCACCTATGGTTTAATTCTCTACATGAATTTTTTCTCTTAAGAATATTTTAAGTTTCATTCCTTATATATAATTATTTATTGTTTTGGAGAATATTTATCAATTTTAGATGAAAATTCATGTAACATCCCCACAAAACCAATTGGATTGGTTCGGGTTAAAGGTGCTACTAAACATAGGCGACATTCCCCAGATACCAAAGGATGGAAATAAATTCCAAGGGATTAAACACAAGATTTCAAGGGGTTAATAATTTACCATTTTTACATACACATTATGCATTCACAAGATTAAACCTAAATTAATAAAAATAAGGAAATATATATAAATGATGGTGCATATTTAAAAACTCAACATTATAGAATTTATCAAATACCAACATTAGAGTAAAAATAGAATAATAAAAAAATAATAAAACCTAGAATCAAAAAAATTAAATGAGTTTGGAACCAGTGTGGAACCACTCCAGACTGAGACATGAACAAATCCCACGATCTATCACCACTAACTTTGAGAATGACACCACAAAGCTCTACTATAGAAGTAAAAAACATTTCAATTTCCTATATCACAAAAAAAATTACATACACACAAAAGTGTATATATAGGGGGTGAGTAATCATACCTAGTAGGAAAACCCCGAGAGACTTTTCCCACATGTAACTATGCCCAAAAATAGGCTATCTCATAGGATTGTAAAAAAACAAGAAGAATCTTAAATCAAATAAAGAAGTTTCTATAATATTCATTTAATGTGGATGAAAGATTTAACTAAAATAGTATAACCAAAGACTAGTTTTACTTATAAGTAGAAAAAGTAATTAATTGATTTAAATTTGGAATAACCCACTCTTTTATTCACACACACACATAATGAAACACACACACACATAGAGATAGACACACACACACACACACATGACCTAGAACTCCCTATACTCAAGAGTGGTTAGTTATCATTTCACTAAGACTTCTCTTGGTGACCCAATTTCATAGTAGTTTTTACAACCGTGACCCATCCCAAGTTTCCCTATTTAAGTGTGGTACTTTCAAATATGATCCATACCACATGCACATGAATACATGAAACCTAGATATTCCAAGAACATATTTCAAAAATCATTTTTTAGGAAACCTATTTAATAAATTTTCAAAACCTATTGTGGGTGACACCCAAAACCGAGATTTCAAGAGCCAACCAGTACGAGAAAATCCTATAGATTTGTAGTAGGATAAAATCATTCATAAGTATAAGAGTGTTATTTTAAGAAACACAATAGTATTAACATTCCAATAAATGTGGAAAAAGGGGAAATCTAACTACTGATTTTTTTTCGAAATGAAGGATCTCTACACGATCTATCATGTAAAGGATATTTATTTAATTACCCTAATAAATCACATGAAGTTTTAATAATATCTTGTTTGATTCCGTATATCCAACCACAAAAAACTCAATCATTAGTTTTGTTCAATATGGAATAACCAAATATATATTAGAAATGAATATTGGACCCATTAACTTTTTCATCAAATTTAAAATGCTGAAAGATTTTTTAAAGATATATTATAGAAGTCAAAGATGATAAAAAGACCTAGAATAACCTTAGAAGTTTAAAGTAAGATAAATGTGATATTGAAAACCAGAAAGAGTGTTTTAATTATAAAAAAAAATCTAGACATGAGCGGATTCATGGTGTGAAATGGGAATTCACATAATAAATCATTGAGATGTCACATAATTTGAAATTCAGGTCGCATAATCTTAAATTCTTGGAACTAGTTCACATAATTAATGTGATTACATTCAATGAATGTTTTTTTATAAAAAAAATTCACACCTGAATGAATTTTATGGGGTATTCCTAGAAACCATTCATGACATGAATTAGTTCATGTAGCCAGATTCAAACTTCCCTTTTCTTTTCCCCCTGAACACCCCCATTAATTCAAACCAATTACTCTGAATATAAAAGAAGTAGAAAAAATAAGGGCGTACCACAAAATAAGGATGCTACATTCTGACCACAATTTTACTTACATCCTTGGAAACTTATAGGTCTTTGGAGAATTTGACAATCTTAGAACACCACTATAATATAAGATTCTATATTTCCAAAGTTTCTTCATGAACCTTGAAATTCATCAATAATACTCATACCAAGGAAATAGATATACCTATCATGTTCCTTTCCAATCTTTCCAGAATCCGATATAGTTCATGGATAAATGTCACATTAGGCCCAGAAGTAACATGATCCTAACCAATTACATGACTAGAATCTTCTTATAATTTTCAATTGAGAGACATTGAAAACATTATGGACAACAATAAATTGTAGTGGAAATTCTAGTTGATATGAAATGTTGATAATTTATTCTAAAATCTAAAAAAACCACAAATAATGAGGATCTTGTATTTTGTAACATCTTAACTCAGGTGCTACACACTGGTGCCCCGGGCCAGTCGGTCACATGACCTAAAGTGTGCCTCCCCATATTCCGGAGGTCGCTGACTAGAAGTGCGGGACTAATATATCAACATGGGGTGACTATACACTCATTATCAAAGTATAAAAAATAGAAATAAATAATATTAACCAAATGAAATAATCAACAACCAAAAACACCAGTATCACATGATGAACAAAATATGAAATTAAATATCCAATACTAAATAGTATAAATGTCATACCCAATAAATTTCAAGATTCAATATTAAAAATGTAAAATAAATAAAGATAATGACTACTCCCAAGTGGGTCCTGAATCACATCTGTTTGCCTCATCCATGCTCTATCACAACCCACCCTTATACTAGAGGACTGTTTCCCTTTTCTTATCCCATAAACATTAAGTCTATTTGGGTATCGATTAGGAAGCCCATGTAGGGGATGAGTACAACTCATTAGGCCACAAAAAATGGTGCCTAAAATAATATATAGTCAATAATAGTGTAAGAAGTATTATAAAGAACAATTTACAAGTAATAAAGTAAACAATTTACATTTAATCAATTACTATTTTTTTAACCGCATAATCTCTCATGTTCACGTCGACACCCAAACCAACAATACATGCTTCAGCTCATGGTAGAGTCTGAACCATAACATATATTCAATTCAAAATTCATTATATCAAATGGTATTTCATTATCCATTTAATTTTATTTCATTATCATAACCATTTGGAACCATAGTCCAAATCCCATATTTTGGGCCCAAATCGCCATGCCTGGTGTAATGACCTTAACTGTTATAAATAAAATTCCCCTTTTGATTCAATTAAACATCTTATTAAGTAAATATGGTTATAAAAAACACGCACTTTTTTTGTTATATTATATACAATGGGATTTAAATGAACATTATATATCATTATTTTTGATAATATAGATATTGAACCACGATAACATGGTTAATAGAAATAAAGGGTTTTAACAAATCCAATTGACATAGACAAAAGAAGTGATTGAATCAACTAGTAAGATCGTTCCCTATGAATCCTATTTATCATAGATTTTTAGGGTGTTAGAATTTTTGAGATTTTTCCTTGACCTAGATGAATATGAGATCTAATAACTTAAGCATGAGAAAAACTGTTTACGAGAGAAGATTAATCTCATCAAGATCACAAACCAAACCATGTTCGCCGAACCTTCCCATGAAATTCCAACCATCACACACCTTACTATTAGGGAATTTTCTAGTGCATTAACAGAATATGTATCAAGACCCTAGAACTATGATTATTAACATTTTTTATAGTATAATGAATATATTTTCATACTATTATTGTTACTTAAAGGATTTTTATTTTTAAACAATAGAGAACAAATATTATTTTTGGGTTATATTCAAATTTAATTAAGGAATTTATTTTGATGAATTAATGGTTTTTTAATTAAATAATAATTTAGTAAAATATTATTATTATGTAATTTTTAATAATGATAAATTATCATATATTTTTATAAAGTCAAATGTAATTTTTATAAGGGTTTGAAAACTTTTATTTTAAAAAAACACATCATTTTAAGTAATTATGAATTGTTATTTTGAAAGTAAATATTCACAAGTTTAGAAAATTAATTATCTAAAATTAATATATTTTTTGGAATCAGAACTTTGAAATTATTCAACGGTCATCTTTTCATAATTTTCTGAGACTGTCGAATTTTCAGGTAAAAATTAAATACCTTATAAATATAACTTGTGTATTATGAAATAAAAATGACCCAAAAGTGATGTCATAATTAATAAAAATGGGTTCCAAGATCAATTATATGTTTTAAATTTAAATAATGTGATTCTATGTTTATTTTATTTATTTTATAAATCCTTTATGAATCCTCCAAAATAGGTAATATAGTTTAAGGTTTTAAAATTATTTATATAGGAGTATAACTTACCTCCACATAATCAAGGGAATTATTTTATTAAGTTCATCCCTTTAACATATGAAATAATTTAAACCAATACTATTTGGAAGATACCATGGTCAAAAACCATGGGATGGTTTGTGGTTTTGGTTGTCTTATTGTGTAGAGTCCAAAACCTAAATAATAAATAAACCCACCTATTTTCCTATATAAACCCACCCAATATCCCTTTTCAATTCACTAAAATTCCTTAGATCATGAAAAAAATCTATCCTCCACTCTCTAGAGTCCTTCCAAGGTTCCATAAATTTCTCAAGAATCCCCTCACAAGCCTTTGGAGTCACACACTCAAGTAAGGGATCCTCCACTCTTCTCTTTTATAAAGCACTCCTTTTATGTTACACCTTTTGATTTCAATTTCCATATGTTGGGATATATTATTATATTCCACTTAATTACCATTTTATTTATAAATTATTATATCCCATTTCACTCTCATTTTACCTCCTGTGAACCTTTATGTACACCCATTACCATGCCAAAATTTTGTAAGGGTTGTTTCCTATCTTTTCTTTATTAATGTTTCTTCAATATCGTATGCATTCTATTTCCAATAAATAATTTAGGAAAATATCTTTAAATGATCCTGTTAATTTCAATTTCATTTATAAATTATGATATTCCCCTTTCTCTATTATCAACCCATTTTATGAATTTTTATGTGATGTCGTTATGCTACCGAAATGTCACCATAATTTCCCATGCCAAAACAATTGTGTAGTGAATACCACAACCATTTACTATCAAGGGTATTAAAATTTATACATGTATAAATTTTTATTAGGGAGGTACTTATGTGTATTAAACACTCTTTTATTGTTCAATAAATTATTATGATGAATGAATCCATGTTGTATGATCTTTGTGGAATAATTAAGCATGAGTATGAAATGAATATGATGGGTGCGCCCAGATAGTGATCCAATGCATTAGGTAATGTTTAGTATCATGATGCATTATTTTGGGATAGGTATTGAACCTAATTCCTTTAGCGCACTTTTTACACCTTGATTTATTTGTGGGTTTAACATTAGAATATGTTTATGATGCAGTGTTTTAAGTTTTCGACACATTTCCCATATTATGATTACCAGGCTATATCATGTATCTTTGTTCATGTTTATGATTCCTACTATTTTTATGCCTCATTGATATTGCAATTATTTAACATTTATTATCCACTTCATTTTATTACATGTTCATTCCCTTACTGTGATTTATAGATGACTTTTTCTTATTTTTTTCCCTAGGTTATCCCACACAGTTTTAAGTATGATGGAGTATTATGAAAATGTTAGGTTGGTTTCCAATAAAGATTATCTATTTAATGTTTTAAGTTGTTATATAATATACCCACTTCCCAAATACACTAGGCTTATAGTTCTTCTGGGTTTTATTAAGTTTAGTATTATGTAATAAATCAAATATTAATGTGAAATAAAGACCATAGTTTTTATAATTGGTATCAGAGGAATGGTTTAGTTATTTTTGGTATTAAGATTAAGGAACTATAGAGAAAGCCTTAGGGATAATACTATGTATAGGAAATTTTCCCTAAATTTTTGTAAGTATTAAATAATATGTTTATAAAGAAAATATATCCCTATTTGGATACTACAAGTGGACATGGTTTTGGAACAAATTTACTTAGGAATAACAAATCTGACAAGGTGTTCTGGGCCTAACTCAGGGTAACCTGGTACACAACAATGGGCCTTAGTACACACATGTTTTTCCACTCCCAGGGGATATTCTTTTGTTATTTCATAAGATCATTACGAACCATTATTAAGGGAATAAAGAAATACCCATAAGAATACATGTTAAGAAATAGATCACAGATAACATTGATTGAAACTTAGAAATTCTCAAGTTAAGGAAATAAATTTAATTTATAAGTTATCTTTTTAATTTCATTGGATTACTTTTTATGAGTTTAATTGGTTAAAAAAAATCACCCACAATTTTACTTTTATTCTAGACAATGGCTAAAATAGGTGGAATTAGGTAAACAATCAATGCAAAAGACAATGTGATGACTGCCCCAACGAGATGCCAAAACCGATGGGAGAAGAAATCCTGAACTTCATGATGATACACTCTTAGATGTCTTAGGTTCTAAATAGAATGTTGGATTATGAGAAGCATAAAAACCTCCTTAAGAGAGAATAAGCTGTAATCGTGATCTTGAAACAAAGGCCTCCTACATTAAATCGATAATCCAATCCCTTAATCATGGAATACTTGATCAACTCCATCGAGAAGAAATTATCTATCTTTCAATGTTCCAAACAAGATAAGGCTCTTCTAGTAATTTATCATGTGGAGGGGGAAGATTATCAGTGGTGGGAATTGATCAAGATTTTGAATCCTGAGGATGAGATCGAACCAATGGAGTGTAATAAATTCCAAAAAACGTTTTTCGTTAAATATTTACTTATCACTCTGTCTTAAAATTGAAAGGTATTTAATTACAATCAAGAAAGATGATGATTAATATATTGGGGAATATAAGGAAAACTTCACAAGCCTTTTACGATATGCCTTTGGTTTTGTTATTACCACCGAATGTGAGGTTAACCAATTCTTTGGTGGGATAAAACATAGTCTAACAAAAGCCCTGGTGATCCATTACTTTGATAGCTATGAGGAAATTGTCTGATGTTTCCTAAAGGATAAAACAAATATTTTAGAATCTCAAGGGTATCATGGGGATAAGAAATGTAAAGTGGACTTTAATTATTATAGTTAGATGAAGAAATATAACAATGATAAGAAATTACAACATCCAACTTTTCAAAGGTTTGAAAAGAAGTACCTAGGAAGTTTCCTAAATGGGACCAAGAGATGCTTTAGGTGTGGGAAGTAAGGACACATGGATAACATATACCGATAGAAGAAAATCGCTAGTGTGATGGAGGAAAGTAATTCTCTAGTCAACACTCAACTCAATGTTTATTTCTTCAAATATGAGGAACTAGGACATGTTGAAAATAAATTCCCCAAACTAAGGGTTTTTAGAGGAAACCAACAAAATCTAAGGCAATAAGGGAGACCTTTTTTCTATCACAACTACTGAGGTGGGTCCCAAAAACAATGTGGTTACATTTATGCTAGTTATTCATTAAAGAATAGATAAAATTCTTTTTATTCTGGTTCTATGCATTCCTTCATATCATGAAAGTTTAGTAAAACTATTCAAGAACCACCCAAAACCATAGAATTAGAGCTATCAGTGAAAACAAAAAATGTGGAAATTATTGTATCCTAAGTATATAACTCCCCCTATCATAATTTGTGGGAACTAATTACCTTCGAATATTTTCAAACTATATATGGTGGAATTTTATGAAATTGTGGTCATGAATTAACCTTCCCTATATAGAGCCAACATAAATTGCTATGAGAAGGAAATAACTCTCCGTATTGTGAATAAAACCTCAATTTTGTACAAGTTCAAGGATGAGGATGAATCATATTTAGCACCATCATCTCAAGCATGGATATTATTTCCCTACAAGTAAGCATATCTAGATTAAATGATTGATTCTATGTAAAGGATCATCCTTGAAGTCATGAATATTGTGATGGAATATGCTGATGTCTTTCATGAGGAATTTCTTGGTCTTCCTCCAAGCCTAGATGATAAATTTTCAATCGATCTTATACCTGGGGTGTTTCCAATATCGAATACTCTATATAGGATGATTATTATGGAACTGGAGGAGCTAAAGAAGCAACTACATGAGAATCTGGATAAAGGGTTTATATGACCTAGTGCTTCACCATGGGGTGCAGAAGTCCTCTTCCTCAAGAAGAAGGATGGGTAAATGTGCCTTTGCATTGATTATCATGAGCTTAACAAGATCATGATAAAGAAAAATTATCACTTTCCTTGGATTTATGACTTTTTCAAAAAACTATATGGAGAACAATACTTCCCCAAGGTGGATCTGCGATCAAGATATTACCAATTTAGGGTGAAAAAGAAGGATATCCCCAAGAATGATTTTCATACAAGGCAAGAGCACTATGAGTTCATAGTAATATCATTCAGACTCACTAATTCCCTAAAAATATTCATGGAATTGATGAATAAATTATTTAGATATTACCTGTAAAAATTTGTAGTAGTCTTTATAGATGATATTATAATATACTATGAAACCAAGTAAGAGCATGAGGAGCATCTTAGAAATGTGCTAAATACCTTACAAAAGGAGGATCTTTATAAAAAGTTCATAATTTAATGACTTTGATTTTCATGTTTTTATTTTTATAAATTAATTTTGAAAATTTAGTGACCAAATTCTAAGATGACATGCGATTTCAAGGCCCAGGGTTCCAGAAATGATTGTTTTAAAAATGTTAAATTTTTAATAGCATGTGCACATGAATTTTATGAAAAAGTTAAATGACTCTTAAATGATTACCTAGACAATAAATATGATGGCACCCTTAAGCTTAGAGTAGTGTCTTTTCCCTAGGCGCGACCTAACATTGGTACACACAGATCATCTATTGAAAAAGTCACAAGGGTCATAACCATAAATAAAATAATTAAATAAAAGTTATTTTATTTTTAAATCCTAATAAATTATAAATGGTAACTCATATTGGAAATCTGATACCACTATTGAGTTCTTAAGGGGGTGTTTTTTAGGTAGGGCCTAACCTCGACCGACACGAGTCAAGGGTGAAAGTTAGATTTTGGACATAGAAATCATTAAAATATCTAATAAAAATATTTTATTGAACGTTACATGTTGAAATAGTTATAGTTTCCCATTTTAATAATCCATGTCAGAGGAATTAAAGGATATCTCCATAACCCTGGAATTCCCCTGAGGCAACGAGAAGGAAGCTATCTTCTGATGAAGAACACCGACAGATCGAGGATCGATGACGACATAGACCTTCATTCATCATCCATGACCGATCCAATCATCTAGGTAGGGAATCACTCCTTTGTGATTTATTTTCCCCTTTTTATAATCAAACTATGAAATCAAACCAACCCATGGATTGGTTGATCCGTCATTCGGTCATTCTTGTGGGTTTGATAATTATTATTGGATTAAAGGGAATATATCCTGGTGATTATTCTGCTGTTGGTTTCGTTATGACCCCACTAACATGAAAGGATCAATGCCAGATGAACAAGGTCGATATACATTATTTGGTTTTTCATTTTCTTAATCCCTCCCCTCTAAATCTATTTTTTTCTTCATGAATTCTTCTCCCTTTGAAACCCTACGCGAACGATCAATCGTTGAACCCAAGTACCACGGAACAACGATATGAGACCGAAGGTTGTGATCTGCAATGACATTGCGGAGGTGAAACAAGAGTGAAACAGGAATGAAGAGGCTCACAGAATAGGGAATGATGAATGGCAGGCCACCGACAGGGTGGACGGTGGCGAGGGCAGTGCACAACCTGGAGAGAGGCTGGGTTCTGGTGGGGTGCACTGCCAAGGTCCTGTGGGACCATGCTGGAGGAGGAGGCCATGGTAGAACCTACGGTGGGATGCAGCTCAGAGGCTATGTTGGTGGAGGACCCTGTGGAAGCATGGTCCTGGTACCTGGGGTCTAGGACACGGTGTAGTCCACGTTGAACATGGCAGCCACATTGACTGGGAGCACACAACTGGGCTGTGCACTGAAGGGGCAGGCCCACATGCGGTGGTCCTGGCCAGGAAAATTGGGCCACTCCAACAGTCCAGCTGTAACAACCCAAGATTTTATGAGAATTATTCTTTTTAATTTTATTGATGTCTTGTGTTGTACACTACACCAAATTTATATTGTGCTACACGAACACCGTATTAGCTTGCAGTATACGCAACACTATTCTTCGCCCGTGTTACACACAATTTCAAGTTCGTTTTGTTGAAATTATTCTACGCAACATTAAGTATAGATTTTGTTTAATGTATAAATTAAATAAGTTTTGATTATGTTATACGCAACAAAAAATAGAGCTTGCACTACACGCTACCTTGACTTGGCTTGCATTACACCCAATCACGACCTTCCTCGAGAGCGTGTGTAGTACGCAATACCAGGTTTCACTAAACAACGATATATTGTTATAATATTATTATGGACTATCCATTTTGAATAGTATTAACTACATTTTGAATTTTATAAAATTATTATTAATCTTACACATTTTCTATAACATGTTATGAGAACAAAATAATTTTTTCGGGTAGAATAATTATTTTAAAAAAAATGCAGTTTTGCCACCTTTTGATGGCCCACCCACATTAAATCTAGTTTTTGACAGGTTTATAAGTTCAATTTAAAAAAAATAAAATTCTTCTTTGGAATCAGGATATAAAAATTTACTCTGGATAAAATTTTCATATTATTCTGATAACTTCCATATTGTAATGAATAGTAAAAACACGCTTTATTTTAATTAAAAAACTTTTTTCATCGTAATAATTTATATGGTTTAATTATAATATTTAATGGTTTTAAAGTATAAATAGAATATATTTTTACCATTTAATATAATTTATGTCATTAGAATTGATTTTACATTGAATTCATATGTAAAATCATTTCAATCTTTTGCAATGTTTTAACTATAAAACTCATTTTCTTAACAATGGGATTAATTTTAAATTAATTTCTGAAACTTATGTGATTTGAATTTGAAAAAATGGATTCCATATTTGGAATCAGTAGGTCTAAATTATGTTAATAATCTACTTTTTATTTTTAGTCATTATGAATAGTAACTACGGTAAATTTTACTTACCATAGTTAAAGGTAAATTGAGTAATTAAGGGTAAATATAATAATATAAAATTATCCTAACACTTGTTCTTATATAATTTGATGATTATATTTTATCCAAAATCATAATTGGTTAGAAATGGAATCTAATATAACCCACTTGTATTTGATTAAGACCTTTTATTTATTTTATTTAAATAAAAGTGAAATGTCTCACTCATACTTTAATAATTAGATGAGATTTAATATAAGGTTATACAAAATATAAATTTGATTATAAATACTAATTTTAAATATAAAAAGTTTTTATTTACCATGGTAATTTATTTGTAATTTTTAAGAAATATTTAATTACCTTAATATCTTATACATTAATGATGAAGAAATTAATTATTTAGTGAAAAATTAACAATATAGTTTTTATTAAAATAAAAATACCTATCAAAAGGACCATAAACATGAAAAAAAATTATTTTTAGAGTTTATCTATACCATAATCATCCAAGGGTGTATTTGGGGACCATTTGGAGCCTTATAAAACTGATTAGGACATTTATATTATTTTATTTTAAATGATGTCAAAGATGTCATCTTTATAATTTAATAAATATAACAATTTAAATGTTGCGATTTTAAGATGATAAATTCGAGTAAAAAATATTATTATAAAAGGTATTATATTTATCTTCATCATAGGATTTTATTTCTAATTTTTAAGCAACAAATTAAATAATTATATAAAAATGTTGTAGTAATTATTTTATTAAGAGTTATACCAAATAAATGGTTTTAAAAATATTAAAATAAATAATATATGAACAAATTGATGTTCCCCATGAATTTTTTTGATGAATATTAATGTTAGGTATCTATTATATATATTTTTTCGAATAAATATTCTGTGTGGTTTTTATTTAAATTCAAATAATGAATAGTGTCAGAATTGACACTATTGATATATTATAAAAATAACATATTATTAAATTATTTAAAAATCACAAAAATATTTAAAAACAACAAATATAAAATTATATGGTCTAAAGGGTTATAAAGTATCCAATTATGTGAAATTTACAACATTTAATTATGTATTTATAACAATTTAAAATTTAGAATTTTATTTCCACAAATAAAATTAAATTGATTAAATAATGATAAATCAAGTTGATAAGGTTTAAAATCAACTTAAAACATTTCAAAATTTTATTGGTTGATTATATTACAACCCTAATCATATAATTTCGTATTTGAGTCATTTTGGATGTTTTTAAGTGGGTTTTGAATTTATTATAAATTAATATTTTTGAGGTTTCCAAAGGTGCCCCTCTCCTCCCTTATAAAAGGGAACCTCATACCTCTTCTCTTCACACACATTTGATCCTTCAAGCTCAGCCAAAACCTGTGAATTTAACTTCTACACTTCCATATAAACCTACTATAGGTCCTGGTCTTCTTTAAAGATCAACTTTAGTGCCCTAAGAGGAGGCTACAAGGAGCCACGTCGAAGAAGAGGTAATCTCTTCTACCGATTATTTCTTGTTTATTTCTTTTTCAACTTATTCTTCTTTAGTTGTCTCATTATAAAGTAATAACATCAGTATCACTAATATACTGATATGTTATTATAAATATGAAACAACCCAATTTCACATTCTATCCATCATATAGAAAATGAAATCACCGCGTGTGCGTACGTACAGAATACCGTCTCCACGCCATGGGGTAATCTATTTTTCCACCACCACCTTATTTGGATGGGTATAATGGTGTAAAGAATAAATATATATAGTAATTATAACAGTATACTGATTATGAGATATTTTAACATCCACTCCGATTCAATTCAATAATTTTGGGAACGATATCATCGCTCGTTCGTACGTACGGATTACAGTCTCCACAACGCGATGAGATTCATTCTCAATGTTATCCACTCAAGAATGATTATAAAGTATATATAATGAATAATAATGAAATATATGACATGATAAAGCTACTGTATTTATGTATATATATATATATATGTCATCTACTTACTTCCATTCAAGTCAATAAGGAATGGAAAACATCGTTCATGCATATGTACGACCTACCGTCTCAATGAACTGTGTATTTCATTTCATTTATATATCTATTATATATATATACAGAATATATATGATATATAAATCATTATTTACATTATATAAGTAATTAAATCATTATATAAGTAATAATAATATCAATAACAACAAGTCCAAACAGTTACGATAAATAAAACGATTTTACCCAAAACGCTGCTTTAACAAAGAATTTACAAAAGAACGAGTAATATAAAGTCATAAGTGAACCATATATGATATCATAACAATTAATATGATTATGTAATAAGTCAATGACATTATTTAAATCATTATACAAGAGGTTCGGATACGTACGAAGCATATCAGACCTAAGGTAAGGGATAATTATTCGAATCTCGTTCTTATCCGAGATTGTTTATTCAAAAGTATTTACAGGGGTTATTGTTATCATCCATGTACATGTTTTCTAAAAGTGTTTTTATGTATGTTTAAATTAATTTTTACCCATTTTTGACTTTTAACACAAGTTATGAAAGGCATATTTCTTTTGTTTACCATACAAGGAACTTTTGGATTTTTCTGAAAAAGTACGAGGAAAATGTTTTTTTAACTTATACAGCATGAACTGATATTTATGGTTTCATAAAACCTTATTTTCATGAAGCTTACTCTTAAAGTTTCATGAATATTTTCAACAAAATCCTTTTATTTTAAAATTTCATGGCATTTTTTGAAAAGAAAATGATTTTGAATAAGAAAGGATATTTTCCTCAAGAATTTATTTCAAGTGTTTTATCAAAACCATTTTCCATATAAGATGAAATTATTTCATATGTGTATGTTTCAAGTATAATTTCTCTATTATTTACATGGTTTCACTTATCTGACGATGAAACAATATCCATTTGTTTTATATTTATTATGTTATGATGGGATGATGTTTATGAAACCCATTTTATTATTTTGGTTATGATGAATGATTTATGATTATTGTGGCACACGTAAGAATGATTTCATTATGAGATGGGTGGGAACTATATCTCCCAAAAATGCATCAGGTAAAGATTTATATCTCATGATATAGAAATGGCTGGAACGGTAAGTTAATCTGGTTCAGTGTTACAGGACTGGAATGAGGAGTGAACTCGATTCAGAAAGGGACTTTGTCCACTAATATGGTCTTAGAAGCAATGCCTTGGATACTATGGAAATCATATCATGTGCATAATGGTTTTCCACAATTACATTTTTTATTCTCATTCTATTTTATAATGATTGATGTTCCATTATGATATATGCCTTACGTACTTCCAATATTTATGTCTTTGCTCAAGATTTTGATGTTTATTTTTTATGTTCATGTTTTTGCATTCAATTGTTTATAGATTGTTTTACGTTCTCTATGTTTACCCTTATTGAGCATTTGAGCTCACCCTTTTTATGTTTTCTTTTCCCCAGGATATAAAGAATGGTTTTAGGTAAGAAAACAAAAGGGGAAGATCTTTATGGGAGATGTTGAAGATCTTTCACCATGATTAGAAGATTGTTTTCCTAGTTTCCAAAGACACTAAACTATTACGATCCTTGAGTGTTTGTTTTTTTTATATATTAAGTATTCCAAAAAATTAATGTAATGTCCAAGTACGTCAGGTTTGGGGTCTCTACAGTTGGTATCAGAGGAAAGGTTTAGTCAACCTTTGGAAACTAGGATGTCAAAACTTTAGTTAGATCCCTAGATATTTTTCTAAATTATGTATAGGGATGTCTCTACGATTAAGTATAAGTATAGGTTATAGTCCTATAATTATGGTAATGATCTTAGAATTAAACCTAAGATGTTATATATTGAAGGTACTCCCCCTTAATTATGTTGTTTTCCTATCATTATTTTTTCCTCTTACACAACTCTTTTTGGGGTTTAGATGATGGATGGAACCCAAAGGAACCGTGTTGATAAATGTAATGGGAAATGCAATGATTGTCCTCCTGAACAAACCAATGTTATGGTAGATGGAGTGAAAAATCTTATTTCTATACTTACACAAGATATGAATCATTCTAGACTTCCTAATGAGCAGAGAAGGGAACAATATTATATTGAGTCCTTCATGAGGCAACGTCCAACTTCTTTCAGTGGGTCTTCTGATCCACGTGTTTCTGAAAAATGGATCAGTACAATTGAAAAGATATTTTCCATAATTTGATGTTGAGAACATGAAAAAGTAATTCTGGTTGTTTACCATTTAGATGGTGAAGCAGACCAGTGGTGGACTCTAATTAAGAATACAATGCCCTAAGGTGAAATTGACTCCATGGAATGGGATGAGTTTAAGAACTTATTTTTCAATAAGTACTTCCCTCATATTATTCAAAAAAATATGGAAAAGGAGTTCCTTGAGTTTAAGAGAAAAGATGATGAATCTGTTGGTATATATGAAGAATTTTTTTACAAGGCTTTCAAGGTATTCATCTGGCTTTATCATCCAACCTGAAAGTAAAGTTGATCAATTCTTCAGTGGCTTAAAACCAAGTCTTCGAAGGGCATTAGCTATAAGAGACTTCTGTAGCTATGAAGAAATTGTGCGTTGTGCTATCAAGGTAGAAATGGAAGTTGGTGTTACATATCCATCTCATGGTTTTGAAATGAAATGAAAGATGGAGTTTAAGGAGAAATCTAATAATAATGGTGAAAAGAAGACGAATGTTTATTTATGCTCAAAGTGTGGAAAAAACTCATGGTGGAGGTTGCCTAAAAGGTAATAGAAAATGTTTTAAGTGTGGAAAAGAAGTTCATCGAGCAGTAGAGTGTCGAAGTAATGGGAAAAAGGTAGCTAATGATTTGAATTGAGAAAAGACTACAGAGAACGCTCCAGCAACACTTCAATGTTTCAAGTGCAAGGAAATAGGCCATTATGTTAATCAATGCCCTAATCCAAGGGTTAGTTATGATCGACATGAGCAACCACTTAAGGCAAAGGACAAAGGGAAGTCACATGCAATCACTATTAGCGATGTTGAATATGACAACGATGTGGTGGAATGATTAGGTGTTTATATAATGGGATTCAAAAATAATGTTGTATATAATATCGTGGAATATTGGAATATTTATGTATTGATCTATTGTGGTTTTCAATAATCTTATGGTACCGGTAACCATGGAAAGTGATTGAGATATTTTTGGAAATAAGATGATATGCGCATAATGAAGGGATAATGAGAAAATGAAATGTGTGATAGTATTCATGAGCTCATGACTGATATAAGGACAATGTTATATCATGGTTTGAGTATATAGAATTTTTGGATTTTGGTATGTGGAAAGAGTTTACTTTTGGCAGCATTCATGTTTCCACTAAGGTTCAATGGGTATTCATTTTTCAAGAGAATACAAGACTAATGTATTCACATGTTTGGAATGCGATCAATAAGATATATCTTTTGATATATGAGGGATAAATGATGGTATTCACATGATTGTTATATGACCTTTTTAGTAATCGTTCTCTTTATACTATGAGATTGGACAAAAGTATTTTGGATAAACCTAAATATTGGAATAGATTAAGTTTGACATCAGATAGTATTTTTTAAGGATAGAACTTTTTGTTATGTTATAATAGTATAGTTTTAAAAAAGGACGACCCATAGGACAGGCGACAACCCGTCACGTTGGACAAGGTTGAGGGAATTGAACCCACAACTGAAGTGAGACATGCCTTTATCACCTACCAAAAGCATCCAGGAAGTCCTGGGTTAGTAGAAACTAGTTTTATTTTACTAAGCAGGATGATAGATGAAGTATAAGTCCATTTTGGAACCATATCCGATTAATCTCACCATATATGGACTTATTTATATAACTTTTTGCTAACTTATGTTTGAGACAGATGGAATGACCTATCATTCTATCGCATGATCTGCTAAAACTTCGCGAAAGGCAAATTCAACTTAATTTCTTTAAGAGATGAAGTGGAAATTGTTCGAGGCATGAGCAACGTTGAGAATGTACCAAAATAAAGTAAGTACTCAACAATTTTCAACATTAGGGAAATGATATTGAGAACTAAAAAAGTTGTCCTAGTGTCCTTATATCTGATGAATCAGATGGTACCTTAAATCATCAAAAATTTATGGCTTTGTGATTATTGGCTTTCTCATAGCCATGTCCTCTAACACTCTCCATCAGAACATGATGGTTAGCGTTTTATTCCATATCCATATTTTGACCTATGTTCTCCTATGTGGAAACCCAGTGATGAGTTAATTTGGGTAACCATTATGTTTCATACTTCACTTTTTAAAATTAAGTTTTAGTATTCCTTTTTACGATGAGAGTTTTATGAAAGAAACTTTCAAGTAGTAAACCATTTACAACTCTGACAAATTTCGAGGGCAAAATTCATTTTAAGGGGGGTAGAATGTAACAACCCGAGATTTTATCAGAATTATTCCTTTTAATTTCATTTATGTCTTGTGTTGTATGCTACACCAAATTTATCTTGTGCTATACGCAACACCATATTAGCTTACAGTATATGCAACACTATTCTTGGCTCGTGTTACACACAATTTCAAGTTAGTTTTGTAGAAATTATTCTATGCAACATTAATTATAGATTTTGTTTAATGTATAAATGAAATAAGTTTTAATTATGTTATACACAACAATAGAGGGGGATTTCACTACACTCAACCTTGACTTGGCTTGTGTTACACCCAATCACGACCTTCCTCGATAGCGTGTGTAGTACGCAATACCGGGTTTCACTAAATAACAATATATTGTTATAATATTATTATGGACTAGCCATTATGAATAGTATTAACTACATTTTTAATTTTATAAAATTATTATTCATCTTACACATTATGAATAGTATTAACTACATTTTGCCGCCTTTTGATGGCACACCCACTTTAAATCTAGTTTTTGACTGGTCTATAAGTTCAATTTGAAAAATAAAATTATTATTTGGAATAACGATATAAAAATTTACTTTGGATAAATTTTTCATATTATTCTGATAACTTTCATATTTTAATGAATAGTAAAAACATGCTATATTTTAATTAAAAACAACTTTTTTCATCGTAATAATTTATATGGTTAAATTATAATATTTAATGATTTTAAATTATAAATAGAATATATTTTTACCATTTAATATAATGTATGTCATTAGCATTGTTTTCTCGTTGAAATAATAGGTAAAATCATTTCAATCTTTTGCAATGTTTTAACTTTTAAAACTCGTTTTATTACCAATGAGATTAATTTTAAATTAATTTCTACAAATTCTGTGATTTGAATTTAGAAAAATGGATTCAATATTTAGAATCAGTTGGTCCAAATTATGTTAATAACCTACTTTTTATTTTTAGTCATTATTAATAGTAACTACGGTAAATTTTATTTACCATAGTTAAAGGTAAATTAGGTAATTAAGGGTAAATATAATATTATAAAATTACCCTAACACTTGTACTAATATAATTTGATGATTATATTTTACCCTAAATCATACTTGGGTCGAAATGGAATCTAATGTAACCCAATTTTATTTGATTAAGACCTTTTATTTATTTTATTTAAAGGAAAGTGAAATGTCTCACTCAAACTTTAATAATTAGATTATTTTTAATATAAGGCTATACAAAATATAAATTCTATTATAAAAACTAATTTTAAATCTAAATTTTTTTATTTACCATGGTAATTTATTTGTAATTTTTAAGAAATATTTAATTACCTTAATATCTTGTTCATTAATGATGCAGAAATTATTTATTTAGTGAAAAATCAATAATATAGTTTTTATTAAAATAACAATACCTATCAAAAGGACCGGAAACTTGACCAAACATTACTGGTAAAGTATATATATACCCTAGTCATCCAAGGGTCGATTTGGGGACCATTTTGAGCCTTATAAAACCAATTAGGATATTTATATTATTTTATTTTAAATGATGTCAAAGATGTCACCTTCATAATATAATAAATATAACAATTTAAATTTTGTGAATTTAAGATGATAAATTCGAGTACAAATATTATTATGAAATTTATTATATTTATCTTCATCATAGGATTTTATTTTTAATTTTTATGAAACAAATAAGTATATTAAATAATTATACAAAAATGCTGTTGTAATTATTTTATTAAGAGTTATACCAAATAAATGGTTTTAAAAATATTAAAATAAATAATATATGAAAAAATTGATGTGCCCCATGAATTGTTTTGATTAATATGACATGTTAGGGATCTAGTATATATTTTGGTTCTAACATATCCCCTGTGTGGTTTTTATGTAAATTCAAATAATTAATAGTGTCAAAATTGACACTATTGATATTTTATAAAAATAACATATTATTAAATTATTTAAAAATCACAAAAATATTTAAAAACTACAAATAGAAAATTATATTGTAGAAAAATTTATAAAGTATCCAATTATGTGAAATTGAAAAAATTTAACTATGTATATATAACACTTTCAAATTTATAATTTTATTAACATAAATAAAATTAAATTGATTAAATAATGATAAATCAAGTTGATAAGGTTTAAAATAAACTTAAAATATGTCTAAATTTTATTGGTTGATGATATTACAACCCTATCGCATCTAAGTTAGAATTTGAGTCATTTTGGAAGTTTGTAAGTGGGGTTTGAATTTATTATAAATTAATATTTTTGAGGTTTCCAAAGGTGCCCTTCTCCTCCTTTATAAAAGGTCACCTCATAGCTCTTCTCTTCACACACATTTGAGCCTTCAAGCTCGGCCAACACCTGACCATTTCACTTATATACTTCCATAAAAACCTACTATAGGTCTTGGTCTTCTTTAAAGATCAACTTTAGTTCCCTAATAGGAGGGTAAGAGGAGCCACGTCGAAGAAGAGGTAATCTCTTCTACAGATTCTTTCATGATTCATTATTTTTCAACTTATTATTCTTTAGTTATTTCATTATAAAGTAATAAAATAAGTATCACTAATATACTGATAAGTTATTATAAATATTAAACAACCCCATTTCACCGCTTATCCATCCTATGGAAAACGAAATCACCACGCGTGCGTACGTACGTAATACCATCTCCACGCCGTGGTGTAATCTGTTTTTCAACCACCACCTTACTTGGATGGGTATAATGGTGTAAAGAATAAATATATATATTAATTTTAACATCATACTGATTCTGAGATATTATATCATCCACTCCAATTCAATTCTATAATTATGGGAACAATATCATTGCTCGTGCGTACGTACAGATTACCATCTCCATGACGCAATGAGATTCATTCTCCATGTTAACCACTCAAGAATGATTATAAAGTATATATAATGAATAATAATTAAATATATGACATGATAAAGCTACTTTATTTATGTATATATATATATGTCATCTACTTAATTCCATTCAAGTCAATAAGGAAAGGAAAACAACGTTTATGTGTACGTACATCCTACCATCTCCATGAATGGTGTATTTCATTTCATTTATATATATATATTATATATATATATATACTGAATATATATGATATATAAATCATGATTTAGATTCTGGAAGAAATTAAATCATGATATAAGTAAAAATAATATCAAGAACAACAAGTCCAAACACGTCCAATAAATAAAACGATTTTACCCAAAACGCTGCTTTAAAATGGAATTTACAAAAGAAAGGGTAATATAAAGTCATAAGTGAACCATATATGATATCATAACAATGAATATGATTCTGTAATAAGTCAATGACATTATTTAAATCATTATACAGGAGGTTAGGATACGTACGAAGCATATCGGACCTAAGGTAAGGGATAATTATTCCAATCTCATTATTCTTGGAGATTGTTTATTCATAAGTATTTACAGAGGTTATTGTTATCATCCTTGTACATGTTTTCTAAAAGTTTTTTTATGCATGTTTAAATTCATTTTTACCCATTTTTTACTTTTACCACATGTTAGGAAAGTAATATTTCTCATGTTTACCACACGAAGAACTTTTTGTCTTTTCAGACAAGAGTACGAGGAGAATGTTTTTTAACTTATACGGTATGAACAGATTTTTATAGTTTCACAACACCTTATTTTCATGAATATTACCCTACAAGTTTCATTACTATTTTCAACAAAATCCTTTTCTTTTAAAATTTCATGGCATTTTGTGAAAAGAAAATGATTTCGAATAAGAAAGAATATTTTCCTCAAGAATTTATTTCAAGTGTTTTTTCAAAACCATTTTCCATCTAAGATGACATTATTTCATATGTGTATGTTTCAAGTATAATTTCTCTATTATTTACATGGTTTCACTTATCTGACGATGAAATAATATCCATTTGTTTTATATGGATTACGTTATGATGGGATGATGTTTATGAAACCCATTTTATTATTTGGGTTATGATGAATGATTTATGTTTATATTGTGGAACACGTAAGAATGATTTCATTATGATATGGGTGGGAACTATATCTCCCAAAAATGCATCAGGTAAAGATTTATATCTCATGATATAGAAATGGCTGGAACGGTAAGTTAATCTGGTTCAGTGTTACAGGACTGGAATGAGGAGTGAACTCGATTCAGAAAGGGACTTTGTCCACTAAGATGGTCTTAGAAGCAATGCCTTGGATACTATGGAAATCATATCATGTGCATAATGGTTTTCCACAATTACATTTTTTATTCCCATTCTATTTTATAATGATTGATGTTCCATTATGATATATGCCTTACGTACTTCAAATATTTATGTCTTTGCTCAAGATTTTGATGTTTATTTTTTATGTTCACGTTTTTTGCATTCAATTGTTTATAGATTGTTTTACGTTCTCTATGTTTACCCTTACTGAGCATTTGAGCTCACCCTTTTTATGTTTTCTTTTACCCAGGATATAAATAAAGCTTTTAGGTAAGAAAACAAAAGGGGAAGATCTTTATGGGAGATGTTGAAGATCTTTCACCATGATTAGAAGATTGTTTTCCTAGTTTCCAAAGACACTAAACTATTACGATCCTTGAGTGTTGGTTTTTTTTATATTAAGTATTCCAAAAAAGTAATGTAATGTCTAAGTACGTTAGGTTTGGGGTCTCTAAATTTGGTATCAGAGGAAATTTTTAGTCAACCTTTGGAAACTAGGATGTCAAAACTTTAGTTAGATCCCTAGATATTTTTCTAAATTATGTATAGGGATGTCTCTACGATTAAGTATAAGTATAGGTTATAGTCCTATAATTATGGTAATGATCTTAGAATTAAACCTAAGATGTTATATATTGAAGGTACTCCCCCTTAATTATGTTGTTTTCCTATCATGATTTTTTCCTCTTACACTATTCTTTTTGGGTTTTAGATGATGGATGGAACCCAAAGGAACCGTGTTGATAAATGTAATGGGAAATGCAATGATTGTCCTCCTGAACAAACCAATGTTATGGTAGATGGAGTGACAAATCTTATTTATATACTTACACAAGCTATGAATAATTCTATACTTCCTAATGAGAAGAGAAGGGAACAATATTCTATTGAGTCCTTCATGAGGCAACGTCCAACTTCTTTCAGTGGGTCTTCTGATCCACGTGTTTCTGAAAAATGGATCAGTACAATTGAAAAGATATTTTCCAAAATTCGATGTTGAGAACATGAAAAAGTCATTCTGGTTGTTTACCATTTAGATGGTGAAGCAGACCAGTGGTGGACTCTAATTAAGAATACAAGGCCCTAAGGTGAAATTGACTCCATGGAATGGGATGAGTTTAAGAACTTATTTTTCAATAAGTACTTCCCTCATATTCTTCAAACAAATATGGAAAAGGAGTTCCTTGAGTTTAAGAGAAAGGATGATGAATCTGTTGGTATACACGAATAAATTTTTTACAAGTCTTGCAAGGTATTCATCTGGCTTTATCATCCAACCTGAAAGTAAAGTTGATCGATTCTTCAGTGGCTTAAAACCAAGTCTTCGAAGGGCACTAGCTATAAGAGACTTCCGTAGCTATGAAGAAATTGTGCGTTGTGCTATCAAGGTAGAAATGGAAGTTGGTGTTACATATCCATCTCAAGGTTTTGAAATGAAATGAAAGATGGAGTTTAAGGAGAAATCTCATAATAATGGTGAAAAGAAGATGAATGTTTATTTATGCTCAAAGTGTGGAAAAAACTCATGGTGGAGGTTGCCTAAATGGTAATAGAAAATGTTTTAACTGTGGAAAAGAAGTTCATCGAGCAGTAGAGTGTCTAAGTAATGGGAAAAAGGTAGCTAATTATTTGAATTGAGAAAAGACTATAGAGAACGCTCCAACAACACTTCAATGTTTCAAGTGAAAGGAAATTGGCCATTATGTTAATCAATGCCCTAATACAAGGGTTAGTTATGATCGACATGAGCAACCACTTAAGGCAAAGGACAAAGGGAAGTCACATGCGATCACTATTGGCGATGTTCAATATGACAACGATGTGGTGGAATGATTAGGTGTTTATATAATGGGATTCGAAAATAATGTTGTATATAGTATCATGGAATATTGGAATATTTATGTATTGATCTATGTGGTTTTCAATAATCTTATGGTACCAGTAACCATGGAAAGTGATTGAGATATTTTTGGAAATAAGATGATATGCGCATAATGAAGGGATAATGAGAAAATGAAATTTTTGACAGTATTCATGAGCTCATGACTGATATAAGGACAATGTTATATCATGGTTTGAGTATATAGAATTTTTGTATTTTGGTATGTGGAAAGAGTTAACTTTTGGCAGCATTCATGTTTTCACTAAGGTTCAATGGGTATTAATTTTTCAAGAGAATACAAGATTAAGGTATTCACATGTTTGGAATGCAATCAATAAGATATATCTTTTGATATATGAGGGATAAATGATGGTATTCACATGATTGTTATATGACCTTTTTAGTAATCGTTCTCTTTATACTATGAGATTGGACAGAAGTATTTTGGATAAACCTAAAGATTGGAATAGATTAAGTTCGACATCAGATAGTATTTTTAAAGGATAGATCTTTTTGTTATGTTATAATAGTATAGTTTTAAAAAAGGACAACCCATAGGACATGCGACAACCCGTCACGTTGGACAAGGTTGAGGGAACTGAACCCACAACCGAAGTGCGACAGGCCTTTATCACCTACCACAAGCATCCATGAAGTCCTGGGTTAGTAGAAACTAGTTTTATTTTACTACGCAGGATGATAGATGAAGTATAAGTCCATTTTGGAACCATATCCGATTAATCTCACCATATATGGACTTATTTATATAACTTTTTGCTAACTTATATTTGAGACAGATGGAATGACCTATCATTCTATCGCATGATCTGCTAAAACTTCGCGAAAGGCAAATTCAACTTCATTTCTTTAAGAGATGAAGTGGAAATTGTTCGAGGCATGAGCAACGTTGAGAATGTACCAAAATCAAGTAAGTACTCAACAATTTTTCAACATCAGGGAAATGATATTGAGAACTAAAAAAGTTGTCCTAGTGTCCTTATATCTGATGAATCAGATGGTACCTTAAATCATCAAAAATTTATGGCTTTGTGATTATTGGCTTTCTCATAGCCATGTCCTCTACCACTCTCCATCAGAACATGATGGTTAGCGTTTTATTCCATATCCATATTTTGACCTATGTTCTCCTATGTGGAAACCCAGTGATGAGTTAATTTGGGTAACCATTATGTTTCATACTTCACTTTTTAAAATTAAGTTTTAGTATTCCTTTTTACGATGAGGGTTTTATGAAAGAAACTTTCAAGTTGTAAACCATTTACAACTCTGACGAATTTCGAGGGAAAAATTCATTTTATGGGGGGTAGAATGTAACAACCCGAGATTTTATCAGAATTATTCCTTTTAATTTCATTGATGTCTTGTGTTGTATGCTACACCAAATTTATCTTGTGCTATACGCAACACCATATTAGCTTACAGTATATGGAACACTATTCTTGGCTCGTGTTACACACAATTTCAAGTTTTTTTTGTAGAAATTATTCTACGCAACATTAATTATAGATTTTTTTTTAATGTATAAATGAAATAAGTTTTGATTATGTTATACGCAACAATAGAGGGAGCTTTCACTACACTCAACCTTGACTTGGCTTGTGTTACACCCAATCACGACCTTCCTCGATAGCGTGTGTAGTACGCAATACCGGGTTTCACCAAATAACAGTATATTGTTATAATATTATTATGGAATAGCCATTATGAATAGTATTAACTACATTTTTAATTTTATAAAATTATTATTCATCTTACACATTATGAATAGTATTAACTACATTTTTCCGCCTTTTGATGGCACACCCAATTTAAATCTAGTTTTTGACTGGTCTATAAGTTCAATTTTAAAAACAAAATTATTATTTGGAATAACGATATAAAAATTTACTTTGGATAAATTTTTCATATTATTCTGATAACTTTCATATTTTAATGAATAGTAAAAACATGCAATATTTTAATTAAAAACAACTTTTTTCATCGTAATAATTTATATGGTTAAATTATAATATTTAATGATTTTAAATTATAAATAGAATATATTTTTACCATTTAATATAATGTATGTCATTAGCATTGTTTTCTCGTTGAAATAATAGGTAAAATCATTTCAATCTTTTGCAATGTTTTAACTTTTAAAACTCGTTTTATTACCAACGGGATTAATTTTAAATTAATTTCTACAAATTCTGTGATTTGAATTTAGAAAAATGGATTCAATATTTAGAATCAGTTGGTCCAAATTATGTTAAGAACCTACTTTTTATTTTTAGTCATTATTAATAGTAACTACGGTAAATTTTATTTACCATAGTTAAAGGGAAATTAGGTAATTAAGGGTAAATATAATATTATAAAATTACCCTAACACTTGTACTAATATAATTTGATGATTATATTTTACCCTAAATCATACTTGGGTCGAAATGGAATCTAATGTAACCCAATTGTATTTGATTAAGACCTTTTATTTATTTTATTTAAAGGAAAGTGAAATGTCTCACTCAAACTTTAATAATTAGATTATTTTTAATATAAGGCTATACAAAATATAAATTCTATTATAAAAACTAATTTTAAATATAAATTTTTTTATTTACCATGGTAATTTATTTTTAATTTTTAAGAAATATTTAATTACCTTAATATCTTGTACATTAATGATGAAGAAATTATTTATTTAGTGAAAAATCAATAATATAGTTTTTATTAAAATAACAATACCTATCAAAAGGACCAGAAACTTGACCAAACATTACTGGTAAAGTATATATATACCCTAGTCATCCAAGGGTCGATTTGGGGACCATTTTGAGCCTTATAAAACCAATTAGGATATTTATATTATTTTATTTTAAATGATGTCAAAGATGTCACCTTCATAATATAATAAATATAACAATAAAAATTTTGTGAATTTAAGATGATAAATTCGAGTACAAATATTATTATGAAATTTATTATATTTATCTTCATCATAGGATTTTATTTTTAATTTTTATAAAACAAATAAGTATATTAAATAATTATACAAAAATGCTGTTGTAATTATTTTATTAAGAGTTATACCAAATAAATGGTTTTAAAAATATTAAAATAAATAATATATGAAAAAATTGATGTGCCCCATGAATTGTTTTGAATAATATGACATGTTAGGGATCTAGTATATATTTTGGTTCTAATATATCCTCTGTGTGGTTTTTATGTAAATTCAAATAATTAATAGTGTCAAAATTGACACTATTGATATTTTATAAAAATAACATATTATTAAATTATTTAAAAATCACAAAAATATTTAAAAACTACAAATAGAAAATTATATTGTAGAAAACTTTATAAAGTATCGAATTATGTGAAATTGAAAAAATTTAAGTATGTATATATAACACTTTAAAATTTATAATTTTATTACCATAAATAAAATTAAATTGATTAAATAATGATAAATCAAGTTGATAAGGTTTAAAATAAACATAAAATATGTCTAAATTTTATTGGTTGATGATATTACAACCCTATCGCATCTAAGTTAGAATTTGAGTCATTTTGGAAGTTTTTAAGTGGGGTTTGAATTTATTATAAATTAATATTTTTGAGGTTTCCAAAGGTGCCCCTCTCCTCCTTTATAAAAGGGCACCTCATAGCTCTTCTCTTCACACACATTTGAGCCTTCAAGCTCGGCCAAAACCTGACCATTTCACTTATATACTTCTATAAAAACCTACTATAGGTCTAGGTCTTCTTTAAAGATCAACATTAGTTCCCTAAGAGGAGGATAAGAGGAGCCACGTCGAAGAAGAGGTAATCTCTTCTACCGATTCTTTCATGATTAATTATTTTTCAACTTATTATTCTTTAGTTGTTTCATTATAAATTAATAAAATAAGTATTACTAATATACTGATAAGTTATTATAAATATTAAACAACCCCATTTCACCACTTATCCATCCTATGGAAAACGAAATCACCACGCATGCGTACGTACGTAATACCATCTCCACATCGTGGTGTAATCTGTTTTTCAACCACCACCTTACTTGGATGGGTATAATGGTGTAAAGAATAACTATATATATTAATTATAACATCATACGGATTCTGAGATATTATATCATCCACTCCAATTCAATTCTATAATTATGGGAACAATATCATTGCCCGTGCGTACGTACAGATTACCATCTCCATGACGCGATGAGATTCATTCTCCATGTTAACCACTCAAGAATGATTATAAAGTATATATAATGAATAATAATTAAATATATGACATGATAAAGCAACTTTATTTATGTTTATATATATATATGTCATCTACTTACTTCCATTCAAGTCAATAAGGAAAGGAAAACAATGTTTATGTGTATGTACATCCTACCATCTCCATGAATGGTGTATTTCATTTCATTTATATATATATATTATATATATATACTGAATATATATGATATATAAATCATGATTTAGATTCTGGAAGAAATTAAATCATGATATAAGTAAAAATAATATCAAGAACAACAAGTCCAAACACGTCCAATAAATAAAACGATTTTACCCAAAACGTTGCTTTAACATGGAATTTACAAAAGAACGGGTAATATAAAGTCATAAGTGAACCATATATGATATCATAACAATGAATATGATTCTGTAATAAGTCAATGACATTATTTAAATCATTATACAGGAGGTTAGGATACGTACGAAGCATATCGGACCTAAGGTAAGGGATAATTATTCCAATCTCATTATTATCGGAGATTGTTTATTCATAAGTATTTACAGAGGTTATTGTTATCATCCTTGTACATGTTTTCTAAAAGTGTTTTTATGTATGTTTAAATTCATTTTTATCCATTTTTTACTTTTACCACATGTTAGGAAAGTAATATTTCTTTTGTTTACCACACGAAGAACTTTTCGTCTTTTCAGACAAGAGTACAAGGAGAATGTTTTTTTAACTTATACGGTATGAACAGATTTTTATAGTTTCATAACACCTTATTTTCATGAATATTACCCTACAAGTTTCATGACTATTTTCAAAAAAATCCTTTTCTTTCAAAATTTCATGGCATTTTGTGAAAAGAAAATGATTTTGAATAAGAAAGGATATTTTCCCCAAGAATTTATTTCAAGTGTTTTATCAAAACCATTTTCCATCTAAGATTAAATTATTTCATATGTGTATGTTTCAAGTATAATTTCTCTATTATTTACATGGTTTCACTTATCTGATGATGAAATCATATCCATTTGTTTTATATGGATTATGTTATGATGAGATGATGTTTATGAAACCCATTTTATTATTTGGGTTATGATGAATGATTTATGTTTATATTGTGGCACATGTAAGAATGATTTCATTATGAGATGGATGGGAACTATATCTCCCAAAAATCCATCAGGTAAAGATTTATATCTCATGATATAGAAATGGCTGGAACAGTAAGTTAATCTGGATCAGTGTTACAGGACTGGAATGAGGAGTGAACTCGATTCAAAAAGGGACTTTGTCCACTAAGATGGTCTTAGAAGCAATTCCTTGGATACTATAGAAATCATATCATGTGCATAATGGTTTTCCACAATTACATTTTTTATTCCCATTCTATTTTATAATTATTGATGTTCCATTATGATATATGCCTTACGTACTTCCAATATTTATGTCTTTGCTCAAGATTTTGATGTTTATTTTTTATGTTCAAGTTTTTGCATTCAATTGTTTATAGATTGTTTTACGTTCTCTATGTTTACCCTTACTGAGAATTTGAGCTCACCATTTTTATGTTTTCTTTTCCCCAGGATATAAATAAAGGTTTTAGGTAAGAAAACAAAAGGGGAAGATCTTTATGGGAGATGTTGAAGATCTTTCACCATGATTAGAAGATTGTTTTCCTAGTTTCCAAAGACACTAAACTATTACGATCATTGAGTGTTGGTTTTTTTTTATATTAAGTATTCTAAAAAAGTAATGTAATGTCCAAGTACGTCAGGTTTGGGGTCTCTACAGTTGGTATTAGAGGAAAGGATTAGTCAACCTTTGGAAACTAGGATGTCAAAACTTTAGTTAGATCCCTAGATATTTTTCTAAATTATGTATAGGGATGTCTCTACGATTAAGTATAAGTATAGGTTATAGTCCTATAATTATGGTAATGATCTTAGAATTAAACCTAAGATGTTATATATTGAAGGTACTCCCCCTTAATTATGTTGTTTTCCTATCATGATTTTTGCCTCTTACACTATTCTTTTTGGGTTTTAGATGATGGATGGAACCCAAAGGAACTGTGTTGATAAATGTAATGGGAAATGCAATGATTATCCTCATGAACAAACCAATGTTATGGTAGATGGAGTGAAAAATATTATTTCTATACTTACACAAGCTATGAATAATTCTAGACTTCCTAATGAGCAGAGAAGGGAACAATATTCTATTGAGTCCTTCATGAGGCAACTTCCAACTTCTTTCAGTGGGTCTTCTGATCCACGTGTTTCTGAAAAATGGATCAGTACAATTGAAAAGATATTTTCCATAATTCAATGTTGAGAACATGAAAAAGTCATTCTGGTTGTTTACCATTTAGATGGTGAAGCAGACCAGTGGTGGACTCTAATTAAGAATACAAGGCCCTAAGGTGAAATTGACTCCATGGAATGGGATGAGTTTAAGAACATATTTTTCAATAAGTACATCCCTCATATTCTTCAAACAAATATGGAAAAGGAGTTCCTTGAGTTTAAGAGAAAGGATGATGAATCTGTTGGTATATACGAAGAAATTTTTTACAAGGCTTGCAAGGTATTCATCTGGCTTTATCATCCAACCTGAAAGTAAAGTTGATCGATTCTTCAGTGGCTTAAAACCAAGTCTTCGAAGGGCATTAGCTATAACAGACTTCCGTAGCTATGAATAAATTGTGCGTTGTGCTATCAAGGTAGAAATGGAAGTTGGTGTTACATATCCATCTCATGGTTTTGAAATGAAATGAAAGATGGAGTTTAAGGAGAAATCTCATAATAATGGTGAAAAGAAGATGAATGTTTATTTATGCTCAAAGTGTGAAAAAAACTCATGGTGGAGGTTGCCTAAAAGGTAATAGAAAATGTTTTAAGTGTGGAAAAGAAGTTCATCGAGCAGTAGAGTGTCGAAGTAATGGGAAAAAGGTAGCTAATGATTTGAATTGAGAAAAGACTACAGAGAACGCTCCAGCAACACTTCAATGTTTCAAGTGCAAGGAAATAGGCCATTATGTTAATCAATGCCCTAATCCAAGGGTTAGTTATGATCGACATGAGCAACCACTTAAGGGAAAGGACAAAGGGAAGTCACATGCGATCACTATTGGCGATGTTGAATATGACAATGATGTGGTGGAATGATTAGGTGTTTATATAATGGGATTCGAAAATAATGTTGTATATAGTATCGTGGAATATTGGAATATTTATGTATTGATCTATTGTGGTTTTCAATAATCTTATGGTACCGGTAACCATGGAAAGTGATTGAGACATTTTTTGGAAATAAGATGATATGCGCATAATGAAGGGATAATGAGAAAATGAAATGTTTGACAGTATTCATGAGCTCATTACTGATATAAGGACAATGTTATATCATGGTTTGAGTATATAGAATTTTTGGATTTTGGTATGTGGAAAGAGTTAACTTTTGGAAGCATTCATGTTTTCACTAAGGTTCAATGGGTATTCATTTTTCAAGAGAATACAAGATTAAGGTATTCACATGTTTGGAATGCGATCAATAATATATATCTTTTGATATATGAGGGATAAATGATGGTATTGACATGATTGTTATATGACCTTTTTAGTAATCCTTCTCTTTATACTATGAGATTGGACAGAAGTATTTTGGATAAACCTAAAGATTGGTATAGATTAAGTTCGACATCAGATAGTATTTTTTAAGGATAGAACTTTTTGTTATGTTATAATAGTATAGTTTTAAAAAAGGACAACCCATAGGAAAGGCGACAACCCGTCACATTGGACAAGGTTGAGGGAATTGAACCCACAACCGAAGTGCGACATGCCTTTATCACCTACCACAAGCATCCAGGAATTCCTCAGTTAGTAGAAACTAGTTTTATTTTACTAAGCAGGATGATAGATGAAGTATAAGTCCATTTTGGTACCATATCTGATTAATCTCACCATATATGGACTTATTTATATAACTTTTTGCTAACTTATGTTTGAGACAGATGGAATGACCTATCATTCTATTGCATGATCTGCTAAAACTTTGCGAAAGGCAAATTCAACTTCATTTCTTTAAGAGATGAAGTGGAAATTGTTCGAGGCATGAGAAATGTTGAGAATGTACCAAAATCAAGTAAGTACTCAACAATTTTTCAACATTTGGGAAATGATATTGAGAACTAAAAAAGTTTTCCTAGTGTCCTTATATCTGATGAATCAGATGGTACCTTAAATCATCAAAAATTTATGGCTTTGTGATTATTGGCTTTCTCATAGACATGTCCTCTACCACTATCCATCAGAACATGATGGTTAGCGTTTTATTCCATATCCATATTTTGACCTATGTTCTCCTATGTGGAAACCCAGTGATGAGTTAATTTGGGTAACCATTATGTTTCATACTTCACTTTTTAAAATTAAGTTTTAGTATTCCTTTTTACGATGAGGGTTTTATGAAAGAAACTTTCAAGTAGTAAACCATTTATAACTCTGACGAATTTCGAGGGCAAAATTCATTTTAAGGGGGGTAGAATGTAACAACTCGAGATTTTATCAGAATTATTCCTTTTAATTTCATTGATGTCTTGTGTTGTATGCTACACCAAATTTATCTTGTGCTATACGCAACACCATATTAGCTTACAGTATATGAAACACTATTCTTGGCTCGTGTTACACACAATTTTAAGTTCGTTATGTAGAAATTATTCTACGCAACATTAATTATAGATTTTGTTTAATGTATAAATGAAATAAGTTTTGATTATGTTATATGCAACAATAGAGGGAGCTTTCACTACACTCAACCTTGACTTGGCTTGTGTTACACCCAATCACGACCTTCCTCGATAGCGTGTATAGTACGCAAAACCGGGTTTCACTAAATAACAATATATTGTTATAATATTATTATGGACTAGACATTATGAATAGTATTAACTACAAGTTTAATTTTATAAAATTATTATTCATCTTACACATTATGAATAGTATTAACTACATTTTTCCGCCTTTTGATGGAACACCCACTTTAAATCTAGTTTTTGACTGGTCTATAAGTTCAATTTGAAAAATAAAATTATTATTTGGAATAATGATATAAAAATTTACTTTGGATAAATTTTTCATATTATTCTGATAACTTTCATATTTTAATGAATAGTAAAAACATGCTATATTTTAATTAAAAACAACTTTTTTCATCGTAATAATTTATATGGTTAAATTATAATATTTAATGATTTTAAATTATAAATAGAATATATTTTTACCATTTAATATAATGTATGTCATTAGCATTGTTTTCTCATTGAAATAATAGGTAAAATCATTTCAATCTTTTGCAATGTTTTAACTTTCAAAACTCGTTTTATTACCAACGGGATTAATTTTAAATTAATTTCTACAAATTCTGTGATTTGAATTTAGAAAAATGGATTCAATATTTAGAATCAGTTGGTCCAAATTATGTTAATAACCTACTTTTTATTTTTATTCATTATTAATAGTAACTACGGTAAATTTTATTTACCATAGTTAAAGGTAAATTAGGTAATTAAGGGTAAATATAATATTATAAAATTACCCTAACACTTGTACTAATATAATTTGATGATTATATTTTACCCTAAATCATACTTGGGTCGAAATGGAATCTAATGTAACCCAATTGTATTTGATTAAGACCTTTTATTTATTTTATTTAAAGGAAAGTGAAATGTCTCACTCAAACTTTAATAATTAGATTATTTTTAATATAAGGCTATACAAAATATAAATTCTATTATAAAAACTAATTTTAAATGTAAATTTTTTTATTTACCATGGTAATTTATTTGTAATTTTTAATAAATATTTAATTACCTTAATATCTTGTACATTAATGATGAAGAAATTATTTATTTAGTGAAAAATCAATAATATAGTTTTTATTAAAATAACAATACCTATCAAAAGGACCGGAAACTTGACCAAACATTATTGGTAAAGTATATATATACCCTAGTCATCCAAGGGTCGATTTGGGGACCATTTTGAGCCTTATAAAACCAATTAGGATATTTATATTATTTTATTTTAAATGATGTCAAAGATGTCACCTTCATAATATAATAAATATAACAATTTAAATTTTGTGAATTTAAGATGATAAATTCGAGTACAAATATTATTATGAAATTTATTATATTTATCTTCATCATAGGATTTTATTTTTAATTTTTATGAAACAAATAAGTATATTAAATAATTATACAAAAATGCTGTTGTAATTATTTTATTAAGAGTTATACCAAATAAATGGTTTTAAAAATATTAAAATAAATAATATATGATAAAATTGATGTGCCCCATGAATTGTTTTGATTAATATGACATGTTAGGGATCTAGTATATATTTTGGTTCTAACATATCCTCTGTGTGGTTTTTATGTAAATTCAAATAATTAATAGTGTCAAAATTGACACTATTGATATTTTATAAAAATAACATATTATTAAATTATTTAAAAATCACAAAAATATTTAAAAACTAAAAATAGAAAATAATATTGTAGAAAAATTTATAAAGTATCCAATTATGTGAAATTGAAAAAATTTAAGTATGTATATATAACACTTTAAAATTTATAATTTTATTACCATAAATAAAATTAAATTGATTAAATAATGATAAATCAAGTTGATAAGGTTTAAAATAAACTTAAAATATGTCTAAATTTTATTGGTTGATGATATTACAACCCTATCGCATCTAAGTTAGAATTTGAGTCATTTTGGTAGTTTGTATGTGGGGTTTGAATTTATTATAAATTAATATTTTTGAGGTTTCCAAAGGTGCCCCTCTCCTCCTTTATAAAAGGGCACCACATAGCTCTTCTCTTCACACACATTTGAGCCTTCAAGCTCGGCCAACACCTGACCATTTCACTTATATACTTCCATAAAAACCTACTATAGGTCTTGGTCTTCTTTAAAGATCAACTTTAGTTCCCTAAGAGGAGGATAAGAGGAGCCACGTCGAAGAAGAGGTAATCTCTTCTACCGATTCTTTCATGATTCATTATTTTTCATCTTATTATTCTTTAGTTGTTTCATTATAAAGTAATAAAATAAGTATCACTAATATACTGATAAGTTATTATAAATATTAAACAACCCCATTTCACTGCTTATCCATCCAATGGAAAACGAAATCACCACGCGTGCGTACGTACGTAATACCATCTCCACGCCGTGGTATAATCTGTTTTTCAACCACCACATTACTTGGATGGGTATAATGGTGTAAATAATAACTATATATATTAATTGTAACATCATACTGATTCTGAGATATTATATCATCCACTCCAATTCAATTCTATAATTATGGGAACAATATCATTGCCCGTGCGTACATACAGATTACCATCTCCATGACGCGATGAGATTCATTCTCCATGTTAACCACTCAAGAATGATTATAAAGTATATATAATGAATAATAATTAAATATATGACATGATAAAGCTACTTTATTTATTTTTATATATATATATATATATGTCATCTACTTACTTCCATTCAAGTTAATAAGGAAAGGAAAACAACGTTTATGTGTACGTACATCCTACCATCTCCATGAATGGTGTATTTCATTTCATTTATATATATATATACTGAATATATATGATATATAAATCATGATTTAGATTCTGGAAGAAATTAAATCATGATATAAGTAAAAATAATATCAAGAACAACAAGTCCAAACACGTCCAATAAATAAAACGATTTTACCCAAAACGCTGCTTTAACATGGAATTTACAAAAGAACGGGTAATATAAAGTCATAAGTGAACCATATATGATATCATAACAATGAATATGATTCTTTAATAAGTCAATGACATTATTTAAATCATTATACAGGAGGTTAGGATACGTACTAAGCATATCGGACCTAAGGTAAGGGATAATTATTCCAATCTCATTCTTATCGGAGATTGTTTATTCATAAGTATTTACAGAGGTTATTGTTATCATCCTTGTACATGTTTTCTAAAAGTGTTTTTATGTATGTTTAAATTAATTTTTACCCATTTTTTACTTTTACCACATGTTAGGAAAGTAATATTTCTTTTGTTTACCACACGAAGAACTTTTTGTCTTTTCAGACAAGAGTACGAGGAGAATGTTTTTTTAACTTATACGGTATGAACAGATTTTTATAGTTTCATAACACCTTATTTTCATGAATCTTACCCTACAAGATTCATGAATATTTTCAACAAAATCCTTTTCTTTTAAAATTTCATGGCATTTTGTGAAAAGAAAATTATTTTGAATAAGAAAGGATATTTTCCTCAAGAATTCATTTCAAGTGTTTTATCAAAACCATTTTCCATCTAAGATGACATTATTTAATATGTGTATGTTTCAAGTATAATTTATCTATGATTTACATGGTTTAACTTCTCTTATGATGAAATGATATCCATTTGTTTTATATGGATTATGTTATGATGGGATGATGTTTATGAAACCCATTTTATTATTTGGGTTATGATGAATGATTTATGTTTATGTTGTGGTACACATAAGAATGATTTCATTATGAGATGGGTGGGACCTATATCTACCTCAAATGCATTGGGTAAAGATTTATATCTCATGAGATAGACATGGTTGGAAAAGTAAGTTAATTCAGTTCAGTGTTACAGGACTGGAACGAGGAGTGAACTCGATTCAGAAAGGGACTTTGTCCACTAAGATGGTCTTGGCAGCAATGCCTTGACGAATATGGAAATCATATCATATGCTTAATGGTTTTCCACATTTACATGTTTTACTCCCATTCTATTTTATCTTGATTGGTGTTCCTTTATGATATATTCCTTATGTACTTCCAAGATTTATGTTTTTTCTCATGATTTTGATGTTTAGCTTTTATGTTCAAGTTTTTGTATTCAAATGTTTATGGATTGTTTTATGTTCTCTATGTTTACCATTACTGAGAATTTGAGCTCACCCTTTTTATGTTTTCTTTTCCCTAGGATATAAAGAAAGGTTTTAGGTAAGAAAAAAAAGGGGAAGATCTTTATGGGAGATGTTGAAGATCTTTTACCATGATTAGAAGATTGTTTTCCGAGTTTCCAAAGACACTAAACTATTACGATCCTTGAGTGTTGGTTTTTGTTATGTATTAAGTATTATGAAAAAGTAATTTAATGTCTAAGTACATCAGGTTTGGGTTCTCTACACCAGTGGGATGAATCACACTCCCCATCGGGCCGAGCCAGTTTGGGCCACCCCCAGACTGAATGGGTCGGGTCGGGTCTGGTGAACCAGGTTGGGTCGAACCGAGACCAAAACATACCCTTTTTAGTAAATTGGTTGTATCATTAAAATTGTGTGTTTATTTGATGATACATTTTTGGATTTAGGTCCCTTGCGATGAGGTGGTCATTTTGAGATACTCTATGTGTTTTTTGTGGAAGTTGGAATATGACCTAATGGATTGAGGAGTAGGTTCTCCCAGAACAATCATGCTATGAGAGGAATCAAATGGTTGCCTATGACTATGTGACTTGGGGGACTACATAACCCATCGGAGCTCCTTGCGCCATTAACACTCCATGCACCATTGAAAATTCATGCACCATCGATGTCCCAAATTCCATTACCACTCTAGGCACCATCGATGCTCCGTGCACCACTGACAATCTGTACGCCATCGATGCTCCGTGTGTCGTAAATGCTCTGTGCACCATTGAAACTTATAATGCCATAGAGATTGAGAGATATATGGCCTATAAATGTAAATAATTCTATTTATGCTTTATACTTATACATTTTTGATCTAAACATATTTCATGTACTTTGTGTGTTTCTTTTTTGGTGTATTTCATGTGTTTCCTTTGTGGGATACTTCATGTAATTCTTAGTGGTGTACCTTTCTGGTTTCGGGGTCCCTACTGAGTATTGTTTTACTCATCCCTTCATGAGCTAGGCTCACACATGTTGTGTCTTATGTAGAGGATCAATGCTTTTATGAAGTCCTAAGTGGACATGGGCCAGGTGGTGCTTAGAAAGAGGCCTGATGGATGAGGTGTGATTCAGCGACTTCATACAATTGTTTATGTACCTACCCTTCAGGTAGGGTTTTCTAGAGGTGATATTTTGGAGATTTTACTTTCCCTTTTTGTTGGGATTTTATTCTGGCCCCATTTATATTTTCATACTCTTTTGTTGGTATCTCAGAGGTATGCATGCTTTTTTACTCAGTGTTTTTATTTTAGTGATTTTGCGCTTTTAGATGGGTGAGTGTGTAGAAATACTTAGAAAAATGCCTCCCATTTATGGGATATGCCTACTTGGTGATAGTATACATCCCCTTTCCTATTGGAGGTAGGCTTGGGGTAGTCACAACATGGGCCATGAGGTATAGGTCGTGATAGAGTGGTATCAGAGGAGGTCAGTTCTTCCTAAAGAATAAAGAGTCTATGAGATTGGTTTGGGGAATAGTGTTAAGTGTTTCAAGTTTGGATTTTAGACCATGGACTTTGGTGTTGGTGTGGCATCTGACATATCCGTAAACTAGGACTCTTACTTATACTTTTCAACTCAGTACATGAAAACACTAGTTTTAGGAAAAACTGAATGGTACATGCATCATATAGGATTGAGTGTGTTCTCGTGTCCTTCTTGAGTTAGTTTCAGCTCACTAGGTATAATATATTGACCTTAGTATGTATTGATCTATTTTAGGATTCCTATATGCACATATCCAATCAGGATTCTGATACATGATCATGGGGATGATACACTTAGCGATGAGGCATCGATACAAGGACCAATATCGGAGATAGCACCCTCGGGTGGTGTACCAGTGATAAAACCACTCAGAGAGCAGTGGTTACTAGCATCGTTACTGGTAGAGGATGAACATAGGTTGAGTACATTACATGAGTTCTAGAGACAGTGACCTCCGAGGGTCAGGGGTGAGCTAGAACCCCAGGTGGTTGAGGATTGGTTGGAGGTGATTACGTGTGTCTTTCACCTAGTGAGGATGACTCTCGGCCATATGTAAGTCCTAGACGTGATCCTTCTACATGGATCAGTGGGAGATGGTGGAGCTTAGTGGTCCATACACATGAGGAGACAACCCTCACTTAGACAGACTTTGAGCATCACTTTAGTCAAGAGTTCTTTCTGGTGACATTACACTCCGTGCATATACAGGAGCTACTGCATCTGCAGCAGGGAATCCAGATAGTAGCTGAGTACTCGGTGAGATATAAATATATTTTTCACTACTCAATGAACATGGTGCGGGACCCGTTATTCATTTCCCTAGCATTCGAGTAGGGGCTACGTCGAGAGATCAAGGAATCTGTGACATCCCTTATAATTTTGATATATGTTGGGGTACTAGAGAGAGCCCTTCTCGTGGAGAACTTTCTGGCGGAGCAGAAACTGATAGTGGGAGGTACCACTAGGTGTCATGTAACTGATTCTTTGGTAGTAGGTAGCAAAAAACTTATTTAGGGATCCCAGAGGACCAGATAGCTCAGGGAAAAAACCAAGGACACAGGGTTAGTGGTGCGGGGCTCCGAGGGTAGAGTGAGTTAGCCGAAGGACAAGTTGTGTTACTCATACGGTGGTCAGGGAAATCTGACTAGATATTTTCTGACCTATCATATGACCAACCAAAATATGGTTAAGGGACTGATTTGAAAGAGGTGAGGGTAGGAACACAATGGTCCGCCAGGTGGAGGATGTGGCAGAGGAGTTGGATGCGTAGCTGGAGGTGGGAGAAGGTTTTAGGTACTACCACCACCACCCCTAAGTAGTCCAACATGGGATCAGGGAGATAATGGATAAAGATGAGTCCATCTTTAGGTGATGGAGACTTACAAACCTGGTTCTCCATAAATTATTATAGTTACAATCTTTGTTTTTTCACCTAGATATAGTTTAGATAGACACAAGTTCCAATCACTCTTTTCTTTCCATGACCCTTGTATGAGTCACAAAGATTCCAGGGGAACCCTTGACTTGATCCCTATACTTATATATTCCTATAGGATGAGATTTGATGATCAAAAACTGGTTCCAATAGTGTTCCCTTACTCTTGGCGGTTAGAGTTTCATTTTGGATCTCTTGACGGCAGTGTTGAGGCCTTACGATGTCACCCCTTGTATGGAATAGTTATCCACATTCCATGACTAGATTGACTATTTTAGGCACATAGTGTTGTGTGTCCATGGATATGGGACCAAGTTTTCCATTTTTAGTGAAAAGGAAACCCATGTAGCATAGGATGAACTCACACATAGTAGGGTGAAATCGATCACACACAAGTTGGTTAGAATGATCCTTGGTGCAGTGGATGAGACGAGTCGTCTGTTTCTTGAATTGATTGACGAGTATGAAAATGTCTCTCTTGAAGATGTTCTGGGAATAACTTCTCATAGGGTGGTAGATTTTTGAATTTATCCATACCTCATATTGGAACCAATATCTACACCTGTATACCAGATGGATCCCATTGAGTATCTTGACTTAAGGGTACAGTTGGAGGACTTGCAAAGAAAGGGCTTCACAAGACCCAATGTTCCACCCTGGGCGGACCCAATTTTTTTTTGAAGAAGGTATACTTGAGAATGAGATTATGTATGGAATTATGGCACCATAACCTAGTGAACATAAAGAACAAATATCCACTACCAAGGATTGATGACCTCTTTGATCAGCTGAAGGGATTGAGGTGTTTCTCGAAGATATAACTCATATTTGGCTATCACTAGCTTTGAGTATTGGAAGAGGACATCCTAAAGACAGCCTTCAAATGTTAGTATGACAACTATGAGTAATTAGTGATGTTATTTGGTTTGAAGAATTCCCCAATAGTGTTCATGGGACTGATAAACGGGATCTTACATCCAAACTTAGACCGGTTCATCATGGTCTTCATTGATGACATCTTAGTGTACTCAGAGTCCGAGGATGATCAAATGATACACTTAGGATGGTCTTAGACACACTCTGATAGAACTGGATTTATGGGAATATATCAATGTGTCAGTTCTAGTTTTGGGAGTTCCACTTTTTTGGATAGGTCATTTTAGAGGATGGATTTATAGCAGATCTGTAAAATATTTAAGTTGTGCTTGCTTGGGAGCTACCCAATTGTGTTACTGAGGTGCAGAGTTTCCTGGACTTGGATGGGTACTATCAAAGTATTTTACTTGACTTTTCATGAGTATCAACACCCTTGATGGCCTTGACATGGTAGGGGAATATTTTCTTGTGGAAAAATAAGTGCCAGCAGTGATTTAAGGATTTAAGGCTGAGGTTTAAGATCATTCCCATCTTGAGATTACTGGAGGAGGTTGTTGAGTATGTGGTGTTTTGTGATGCATTTGGGACCGATATTGGTTTTGTCCTGATGTAGGGGAAATAAGTGATTTCCAATGGTTCATGCCAGTTGAGTAATAATGAGCAGAACTATGCAACCCCCAATCTTGAGTTAACAGTGGTAGTCTGCGCATTGATTATGTGGAAACACTACCTCATGGGTGAGTGGTTTAACATCTACTTTGACTACAATATTCTCATGTATATATTCTCCCATAAGGTACTAAAAATGAGACAGAGATGATGGATAGAGTTTCTCTAGGACTATGTCTTTGAGTTTTTCTATACTTTTGGGAAGGGGAAAATGGCAGAAGATTCTCTTAGTAGGAGATTTAGCTTACAATTTCTGAGTGAGGTGTTAGAGAAGTTATCCTTATTGCATATATCCACTGTAGATGGTGATAGAGCTGCTTATCTCCAATTGATAGTAGTTACCCCTACACTCTTACAATGAGTTAGAGAGGCACAACTTGGAGACTCTAACTTTAAGAATTTATATGCTCATATTTCTACCACGCATACCCCCTAATGGATATTCAGAAGGTGGTGAGAACATCATTCTCTTTAGAGGATGCACAGTAGTACCAGTGACGTTGTAGGAAGAGGTCTTGAGGGCGTTACATAATTCCCATTTATAGGTGTTTCCAAGATTAAAAAGGATGTATTAAGACCTCCAACATTGGTTTTGGTGCCCAAGTATGAAAAGGGTGGTGGTAGAGTTCATTTCTAGATGCATCACTTGTCAAAAAGTGAAGGCTGATAAATAGGTTTTAGCGGGCATGACCCAACCACTTGAGGTTCTAGAGTGGAAGTGGGATGGGATATCGATGGAATTTGTGATAGGTTTTCCATGAATGTATAGGGAATAAGATACCATCTCGGTGATCGTTGATTGACTCTCCACATCGACCCACTTACTAACAATTTGTGAGCAGAGTTCAGTAGAGTGCTTGGGATGCCTCTACGTACGGGAGATAGTTCGGTTTCACGGAGTTCCATAAACGATCATCTCAAATCGTGATACTTTCTTTACATCCCTATTGTGGAAGGGATTGCATGAGGCATTTGGGACTCAGTTGAACTTGAGCATATAATTTCATCCCTAGACGGAGAGGACCATCCAAGTTTAGATGACATACTACATGCTTGCGCCCTAGACTTTGTTTGTAGTTGGGAGGACCACCTACCACTAAAGGAGTTTTTATATAGCATAATCTACCACTCCAAAATTGGTATGAAACCATTATAGGACTTGTACGGATGACCATGCAGGTCACCACTATGCTGGATAGACCCAGGAGACTCAACCCTCATGGGTCTAGAGTTGGTACGAGCTACCCCTAAGAAGGTGAAGATCATATAGGAGTGGATAAGGACTGCTTAGAGCCATAATAAGTCATACACTGATAGGAGGAGGAGGCCTATGGAGTTATAGGAGTGAGACCATGTGTTCCTTCAGGTCTCACCTTAAATGGATTGCAAATATTTTGATCGGGTGACAAGTTATCTTTGAGATACATTATCCCTTTTCAGATTTTGAGTAGAGTTGGCAAGGTGGTGTACCACCTAACTCTACCCCCATAGTTGCACTGGGTGAATGAGGTCTTCCAAATATCATAGTTGCTAATGTATGTGCATGATCCATCACACGTCATCAACTTGGGTGAGCTGGACATTGACGATAAGATGACTTTTGTGGAGTACCCAATGGAGATGAAGGATCAACATGAGTAGATCCTTTATGGGCATTTGATTCCTCTAGTGATCATTCAGTAGTAGTGTGGTAATCTCTAAGAGATAAATTGGGAGTGGCAGGCTCAGATTCGTGCTTAGGACCCTCCCCTTTTTGTTGAGTAGGCCTTATTTTGGCCTTCGGGGATGTAAATCTCTATGGTGGGGAGAATGTAATGACTCGTATTTTTCTGAATTTTTTTAGAAATTATTTGCAGAAATTCCAAGACCAGGTGCTAAGAAGACATGAAATTATGAGGACCGGGGTTCCCAGAATGATTATTTGAAAACTTTTATCTATAAATAGAAAGTGCTCTTGAATTTTCTGAAAATGTTGAATAACTCTTAAAATATTGCACATATTAGAAATATGAGGGCACTATTGATCTTAAAGCAGTTTCTTTTCCCTAGGTGTGACCTAACATGGGTCAGCATAGGTCATCTGTAGAAAACGTCAATAGGGGTGTAACTGTAAATAAAAAAATTAAATAAAAATTCTTTCATTTTGAAATCCTAATAACTCATAAATGGTAACTTGGATTGGAAATACGAGACCACTATCGAGTTTGTAAGGGGGAATTTTCCTTAGGTGGGGCCTAACCTCGATCGGCACGGGTTGAGGGTGAAAGTTATATTTTGGACGTAGACGTCATTAAAATATCTAATGAAAATATTTTATTGAATGTTACGTGTTGACATAGTAGTGATTTCCCTTTCTAATAAGCCATGTTATATGAATTCATGTTTATCACAATAACCCTGGAATTTCCCTGAGGTAAGGAGAAGGAAGCTATCTCTCAATGAAGAACATCAGAAGATCAAGGATCGATGATGAAATAGACCTCCATTCTTTTTCAATTAATTATACAATCATCGAGGTATGATGTTTCTATCTTTGTAATTTCTTTTCCCTTTCATATAATCAAATGAAAAAATTGGATAGACCCATGAATAGTTAGATCTTTGGTTTGGTCGTTCTTGTGGGGTGGATAATTATTGCGGTATTAAAGGGAATAGATCTTGGGGATTAATATATTGTTGGTATCTTCATAATACCAATAAAATGAAAGGATTAAGGCCGAATGAATAAGACCAAGATCCTCACTTTGGGTGTTCATGTTCTTAATCCCTACCCCTAAATATATCATGTTCTCAGTTCATTCTTCACCCTTTGAAACCCTACGTGAATGATCAATCATTGCGCCCATGATCTATGGAACAAGGATCCGAGACTAAAGGTTGTGATCATAAATGGCATTGTGGAGGTGAGATGAGAGAGAAGCAAGTTGGAAGTGGCTCACAGAAGAGGGTACGATGAATGGTGGGCCGCCAATAGGGTGTCCTGTGGGGAGGGCAGTGCGCGGCCTAGCATGAGGCTGGGTTCTGGCGGGGCACACACTCGCGTTCAAGTGGGACCATGCCAACAGAGGAGCCCACAGTGGTGCAAGCCGCAGGTGGTGGATAGGTTCTATGGTGGTTGAAGAAATGGGATGAATATTGAAGTCTGTATCAGAGGAGTACCCCATAATAGTAGGGTCGTGGGACCAAGTTGCCGAGATGCGGTGTCGTCCGCATTAAATGTGACGACCGTGTTGATCGAGAGCGCATGGCCAAGCTGTGCACTGAAGGGGATGGCCCGCATATGACAGACTGAGATGGGTGAACTGGGCTAGTTTGAGTGAGCCCAGACTGGCCAGGGTGGGTCGGGTCAGGCGAACCGGGCCGGGTCGGGTCAGACGGACTGGGTCGGGCCTGGACCGGACCAGACCCTTTTTACTAAATTGGCTGTATCTTTTAAACCGTGTGTCTGTTTGATGAGATTTTTTTAGTTTTGGGACCCTTTTGATGAGGCGGTACTTTTTAGATACTATAAGTGAGTTTTTGTAGAAGTTGTAATATGACCTAATGGCTTGAGGTGTAGGTTCTCTCGAAACAAGCACGCTACAAGCAGAATCTTACTGTTGGTTGTGACTATGTGACTTAGAGGACTGCTTGACCCATTGAATATCCATGTGCCATAAATGATCTATGATACATCAATGCACCATGCACCATAAAAATCCCAGATGCCATAACTACTCTGGGTTCCACTAACACTCTGTGTGCCATTGATGCTCTGTGCCTCGTCAATGCATTGTGCACTACCGACACTTCTAGTGTCATAGAGATTGAGAGATTAGTGGACTGTAATTGGAAATATTTCTCTTTATACTTTAGACTTAGACATGTTTTATATGACTATATTGACTATACCTATTGTGTTTCCTTTATGGTGTACTTCATTTGTTTCTTTTTTGGTATACTTCATTTGTTTCTTTTTTGGTATAATTTGTGTAATTCTTAGTGGTGTACCTTTGTGATTTCTATCACGAACCAACCCAAGTCGACCCTAAACCGGTTACCTGAGCCAGTCCTTAGAAATTCTTAAAGGGAATTTACAATCCACATGGGCTGGAAACTAGTGTCGAGCAACAAAAAACTTGTTGGGACAATTTGGCCCATAAATGAAAGGGAAATAAATATAATAATAAAAACTGAACAACACTTAAAACTACTAAAAACTGAAAAAAGATAAACTGCACATACCTTCATGTGACCTTCTAGGTCACCACCCCACTAAAGACCAACCTTGTTCCAATAATGAGAAACTAATCTAGGAGAACCTGAGCAAAGGGAACCTCAATCTAAAATGACAAAATATGCTTCAACATCAAAATGATTAGTAGGGATGCAAAAAATAAACTAGTGAATCCAAGTATTTCCTTTCCCAAAACAGACTAATGAAACAAGTTTGAGAATAAAAATATAAAAATAGGGTTTTCTAAAAGTTTCAAAACAAAACACAACATGTTTCATTCACAGACTAAATTCCATTTTGAAATCAAAATTTCAAAACTTAGAAAACCAGGGCAGTGCAAAGAGGAACCAAATAAATGATGCAAGAAAGGATCCTATTAAAATCAAAATTAAACAAGAAATGTAAATAATAAGAATGGGTGATCCTAAAAACACCTAGACAACACCTAGATGTACTTAGTTTGGAACCACCTATCGGCGTATGGTGAAGCCCCTTAGTCAATAAAAAACTTGCGACCATAACCTGACCTCACTAGTGAAACATACCTCCTGGGTTGTCTACAACTCCAGAGGGTACTAACCCATCTAATCAGAGCTAGCAAGAAAACATCACTCAATAATATAAATGACGCACAAGAACCCATGTTAAAAGTAAACTATGTAAGTGGGAGGCCCTCACATGCGTGACTCACCTTACCTATCACCACCGCACTTTCCTACCCCAATCATGGACACAATTATACGACTACCCCTAAGGGAAATCACTCATATAAAGGTTCCCCATATACACATATATATACCAAACTTCATTATGGTTCCAACTGGGCCGTCACACCATGTCCATGTCAAAACCATTTAAAAAAACATTTAAAACTCAAACCGGGCACAAAAAATTTCTAAACCACATCCTTTACTAAAAATTTAGACAAACATCAACTTTGAGTTCAAATCCCCAAATGGGCCTTTAAACTAGACATAATTAAAATCATTCGCAAAATATCTTACCCACAACGCTTTTATAATTAGAAATCCAAATGGGTATTTAAACTGAGCATTCACTAAAAACCCACATGAAGATACAAACGAGAACACCCTCTAAAGATCCACTTATATCATTTTTAGAAACCACAAAAAGACTCCACCACCATTTAGAAGACGAGAACCATTATGGAAACTAAGGATTCAAGGAAAACACCAATTTATGTCATTATCTTTATTTAGAGACAAATATAAATAGTTACTCAATAACCATTTCCCTAAAAACCAATTTTATTAAAAAAAACATAACCAACCATCCACATTATTTTAGGGGACATGAAACAATCCCCCTTTAAAATCACAAAAACCATTCCAAAACACTTTATCACATATAATTAAAAATATCATTACAAAAAAGTACACCAAACCAAATGAACAACCAATAAATATCCACACAACATCACATGGGATAAACATTTCACAAAAAACCCTCAATTTCACAATAGAAGAGCATTATTATTTTAAATTAAAACCTTAGTTTCCATAACTAGACAACACACTCAAATCAGTTTGAAAACCTATTATTGATAAACAAAAAAAACTCCAAAATTATATATGAAGTTGAACATGGGTTCCATAGAGGTGATAACCAGAATTATAAATTTGATTTAAAAGACAAAAATCAAGGTAAAGCCTTAGGAATGTAATACTTGGAAACACCTACCTCGAAAAGGAACCGAGCCATGCCAAACACTTTGGAACTTGATGAATTAGGTGGTGACCACTCATAACCAGCCTGATCTCTCAGGCACATACATACATACATACATATATATATACATATATCCATAATACAATGCATGTATTCTCCATGTCTTGAATGAATACATACATGGAGTACATATATTATATATATATATATACATACCTTAAGTATGTGTGTGTACTCCCTATATCGTTGACTAAAATTCACTATAACATCAAAAGGTACCCAAAATTAAGGTGAAAAGGACCAAATCACCTATAATTAATTTACCAGGGACTCATATACACCATAAGACACCAAATTGGATGGGGAAAATCCATCATACAAGAATAAAACCTCAACTCGGATGGTGGCGGTGAACCAAAACAACCTGAAACACCTCTCCTTGTACAGAGAACATTGAAACACACACAAAAGGACCCAATGGGCCTCCCAATAAACTTAACATTAAAAGAAATAGAGAAAAATTAGTTAACCCTAAACCTAGGGTTCGACCGATACATACAAGGTGACAGGGAGAGGGGAAAATCAACCGAAATAGAGAAGAGAGAGGGAGGAGAACACTTAAATCAAGGATATGACCGCATAACTGGAAGGAATTCAGCAAAAATCGTAGGAGGAAGTGAAGGCCGAGGGAGAATTGGTGCACTGGATCTCAACCGGGCCATACGAGTAGCAGCCTCCAGATGGGAGGAGGTCGTCCGTACGAGGAGAAACTCCCAAAGGGAGGTGAATCACGGTAGGGTTACCACCAAGGGAGAAGGGAGGGGATCTGTGTGAATAGAAGGAGAAGGGAGGTGTACCTAACATGCAAAAAAAAGGAGAATAGGGAAATTGGAGTGAGAAAATAAGAGAGAAATAAAATATTAAAAGAAGAAAAAAAGAAACAAAGAAGAAAATGAAATAAAGAAAAAATAAAAAAAATAAGAACTAAATTAAATAATAATAATAATAATAATATCAATAATAATAACACTAATCATCATTATTATAATGAAAAATCTTTTTTATCTTTTACTTTATTTCCATATTTTATTTTCATTTAATTTTTATTTTATTTTTGAACATAGGAAACCCACACAGTTTACCAGTAGGCAAATATACAGTTGAGAAAACCATGCTCCAACTGTGTCAAATGGCACTAACGGACGATAGGCCCTCATGCACGACTGTTATACGATTATCTTTAGCCATGTGCAAACCACGCACAGTACCCCTATTAGCTTGAAAATTTTAAAATTTAACCCATACCGGTCTGAAATAAAAAATGATGATAAAAATAATAAAAATAATTAATTTTTTTGAGGTTGGGGTGTGAAAATTATCCCCACCATAAAATATTTATGCACCTAGAAAGTCACCCAAGAAAATGCGGAATCAAACTCAAGATCAAAATTGATCAAGGGAAACGAAACCACAAATAGTGGGGACCTTTCATTCTACCATTCACACCCAAAAAATCAAGAATAATCCATAACACAAGAATGATGGGAGAACATGATGGGGGGGTGGGTCTTCCCACCACAAGAAAATAACTAGTACCGACCAATGAAAAAAGAAACCACAACAAGACCCATGGTGGGTCTCCCCACTATTTAAGAACCAACCATCTTAGACAAACTCTTGGAACTTCTAGCACTAGACAACTATATAAATACCAATGTGAACCAAAGCTAAAACCCCAACACAAACCAGCCTTGTATCTCCTATAAAGACCAAATACCACCACTAAGGGACTCAATGAATAGAAAAAACCAAAGGGAGAATCGAGTCAAACTATGATTTTTCACCTCCATAGGATGCAAGTATCTCCAAAATGATCACAACTAAAATATAAAACCCAAACCATGAAGAGAACAGTTTTCAAGGGTTCTCAACCCTAAGGCACGATTAATACCATGGAGGTTTACAAGGACACAAGGCCACCAAACCTTTCATAACCAAAAGAAAACTTTTAAAATGAAATAAAAAATTTGGAAACGAGGCCTCTAAGAATTTTACGATGAAATAGAATCTTCAATGATCGAGGATGATAAAATGGAGACTTAAACTATCCCATTATAGCATCAGAGAGAAAATCCAGAACAAGGTCCTCTACAGTCTCTATGATTCATGACTTCATGAATAGATTCACTATAAGACTTGTGGTTAGAGCACTGATGTCTTGAAGCATCTATTGCCCCACAGTCAGGAGAAGACGTCCTCCTGCCAAGACTTTATACTATAAATGATTCCACTTTTAGAAATTTCCCATGTGACCTAAACAATCACATCATTAGCAAGAATCGAGTGTATTTTCATAATACAACATTTGAATGCTTGAACCGGCTGCACTGATGGGAAATAGCCAAACAACCTCAAGAACCGGGGACCAGACCCAATGAAGGAGACATTTTCGAAACAAGATCCTCTAGAACACTACTCTCACTATATTGGGAACCTTTACCAGAAACAAGATACACCGAATTTCCTGCTACCTGCGCTCCGGAAACCAACTCAGCTGAAAATGGTTTATCCACCAACATTCCTTATTGATCTTCCAACACTACCTTCAAAGAAAAGGAAACCAACTCTTACATCTTGTCAACAAGAGCCTTCATTATCCACTGACAATTAGAAATGGTCAGGATCCCCATCACATTCATTACCTTTACCTTATAAGGTGAACATCACTAGATGAAAGTGGTCTCAAACACTCAGCATGACATCCTAACTTGAGATGAATCTAGAACAACCACCACCCTACACTATTTCAGGGCCAGTCCTCCAAACAAACTCAAAATAGCTTGAACCCTCACCACTTCATGATTTATTGAAAACACTTTTGACTTACTTGAGCCACTCCATTACTTATAACAAAAATCAAACACCATATAAAATGGGAAACAACGAAAATGAATTCAATATGACCACTCCACTTGGTGTCTGGGAAAGGAAAAAGGCAAAAAGACATAATAAAAATATGAGACATTTTTGGGCAGCATAATTAAAATAACAAAAGAATACTAAACTGAATCAAATCTTAACCAAATCTCATAAAAAAGAGACATCACAAAAAATACACCAAACTCAAAGACCAATACATCACATAAAAATCGAATCCAGATCAAATCTCAGCCAACATAAAACCGCCACAACATCACAAAACATGCCAAGGATCCTCTTTTGAAAATCACCATTTTCTAAATTCACACACTTTCAAATTTATCACCCTTTTGAAATCAAAAATCAATTTCCATTTAAAAGATCATTTCAAAACATCCACTTGAAAATTTAAATCATCATCACACTTTTCCCTTTAAAATAAAAAATATCCTTAAAATGGTAGCATCTTTTTATCAGAAACCATTTTACTTTTCAAAACAACTTTGGAAAACCAGATCAATCTTAGATTTTTAAATACTCACCCACAATATCCTATGAACCATTACATATGTGTTGTCCCCACTTTCTCTTATATAATACACACATACATGCCAAAATGAACTTTCCCCACACAGAGACACATATTTAAACGTCCACAATGATCACCAAAAGTCACAGATACCATTTTTTATCAAAACTACGCATTTCTAACTTAACTATCAATTTAAATTTTATAAAAACTTTCAAAATTAAAAATAGTTTCCCTTATATTCTCAAAACAATCCAAGGTTTTAATTTTTGAAATAAAATCATTTAAAATCAAACCTCATTTCATAACTCAAGAAAGAACCCCAAAACCAATTCAACACACTACTATGAACACAAAAAATAAACTCAAAACAATTTTAAATTCACACCAACCAAACTAAAAAAATCACCATACTTGTGAAAATAAAAAAAATAGGGAACTAGTGGTCATGCATAACTCGACTACATGGTTTAGAGGACCATGTTCCAAGTAATAACCAACCACTAAAAGTGTCTCAACTATACCCTCAAGCATCACATAGCTATCTACTCCATGTAAGTCCATCATGCAACATCGACTCACTCCCTTAGTCATCCCCCATTAATACAAACCAAAACCAAATACTCAAATCCTAGACTACCCCTAGAAACTCGAGGATTAGAATGATCAAGAGTTAACCAAGCTCTTCCAGTACCTAACTATCATGTCTTAAAAGTCCTAGTATCCAGCTATCAGACACCCAAATAACAAATGGCCTCCTCCGATTCCATTTTTTCACGAACCAATACGAGTCGACCCTAAATCTGTTACTCGATCCAGTCTACAATAAGGCTGGAAGGTAATTTTCAATCCCCATAGGGTGGAAACTAGTGTCAAGAATAAAAAATAACATGTGGGAATGATTTGGCCCATAAATGGAGGAAAAATAAATAAAAGAATAAAAACATAACAACACAGAAAACAACTAACATTAGAAATAAGATAAACTGCACATACCTCCATGTGACCGTCTAGGTCACCACCCCACTAAAGACCAACCTTCCTCTAATAATGAGTAACTAATCACAGATATCCTGAGAAAAGGAAACATGTAATTGAAATGATAAAATAGGAATGAGTACCAAAATTCTCAGTTGGGATGCCAAAAATAAACGACTAAATCCAAGTATTTCCTTTACCAAATCAGACCATTGAAACTAGTTTGAGAATACAGTTATAAAAATAGGGGATTCCAAAAAGTTTACATAACAACACAAAAAAAATTTCATTCACAAAATAAATTCCATTTTAAATTCAAAATTTTAAAACTAAGAAAACTAGGGTAGTTAAAAGAGGAACCAGATAAATGATTCAAGCAAAGATCCTATTACAATCGAAAGTAAATAAGTAATTTAAATAATAATAGTGGGTGATCCTAAATAATCCCTATACAACCTGTATACATACTCAATTCGGAACCAATATACGGTATGTGGTGAAACCCCTAAGTCAATAACCATATAGGTGTCATAGCCCGGCATCACAAGTTGCACATCCATTCTGGCCTATTTCCAACTCCATGGGGTACTAACCCATCTAATCGGGGCTAGCAAGAAACCAACACCTGATCATCTAAAAGACACCTAGGAACACATGGTAAAAGTAAACTATATAAGTGGGAGGCCCTCATATGCGCGAATTACCTTACCTACCACCACCACACTTTCCTACCCCAAATATGGACACTAATATACAACTACCCCTAAGGGAAATCTTTCCTGTAAAGGTTCCCCATATAAACATATATACCAAACATCATTTAGGTGCCAACAGTGCCATCATGTAATGCCCATTTTAAAACCATTTAAAAAAAACATTAAAAAATCCAACCGGGAAAACACAATTTTGAAACCACATCCTTTTTCAAATAATTTAGACAAACATCACCTTTGAGTTAAAAGCACTGGATTAGCCTTTAAACTCGACATAATTAAATGCATTATTAAAACATCATACCAAAAATACTTTTATAATTATAAATCCAAACATTTCTTTAAATAGAGCATTCACCAAAACTAACATGAAGATCCAAACAAGCAAACTCTCTAAAGCTCTACTTTCAACCACGTTTAGAAACCACACAAAATACCCCCAACTACATTTAGAATATGAGAACCATTTAAGAAACCAAGGATTCAAGTAAAACACAAATTTAAGTCATCATCTTCATTTGGAGACACATCCAAAGAGTTACCCAATAATCATTTCCATAAAGCACCATTTTATTTAAAAAAACATAACCAACCATCAACATTATTTTAAGGGACATGAAATAATCCCCCTTTAAAAACCCAAATCACTTTCCAAAACACTTTAACACAAATAACAAACTATATCATTAAAAAAAGTACATAAAACCAAATAAACGCCCAAAAAATATCCACAGAACATCACATGGGAAAAAAATTTCACCAAAACCCACAATTTCAAAACAGAAGAGAATTTTAATTTAAAATAAACACCCTTGGTGCCATAACTAGACATTTAAAAAAAATGAGTTTGAAAGCATATTTTTTATATACCAAACCAACAAAAAAATTCTATATCATGTTGAACATGGGTTCCATAGAGGTGCAAACCAAATTTATAAATTTAATTAAAAATACAAACATCAAAGGAGTGCCTTAGGAAAGTAATACTTGGATGAAAATTCCTCAAAAAGGAACTAGGCCATGATGAACACTTGGAAACTTGATGAATTAGGTGATGACCACTTATAACCGGCCCACACTCGTACACACACACAGACAAAAAGACACACAGACACAAACACAGACACAGACACATATCCATAATCCAATGCATGTATTCCCCATACCATGAGAGACTATGTAAATGGAGGACATATATATTTTATATATGTATGCTAATTCACCCGATTTGTGTAAACATTTACACATAATTTATTGGAAATAAGAACTAGTTTTCAGAAATTAATTAATTCTTAGTGAAAAAATACTTTGATTTTAGAGTTCTCGTCCATTTTCAGAAGATTTAGTGCCAAATACACAAAACGGGGGAGAAATGAGAAAATTTTAAAAACTACACGTCGTGTACATATACACACGCCGTGTACATCCAAACTCAAACACGGATTGAATAGGACAAGTACATTCCCAAGTAGGCAGAATCTGGTATACACTGTGTTCAAAATGTACACGCCGTGTATAGCCTTATAGAAGCAGTTGGCAGATGAGGGGAAGTCTACACGCCCCTGTGGTCGGCTGATGGGGACATGCCATGTTCAACTTATACACACCATGTATATCTTTCTAGAAGCATTTGGTGGACAAAAAATGATAATATACACCATGTATGGTAGCGCTACATGACATGTATATCTACCTACCAGGCGACGCCATTTTCCAAGTCAAAGACGATGTGTTAGGCCACCTACTAGCAGATAAAACAAGGAAAAACTCGCATTGAAAAAAGTACAAACCATGTACTTTTTCCACACACCATGTAGTTCTATTTTCTCTAAATAGTGGAATTGTCCTTCGAAGGAAAAAAAGGAGAGAAGAGGTGGAGAGAAAGGGTTGAAGGTCTGAAGGAAAGAAGCTCTGCTGTCGTTCTACCACCATCCTTCTACTTCATTATTCTACCATTATACCCATGATTCACTCCCTCCTCAAAGTTTTATGAAATGATCAAATCAGGTATCGAGGGTTTTGTGCTGATCTTTACCTCTATGTGTAACTAAATACCCAGTTTGTTGGGGTTTTGGGAGATGTAAGAGTTGTAATATAGATTAGCTGTATGAATGTGCTCGTTCTTTTAACATCTTCTTATTCTTATTAAATCACTTCATCTTATCACTGAAAATTATGAACTAGACCAAGGAAAATATTTCAAGGATTCAAAAGAATAATAACAATGAATATTTTCATGATCATTTTATGTATTTGTTGACTAAAAAATGGACTAAGCCAAATAAAGAACTATTAAACACTAACTACCAGAACAAGGAGTTAGTTTCTTCATCTCTAATTATAATTTTATCAGACGAAGGAAACTTTGTTTCAAATTGAACTCAGAGTGTTGGGTTACCATGAATAACAAAACCTCATAAGCAATTTGATTTAATAATCAACTTCTCATAAATCCATAACCCCAATGCATTTCTCTCTTTATTTGCATCAAAACCAATTTTCCCACATTTTCTTCCATTTATTAAGTAATTTATTAATGAAACTTAAAACCAATTATTCTTTTTATCCCAAATAAAAATTGAATCTAAATTCAGCACACTTAACTAAGACAAATATAAAAATTAGTTAAGCAAATACAAAAATAACTTCTTTTTCCCTATGGATCGAACCCTTACTGGTACTATACTCATTAGGGTAAAAATAATTTGGGACACCGATAACATACCTTCGGTGAAACGAATCACCAAATTTTGGCACCGCTTTCGAGGAACAAAATTATTTAATTTTGTTCTTGTTTTAATTAAGTTTGTATCAACTTTTAGTGAAAATAAAAATCATAAATTCCCAACAATCTCTTTTCTCATCCCATTTATTTTTATCTTTCTTTTTCCTTGTTTAAACTTGGTGCGTTTGGTATTGTGCAGGTCTTTAGGTGTATGAGCGGCTACCTCCCACATTCCAAGAATGCTGAGTTGTTGGGGTTTTTCCTAATTGACCTAGAGATCAAACATACACTTTTGAGGTGCCAACCAGCACTCATGACCGATCACAATCCCAAAAATCCCATGGCGTAGAACAAGGAAGGAAATATATATGTTGTCCAAGGAGCTGGACAATGGTTAGGACCAGATGAAAACCAAAACCAGAAATATCCAATTGCTCTAGGGTATGGCCCACAACAGCTCCAAAAATTACAACCATAGCGGATTCCATTTTTACATCTAGGTCAGGGGTCGTACTTCGCCCCTCAAGAACAACAATATATGCTTTCTCAACTCCCTCAGCAACCACCACCAAGCTGTATTCTCATGGACTACAGACTGTTATCTATCTATGGAGATGACATGAGCATCACCCATCCAGTAGTTTAGTCCTAACACTTCAAGATCAAGCCTGCTATCTTGCAACTGATCCAAAACAACGTTCAGTTCAGCGACCTGCCCAGTGAGGACACCAATGTCCATCTCTCCAATTTCCTAGAGATCTGTGATATGTTCCGCTACCACGGAGTGTCTGAAGATTCCATTATTCTCCACCTCTTCCCCTTCTCTCTAAGGTATAAGGCGAAAGACTGGATCAAAGGATTGCCGCAACGATCCATCCTCACCAAGGAGGATCTCGCTCAGGTGTTCCAATCTAAATACTTCCCACCCTTGAAGACAGTGACTCTGCGAAACAAAATACACAACTTCCAGCATCATGACTCAAAGTCATTATATGAATCATGGGAGTGATTCAAGGAGATGTTGTGAAAAATCCCACACCACAGACTCCCACTTTGGATAAAGGTCCAAACCTTCTACGGAGGACTAACAACAAATACAAAGTCTGTGGTGGATGTTGTTGCTGGAGGTACAGTAATGAAGAAATCCCCCGAAGATATTTTTGAACTACTAGAAGAAATTTCTACCAATAGCTTCCAGTGGAATTTTGAGTGGGGCACAAAAAAATGAGGTATGCATAACATTTATGCTACTACTATGCTTGCTGCCCAGTAAGATGATGTGTCCAAAAAGATCGACACACTCAATATGAAGGGCACATCCCAAGTACATGCAGCAAAGCATTAAACATGTATCAAATGTGGTGATAACCACATCATGGGAGATTTTACGGGTTCTCCAAGAGACCCTTCAACAAGCGAGGTGAGTTATCTTTCCCAAAAACAAGGGCCAAATCAGTACCAGTAGTTTTAGAACCTGACATGGCATGATCAAAAGAACACAGGATACGACAAAAAACAGCATAATCATCCACCCTATTAACCACCAAGCTACAACCTGCCTCTTTATTAGAACTAGTACCAAAGACAGAAATAGCCCTAACAGGGCTCTTATCAGTAGCAAGGGTATCAAAAACCTCGCCCACATCATCCATGGTAGCCAGAACCTCCACCATCTCAACAACCAACTCAACAAGAGAATGCCTCAAGGTCAGAGGAACTCATGACCAAATTTATATCTACTACTGAGACCAGGCTCCAAAATCAAGAGGCTTCAACTCGAGGCTTAGAGAACCAGATTGGATAGCTGGAAATCCAACTCTCGGGAAGGCAACCCAGTACACTACCAGGTAACACTGAGAAGAACTCGAGGGAGGAGGCCCATGCCGTCACGCTATGGAGTGGAAATGAGCCACCACAACAGAACCAACCAGCACAGCCAGGTGCATCCACACCCCTGTTGATGAAGAAGGTACAGATATAGCCCCCTCCTCATCCAAAATCCCATAGAAGGAGGCTTTTCATAATAAAAGAAAGGAGGTTGTCAAACCCTTTGAGCCTACCTTACCCTTCCCAGAGATTGAAGCAGAGGAAGCTGGACCACCAGTTCAACAAATTTATGGATTTTTTCCAGATGCTTCACATAAATATTCCATTTTTAGAGGCACTGATGGAAATGCCAACTTATGCGAACTTCATGAAGGAAATACTCTACAACAAAAGAAATATGGAGGATCTGGGAACCATTGCCCTATCCAAGGAGTGTTATACAATCATCCAACATTAGATTCCTCCCAAACTCTAGGATCTTGGTAGATTCACTATTCCATGAACTATTGGACCATGTGAGTATGGGAAGGCCCCTTGTGACTTAGGGTCCAATGTAAACCTCATTCCCCTTAGAGTTTTCAAGAAGAAAGGGTTCAACGATTTGAATCCTACCCTAGTAGCCCTTTAGCTTGCTGACTGATCGATCAAATATCTAAAAGGGATACTGGAGGACATGATGGTCAAGGTGGTAGGATGATCTTTCTCACATATTTCATCACCCTTGAGTTGGAGGATGACCAAGAGGCACCTCTCCTTTTGGTAGGGCCTTTCTTGGAAATTGGGAAGGTACTGATCGACATGCCCCAAGGGGAGCTAATTTTCTAGGTAGAAGATGATAATGTCTCCTACAATGTCCTCAATGCCGTCAAGCATGCATCATTGTCAGAGCATGAGGGATGTTATGAAGTAACCTCTTTGGATGATTGCTTGAGAGAAAAAGGGGATGATCTGGTATGTTCTTTTACCTCAGATAACTTTATCATTTCAGACATTCCATTAGAAGAAATGCCAGAGGACTTGCAATTCCTAGAAGGCTAGGGTGGCCACTATTGGCCAGATGAAGTTGTTCCTAATAGTCTGGAATGGGAAAAGGAGCAACCACTTGTACCTTCAATTTTAAAGGTGCCTGAACTAGAACTGAAACCTCTTCCGTCCTCTCTAATGTACGTGTATTTGGGAGACCATAAAACATTTCCTGTAATAATTAGTGCAGAACTGTCATAGGAGCAGGAAGAAGTAATTCTGTGGGTTTTAAAATAGAGGAATCATGCTATTGGGAGGACAGTTGCAGAGCTGAAGGGCATCGGCCCTACCATTTTCACCCACAAGGTGCTACTTCAAGAAAGTGCAAAGCAATCTCAGTAACAACATCAACGCCTGAATCCCCCATGAAGAAAGTTGTGATGAAATAGGTGATTAAGTTTTTGGATGAAGGCATCATTTATCCCATATCGGATAGTCCGTGGGTGAGTACCCTACAATTGGTACCCAAAAAATAGGGTATCACTGTGATTTCAAATGATCAGAATGAGCTCATCCCCACACGCACTATCACAGGATGGAGAGTCTGTGTGGACTACTGGAAGCTGAATGACGCCATGAGGAAGGATAATTCCCCCTGCCCTTCATGGATCAAATTATAGATAGTCCATTGGGGCCCAAAATTTATTTCTTCCTTGATGGCAATTCCAGCTACAACCATATTTTCATTATTCTAGAGGATGAGGAGAAGAGCACGGTTACTTGTCCTTACAGTATGTTTGCTTACTGAAGGATGTCTTTTTGCATGACCAACGCCCCCACCACCTTCCAGTGTTGTATGTTGTCTATCTTCCACAACAATGAGGAATATATTCTGGAGGTATTCATGGATGACTTTTCTGTTTACAAAAAATAATTCACCACTTGTTTATGGCACCTGTAACTAGTTTTAGAAAGATGTTAAAACACTAACCTGGTGTTGAACCGAGAAAAGTGTCATTTCATGGTGCAAAGTGGCATCGTCCATGGATACAGAATCTCAGCAAAGGGGATAGAGGTGGACCTGGAAAAGATAGAATTCATTTAATAACTTCCTATTCCGAATTCCATCAGATCCATCCGCAACATCTTGGGGAATGCTGGTTTTTATAGGTGGTTTGTCCTCGACTTTTCAAAAATATCCTAGCCCCTCTCCAATCATCTGACCAAGGATGCCATATTTGAGTTCGATAAGACATGCACAATAGATTTTGAAAACCTAAAGCAGCACCTGGTGGAATCTCCAGTAATTATTTCTCCCAACTGGGATGAACAATTTAAAGTGATGTGCAATGCCAGTGACTACGCAGTGGGAGAAGTCCTAGGCCAGCGGCTTAACCAAATTCTATGAACTATCTATTATGCGAGTAAGACCCTAAAAAAGTCATAGATGAACTACACCACCATAGAAACAGAGATTTTTGCAGTAGTGTTCACATTTGACAGGTTCTGTTCTTACTTAGTGCTATCTAAAGTTACTGTTTATACTATCCATGCAGTACTAAAGTACCTAAAAATTCATTTTTATTTGATTTTGTAAAAAACTGCTTTATGGATTAGCGGTAACCATCACACCATCACAGTAGGATGGGATACATCAGGTGGGATACATAGACAAAAGACCTATTCAAAATTAAAAATTTAGAAAGAAACATTGTGAAAACAGAAACCGAGAAAATCACGATATGGGATTCACTTGCCTCAATCGGTGACGCGTTGCCTAACCATCATCATTACAAACCGCCACAATTTTCAACACTGTCCCATCATACTTTCATCTTATATGTCCAAACATCACACCAGAAAACCGACAATTGACAGAAACAATCAATCCATCCCTACCTGCAGAGTTGCACCCCAAAATCCAACGTCGCCACCGAATAAACTCCCAAAAGAGCACCATAAAGCCAACTAGACAAGATCTTAAAAACTGTTACTAGAAATCCCAAAAAAACACAAAAACATCCACCTCATTGTCTTCAAAAACCGCATCCGGTTGAATGAGAACAACCACCAAGATCATTGGCGCCGACCCTGTCACAACCAAGAACACCATCATCTCCACCACATAGCAACGCCCGAAACCACCGTCGAACAGAGAAGAACTCCACCGTTGAATAGAGAAGAATGCCACCGTTGAGAGATACCATCCAATGACACCCATAGAAGCCTCCATCGTCACCTTCGTGGCACATAGGGTCATCGTCATCAACTTCGTCCACGCCATCGAAAACACCCAGAGAAGCAACCATCATAAAACACCGAGAAAACAACATCGACAGCCAACATGATTACAAAAAACAAGAAACAGAGGAGGATGAAAGTGGGAAAAAAACCTAAAAATGGATTTGGGATTGAAACCCTAGGGAGAAACCTGAAAGAAAGGAAACAAAGAAATAGATCCCAAACCAGAGAGAACCAAAACAAGAAAAAAAGAAAGTGGTACAAAACCCGAAAATGACATGGGATTGAAACCCTAAGTAGAAGGGACAACTCCTGTAACATACAAAGATCTGTCATCCGCCAAACCACTAGCCCAAAACCTCAGCATATCCCATGCTCCAAATCTGACCTAGAGAGGAGCTAGGGAACAAAAGATCAGAGCAGAAAGATGCGTACGGAAATAAAACCAGAGCGCCATCACAGAGCATGAGAGTCAAGCGAGAGAGAGAGAGAGAAACCGAGAGAGAGTATTGCTGAGGAAGCAGCGACACCGGAGAAATCAAAGAGGAGCAGTACGGAGGAAGCATCAACACCGGAGAAATCCAAGAAGAGCATCACAGAGGAAAAATCACCGCCGGGGAAAGCTGAAACCCCATGAGGGATCGGGAGCGGGCCTGACGAGTGAGGCGCCATTCCACTCCCCCTGCTCCAAGAGATACTTAATATCAATATTACAACACTAAATTACCTACTAAACCAGATAGATGCGAAGACCCGATTGATATGTTGGGTGCTCCTCCTACAAGAATTTGATCTGAAGATCCAAGACAAGAAAGGGAGAGTGAACATTGTTGTTTATCATCTCTCCCGTCTGGAGTTGCCTCATTTGGATATGGAGGAAGATTGAGAGATCAGGTAGGATTTCTCAAATGAGAACCTCTTTTCAATCACCGAAACAGCTAGACCTTGGTATGATGATATTGCTAATTTTTTGGTTATAGGTGTGGTTCACCCCGACCTCTCCTTTCAGCAAAGGAAGAGGTTTCTTTCTAATGTTAAGAGGTACTTCTGGGAAGATCGTCTACTCTTACGATCCTATGGAGATGGGGTGATCCATCGTTTCATTCCAGAAAAAGAAGTTCATGGAGTCCGGAAATTTTTTCACACCTCACCAGTTGGGGGACATCATGGCCCCGACTATACGACAGAAAAGATCCTGTAATATAGTTTTTTCTGGTCCACCATGCATAACTATTCCCAAGCCTTTGTTTCATATTAAGATCGATTCCAAAGAACAAGTAATGTGGGACGTAGAGCTGAGATGCCCCAACTCCCCATCGTCAAGGTCAAAATTTTCGACGTCTGGGGAATAGATTTCATGGGTCCCTTTCCCCCATCATTCGGGAACACTTACATCATGTTCTACATCGACTAAATCTCCAAGTGAGTTGAAGCTGCTACTACAACTCTTGACACAACCAAGGTATTCATGAGATTTTTAAAGAAACACATTTTTAGCAGTTTTGAAGTTCCCCGAGTACTAATCAACAATAGAGGGACCCACTTCGACAACAGACTGATGAGAGGATTACTATCGAAGTATGGAGTAAAGAATAATATGGGGACGCCATATCATCCCCTTTCTAGTGGACAAGTGGATCTCTCTAACTGTGAGCTCAAGAAAATCCTAGAGAAAATAGTAAACACTTCGAGGAAGGGCTGGTCCAAGATGTTAGACGATGATTTTTGGGAATATCAAACTGCTTATAAAACACCACTAATAATATCCCCATTTCACCTCATCTATGGAAAGTCGTGCCATCTACTAGTAGAATTGAAGCATAAAGCATACTGGGCTGTCAAGGCCCTGAATTTTGATTTGAAGGCAGCTGAAGATAAGTGAAAGTTCTAACTATCAGAACTTGATGAAATCAGATTAGAGGCGTATGAAAACGGAAAGATATACAAGGAGAAGATGAGATCAATTCTCGACCGGATGATTTCACAAAAATCCTTCCAACATGGTGATTAGGTACTCTTATTTAAATCTCATCTTCAATTATTCCCAGGGAAGTTGAAGTCACGATGGTCGGGGCCATTCCATGTTATAAAAATATTCCATCATGAACCAGTGGAGATTTCTAGAGAGGATGGTAAACCATTCAAGGTGAAAAGAAAGCGGTTAAAAGCTTACCATAACATGGATGAAATGGTCAGAACATTTTCCACCATAAAACTTAGGTAAGTAGAGGTATGTAGGTCGAACCAACAACCTAAAATAAAGGTGATTTCTAGGAGGAAACCCAGCAGATACACATTGTGTACCACCTATATACATGACATGTACTTATTCCTTTTCATTTATCTTAAAATTATTATAAATATATAGTTTAACAAAGTAATAAACTGGAATGATGTCGGTGTTAATGGTAAGATCACTGGAGTTTATCCGAGCCATCATCAGTTCAAATATTTCCTGACCAACCTTTGGCATGAGGTTCCTACATTTTATCTTTGTATATTATTACATGGCATGTGTGGTATTTTCCACATATATATATTTATATATTTGATTATATGAAAGCCCATGATGGGGATTGGTCGGTTGGCCAGGGCCATAATCTAGCTCCAAAAGACCTGAGTTCGAATCCTGACAACCGCCCCATTTCCATCATTTGTCCTTTTAATAAAATCACATGGTGTGTCTTTTGATATACATCATGTGTGCCATGTTTCCATTCTTAAACGGAAAAGATTTTCTGCATAAAGAAATTTATGCGGGAGAATTTTACAGATTGGTAGAGTCTCGGCCCTGAATCCAAAAGACCCAAGTTTGAACTCGGCGAATCTACCTACTTCATCCCTTTTTGTCTAATTAAAAACTACACGTTGTGCATTTACACTACTATAATACAGCCCAATAGCGACCGCTTTTGGCGGTCGATAAAGGTCCTTTTAAAAATAGCTGGTTTCATGTGCCCGGGATACTAGGTGGGCGCGACGCCGGACACGCGAGAACTGTACAGTGGGCGCGAGGAAGAACCAGAGCTTGAGTCGTCGGCCATGGCGGACCTACAATGGCCGGAGGGAGGGGCGGGTGTAACGACATGTGAAGGAGGGGTGGCCGGAGGGTTGTAGGGTGATGGCGTGGGAGGGAGGGGTGACCGGAGCTGATGAGAGATGGCGATGGCGGTGACCGAGGGTGGTAGGGCGACGGCGGGGCGCGACATCAGGCATCACCGGCAGCAGTGGTGATTTTGAGGAAGACAACAATGATGGGGTGGGAAAAATCCCGCCCATTTATTTCAGTATTAGCGACCGCCAAAAGCGGTCGCTAATACTTTCAATAGCGACCGCCAATGGCGGTCTCCCGAACCCAGAGGCGCAAAAACCAATTTTCCTAGTAGCGTTACTTTCATTTAATGTATTATAGACCAATTTAATTTAAATACATTTAAATATTTAATAGGATCAATAGTTTAACCTTTTCTCTAGTGGTTGAGGGATTCTATTCAGAATGGCCGATTGCTAGTTTGAACCTCGCCCCAAACACCGGACTAAATGTTGTACATCTCTTTTCCCAATTTTAGAACATACGATGTGTATTTTATGACACATTACGTGTATAGTTTTATTTTTGATAAATTATATATATATATGTACATCTATTTTTATTATTTTAATTATTAATAATAATTATTATATAGTTTACTATAATAATTATATACAGTAGCTTTAAAAAAAAGAAAAAAAGAAAAAAGTGATACACGACCTGTAGTCCAGAGATACACACTGTGTACCTCAGCTATAAAATATGGGGACTGCCCAGCTTCAGCCCGTGTCGCGCGGAGCCCTCCTCTCACCCATTTTCTTTTCATGTATGACACTTGACCCCCCTCAAAAATTCGTTGATTTAGGGAATTTTACCATCTGATTTCTACTGCATTATGATCCTCGGTCCAGGTACGCCCTTCTAAACCATTTATTTAAAGTTTTCATAAGCGTTTAGGGTCATTTGGGGATCAGTCGAATGTTCGGATTCTATGATACACGAGCATGATTCGAAGAACACACATCGTGTACTTTTATACTCGACCTCACACTAAATGCTTTGCGATTTGAAACTACACGGTGTGCATGTTTGGTACTGACCATGTACCATCCCCTATCGTGCTCAGGTACCTTTTTAACATGGCCTCACACACTATGTTCACGTACACAGAGTGTTTGTTAGGTACACTCTGTGTACACCATTTCTTTCAGCCAGCCCGTGACTAGCACTTCACATGGCCATTTACCCTTTGTTCTTGAAAACACCGTGTTGTCCTCTCACACGGCGTGTCCTGTATTGTTATAACTGCTTAAACAGTGGCCGTGACTTTTCCAACACATGACCAAAACCACTTTGCATGAACACAGTGTGTATCTTCGGTACACGTCATGTACCCTTCCCTGGTCCATTTCATGTTCACTCAGCGTGTCTATCCAAAAACACGGGATGCTAACCCGCTTTCACTACACTCCGTGTACTTTGGATACACACGCCGTGCACTTTTTTATTTTTCAGTTTTCTCACATTTTCTTCTTTTTATATTTATTTTTTTGTGTTTTATTTCTTTTTCAGAGTATGGCAGATATAGACTATTCACGGGTGAAGCGGCCCACCTATGCCGCTGAGGGTGAGAGGCCCATATTTCATCGGATTTGACTCTGACCTACGACATCACCAGACCCGGACTCTCTGATGTACCAGCCTCCTCCGCTGGAAATCCTTTCACCACCCTATTTTTCTGGAGAGGATGGTCCTAGTACTTCCACACCTCCACCATCCCACACTGTGCCTCCAAGAACCACCCTTACATCCCCACCAGCTACCGCTCCACCTGATCTCTCCTCATTCGCAGCTGGTCCATCATCAACCACCCCATCCAACGAGCCTCCGTCTATTGCATCCATTCCGCCCCCAAAGCCATCTCCCGCTACTGCACCTCCACTAGGTTCAGGACTTGTCGGTGTTCCCTACCCTTTCATGGTGTTATTGGTCATCGATTTGGCACATGACAGGGTCCAAAATTTCTCTCGCTGCCCGATCCTGTTGAGCACCCTCTTTTTTAACATAATCATCCCTCAGTAGCTTGGTATCTGGGGTGAGTTAGAGGATCTTCTCAGGAACACTCCATTACTCACGATATTCCAGGTTAGCACTCCTATTTTAAAAGATTTATTTTTTATGTTTGCTGCTTCCTTTATGTTCAACGAAGCTGAGTACCGAGGGACGCCCGGGGATGCGGTACCAGTGGTCCAATTCTAGTTAGGCGACCGACCCATTTCACTTACTATGACCGAATTTGGCCGAGGGTGCAGTTTCTATCCCTATCCCATCACCCCACCCCCTGTCTCTACTATAATCCAACCCGAGCGCTCTAAGCTCGTTGCTATGTGGCGGGAGATTGCTAGGCCTAACCACCGCTATACCCCTACTTCCCAAAAGAGTACCCTCTTCGCTGACCCTATCCTTCGCTTCACCCGCCATTAATTTACCACCATACTTTCCACCTTCCATGAAGATATGGGGGTCGTGACTGGCCGTGACTTGTATCTCCTCACTTGGGTCATCTAGAAGGACTACCCGAACCTCCCTTACTTTTTCACCTCCTATTTCCAAGCCATGTTTACCAGCCGTCAGGGAAACCTGAACGGTGGATTTTATGCCACCCGTCTTACCCACCACCTTGGGATTTTTGAGCCTTCTCTTTCCCATGACCTGTTAAGTTCCTCCCAATGGATATACTATCTCTTGATTATTCGCATGGGCTTGTTCTGGAAGCAGGGGGTGCTTACATCCTTTCCCAGGCACCACCTCGACCACCTGCTGACCCTCCTACCCCCGCCGAGGTGCCTGCTCCTCCTTCCCCACCCCTCCTGGCTTCCCCAGCCCTTCTATATTCCCGACCACACTCCCTTCTTCTGACCCCTTCTGCTGGCCTACCTTCTTCTATTCCACCGACTACCCCCTACCCCTGCACCCTCGGTCGATCTCTCCTTTTACCTCTTCCTAGTTGCGATGGAGCAGAGCTTGGTTCATCTCGATCGATGTTAGGATCTATTAGAGCATATGTTGGGGCTTATTCTTCAGCATCATGGTATTCCAATACCCAAACCACTTACCTATACCTTGGTTTTTGGCCCTTCTTTCACAGCTCCACTGCCCTTTAATGCACTTTCCACAGATTCAGTTCTCTTATCCACTACGAGCCCCACTACTGCCACCACTGCTTCCAATCTAGGGAGTGATTTTGATCTTTCTATTACGATTCCATCTCTTATGGATCCTAATTCCACATCTTCTCTTCCAAGTGTAGAATCCGGGCCTCTAGTTTCCACAGCTCCCGATCCTTCTCTACCGGCTGTTTTTGTACCTGATGATGCCTCTTCTAAGGCAACCCATGACTAGTTTTTGGACACATGTTTTTTCATTATATATATATTTGTGATATTTTATTCCAATGTATGTTATGTATTCTTGCGTTGTTCTCTCCCCATGACCATCATAGGTACTCTGGCATGCTATAGACAAGCCTTCTCCATCACTACTCTTTTATATCCGCCTAGACATGAGGGAAGTATTTTTTTCCATATTTTCCCATTGTTTTCTTTTCATCCATGGTTTACTTCTTTCTTTACTTCCCCTCATTCTGGTCTATTATTATGTCCCCACATTCCCTTATTCACTTTCTGCGGCACTTGGTGGACCACATGTGGTATTAAGTATGGGGGGGTGTCTCTCGACTACTTTAGTCTTTTCCCTTATCATCATTCTATAAGACATCATTATTGGAAGATATATTTGAAAATTTAAAGACATTTTGGTTAATCATATTTCTAAATAACAAAGCTGAAAGTGGAATTTTTTTAAAATTTGAACGCTTATTTTGGTTATTAAGTGTTTTAAAATGATTGCTGATATAGTTTAAATTACAACTTATAATCCATGTATAATTACATCTATTATATTAATCAGTTATATGCATGTCACGACCTAATTGTCTCCTTATTTGTTTTTCCCACTCCTGAGAGGTATTCTAAACCCTTTGTTATATTCTTTCTAATGCCATCTTTGTTGAGAGATTCTTAGGATATACAAAACTACCAGAATTTGCAAGTTTTATTTTCGAAACATGAGAATTTTTTGAATTACATTAAAATGATTGAGGCATTATATTGTTTAAACCCCATTATCTTGAGACCTACCCTATATATTATCTTCAAAAAGCCCCTATAAACCATTAATAGCATTTATATGAAGCCATATTACAAGACTATTTCCCTTCCTACCCTAATTATTTAAAGATTTTTCATGATTATTCACTTGAGCTTAAAATAAGGGATTGACAACACATGACATATTTTTGTGAATTGTAGTGAAATTAAGTATGGGGGAGAGCCTCTTGATCATTTGGGTCACAAAGGGTTCCAAAACTCTATTCTTGGAAATTCTAAAAGGCTCCCTTTGTTCTTAATAAAAAATGGTACAAACAAAGGGAACTTATACTCACTTGTTGGTTTGTGAACCCTACCTACCTCACTAAAGGAGATGGTGGTGATGAGATCATTTGGAAAATCTTGATGAGGAAACTTTTTTACATTGAGCTTAACTTCGAATATCATGCACTGTTATTTAAGAATTTACCCACCTTTCTCAAGCTGCAAAGATATTTTTCACATCTTTACCTACCAAACTTTAGCCACAAAAACATATGATCCTTATTGAAAAGTCCTCCGGATTTTTGTAAATTAATTTTCTGAAGTAGAGAACTAGACTTATTGAAAACATGTGTATAGAGTGTATATATCATTGATTGAGCATAAATTTAATTTAAAATATCTTGAGTGTTGAGTATATTATTGGTGAGGTAGATCATCAAGTGTCTTTCTTATTTTTTAAAGGTTGAAACATGTGTTTAAAGGAGGATGAAATTAGTTAATTGATTTTTATATGAGGTATGATTAAAATATCCCATAAATTGAAACTATTTTGTAGCTTTTTTTAATATCCTATTATGACTTATTATTTACATTTATGATTAACTATGTTTCTTCCTTTTAAAATATAGACTCCCTTAATTAGATGTTTAGATTTTATTAAGGGAAAGCAAATGACTAAGTATGGGAGACTTTGATGCACCCGGTTTGTGTATACATTTTCACATACTTTATTGAAAATAAGAACAAGTTTTCTGTAATTACTTACTGCTTAGTGAAAAAATACACTGGTTTTGGTGATCTTGTTAATTTTCTAGAGATTTATGGCCAAATACAGAAAATGAGGGAGAACTGAGACAAATTTAAAAACTAAATGGCTTGTACATATACACACGTTGTGTACATCCAGGCTTAGACACAAATTGACTAGGAAACGTACATGGAAAAGTAATAAAAATCTAGTACACACTGTGTTCACACTATACATGCCATATATACCCTTCTAGAAGTAGTTGGAGGATGAGAGGAAGTCTACATGCCCATGTGGTCGGATGACGGGGACATGCTGTGTTCAAACTATACACACCATGTATATCTTTTTAGAAGTGGTTTTGGATGAAAAATGAGACTACATGCCGTGTATGGTGGCGCTACACGCCATGTATATCTACCTACCAGGTGGCGCCATGTTCCAAGTCAAATATGGTGTGTTAGGCCACCTACTAGTGGAGAAAACAAGGACAAAATCGTGTTGACAAAAGTACACGCTGTGTACTTTTTCCACACGCCGTGTAGTTCTATTTTCTATAAATAGAGGCATTGGACTCCAAAGGAAAAAAAGGAGAGAAGAGGTGGAGAGAAAGGGTTGAAGGTCTGAAGGAAAGAAGCTCTGTTTCCATTCTACCACCATCCATCTACTTCACCATTCTACCATTCTACCCAAGAGTCACTCCCTCCTTTAAGTTTCAAGTAATGATAAAATTAGGTATCAAGGGTTTTGGGATTATCTTTACCTATATGTATAACTAAATACCCAGTGTGTTGGGGTTGTGGGATATGTAAGAGTTGTAATATAGATTATTTTCTAAGAATGTGTTTGTTCTTTTAACTTCTTATTATTCTTCCTAAATCAGTTCATGTTATCACTGAAAATTCTGAACCAGACCAAGGGAATAATTTTCAGGGATTCAAAAGAAGAATAAAAATGAATATTTTCATGATCATTGAAAGTATTTGTTGACTCAAAAATAGACTAAGCCAAATAAAGATCTGTTAAACACTAATTACTGGACCAAGGGGTTAGTTTCTTTAGCTCTAAATATAAGTTTACCGGACTAACGAAAATTTGTTACAAATTGAACCCAGAGTGTTGGGTTATCATGAACAACACAACCTCATAAGCAATTTGATTAAATAATAAACTTCTCCTAAATCCATAAACCCAACACATTTCTCTATTTATTTGCATCAAAACCAATTTTCCCATATTTTCTTCTATTCAATAAGTTATTAAATAAACTTAAAACCAATTTTTTTATCCAAACATTAAATATTGACTCTTAAATTACCACAATTTACTATGAAAAAAAATAAAAATTAGTTAAGAAAAGAAAAAAATAACTTCTTTTTCCCTATGGATCGACCCCTTAATGGTACTATACTTGTTAGGGTAAAAATAATTCGGGACACCGATAACATACCTTCGATGAAACAACTTTCCATATACATACATTAAGTATATGCGTGCACACCCTTTATCATTGACCAAAATTCACTATAACATCAAAAGGTACTGAAACTTAAGGAGGAAAAGACCAAAAAACCTCTCATTAATTTACTAGGGACTCATATAGAGTATAAGAAACTAAATTGGATTGTGAAAATCCATTTAACACTAATAAAACAGCTTCTTAGATGGTGGTGGTGAACTAAAATAACCCCAAACACCTCAATTTCTGTAGAGAACACCAAAACAAGCACAAAAGGACCCAATGGGCCTTCCGCACAGCCTAACATCAAAAGAAATAAAGAAAAATCAATTAACCTTAACCATAGGGTTCATCCGATCCAAACAAGGTGATGGGAAGAGGGGAAAATCAGCAGATATGGGGAGAGGAGAGGGAGGAGAAAACTTTTCTCAAGGAGATGACCGTATAACCAAGAGGAATCTAGCTGAAATCACTTGAGGAAGAGAATGTTGAGGGAGAATTGGTGCTCTATATCTCAATTGAGTCATGCGAGTTGGAGCCTCTGGATGAGAGGAGGTTGGTTGTGCAAGGAGAATCTGTCAGAGGGAGGTGGCTCATGGTAGGGTTCTAACTAAGGAATAAGGGAGGGGATTCATTTACATTGAAGGGCAAGGTAGGGGAGGGGGATCACCTTGCGCAACACAAGAAGGAGAAAATAAAAAGTGGAGAGAACCAAATAGAGAATGAAAAGAGAAAAAGAATAAAAAAAAGAAAAAATAGAAAAGGAAATAAAAAACTAAAATAAAACATAAATTAATAATAATAATAATACTACTAATATGAATAATAATAATAATAATAATTATTATTATTATTAAGGCTCTTTCTTAAATTTTACTTTATTTCCATATTTTATTTTCATTTTCATTTTATTTTATTTTTAAACATAGGAAACCCATACGGTTTACCAACATAAAAATTCACAGTTGTTAAAACAACGCTCCAACAGTTCCAAATAGTATTGATAAATGATAGAACATCACACACGGTTTTCACATGATTATCCTTAACCATACACAACCCATGAATAGTACTACTCTTCAGTTGAAAATTTTAAAATTTATCCCACATCGGCCTGATATCTAAAGCGATGATAAAAATAATAAAAAATAATAAAAAATAATTAATTTATTTGAGGTCGGGGTGTGATAGTTTAGGGTTCCTTACTGAGTATTGTTTTAATCACCCCAGCAAGGGCTATTCCCGCACATGTCATGTCTTGTGCAGATGATCAACACTTTGATAAAGTCCTTAGTGTATTGTGGACAAGTGGTGCTTATAGAGAGGCCCGATAGACAAGGTGTTCTTTAGAGACTTTAGACAACTATTTATATACCTACCATTTAGGTAGGGTTTTCTATGGATGAGATTTAGGAGATTAAACTTTTCCTTTTGGGCAGGTTTGTTTTCTGGCCCCATTTACTTTTCAGTTTTTATACTGTCATATTCTCTTTTTGGGATTTTGTAGGCATTCATGCTTGTATACATAGTGTTTTTAGTTCAACACTTTTGGGTTTGGATTTGGTTGAGTATGTATAGGTACTAAGGAAAATTCCTCCCATTTTGGGATATTCCTACTCAGGGATAGTTTTTAGCCCTTGACATACTGGAGGCAGAATTGGGGTAGTCACGGAACGGGATTAGGGGGATGGGTTGTGATAACAAGTGTGAGTTATGGTCGAAGGAAGTATCATTCTTGGGAAATATCATCACAAAAAATGGGATACCAATGGATCCTTCAAAGAAAAACGAAATTGAAGGAGGGTTGAGGCAAGAATATGTGACATATATCCAGATTTTCCTTGGGTTATCTAGATATTATCACTAATTCATGAAAAATTTATCAGTATTTTCAAACCATATTACAATGATAACTTCGATAGGAGTCAAGTTTTCCTGTAATGATAAATGTGAATAATGATTCAATGATATGAAAAAGAGGATTATCACTTCCATTGTGCCCAAACTACCATAAAGTGGAGAACTTTTCATTATATTCCCCGATTCTTGGAAGAAGGGACTAGTCTGTGTGTTGATGCAGAATGAAAAAGTCATACCATATGCTTCCAGGTAGTTGAATGTTCACCAACAAAACTATCAAAATCATGATCTAGAGTTGGCTGTAGTGATCTTCACTTTGAAAATATAGTGTAATCATCTCTCTGGTTAGAAGTGTGAAATATATACAGATCATAAAAGTGTAAAATATATATTCACATATAAATAGTTGAATATGTTCCAATGAAGATGGTTAGATCTAATGAAGGAATATGAATGATCGATTAACTACCATCCAAGTAAAGTGAATAATGTTTTGAATGCTATAAGTATAAAGGATCCATAAATTTTATCATTGATGAGAATTGAGAGGGATCCAACATTCTTATAATTAAAGAAGATGGACATGGGAATCATAAAGGAAGGAACATAATTAATCTTTTCACAAATTATTTCTCAACCATCTCTTCTTGAAAGGTTAAAGGATGATAAAAAAAATTGACGTGGGAATTCAAAAGAAAGTGGAAACTACATGGAAAGGTAAATCCTCAAAGTTCAATGTTAATAAAGAAGTAATTTTGAGATTTTATTTAATAATTTGTGTTCCATCACATCCTGAGTTAAAGAAGGAACTATTGAATGATGTGCACAGTTCGACATTCTACATTCACCTAGGGAGGAAAGAAATGTCTCACGATATTTGTGAGCATAGTTGGTTGGACTATATAAAGAAAAAGATCCATGAATATACATCAAAGTGTCTGGTATATAAGAAATTGAAGTCTAAAAGTTAGAAGTCTAAGGGGATGATGTAACCATTACCCATACCAAAATAGAAAAGGTAAAACATCACTTTAGACTTTGTCACCAGAATTTCGAATACATATAGATGAAACAATTTTATCTAAGTTATTGTGGATCATATTAATAAGAATACTCACTTCATTGAAATTTTATAGTATTTATAATTGGATGAACTTGTACATATATACATCAAATAAGTGGTGAGTATATATGGATTAACACTATCCATTATGTCTGAATGAGATCCAAGATTCACCACTAAGTTTTAGAAAAATATCTAGAATTATCTAAACACTAATATAAACTTAAGTATGGGTTATCACCCTCAAACTGATTTCCACTCTGAGTGGAATCTCCAAACACTTGATGATATGTTGAGATCATTTTCAATTGAATGAAAAGGATGATTGGACCAACATCTTACTATGGTCCAGTTCTCTTACAAAAACTGTTTCCACTTGAGCATCCAAATGGATCCCCATGAAGCTATTTATGGGAGGAGGTGCATAACACTGACTTGTTGGGATGAATTTTGGGAATAAAAACTACTAGGTATTGAAACAGTAAAAAAATGGTTTAAAAGGTTAAGACCTATCAACATCACATCGAAGCTACTCAGAGTTGACAAAAGAGATATGATGACAATTTTCAATGATACTTAGAGTTTGATATTGGATACATGGTATTCCTCCTCATATATCCATTGAATAAAGTGATGAGATTTGGAAATAAGGTAAAACATAATCCAAGGTACATCGCCCCTTTTGAGATCCTTGATCACATTGGAATGGTGTCTTATCAACTAGCACTCACACCGAACATATCTCAAGTACATGATGTGTTCCATACATCCCTCTTGAGAAAGTACATATTAAACCCTTCAAATATACTCAATAAATAGGCGGTATAATTAGATAATGACATTCTCTATGAAGAGCATCCTGTGAAAATCATAGATTACAGAGAATGTCAAAGTGTTGTGGAGAAAACGCAAGTTTTACGAAGTAATGTGGGAACCGGAGGAGGTGATGAAAAAAGGTTAACATCATCTATTTTAGTACGAGAAAAGAAAATTTCAAGGGAGAAATTTCTTGAGGGAGAATATTTTCATGACCCAAACTATTATAAATAAAATTCCATTTTTCATTTATTTAAACATCTTATTAAGTAAATATTGTTATAGAAAACACATGAACTTATTATTTTTTATTATATCAAATTGGATTTAAATGAATGTTATATATCTTTACCATTTATAATATATACATTGAATAGGTATCACATGGTTAGTATAAATATCATTTTTTAACAAATCCAATTGACACAAAAAAATTTATGATGTTAACCAATAGTATTGTTCCCTATAAATCCCATTTATTAGATATTTTGAGGGAGATATTATTTTTGGTATTTTTCCTTGACCACTCCCAAGATGAGATCTAACAAATTAAGCATAAGGGAATCCATTTCAGGAGAAGTTCAATCTCATCGAGATCTTCTCCCAAACCATGTTTGCCGAATCACCCATGAAAGTCCAACCATTACACACGTTACTCTTAGGGAATTTTCAATTATATTAAAGGAATAACTATCAAGACCCTAGTATTATGAGTATGTAAATTATTTTTTATATCATAATAAATATATTCTAATCCTATTATTGTTACTTTAAAAATGATTTTTATTTTGATACAATAAAGAAAAAATAATATTTTTGGGCTATATTCAATTTCAATTAAGGAATTTATTTGGAAGAATTGATGGATTTTTGAATTAAATAATATTTTAAAAAAATATTTTTATTAATTAATTTTTAATAAATATAAGTTATCATACAATTTTTATAAAGTCTGATGTAGTTTTTATAAGGGTTTCAAAAACTGTTATTTAAAAAAAAACCCATAATTTTCAATAACCATCGTTTATTATTTTAAATGTAAAAATTAAAATATTTAGAAAATTATTTAGATAAAATTAATATTATTTTTGGTATTAGAATTTCCAAATTATCTTACTGTTAATTTTTATAATTTTCTGAGACAGTTGAATTTTCTGTTAAAAATTATAAACTGTATGAATATACCATGTGTATTATGATATCATAATGACCCAAAAGTGATGTAATAATGAATATAAATTTCATATATGACCATATATTTGTCTTAAATTTAATATAATGTAATTTTAATTTAATTTTATTTATTTTATAAATCCATAATGAATCCTCCAAAACATGAAATATATTTTAATGTTTTAAAATCATTTCTTTAAGTGTATGACTCACCTCCACAAAATCTAGGATATTATTTTATTATGTTCAGCCCTTGACCTTATAAAATGATTTAAACCAATACCATTTGTAAGAAAAAATCATGAACCATCTCGAGTACCCTAGTAACCCGATACCTGATACGACCTTGACATAGCCTGAAGGGCGTTCCCAATCCCCATGGGTTGGTGACTAGCACCTGACATCATACAAAAAGGAAGTGGGAATGAATTTTACAATAAAAACATATAATTAAAAGAAACAAGAAAATATGAATATGAGACGAAAATACATTGGGAGTAATGTTATATAAGTAAAATGGGCATAAACAAGACCAAGTAGTATAACCAAGTACTAAAAAAGAGGAAAACTACGCAATTCCAAAATCAGATGCAACTCACCAAGTCCAGGGATTAACAGTTAGAAACTCTTACAAGTGATCACTTTCCCTTTTCTGAAACTAAAATGAGATAATATACAAACACTATAAGTCATATTTAGGGTTTGGGCTAAATCCTAGGAGGATCTTAGCCAAATATTCCATAACAAGATACCAATATCAAATTTACCAGGAAGGTACATTCAATTTTCAAATAAATAGGTTTGTAATTTCAAAAGAATATTTTTTACAAATCATGATTTACATTTTAAAATATGGAAATAATTTAGAAATTAATTATTCACATTTAAAATGATGTAAATACATTTTAAATGATGGAATTACATAAAAAAGGGGCGCTTTACACCAATGTCACTTGTAAAAAATGGATTAAACTAATTTTTTATATAAAAACATTTATATAAATTCACAATGAATATAAAGAAGTTTAAAACAATGGAATATATAAATTTTAAGTACAAACAAGTGAGAAACATGGTTGTATGCCTAACTAAGGAAATGAAAAATATGTGCATACACCCCATTGGGCTAAAGGAAAAGGGGAATCATTACCATCACCTAAGGGATGTGATGTAATGATATGATGTTTTAGAATGTTGTAAGTAATAGAGTGACACCCAAAATAACTCACTAACTACCTAAGGCTTTCATGTTATCTAGTACAAAACAATTATGGGCAATTTATTTTAGGAATGATTGAAATAAAATTAATCTCATTATCCATTTGAAATATGGTAATTTTCTCATTAAAAACTATAGCAGAATTTTTTAAAAAATCTTCCTTTTCACAAATCTTAAACCCTAAGGTTTCCATTAAACGATTTATCAATCCATTCTTTCACAAATAATGATTTAAAACAAATTCATTGAAATTTCACAATCCATTTCACAATTAAATCCATCAATTTAACATTTATACAATTCCTTCAATTTCATCACAAACACCCAATTCAATGGAATTGGGGTTCTTCACAATTTTCTATCAAAAATAATTTCCATAATTAAATTCACAATTTTAATTGAAACCATTTCAATCAAATCCATAATTTAAATTAAATAATTTAAATACTATAATTTCCCAAACACACCCCAATTCAATGGAATTGTGGGTTTTGTAATTTCATTCCAAAAACCCGTTTTTCATAAAAACTAAAATTAAATGGATTTAGGGTCTTCCAACAACAAATTGAAATCCATTTAATCAAAAACCAAGAAATTATATTTAATTAAAAAAATTGAAATTAAATAAATTAATTTAGGGTTAATATAAATCAGGCATTGTAATGGAACCACCTACCTTTGAATCCAACAGATCATCAAACATAAAACCCTAATATGGATTTTATGACAAATAAAAACGATCAAAAAATCTAGGGAAAAAATAATCAAACCTATGTTTAGATAAAAAATGGTAATTAGATCCACAAATCAATATGGAGAGCCATGAATCCCTAATGAGGATAAGAGAGACATTATGAGATCAAGAACAGGAGGAGGAAACTTACCGCAAGAAGATCATAGGGTGTTCCTATAGCTTCATATCACTTATAAGAAGGATTATAGGGGCTAAAACTGATTCATGGGAGCTACAAGGAAGGGAGAAACTATATTGGTTCGAAGGAGGTTTGTTAAGGATCTAAATGGAGGGTTTGATAATTTTTAATAAAAATTTGGATTAAGGAAAAACCCGTATATACGGTTTTCTAGGTAGGTGTTCATAGTTTAGTCAAAATATGCACAAGCCATACACCTATTTTATATAGGCCACATGTTTTCCTCAAAAAGTTTGCATGGTTTGTAAGACCATGAACAATCCATGAGATTCCCACAATCTACATTTTCCAATTTTCTATAGGAGGGTGCATGGTTTAGAAAACCATGTGCCACTTGTGCACCAACCATGAACTAGCACCTAAAAATAAAAAAAATTAATAATTTCACATGATTCAACCCCAAATGAAGCCCCAACCATAGAAAGTTAAAAAATAGGGATTTAGGAATACCTGAAAAAAGTAATTTAATGTTAAAACCTCCCCACCATAAAAACTTTCTCTCCCCAGAATGCTTACGATGAAGCTTCCATGTCAAAACGATAAGGCCAATTCTCTCTCACAAGTGCCTACCTCTACCATGTCTCATGAATATTAGACCCATGCTGCCATCACACACAAACCAAAGGTATATTCCTCCCATGAAGTACCTTGGTTTTAGAATCAAAAATCCTAACTGGTCATTCAATCACAGATAAATCAGGTTGAACCTCAAGATCCCTCCAGTTCAAAACATAAGATTGATCAAATAGATACTTTTGAGTCCATGATACATGAAACATGTTATAGATCAATGTTAGCTATAGTGGCAGTTCTAAATGATATTTAAATTTTCTCACCCACTAAAAAACCTTGAAAGGTACCAAAAATGAGGATAAAGTTTCCCTTGCCTCCCTAGCCGTCGATGAACCAACCAGGGTGAAACTTTCAAGAAAACTTGGCCACCAACTGAGAATTCCAAATATATGCATTGATGATCAACATAAGTCTTATATCATATTTGTGTCATCAAAATTATTTATCTAATCAACTGAAAATTTGTTTTCATCTCTTTAACCATACATGGTCCATCTTAGAAACTTTCCCCAATATCTAACCAACACAACAAATATTTACAGTGCCCACCATAAAGGCCTCAAAATGAGAAATACTGAGCCCATATTGGTAACTATTGTAATAATAAAACTCAACCAACCCCAAATGATCATCCCAAGCCCCACCAATGTTGAGAACATAAGCACAAACCATATCCTCAAGAATTTGTATAGATCTTTCTATTTGTCCATCTGAATGCAGATGGTATTTCATACTCAAATGGATGTGAGATCTCAATGCCTCTTGAAGGCCTCAACAAAAATAACGGGTGAATTGAGGATCCCTATTAGAGACTATTGTACATGGAACTATATGAAAACAAACAATCTCGTTCACATAGATATTTCCCAACTCCAAAAATTTGGTTGCATCATGAATGGGTAAAAAATGAGAAGATTTTATCATCATATTGATCATAGCCAAGATCACATTCTTCATTCTATGGATATGTGTAAAACCAATAAAAAAGTCCATTGATATATCATCCAACTTCCATGTAGGGGCTGGAATTGGCTGAAGCAAAATCAATGGTTTTCGGTGCTCGAACTTCACCTGTTGGCACATATAATAGTGAAAGACAAATTCAACAATGAAATATCTCATACATGTCCCCCAAAACTTCTTCCACATGTCACAGAACATCTCTATGGTTCCTGGGTGCACTTCCCACTAGGAATTATAAAAAAACCCCATCACAGCTTTCCATACCGAAGATGATACCACCAAATTATTCTGATAGTATAGAATGCCCTCTTTGGAGAATGACCACTAGAAAACTATCTCCCCACCATAAAGGGAGTATCTAATTTTATAGAACTAAACATCATGCTTCTAATCCAAAATATTTAATTCTAGAAGAGTGGATTTCAACTGAATGTTGGTTAAGGAAACTTCATCCTTTTTCTCCTGAACTCCAATACGCAAATGTGCAAAGAGAGACATCAAATTATACTCTCCAAATGATTCATTAACTTCTTGGATTAGAAGTTTCGTTCCTAAATAATCTTTAATGATATTCCCTTTCCCCAGGGTATATGCAATTTCAAAATCAAAATACAGTAGGTATTCCACCGAATGCCTATAGATGATATTTAAATCATTTTAAGAGAATATATAACTCAAGATATTATGGTATAAAAACACAATAATACTTTATCCATAAAAGTAATTCCAACAAATTTTAAGTGCGTGCATCAAATATACAAGTTTGAGGTCATGGGTCAGATAATTCTTCTCGTGTGGCCTAAGATAACAAGATCCTTAAGCAAAGACATGATCACCCTGCATAATAACACAACCCAAAACTAAAAACGATGCATCAAAAAAGACCACATAACCCTACCTGGCCTTTGGAAGATTCAACACCAGTGTATTAGTAAAAAAACTTCATGTCAACAAAAGAATTCTAACATTTTTCAACCCTAGAAAACTTTAATCTCTTATGAGTGAGAGTAATCATAGGTGAAGCCAACTTAGAGAATTCCTTAGAAAACCAAAGATAATATCTAGCTAAGTCCACGATGATCCAGATCTGAAATAAATTTTGTGGTTTCTCCCAAGTAATAACATAATTCATCTTCTCATGATTGAATGATATTCCTTATTTTGACACCAAGAGTCCTAAGAATATCAATTCCCAAAACTAGAAATCACATTTTGAAAGCTTAGCTTAAATTCAGTGATTTTTCAGCAATCTTAGAACTGTTCTCAGATGATGAACATGATCCTCCTTGGACTTAGAGTTAACAATTATTTCATTCAAAAAAACAACCATGAAGGTATCTAGATACTCAGGGAAAATCATGTTCCTTAAATCCATGAAAACAATAGGAGCATTAGTTTGATCAAAAGGAAATAAAAGGCACTCATAATTTCTATACCTACTCTAAAAGGTAATTTTTTGAATTTCATATTATTTTATCCTCAACTAATGGTAACAATATTGAAGATCAATATTTGAGAACCACTTCTCCCCTTTATGCTGATCAAATATATCATCAATCCATGGTAATATATACTTGTTCTTTACCATTAGTCGATTGATATTTCAGAAATCAATGCATAGGTGAAGTTATCCTTCAGAATTTTTAGAAAATAGAATAGATGCCATCCAAGGTGACACAATCAATAATATAAATCATTTCTCAAGTATATCATCCAGTTGGTACTTTATCTCTTTCAATTCAGGTGGTTCTATATGGTAATAAGGGATAAATACTGGTAGTGTACTAGGCATTAAGTCAATAGAAAACTCAACCTCCTTTACTGGGGGAAACCAGAGAAGTTTGAATGAAACACATCAGGTGTAGTAAAGGAGACCCATCGAAGATAACAATCAATATGAGCATTATTTAAAACTATGAAATCCATCATGAATATGACATCAAGAGGTTTCAAGTCAAGAACCAAAAAACTAAAAGAAAGATCAACATCTGATAGAAAGAAAAAACAAGAATGACTATATAGAGCCTTCCCTCACTTCATACCAAGGGGTGTAGTAATATACATTACACAAGATAAAAGATTCAGAGGAAGATTAAGTATATTAACAACATGATATGAAATAAATTAATGAGATTCACCAGTATCAATTAGAGTAGTCACCAATGACTAAGATATAGTAATGGTACCTCTCACGATCGTGAGACCCATATCTGCCTCCTCTAGAGACTCTTCCACTAGATGAAGAATCTTCATTCCAGATGCCTGTGGTTGGAACCATTTTCAAGTGAACCATCTTATTTCTCCACAATTTTAATAGGATATAATGATACCATTTCACTATATGAAGTGGAATAAACCTTAAAATTCTCTATAAGTTCCCTGAACATCCATAGGATCCACAGTTCTTGGGTGCTTCAATGCAATCCTTCTTTGAATGTCCCAGATTTCCACAAAGGTAGAAAATAAAAGGTCATCTTCCTAGTACTGTAGGAGTTCTAGAATGACCCTACTGTCAATAAATTCCATGATAATCATCACTCTTCTCTTTTCCCTTGAAGGAAATCCTAATATCACATAGAGAGAAAGAAACCCCAAATAAACCTAATTTACCATCCAAGTCCATTTCAGCCATAAGTGTTCTATCTGGCACATCATCATAAGAAAGAATATTCAACAATAAATACTGATAAAGAATATACTAAAGAAGTCCCAAATATAGAATTTTATCCTTTATCTACTCATTTGATGCTATCTCTGGTGCAAAGTGCACGATCTCAACAAAACAGTTTTTATGTTCATTCATGGATCTGTCAGCCTTCTCATGTTTGAAAAACTTAGTGGACTTGGCTAACATCATTGAATATGGACAGCACTAGTCGGTGACAATAAATTTGAAGTCTTTACACTTTATGACCTCATGTTTCTTCGTCGTTATCATAATGTTACACCATATCCTACTCGGCCTTTCTAGCATTAAGGTTTCACACTTCACTTTGATTTCATCGAGTGTTCCCAAGAACCCAAAAAAAAAATGCTCCATTATGGTCAACCACTCCCCATCCTTTTGAGGATCTTATGATCCTTTGAATTTTTTTTTATTCTTGAGAAGTAACCCTTTAGAATAAATCTCGAGTACATCCGTCAAAGGATCCACAGATGGAGCCTAAATGGGAACTGGCGGTGGTGTGTGTCCTATAGATTGGACAGTGTTCATAATCACATAAACTAGATCTAGATATATAATAGGATTCACTAACTAATGTTTAAAAACAACTTCGTCTATGATCTAATTCACATGTCTTCTCAGAGGCATAATTTTACACAAAATTATCAAGGAACAATGAAGAAACCAGGTTACACTCAAACAGAGAAACAAGGGAAATTATTCTCAACAGATTGAATGAATAATATTTATATTTCAATATATCCAAATAAAAACGAGGAAAATACTAGAACTAATCCACAAGATTTATTTCAATTACCACCCATAGTGGCTTAAGGTGCATTACGGTGAGAGATGGTTAGGAACTCAATCACAACTACCTCCTATGTCCTGAAAAGATTTCGCAATGCTTGCTGAATTCAAGATAATAAGTTCATCCTGAACCTCCCTATAATACCACTTTTTGAAGAACCATCCTAGGTACCCTGGTTACCAGATAACCAACCTGACCCTAACATAGACCGAAGGGCATTCATGTTCCCCATGGGTCGGTGACTAGCACCTGGGATCATACAAAAACAAAGTAGGAATTATTTTTCCACTAACAATGTGGAATTAAAAGAAACCAGAAATTATGAATATTAGAAGAAACTCCACATGGAGTAATGTACTAGAAGTAAAATGAGCATAAACAATCCCAAGTATTATAACAAAGTACTAGAAAATAGGAAAACATTCCATGTACAACTCAGATACAACTCAGCAAATCCATGACTCAATAGCTATAATCACCTCCAAGTGATCCATTTCCCTTTCTCGAACCTCGAAAGAGATAATCTACAAACACTTGAAAGAACGGGTAAAGTGTTATCCAAATCCCAATAGTATTTCACCCAAATATTCCATAAAAATATTCCAATATCAAATTAACCAAGAAAGTTCTTTCAATTTTCAAATAAATAGGTTTGGTATCTCAAATTCATATTTACACAAATCATGCTTTACATTTCAAAAGATGGAAATACTTTATAAATTAATGCTTCACATTTCAAATTATGGAAATAAATTTAAAATGATGGAATTACCTTTATAATAAAGGGTGATTTAACCCAATGTAAATTTTCAAAAAACATGGATAAAATAAACACGCTTATATAAAGTAGTTTATATAAATTCATACAGCATGTAAATTTTTTTTACAACAATGGAATATATACATTTGAAATACAAATAAGAGAGAAACATAGTCAAACACCTAATTAGGTACAATAGTTCTTGAATGTGAGTGATTGACCACCTAAAAGGCATCATTAATTTCTCAGGGTGTGAGTCAAATTAGAAATTTATATGTGTCCCAAACATTACTAACTACCAAGGCATAGTATGGTAGAAGTCTGGGGTCGATCCCATGAGAAGGGTGTTGTTCTTGTAGGGAAAATAAATCTGAACTTGAATCCTTTTTAGGATTCCTTACTTGATTGACTAAAGTTGGGAAGTGTTTAACTAATTTTGGGGTTGACTTTAAGTTATTAAAGAGGGGTTGGAATAAATTCTGAGTATCTAGATAAAAGTGATCCAAGTTCAAATCTTGGGAAGGTCTTAAGTGCTTAGTCTGTGAAGAAAGAGGTAGTCGCTAGTCAACCTAGGTCCAGTCTTCTAGTTCTACCTAGGATGAAACTAATCCATGGTCCTGAGGCTAGCTACAGTCCTAGATATATTATGGTCAGATTATATTGTAGAAAGTTCTCTATGCTAATGGTCATAGTCACAATTTACTTCAATTAGGATAGGGTCATTTTCTTGACTATCCGATGTTCACTGTACAATCACATAAATGGAGTTTTGCCGTTAATTTATATCCTAATTAAAAATCCAATTAGGTATCCAATGTTTAGAACTAGAGGTCTAATTACGTATTTAGATACATCAAATCTTGATCCCTACCCTTGATGCGTTTATCTACTCATGATGGTAATTAAGGCAATAAAAGAGATATAGAAAATCATGATAACAATGCTAATGGAACTGAACATGTAATGATATAAAATGAACATGTAAGAACACTTTAAATAAAACCTTACATGAAAGGAATGAAATAGAATTAAAACGACACAAGAATTAAAGGTGTTGAAGAAAAATGAATCTATGGCTCTTTGATTGAAAATGTAAAGAAATTACAAAGAACAAAAGTGTTTAAAAAAGAAAAGAGAAGGGAATTCAAAAGGGAGTCTAAAAGAGAGAGATAGATAATCCAAGCATTTTTCATTGTACTACTAAGATGATCCTTATATAAGAATTAATGGTCACGAAGTGTACTTAATCATCATGTCGTGAACCCTTAATATGCCTTATTTCGACCAGGTTATCTTGTATGGCATGAAAACCTTCCACGGATTAATGAAGTTTTACCATGGTCACGTCATGTACAATTTGTTCACGACTAGTACCCCATGGCCAACAAGTTTTTTTATGACGACCCAATGCTTTTCAGTTGAAATTACCTTCTCATAAGTATGTCATAAAATCCAATGAAAACACAGAATAATGAACTACTAAGTGCTAAGTGACCTTTAAACAAAGGTTTTTCACTTCTGTGTTTGGAATTTCAAAAATCTAATATACACGGTTGTGACCAGTATGTTATTTGGAGTCTGATAAAAAAATTAATTTTTTTAGTGAATAGTAACCTACCCTTATGAATAGCAGTATAACCTTATTAATAGTGATATACCCTAATGAATAGTAACCTTACCTATGATAGTATTAAAATAATATTCAAGTGAAATTATGATGTACTTGCATTTTATAATAAGTAAACGATTTTTTTAAAACTGGGTTTTAATAATAAATTATGATTTTAATTAAATATTAAATTAATCATTTTATATTTTTTTTAAAAATGGACTTCATTTTTTGATTTTACACGTCAAAAAATGGTTATGGTGAATTTTTGGGATTTTTCTGAAATACAAGAATTTTTTATGAATAGTAAAATCTGATAATTCACAATAAATGCTAAATAATGGATTAATTGAGTCATTGATGGGGATCTGCTAATGTAATACCAATTGGTTCGAATTCAAATGAATTTATTACTATTCTTTGTTATGTAATACTCACTATTCCTTTTCTTGGGAAGAAATAATAAACTAATGATTAAAAAATTATGAAAACCCTCCTCCCCTCCACTATAAACACCACCCATTCTTACCTCTTCTCTTTACTCCTCTCAAGCCTTTTTCCATTCCAATATTTTTCCCAAATCTCTCCCCAAGATTCTCCCCCATGTATAAAATCCACTATCCTCTTCAAAATACCAAAACCTCTCCCCTTAATAGGTTCTCAAGGGAGGAAGTTTCAAGGGGTAAATTCCTCTTTCCAATTCCTTTTTTCTTTTATGTTCTTTTTTTGTTACTTTCCTCACCTATCTTCACCCAAATAGTTTGATAACTCCATTAAAATACATGTAATGGAATGTTTTTCTGATAATGGGTTATTTCATTATCTTCTCTACTTACCCACCTTTTATTTGAAAGGAATGAAAGCACTGTTTGAGATGTGCTAATTTAGCACATTCAAGGACAACGATTTATCAATTTCAAATATCATCTTTAAATATGGTCATGAAACCATTTTTGTTATGGTTTAACCATATTATATATATGTAATATATCCTATTTTTATTATGTAATCTTTTTGTACAAATGGTATTAATTTATAAATCAAAACATGTTCTTTGTAATCAAACCCACAAATTAACAAAAACATTTGTCACTTTGGTTTTATATAATAGTTTGACTTCACTCTAAGTAACCAAATTAAATTTAAAACAATTTAATCTCCAATATGTTCACTAATATAATATAAATTCAATTCTGGACAACCACTTTCATCTTACGTGTTTATCCAAACATAAATATAAGTGAACTAGTCATTAAAATCAAGTAAACAAAAGACCCCAAACAATGAAATTTAACCTCATAACCAATCAATACGGTTCTGAATGAACATAAAATGATTATAATAAACAAATTACATATATAAGGGGTTATTTAATAATTATTTAATAAACCTAATTTTTTAATTCAGGTCTTTAATAACCAGTGGATAACACCAATGGATTTAAGGTAAGGGATCCTCCCCATTTCACTTTTATTTCAAGATTGTACTCTGTGTTATTCCATTTCATGTGTGATACCTAATGATGGGGTATTATTTCTCACCTTACACATACTTCCCTCCTGATTTATAAGTTATTAGAAACCCCATTCTCTCTCAAAAAATCCCTTTTAGGTATACCAGATACCATGACAATAATCCGTAATGAATTCTACCTAAACCCCCTTTACTCCTTCGAGTTTCTCTATATTTCTTTTTACCCAAATGAAGTTGTATTTTATTTTTATGTAAAACATCTAAATACTGGTTATATTCTACAAACCAATGTTCCAAGATCCACCCCTCATTCTCTTTTGGTGATATATATGATTTTTTAGTGATTCCCTGCTCGATAGCCCCGATAAGCAAGCATGTTTTAAGGGAACTTCCCGAATTCTTACCCAATTTCTAGTGCACTCTATCTTCTATTTTAAACTACCATTGACTTTATAAAATCATTAATTTGATTATTAAAACATTATTAGTTCACATATTGTTTTATATAAAATATTTTTCCCTTTTATATTTTAAAATCTCTATAGTATTTTCCTTAAAACCGCACAAAATATTTTAATACTAAAATTTTCCAAATACATTTCTTACAAGTTGTCACTCCTTTTTGACATCACATACCATGATATTTTCCTATTTGATGTCCATGTGTAATTCCTTCTTTTTAATAGAAACTTTAATGATACACACATTGGTTATGATTTATGTCATGGTTGTGGTACCTAATTCTTTCCATGGGTACCCTTATGTTTATGTATGGTTGATTATGTATGATTATTAGTGTGGCAAGATTATTTATGTGGCAATAATATTCATAAAAATGTTGAGATGGGTGCTCCTAGATAGAGATCCAATGCATTGGGTAAAGTTAAGTGTCATGAGATGCTAAGTGAAGCAGGATTGGTGGTTAGCCTTGACCCGTACTAAAATGGGAAATGGGATGGGCGGTTAGACTTGATCTGTACTAAAGAAATGTCTTATGATTCTACCACATTTATATGATTCAATATTTATATGATCCCATGCTTATATGATATGATTTCATGTGTTCCATTCTTTGTTATCACTATTTCATGCCTCCAAACTAAGGTGCTTAAGATGTATCCTTATGTTCATTCTCTTACTGGGATTTTTAGCTCATCCCTTTGTTCATGTGTTCCCTTGGGTACCCTATGCAGATGTAAGGGATAAAAGGAAGTTAGGAGCTCTTTATATAGATAAAATAAAGAAATATTTTTTTAGCCCCATGTTTTATGTATTATGTACCTAGTCTTCCAAGACACTAGACTTAATAATACTTGGCTTGTAATATGATGTATAACTATGATTAAAATCATATAAGGTTATATATAAAATGCTTGGGTCACTGTAGTTGGTATCAGAGTATTGTATAGTTATTTTTGGATATTAGTAATAGATAACCATAGTTAGAACCTTAAGGATGAGTTGAAGTATAATTAAACATCCCTAAATTTTGGTAAGTATAGAGTAAGTGGTTTATCGGGAAAATACATCCCTGTATGGATATGAGCAGGTAGAGGCAGCTCTGGCACAAATGTACCTAGGAGTGAAAACTCCAACAAGGAGTTTCGGGCTTGACCAAGAGTATCCTAGTACACAACAACGGGCCTTGATTCACTCTTGGTTTTGACACTCCGGGGGAATATGCTTTGGTAGATTCATGAGCATAGTATAAACCATTATTAAGGGACAAAAAAACCCATAAGAATATAAGTCAGGAAACAAATCGTGGATAACCTATATTTAATCCTAAGGAATCACAAGTTAGGATGTACTTCTTATTTATAAGTTCATACTTTTATGTTTAGAGTTTACTTTTTATACTCAATAGTTAAGTATTCAAGACCTGTAATTATTCATTCTTTTTCTTAGTTAATGGTGGAAAATATAAGAACACACTCAAACAACCAATGTTATAGGAAATGTGATGATTTCCCTAATTAAATGTCTGATATGACAGGAGAGGGTGCCCAAAAATTCATAACAATACTTGCTCAGCTAGCTCAAGTTATGAATAATAACTTGATTCATGTGGAATACCCTCCTCCTCCATGGAAAGATCAAGTTTCCATAAAATCCTTCATGCAGAAAAGGCCTCCCATGTTTAACAGATCTTCTGATCCCCTCCTCGCGGAACAATGGATTAACTCCATTGAAAAGATATTCTCCATCCTCCAATGCTCGGAAGAAGAGAAGGTTGTACTGGAAGTCTATCATTTTGATGGGGAAGCTGAACAATGGTGGACACTAATAAAGAATATGAAGTCCCAAGAAGAAATAGATTCCATGGATTGGGAGGAATTCAAGAGGATGTTTTTCAACAAATATTTTCTTCAAACCCTTTGTCTCAAGATAGAAAGAGAGTTCCTGAGACTCAAGAAGAAGGAAGATGAGTCCATCAGGGCATATGAAGCAAACATTACAAGGCTTGCAAGGTACATCTCTAGCTTTGTAATGAACATAGAAAGAAAGGTGGATTGCTTCTTTATAAGACTAAATCCAAGTCTACGAAAAGTGTTGGAAATTCAAGACTTCAATAGTTATAAGGATATTGTTCGTTGTTCCCTCAAGGTTGAAATGGAGATTAGAGACTCTCACTGGTCTTGTGGTCCTAGTGACAAGAAGAGAAAAATGGAGAACAACATGGTTGGTTCATCAATCAAATCCCATAATGGAATGAAGCCTAACCTTTCCCCTTGAAAAAATTGTGGGAAGAAGCATCTTGGTAAGTATCTGAAGGGAACTAAGAATTTCTTCAAATGTGGAAAGTTTGGTAATCTGGACAAGAACTGCCAAATGGATATGAAATATACCGCTAATATTGAAGAAGAAAGAAAGGTTCAGATCAACACTCAGCCAATAGTGTAGTGTTACAACTGTAAGGAGAATGGGAATTATGTGAACAATTTCCCTAAGACGAGGGTTGTCAGAGGCAGTAAAAAACAACCGCCAAGGAAACAAGGAAGGGATTATTCTATCACTACTACAGAGGTGGAGCCGAAAAATGATGTGGTGAAAGGTACACTAGTTATTCATTCCAGAATAGGGAACATACTATTTGATTCAGGTTCTACGCATTCATTCATATCTTGAATGTTTTGTAGAACTATTAACACACAACCATAAAATTTGGAGGAAAATTTATCTGTGAGAACAAATAATGGGGAAATCATTGCATCCACGGTTTATAACTCCTCCCTGGTTAACATTTGTGGACTGAACCTACAAGAAAATCTCATCATACTTCCTTTACTGGAGTTTGACACTATCATGGGCATGGATTGGCTATCATTGTACAAGGACAACATCAAATTTCAGGAAAGGGATATTACTCTTCACATCTCAAAGCATCCTTCGATTCTTTACAAGTGTAAGGAGGATAATGAGTCTCCTTTAGAATCTTCATCTCAAGTGTGGATATTATTGCTTATAAGTAAGCATTGCTAGCTCAAATGATTGAGAAAAAGGAAGGAATCATGATTGAAGACATGCCCATCATGAGAGATTACACTAATGTATTCCTTGAAGAGTTGTCTGGTCTTCCTCCTGACTGAGAGGTTGATTTCTCAATTGAAATTATTCTTGGATCTCTTCCTATCTCAAAGACACCTTACAGAATGGACACCATAGTGCTGGAAGAGCTGAAGAAGCAGTTACAGGAGAATATGGAGAAGTGTTTTATACACCCGAGTGCCTCACCTTATGGTGTGCCAGTCCTCTTCATCAAAAAGAAGGATGAATCAATGCACATATGCATTGATTATCCTGAGATCCAAAAAATAACGATAAAGAACCAGTATCCCCTACCACAGATAGATGACTTGTTCGATCAGCTTTGTGGGGCTAGTTATTTCTCTAATTTGGACCTTCGTTCGGGATATCATCAATTAAAGGTGAGGAAAGAAGATATTCCCATGATTTCCTTTTGAATGAGGTATGGACACTTTGATTTCATATTGTTTCCCTTCAGACTAACTAATGATACAAACATTTTCTTGAATTTAATGAATATAGTCTTTAGAGACTACCTTGGAAAATTTGTGGTAGTCTTTATTGATGATATTCTGATATACTCCAAGCGCAAGGAGGAACATAAAGAGAATTTGAATACCATGTTAAATACTTTCCAAAGGGAGGATTTGTATAAAAATTATAGTAAATGTGGGTTCTAGATGGGGGAAGTATCATTCTTGGGGAATTTTATCACCAGAAAAGGGAAATCTGTGGACTCATCCAAGATAAAGGCAATTGAAGAGTGGTTTAGGCCAACTTCCTTAACGGAGATCCAAATATTTTTGGGTATATCTAGGTATTATCAACGATTTGTGGGGAAATTTTCATGATTTTCAAACCCAATGACCAAAATGACATGGAAGGGGGTAAAGATTGTCTGGATGGAAGAATGTGAGGTAAGCATCAAAGAGATAAAGAGAAGGATGATCACTGCACCTGTACCCACATTACCGAAAAGTGGAAAACGTTTGTGATATAAAACGATGATTCAAAGAAATTATTGGGTTGTGTACGCATGAAAAATGATAATGTGATAGCTTGTGCCTCATGGAAGTTGAAGATCTATGAGAAGAATGACCCTACACATGATCTAGAGCTAACAATCGTGATTTTTTCTTTGAAGATATGGCGACACTACCTTTATGGTGAGAAGTGTGACATATACATCGACCACAAGAGCCTAAAGTATATATTCACAAAAAAGAAGCTCAACATGTGTCAAAGGATATGGTTTGAGCTAATCAAGGATTACGATTGATCTGTTCACTATCATCCTAGAAAGGCGAACAAGGTAGCTAATGCTCTATGCAGAAAATAACCTACTACTCTATCCATGTTATGGATTGGGAAATAACCTATCTTATTGGATATGAAAATGGTGAATTTAGAAATCATAAGGGTAGGGGATACATCCTACCTTACCCAAATGATTGTGCAACCATCCATTCAAGAGAAGATTAAGGAATCACAAAGGGATGATGTGGAGTTACAAAAGAGGGTGAATGTAGTAAAGGAAGGGAAGATGCAAGCATTTCATATCAATGATGATGGTGTGATTTTGTTTGGAACATGTCTTTGTGTGACTTCATCACCTGGGATAAATAAGGATCTATTAGAAAATGCACATAGATAAACATTCTATATCCATCATGGGAGTACCAAGATGTACCGTGATCTCTAAGAACACTTCTAGTGGGATAACATGATGAAGGATAATGTGGAATATATATCAAGGTGCTTAGTATGTCAGAAAGTTATAGAAGACCAAAAATAGTCTAAAGGGATGATGCAACCATTGCCTATACCCATGTGTAAATGGGAGAATGTCACTATGGACTTTGTCATGGGTCTCCTGAAGACTTCTATGGGAAATAATGCAATATGGGTTGTGGTTGAATGACTCACCAAGACTTCCCATTTTATCTCTATTCGGGAAGACCTCTTGCTTGAACAAATTTCAAAAATATATGTGAAGGATATGGTGAGATTGCATGGTTTTCCACTTTCAATTGTCTCTGATCGTGATCCAAGGTTCACATCTAAATTCTGGAGGAGTCTTCAACATGATTTGAGTACTAAATTAAATTTTAGCTCGACCTATCATCCCCAAACTTATGGCCAATCTTAAAGGAATATTCATACATTGAAGATATTCTAAGAGAATGCTCACTATAATTAAAAGGTGGATGGGATCATCATATCCCATTGGTTGAGTTCTCATACAACAATAGCTTCCACTAGAGTATTCAGATGGCTCCGTATGAAGCTCTGTTTGGAAAGCGATGTAGAACTCCAATCTGTTGGGATGAAGTTGGAGAACGAAAGTTACTTGGACCCAATATTGTGCAAGAGATGTCGAAGAAGGTTCAAGTCATCCAGAAAAACATCAAAGCTACTCAGTTTCGACAGAAGAGCTATGCTAACAACCGTCGAAGGGACATGGAGTCCGATGCTGGAGATAAATTATTCCTTCAAATATCACCATGGAAGAGAGTCATGTGGTTTGGAAAGAAAGGGAAGCTAATCCCAAGGTATATTGGCCCCTTTGAGATCCTTGACTACATAGAAGCCATGTCCAATCGGCTTGCACTTCCACTGAATATGGCTTCATTTCAAGATGTGTTTCATGTATCACTCCTATGGAAGTACACACATGATCCCTCATATATACTGAACTCAGAGGTGGTGTAGTTAAAAGATGATCTCTTTTATGAGGAGTAGCCAGTGAAGATTCTGGATCAAAGAGATAAGGTTCTATGGAACAAGACAACCCACATTTTCTAAGTGTTTTGGAGGAACCAAAAGTTTGAAGAAGCTACTTGGGGACCAGAGGAGGCTATGAAGGAGAAGTACCCTCACCTGTTTGTGACTTAAAATGTAAAATGAAATTTCGATGGAAAAATTTCATAAAGGGGAAAGAATGTAACGTCCCAATGTTTTAAAATGGAAATTTCATTCTCATAAGTATGTCATAAAATCCAATGAAAACACAACATAATGGACTAATAAGTGATAAGTGACCTTTAAACATTAGTTTGTCACTTTTGTGTTTAGAATTTCGAAAATCTGACATACACGATTGTGACCAGTAAGTTATTTAGAGTCTGATAATGTAAACTTAATTTTTATAGTGAATAGTAATCTACCCTTATGAATAGTAACATACCCTTATGAATAGTGATATACCCTAATGAATATTAACATTACCTATGATAGTATTAAAAGAATATTCATGTGAAATTATGATGTACTTGTATTTTATAACAAGTAAACGAATGTTTTAAAACTGGGTTTTAATAATAATTTTTTATTTTAATTAAATATTAAATTAACCATATTTCGAAACTTATTTTTGAAAAATGGACTTCATTTTTGGATTCTACACATAGAAAAATGGTTAGGGTGAATTTTTGGTATTTTTCTGAAATACTAGAAGTTTTGATGAATAGTAAAAGCTAATAATTCACAATAAATGATAGATAATGGATTAATTGATTCATTGATGATTATCTACTGATTTAAGCTCAATTGGTTTGAAGTCACATGAATTTATTACTATTCTTGGTCATGGAATACTCATAATTCCATGTCTTGTTAAGAAAAACTAAACTAATGATTAAAAATTACTGAAAACCATCCTCTCCTCCACTATAAATATCACCCATTCTTACCTCTTCTCTTCACTCCTCTAAAGCCTTGTCCCTTTCCAATATTCTTCCCAAATCTCTCCCTAAGATCCCCCCACGTCCAAAATCCCCTATCCTCTTCAAAATACCAAAACCTCTCCCTTTAAAAGGTTCTCAAAGGAGGGTTTCAAGAGGTAAATTCCTCTTTCCAATTCCTTCTTTTCTTTTATGTGCTTTTATTTTTATTTATTTCATCACCTCCCTTAATCCTAATAGTATGATAACTCCAGTAACATTCATGTACTAGAATTTTTTTATGCTAATGGGATATTTCATTATCTTCTCTCATTTCCCCACCTTTTATTTGAAAGGAATGAAATCATAGTTTATGATGTGATAACTTATCCCACTTTCATCTTACATGTTTATCCAAACATAAATATAAGTGAACCGGTCATTAAAATCAAGTAAACAAACGAGCCTGAACAATGAAATTGTACCTCATAACCAATCAAAATGGTTATGAATTAACTTAAAATTATTATACTAAACCAATTACATATATAAGGGGTTCTTGAATTATTAATTAATAAACCTAATTTTTTTATTCAGGTCTTTAATAACAAGTGGAGAGCACCAATGGATTTAAGGTAAGGGATCCTCCCCATTTCACTTTTATTTCAAGATTGTCTACTATGTTATTCAATTTTATGTGTGATATCCAATGATGGGTTATTATTTCTCACATTTCCCATACTTCCCTCATGATTTAAAACTTATTAGAAACCCCATTCTCTATCAACAAATCCCTTTTAGGTACACCCGGTACAATGCCAATAATCTGTAATGAATTCTACCTGAACCTCCTTTACACCTTCGGGTTTCTCTATATTTCTTTTTACCCAAATGAAGTTGTATTTTCTTTTTATTTAAAAAATATACATACTATTTATATTCTCTAAACTCATGTTCCAAGATCCATCCCTCATTCTCTTTTGGCGATATAAATTATTTTTCAGTGATTCCCACCTCGACACCCTCGATAAGCAATAATGTTTTAAGGGAACTTCCCAAATTTTACCCGATTTAAAGCGCACTTTATCTTATGTTTTAAGCCACAATTGTATTTATAAAATGAGTATTTTTATTCTTAAAACCTTCTTGGTTCACTTATGGTTTTATATAAAATATTTTTCCATTTTCTATTTTAAAATCTCTATAGTATTTTCCATAAAACTGCACAAAATGTTTGAATGAAAAAATTTCCCAAATACATTTCTTACTAGTTTTCACTCCTTTATGACATCACATACCATGATATATTCCTATTGAATGTCCATGTATAATTCCTTTATTTTATGGACACTTTCATGATATGCCCATTGGTTATGATTTATGTTATGGTTGTGGTACCTAATTCTTTCCATGGGAACCCTTATGTTTATGTATGGTTGATTATGTATGAATATTGGTGTGGAAATATTATTTATGTTGCAAGAATATTCATGAAAATGTTGATATGGGTGTTCCTAGATAGCACTCCAATGCATTGGGTAAAGTTAAGTCTCATGAGATGCTATGTGAAACAAGATTGGCAGTTAGCCACGACCCGTACTAAAATGGGAAACGAGATTGGATGTTTTCCTTGACCAATACTAAAGAAATTTCTTTTGATTTTACCACATTTATAAGATTCTATATTTATATGATCCCTTGATTATATGATATTATTTCATGTGTTCTATGCCTTGTTAACATTTTTTCATGCCTCCTAACTTATGTGATTAAGATGTATCCTTATTCTCATTCCCTTACTGGGCCTTTTAGCTCATCCATTTGTTCATGTGTTCCACAGGGTACCCTATTCAGATGTAAGGGCTCAAAGGAAGTTAGGATCTCTTTATAGATATTAAATAAAGAAATGTTTTTTCCACATGTTTTATGTTTTATGTACCTAGTCTTCCAAGACACTAGACTTAATGATCATTGTCTTGTACTTTGAGGTATAATTATGCTTAAAATCATGTAATGTTATATATAAAAGGCTTGGGTTGTTATATTTTTTTTCATTGAGTCCTGATGGCTTTCCCGGCATCTGGTTTGACTGGTGTCACGACGTGTAGGAGAGACTCATGACGTGTAGAAACAAATTCTTCTGACTTCAGGGTTGGTCATGACTTAGGCTTCACGGCTTGAAGCAAGATGTGATTATCAAGTACAAGATGCAAACTTGGCTATCATGACGTGTACATGGCCATTTTTGTATATTTTCTTCCTTTATTCCTTGAAATCTTGTGAATCTATGTTTCTTGAAAAATTAGACATCTACCACATGCATTATCCAGTATATGAATAAAATAAATGGAAAAGTGACATAAACATATATACAACATTTTAGCTCATAAAATCCCCCTACTTGAATCATTACTTCTCCTCAAGAAAAATATCTAAATAATGATTTCAAATAGGATAAGCAATTTGTAAATCAATAAATTTACATTATGTCCATGAAATTAAATTAAGTGTAAGTAGAAAAGTAGTCATGTTATATTTTTAATCCTTCCTAGTAAATTATTCATACCACATAGTTTATATTTTTAAAAAATATATTATTTTTATCACAATCTTTTGACCATTACATAAGCTATGTGCCCCGTTGTAATTTTCCTGACCATGATTTCCTCGCATCAGTCATGGTAAAATGTTAGTAAGGTATTCTCATACCCTGAGTCCGTGTTCCGAACCATAGGTTTGAACTGGTTCTATCATCTCCACTTTATGAAGACAAGTATAATAATAATCTTGAGGACTTTTAGAAAAAAGTTTATAATGACTCTGAGGCTATAGGTAGGTAGGTAAAATGTAAAAACCAGGCTTAAAAAGAGGTTAAGATCTAAAGTTCAATGCCGATGCAACATGATAAGTGTTAAAACATTCATCCATCTGGAAAGTTGGGTCCATAATCTACCATCTTAGGTTGGATCCATATGTATCACAAGTAAGTAGATAAATAAATTATTCTATTACTTTACTTTTCCCTTTTCATTTTTATTTTTCAAAAGTTATGCCTAGGATAGATCTCACATTCATCACCTAACGACATATGATCCTTAGAGGGATTCATCAGTTTGGAAAATGGTGATTTTTGACCCACCTAGTACACAAGCCATACCATTTTTTTCTTTTATTCTTAAATTCTAAAAAGGAAAAAATATGAATGAGATATAACAAAAAGGCATATGGATCACAACCTATTAGTTAGGTGAGCACACTGTACATCTATAAAAGTAAAATCATCCCATGCTGTTTAAATGTCTCCCCCACACATCTTCAAAAACAATCTTCAAGCATTGTACAAAGTGTAGCGTAGGATGGGGAATAGGCTTGAGATATCTTTTCTTCTAACAAGTCATTCATGGAAACTATGGGATAAATGAAGGATAACTGTCAGGTGGGTCTCAAGTAAAATGGATATCAAAGGCTGCCTAAATAATTTTAAAATTAAATTTTTTCAGTAACTATTGTTATAAGATATATTTACATGTTATAGTAGATTCCCAAATCCTACGTATCTCTCATGAAATATGCTCAGAAAAGAAAATGAGATTAAAGGCATAGAATTCTCTCGGGCAATGAGAATAATATAGAAACTATCTATTACAAAGGCAATAAATCCTAAGTAGTTAGTCAATTAATAATAATATCTAATATTTTAAATTTTAACTAAACTTATAAACTAAACAATCATTCTAAAATTCTATTTAGGGGAGAAACATGGTTTATAACATTTTTTTAATTTTATCTTTAATTTACTTGGGCATAATGGTTTTAAAATTTGTATCATGCTTATCAATTTGAAAAATGTATCCTATAATAGTGTGAAAAAAAATTCAAGTGTATCTCTGTGAAAATATGAGAAAGACCCTCCCCCCACACATAAAAGGAGACATTGTCCCCACAGTCTTTGAAATAATGGGAGGGAGTGGTGTGGTAGTGATTTTTGTTAATTGAATTGACATAGTAGTGATGAAAAAATTTAAAAAGTGGGAATCAAGAGATCCCTGAGATGAAGTGGTGTTACATGGGGGTGTTTGAGCTATCTTAAAATTGAAGTTTTATGCACTTGCAAAATATGTTAGTAGAAAGAATTCATGTACTATAGAACGGACGTTAATCCACATGTTTAAACATTTGAATAGCTGAAAAACAATAAAGTGTAAAAATAAGGAATAATGGTAACCATTTTATTTGTTTAATGAAGTTTTGTATAAATTACTGCCACGAAACACTGAAAAATACAAGACTCAAACAAAACTCATAAACAGCTATGGGTTTCCTCCCATAAAGAGCTAACTTATCATCATCAGCCATATGGGTGGACCAAAAAATCAAAGGGTTGTCCCACCAGCTATGTTGTTCCTTTTTCACTTGCAGCTAATAGTTTCTCTATAATCAAGTTCATGTGGTCTATTAGTGCATGCCATGTAGAGGATAAGAAGGATGTGTGTGGCTTGAAAAAGAGAGGGGGTTTGGTTGAGGATGACGATAGGAAGGGAGGTAGGAAGGATCAGAAGTTGTGAGGAGAGGAGGGGAAGGGTCATGCACGGGATGGGAGTGGTTTGGGTTTGAAGGTCGGGGGGGGGGGAGACGGGGTTGTGACCCTTTAGTTATTCTTTAAAAATTTCTTCAAGATGGGTCACGATGTGTACCTGAGGGTCACATCATGATTCTTGAGAAATTTGGGATTTCAGATAAACAAAGGGTCACATCATGACTTGTGGGTTCACGAAATGTACTTCATTAATTTCCTCTATTTTTCCTGCTTTCATTCCCTGAATCATTATTCAACAGAAAATAAGACTCTCAAAAATACGTTTCCTATTCTAACTTAACTTACTCCTAACCTAGGTTGTCTCCCAGTCAATGCTTCACTTATAGTCGAGATCTTGACTCACTTAAGGCTCATTTGATGGTATAGTTCTTGAATAATGGTTCATGAAACATCTTTAATCCATGTTTATGTATTTTTGATGGTGATCTATCCATGTATAACTGACAGTGTAAAATAATGGACAAGAAGGAGGATTCCCCCAGAAATGAGTTTTTTAAGGTACTCGAATGAATGATGGATGAAGGAACAAAATCTCTAGTGAGTGGTACAATAAAGTTGACTTCTTTGAAGTCACAAACTCTTTTTTTATAACAAATTCATCACATTCCTCTTTATTAGCCATATAATCTACCTCATTATATGTAAGAGATATGACATTATAGTCTTTTTTGTCATCTGAGGGTTGTATGACTCGAATCAGGTTGAACACAACTTGTCCTTCTCCTTCTCTAAAGATGAAACTTCCTTGGTTCACATCAATCAGTGCCTTTCCTATATCTAGGAATAGTCTTCCAAGTATAATAACAATGTCTCCATATTCTTCCTTTTCTAACACTAGGAAATCAGTTGGGAAAATGAACTTGCTGATTTTTACAACTACATCTTCCATAATGCCTCAGGAGTACTTGATTAAAAAATTAGCTAAGTACAAAGCCACACTTGTTTCTTTGACCTCTTTGAATCCTAGATTTTGATAATTACTCATTGGAATGAGGTTAATGCTTTCTCCAAGATCACATAGTGCTCTTCCAAATTTGCATGTTCCTATGTCACAAGGGATTGAGAAGCTGCCATGGTCTCTCATCTTAGGTGTAATTTTCTGTTGTCCAATAGCTTACCATTCTTCATTTAAAGAGATGAATCCTAGGTCTTCTATTTTTCTTTTGTTTGGTAAAATTTATTTTAGGGACTTGGCATAAATGGGCATCAGAGCAATAGCTTCGGCAAAAGGGATGTTTGATATGTAATTTCTTAAACATATCTAGGAACTTATTTTATTGTGCCTCATGCCTAATTTGTCTCACTCTTTCAGGATAGGGAAGAGGTGGCTAGTACGGAGGTGGGGAAACATGCATAGGTTCCTTCTACTACTCAGGCATATGTTCCTTCTCAGCTGTTTCTTCTTCATGATGTAAGGTGGGATTGACTTCATCATATTTTTCATTAGGTACTAGTTGTTTTCTCGGCTCTTCTTCTTACGGACTTGCTTCTTTGGGTTGTTGGAAGTCTAGATTCTTTATAATCCTCAATAATACTACCTTAGCTTCCTCTTGTGGGTATGTCTTAGTGTTACTAGGAAGAGTACCCAGTAATCTCTCAGATAAGGTCTTTGAGATTTGACCCATTTTCACTTTAAGGTTCCTTAGAGTAGCTCTCCGGTTTTTCATATTTGTTTCATGGGTCATCATTCTTTGATCATACTTTTTCAAAAATTATTCCAGGAGGTTTTCTAGATTGATTTTCATAGGTGCTTGCTGATGTCTTGGATGAGGTGGCTAAAATTTTTGTGCTCTTTGAGGTAATGGTTGTTTTTGATCTTTTGGTCTTGGTAAAGGTTTCATTGGAGGGTATCCTGGTGGAACTTTAGCCTTGAGTTGGTTTTTGCCTCTTGTTGGTTTAAAATAACCATGATTGCTCTATGGTTGCAGTTGAGAAGGCCCCTATTGATAATAGTATTGCTAATGAAATGGCAGGTTTTCCTGATTGAAATTGATGTAATTATACTCTTTTATTGGTTCTTCATATCTAGCTTTGAATTATTGATATAGATGAGGGCCACCACATATCTCGCATGATTGTAATTCCATGATAGGAGCAGGAGGAGGTTGAGTAGTTAGTATCTGAAATGATTCTAACTTTTTAGTGAGCACTTCCACATGCGCTACTAGCCTTATGGTCTCAAAAATTTGGTGGTTTCCACAACATGGTGTTCCATGATCACTCTTCCATATAGTGTAATTATGAGATAGTTCATCTAGAATGTATCTTATAGCTTCAGGAGTCTTGAACATGAGACCTCCATCAGTGGCTGCATCGACAAAATTCTTTTCCACTGGATGAAGTCCTTGATAGAAAGTTTGGAGTTGTATCCACATATCCAGTCCATAATGTGGACACTTCATCATTAATTCTTTAAAGTGATCCCATGCTTCCCAAGAATAATCTCCATCAATTTGGTTGAAATTTTGAATGTCCATCGAGAGCTTCTAGTTTCGGATTGGTGGGAAGTACTTGTCTATAAATTTCTTGGCCAGTTCGTCCCAATTCGTAATTGACTCGGGAGATTAATTCTTCAGCCAATCCTTGGATCCGTCTCTTATGAATAATGGGAAGACACAAAGTCTTATTACATCAGATGAATCTCCCTGGTTGCGAAAGGTATCACAAGCTTCGAGGAAGTTGGAAATAAGTTCATGTGAATCTTCAGTCTAAAGACCACTAAATTTCCCAAAGTTTTGGATCATATGAATGAGTCTAGGTATTATCTCAAATGTGTGGGCTTGGGAAGGGGGATGAACAATACTATGAGTCTCACCATATATTGATGTAAATCCATATTCCATGATCATTTTCTCTTGGTTCATTATTGGGTGATCTCTTGGAATGACTTGATGGTTGGGGTTTGGCAGGTTTGGTCACACAATATGGAATTTCTCGGCCATTACGGACTGGTGAAGAGAAGAGAGATGCCTTTCGATCTTGGGATTTAAGGTCAAAATAGATTGTTCTTCAAGAGTCCTTGAACGAGTCAAAGGACCTTGGTACATGAACGGGGTGAACGAAAAAACAAAAAATTCAAGGGCGTCTAGAAACAAAGGAAAGGGGCGAGGGAAAGGTAATCCTAGATCTATACCAGAGTCATAATCATGAAGAAATAGAGTTTCCTCCAAGGCAATGATTCCAAAATTTGATCGGCTTCCCAAAAGGCATCATTAATTTCTTAAGGAGCAAGTCAAATTATAATTTTTGATCTGTCCCAAACTTTATTAACTACCAGGGCATAGTATGGTAGATGTTTGGGGTCAATCCCATGTGGAGGGTGCTGTTCTTATGGGGAAAAGAAATCTGATCTTGAATCCATTGTAGGAGTCCTTACTAGCTTGACTAAAGTTGGGTTGTGTTTAACTAATTTTGGGGTTTACATGAAGTGATTAAATATGGTATGGGATTATGTTTGAGTATCTAGATAAAGGTGATTCTAGTTCTAATCTTGGAAAGGTCTTAAATTCTTAGTTTGTGAAGCAAGCGGTAGTCACTAGTCAACCTTGGTCTAGTCTTCCAATTCTACCTAGTATGTAACTATTCCATGGTTTGGAGTCTAGCTACTATCCTAGATGCATTAAATTCATCTTTTATTCCAAAAATTTACCTAAGCTAATGGTCATTGACACAGTTTACTTTAATTAGGATATGTTCATTTTCTTTACTGTCTGATGGTCACGGTATAGTCACAAAAAAGGGGTTTTAACATTAATTTATATCCTAATTACTAATAAAATTAGGTTTTCCATGTTTATAACTAGAGTTATAATTAAGTTTTTAGATACATTGAATCTTGATCCCTACCCATGATCTATTTAACTAATAATGATGGTAATTAAGGCAATTAAAAGGTTAGAGTAAATTATGATAACAATTCTAATAGAATTAAACTTGTAATGATATGAAATTAACATGTAATAATAATTTAAATAAGACCTTACTTGAAAGGAATGAAATAGAATTGAAACGGCATGGGAATTGAAGGCATTGAAGAAAAATGAATATGCAACTATTTCATTGAAAATTTATAGAAATTACAAAGAACTAAAGTGTTTTAAGAACGGAAAGAGAAGGGAAATTTGAAGGGAGTCTAAAAGAGAGAGAGAGATTTGATCCATGAATTTTTCAATGTTCTTCTGAGATGCTCCTTATATAGGTGGAAATGGTCATGACTTGTACTTAATCTTCACGTTGTGAACCCTTAATCCGTGTTATTTAAACCAAGATCTCCAGCGTGGCATGCAAATCTTCCGTTAATTAATGATGTTTGACCATGGTCACATCATATACAGGTGGTTCACGATGTGTACCCCATAGCCAGCTAGTTTTTTTCATTTAATCCTCGCAACTTTCTCAGCATCTGGCTCAACGTGTGTCACAACGTGTAAGAGGGACTCATGATGTGAACTAAAAAATTCTTTAGTATTTACGGTTGCTCACGACTTAGACATCACGTCTTGATGAAAGATGATATTATCATATACAAGACGTGAAATTGGCCATCATAACATATACATGGACATTTTTTGTATCTTTCCATCCTTTCTTCCTTGGAATCTTGTGAAGCTCTATTTCTTGCAAAATTGGACATCTATCACGTGAATTATCTAGTATATGAATGAAAAACAATGAAAAAGTGATAGAAAAATATTTATAAAATTTAGGATTATTAGTATGGACCCAACAATAATAAATAGAAAATATATACCTACAACCCTTTAGGCCTAAGGTAAAGGGGACTCATCACCATCACCTAAGGGATGTGATGCACAAATATGATGTTTTAGAACATTATAAGTCATAAAGTACCACCCAAAATAACTCACTAAATATATAAGGCTAGCATGTTATCTAGTTTAGAAAAACAGTGATGAATTTATTTCAAGATATCTTAAAATACAATTAACCAAATTATCCATTTCAAGTATTCAAATTTTCCATTTAAAAACCATAATGATCTTTTAATAAAAAAACATGATTTTTTCATAAATATGAAACCCTTACATTTCCATCAAACCATTTCTCAATCCCTTTTTCATAAATAATGATTTTAAACCAATTCATTAAAATTTCTAAATCTATTTCACAATTAAATTCATCAATTTATTTTTTTATAAAATTCTATCATTTTCATCACAAACCCCCAATTCAATGTCATTGGGTTTTTTTCAAAATTTTCCATAAAAACCATTTATACAATTAAGCTAAACAATTTAATTGAAACAATTAACATAAAATATATAACTTAAATTAAGTAATTTAAATCTAAAAATTTCTACAATCACTCCCCAATTCAAATGAATTGGGGTTTTTCAAAATTTATTCCAAAAATCCTTTTATCTTAAAAACCCCAATTAAGTGGATTTGGGTTTTTCCAACAAAACAATTGAAAGTTATTTAATCCAAAACCAAGAAATTGAATTTAATTAAAAATAATATAAATTAAATAAATCAATTTTGGATTAATAAAAATTGGGCATCTTAATGGAACTACCTCCCTCAGAATATAACAGATCTCGAAACATCAAACCCTAATCATGATTTTTCAATGATGAAAAATGATCAGAAAATTGGGGAAAAAAGAATCAAACCTAGGTTTATATCCATACATTCTGGTATTACATCCATAAATTAATATAGGGATCCAAAGAACCCTAGGGGGAGAAGAGATACAATCAGATATTACGAACTGGCGGAGGAAACTAACCTTGAAAAGATCAGAGGGTGTTCCTCTAGCTTAGGATCACTTTTTGGATGGATATGTGGGACCAAAAATGCTTCTTAGGATCTCCAAGGAAGGTATAAATTGGTTTGGGTTGAAGTAGGTCTATTAAGGACCTAAATGGAGGGTTGAAATATTTTTAATATAAATTCAGATTAAGGAAAAACCAATTTGAATGGTTTCCTGGGTAGGGGAGCAAGGTTTAGACAAACTGTGTGCATGCCATGCACATTTCTTAAATGGGCCACACATTTTCCTAAAAAAGGGAGAAAAATTTATAAGACTTTGTGAAATCTATGTGAATCCCACTTACCAATTTTTCTAATTTTCTATAGCAGGGTGTACGTTTTGACAAACCGTGCGCTAGCCGTGCGCTAGCCCAGAAACTTCCAAAAATTCCAGAATTTCACTCAATGGAATTGAAAATGAAACCCAACCAAATAAAGTTCAAAAAGAATGGTTTAGGAATACTTGAAAATAGAAACATGATTTTATAGAAACCATGGAAAAAACCATGGTATGTTTTGTGTTGTTGGTTATTTTATTATGGACAGTCTAAAACCTAAATATTAAAGAAATCCACCTCTTTTGTTATATAAAACATCACAATCTCCAATTTCTCTTAACTCAAACTCCATGGATCTTGAAAACACTCTTCCCTCCACTCCCAAGAGACACCATAAGGTTCCCCAAGCTGTCAAGAATCTCATCCCAAGATTTGGAGTCACACACTCTTGTAAGGGATCCTGCATTATCCTCCTTTATCAAGAACTCCTTTTATGTTATGTCATTTAAATTCAATTTTAATATATTGGGACATGTTCTTGAATATATTCCATAATTTCCATTTTATATATAAATTATTATATCCCCTTTAAATATTATTTTCCCACCTATGAACCCTTATGTAAACCCGTTACAATTCTGAAATTTTGTAAGGGTTCTTTCATTTCTTTTCTTTATTAATTCCTTTTCAATATCTCATGACTTATATTTCTGATTCCTCATTTTAGGAAATTACATTCAGTGTACCTATTATTTTAAATTTCATGTCTAAATGATTAGAGAACCCTTTATCTCTCTTCAACCCATTTTATGAAATTTTATGTGATGTAGTTTTGCTGTCGAAATGTCAACGCAATTTTCCATGCCAAAAAAATTATATAGTGAATACCGCACCCATTACCTATCAAGGGTATTTACATTTATGAAAGTATAATTTTTTATTTGGGACTTAAATATTTGTATTCCACACTCCTTGATTATGGAATAAATTATAATGATTAATGAATCCATTTTGTATGATCCCTGTAACACACTTAAACTTGAGTATGACATGAATATGATTGGTGCGCCCAGATAGTGCTCTGATAAATTGGGTTATGTTTAATATCATCATATTTCATGTTGGTACAGGTAGTCAACTAGATTCCTTTATGGGACTTTTTCCACCATGGTTTCTTGGAAGGTTTAGTCTTGGAATATGTTTATGATGTAGCATTTTAAGTTGTTTTTTCATTTACCATGTTATGATTATCATGAAATATCTTGTATCTATGTTCATGTTTATGATCCCTACTCTTTTTATGACTCCATGATATACATATTGTTTAACATGTATTATCCTCTTCATGTTCTTCCATGTTTATTCCCTTACTGGGCTTTATAGCTCACCCCTTTCTTATGTTTGTCCCTAGAATTTCCGATACACTTTTAAGTACAATAGAGTATTATGAACATGTTAAGGAGGGTTTTAATAAAGATAATGTATTTCATGTTTTAAGTTGTTGTGAAATGTACATAATTCTCAAATATAGAATACTTATCGATCATCTAGGATGTATTAATTATATACTTACATAATAAATCATGTATTAATGTGAAATAAATATTAGGGTTGGTATACCTAGGTTTAAATGGTTATTTGAAGTAGCAGTTTGCGACCCAAAACTCATTTATCAATCAATCAAAAAAGCTAGATTTTTAAACAGAAGTCCATTTCCCACACTCATTTATCACTATGGTCTTTTGACTTAGCATACCATGTCCTACACACATTTATCAATTTATCACTATGGGATTTTGATGCAGAAGACCATGTCCCACCCATGTATATCACATATATCAAAATATCACAAATATCACAATATTAGATATATCAAAATATCACATATATCACAACATCACATATATCACTATATCACATATATAAAAATTTCACATTAATCAAGGCTAATCAACATTAATCCACTTATCATAATTTCACAATCACAACATTCATTGATTAATTCAACAATTAATTAATCTTACTCACAACCTCAATATACCAATAATTAATTCAATAATTATTTTTCCCAAATATCACAATATCAATATACGATTAATTAATTCAAAAATTAATTGATCCAAATAAACAATCCCAATATCCCATTTATTAACTCAATAATTAATCAATCCAATTACACAATTTTAATTGACCTAATTTAATTTTAATCCTTATCACATGGAAATTAAATCAACTCAACTGAATTATTGATGCAATTTCCCAATCATGGAAACTGAAAATTTACTATTACATACACATAAATAAATCAGGACTATGGAATTTTAATTTCGACCACCTACCTCAAATTGAAATAGAACAGTCAGACCCAGGGAGAATAATAAGATCTCGAATCCATTACTCAATACAATATCAAATGGATGAATATCCATAAAACCTAGATCTACATCTAAAACCAATTGGGATGAACATCCTTTCAAAGGATGGGAGAAGAATTAAGGAAATATGGTAAACCAAAAAGTCTTATATTCTATTACTGGGAGAGGTGTAGATATTCAATATGAGCTTCAAATAACAAAAATATAGGTCGAGTGCCTGAGGAATCCATTTGGAAACCTCTAAAAATGATATAAATCCTTATGTTCTGAGTTGGGTTTGATTTATGGTGATTGATTGGGGTTCAATTAATTTTAGGGGAATCATTTGGGGGATTAAAATTCCATACACATAACTTTCTATGCGAGGATCGTGGTTTCTCCTAAATGTACATCCTAACCACGCACTTTAACTATGGATGTCACATTGTAACTTTTAAGAGGGAACACGGTTTGTTAAACCATATTTCAGTCATGAAAATCCCCTAAATTTTTGTGTTCATGGTTATCTAGTATGGCTGCATGGTTTGGGAAAACCATGCGCCAACTGCAGACAACCCACTTCCTTCCAAAATTCTAAAAATTTCACCCAAACACACCCAAGATAAAACCCAAACAAAATATAATCAAAAAGGAAAAAATAATACCTGAAAAAAATATTGAGACATATCTAGAAAAGGTAGGGATCTTACAATATCCACACATTATAACTTCTCATCCCATATCTATACTCCCAATAATCTTTATGTTTTCAAGGAGAAAATATTGGGCCTTAGAGCCTTCAGATCCTCTTCTCTATCCCAGATTTCCTATTGCACATGCCCATGTTTCCACAATACTTGAACAATCAACACAGTCTTTACCCACAACACTTTCTCACTATGATCCACCAAAAATATCGAATGCTCCTAAAAGGACGCAATGGTCTCAATATCAACATCAAACACATCAATCATATGAGAAGGGTTAGGGTGATACCACTAAAGTTGTGACATATGAAAAAAAATCATGCATAATACTACACCTATGTGGAAGAGGTAATCAGTATGCCACTAGCCTAATGCTCTCCATAGCCTCAAATGGTCCAACAATCCTAGGTTCTAACTTTCCCTATTTCCATATCATGTAGTGACCTAAACTAGAAAACACCGAAAGTAATACACTATCACCCTCTGTATACTATATGGGTCATCGACATTGATTATAAATCAACCTCTTTATTCTTTGAGCCACGACCATACATTTTTTAATCAACAAAACCTACTCTGAAGTATCCTGCATGAGACTCGGTCCCAATAAATCTAACTCACCTTCCTCAATCAAAAATAGAAGTGATCTTCATGGACTTCCATAAAGATCCTTGTATGGTGTTGTCTGAATTGTTTCTTGATAACTATTATTATAGGGAAACTCCACCAAAGAAAGGTTCTGCTCCAAAGATCCACCAAATCCTAGGACACACACCCAAAGCATATTCTCAAACACCTATATTGTACATTCCAACTACATATCCATCAATGGGTGGAAATTCTTACTTAGTAAATCATATGTATCAAGAACCTTTGCAAGACCTTCTAGAAGAGTGAAGTCAAACGTGAATCATGGTATGAATCAATAGTTTATGGAACACCTTATAGATGTATTATCTTCTAAATTCATGTCTCCCAACAAATCTCTTGAGAAAGTATCCCGTATAGGCATGAAATGTGACTCTTTCAATAGTCAGTCCACAATCACCCAAATATCTTCATTCTTCCAAGGTATCATTGGGATACCTACCAAAAAGACCATTGTAATGACATCCCACATAAATTCCAAAAATGGGAAACAACTGCAGTAAATTTCTCGGTTATTGATTCTCAACCTTTACCTATTTAATGGTGTCACATAGTGTCACGAACCCTATTATCCCCTTTTTCAAGTACAACCAACATAGGCAATGATACATTTTATTCACACCTAGATGCACCAACCACTTCAAGGCCTGAAATTCATGCATCATCTTCTCTGATATGATTGAATGAATAATGACCAAATTCCTAACATAGATAATTTCATCCTCATCTATGGTCCTATCTAATGGTGACTCCCCACCTTCAATAATTTAGATCATGGATAAACATTTTTGGTCCTCATACTATCCATCTCCAATCTATCTAAAAAGTGTAGAATCCATTGAAAATGAAATGATAGTTATATTCTCTTGAACCTCCTAAACCACAACATGCATCTGAGGTAGTAAAGTAATCATCTTCCACTCAAAACTAGACTCCTGAACTACCTGAGTGTGAGATTTCTTGATTAAATAATCAAAAACACTATTTCCATTTATAGGAATATATGATAGATCAAAGTCGAATGAAAACATAAACTCAAACCACCTCCATTGATGGGGATTTAAATCTAACTATGAAAAGATATATTTTAAGGTCCTATGATCCATATACATAGTAAACTTTTATCCCAACAGGTAATGCTACCAACAATTCAAAGAATAAAACATTGTATCCAAATTGATCTAATTCATAGGGTAATTACATTCATGTGGCCTCAACTATTGAAACCCATACTCCACAACTCGATCTCCCTACATCAACATCACTATGAGAATAATTCCATAAGTTTCATAAAACACCATATAATCCTCACCTGGATTGGGTAGGATCAATATAGGTTCCATTGTAAAACACTTATTCATATTCTAGAAGTAATTATCACATTATCCGGAATATTAAAAAATTATTCCCTTCTTGGTCAAGCCTGGGAGTGGTGCTTCCAAACAAGAAAATTCATGGATGAACCTTTGATAATATCCTCATAATCCTAGAAATCTATGAATATCAAAAAAAATCATGGGATGCTCCCAAGAAACAACTTCGTGAACCCTATTTGGGTCCACTATCATACCTTACTCTGAGATGATGTGACCAAAAATGTGTAACCGATCAATCCATAACTGAAAATTAGATAGCTTGGAATATAATCGATTCTCTATCAATGTACTCAGGAAAATGTCAAGATATTGGGCATGATCGTCTTTAGTCTTGGGGTACACCAATATGTCAACCAAAAACACTACCACAAACTAATCTTGGTACATGTGGAAGATTCATTTCTTCGGGTCCACAAACTCTACTAGTGCATTCATCAGCCCGAATGGCACCATGAAAAACTCATAAATCCCAAACCTTATTATAAAATCATTCCTCAATATATCATAAGTTAGAACTCACAAATGATGATACTCTGACCTCAATCCAATATTAGAAAAGACTGGAGATCCCATCAACTATCAAAATAGGTCTTTTATATATGGAAGAGGATACTGGTTATTCACAACTATCAAGTTCAACTTCTTCTAATCACACATAAACGCAAGGTCTCATCATCTGTTTTTGAAAACATAACTAGAGAACCCTAATGTGTTGTAATTGGACGGATAAATCCATTATCCTCCAACTCTTATATTTGAGTATTAATCTCTTGAAGATTTTTTGTTTCCATTCTATATTGTGGAATAGAGATTTTCTTATTCCCCAACATGAGATCAATAGTAAATTCCACATATCTCTTAGGTGGAAGCCTTGAGAAGTCTTTAGGAAACACATATGAAAACCTATCCATTATGGGTGAAAAAAACCATGATTTACAATTCCATGATCTAATAATTGACTAGAAACATGGGTGATGAGATCCTCCAATTGATGATGAACTGGCCCTGCATAACCCACCTAAATATCCCATTCTACATGGTGAATATAATTGTCACCTTTAAGAGATGTAAGAGTCACTATATTTTGGTAATAATATTTGTGGGATTAGTATGATACTAACTAGTCCATACCCGAAATTAGATCAAACCCTATCATTTCATGTATTTAAAGATCCCATAATAAATGATACTCCCCCACCATGAGAGAACACCCCTTATGTAATCATATGTCTCTTAACCATACTTCCAATGGTGTATCTATCATCATAAACCCACTAAAAAACTCCACCACTAGGTTCAAACCATTCATAAGTTGTGCATATATAAAATAATGAGAGACATTAGTATCAAATAAGGCACTGGATAACATAGAAGAAATATAAATAGTACTTAACAGTTGATGGTCTAACCTTGCTATCCACCAGTGCATGATGAATGCATGAAACTGTCCTACCCCTCTTCCCTATGATATAGTATGTGTCTCCCAAGGTCCACCACTTTGCTAATATGGGTGATCTTTACTTGAATAACCACATCCACTAAATCTATCACCACAACCAGTAGAACCCTAACTGATAGAATAATACTATGTAGAATATCCCCTTCTCACTCCCTAATTCATTCCTAAATTCACCATCATTAATCATATGTCGTGGGTTCCTCTAGAGCCTATGTTGATTTCCTATATTTTCATAGGCTCAACACTCTACCTGTGGTCATGGGGAACTTTCTGTGGATGTTTCCTGGCCTACCACATTAGTGAGAGATCACTTGATCAGGGATCTGTGTAATTGAACCTTCCCCCCAAGATACTCTTCTTACTATCTCCCTATTTAACACTATTTTAGTGACACTTCCTACTCTCAGAAGTCATACCTCCTGACCATCCAGTAGATACCACCTATCCTTCACTAGAATCCTCAGTTAAATTCCCCTCATATATGTGATACTGATTTACCACCTTAGAAAACTTCTTAATCATAAATATATTCACCTAGGGCTTAATTTTCAATTTAAGACCATCCTAAAAACATTCTTCCACAATAGCCTCATATCCTTCCAATTTTGAAAACAAATTGCTATAATATGTGAAGTATCTACCATAGTTCATCATGGAATTTCTCTCTAGGGTCTATCTCATATACTCACCTAACCTTTCCTTCCAAATAAAAGTGCTTCATGAACTTCTCTTGATATTCGGTCCACTCCTTGTTTTCCAACAATCCATTTTTGTTATGTATGACCCACTGATGTTTTTCTTGACCACACATCATGTAAACAGACAATTTAACTCTATTCTCAATCAAAGTCTCTAGGTGGTCATTTATTGTCTGGATAGATTCAATCCAAATCTCAACTGCCTCAGGTCCACCCTATCCAGTGAAAGTCATATTGTGGGGTAATTGGAACCCTTGTGTTATACTAGACATACTCTTCACAACCCACCCGAGGAATTTTTCTATGAATTTAATGAAGCAAGAAAAGTTATATCAGAACTTCTCTCCCACTTCCTCACCCGGCATTACCATTACATTAGGTTCCACTATTGTAGGATCATTTCCATCTATATATTCCTTTCACCCTCTCAATAAGTATCACCCTAGAGGCATATCTCTATAATTCCTAACAAATAACTTAAGAAACATTTCACAAAATTATCACATTGATGGGGATTACCACAAATCTATCACAATTCATTCCACCAAACCCCACCACATGGTCAAAATTGAGGCTCTATCACTACTATTAACCACCCTACATCTTGTTCATGGTTAAGAAAGGGTAAAGTAATTATCATTATTCTCGTTTCTCAATAGAAACAAGTTTTTTCACACTTTTCATCATTTTAAAGTTCTCAATTCAATATTAGAAACTATTTTTATTTATGAAAATTCACACAAGAAATAAAATAATTTTCACATAAAAAACTCTTCCTAAAAGGGGGAATTTATTGAGCACATTTTTTATAAGTTATATTTATCTTCTAGAATGTCAATATACTGAATATGTGGCTTGGAATATTATTTTTTACACCCAAGATTATGATAAAGAATAAATTTTCAAGTATGGTGTCACCTATATTAATAAAAAAGACTAGATTCCAAATATTGGAATATATGGTTTGAAGTTATTTTAATATTAAAGTTGGCGATGGGGATTGTATATTGACTAAAAAGGAGAAAAGGGAAGATAAAATTGGATATTTTTTTAACATTAATATTTTTCAAAGGAAATTCTTAAGGATTTAGAAAAAAAATCACCAGCTAAACACTAGAGAAGCCATCTCTCCAAAGGGGAAGCCCAAATGAGCACACATAGGTGGAGCCGACTCAGAGTGGTTGTGAAGATAGGCATCACATTCATAGTTTTAGGGTTAGGTGGGAGTTTGTGCATGTGGTAGCATGGGTCAACACATAGAGGATAGAGGTGCTTAGCTTCAGATGCGTGGGATGGCATGAGAGGTCTTGCATCTTGCACCAACAGCCTATCATTCATATTCTGTATGAATAATAGAGAGGCTTATAAAATTAAAAAGAAAAATTATTGATGAAGTTATGATGTATGATTAAAATTTTGAAGTTACTTTTCATTTTAAATATATGGCCCATATAGGTTTTAAATGACCTCTCACTAAACAAAATACCAACATGTATATCACCTTTAACCTCAAGGAAGGGTCCCCACAAAAGGATTTCCATAAGTCACAAAGTACATCATAATCCATACCATGATAATGTCAGTATCTAAATAAAAGATATAGTTAAATATGATGGATCATGAGTAGCTCGATATGTCTGGGCCATGTGTGAACACTATTTTATATAAATAAGAAGAAGAAGCTACATCGACTATGGACTTTTCATGGTAAGAAGCGTTACGATGGACTTCATTTTAGATAAATCGACTGTAAGTACGAATGATGAAATATATTATAAATGGTTTACTACATGAAGGGTAAGATAATTGAATGTGGGCTCACATTGTAGGTTGAGTGATTTATGGATTCCCAGGGTAGGTTGAGTAAAATTAAGCTTCACATGTTAGGATAATCAACCATGGAATTTATAGTATGTTGATTGACTGCACAACCATCCACATGGAATATTCAAAAGAGAAGAAGAAAAAATATCTAAGGAGTCTTAAAGCATAGTGAGAAAACTGTGACATTAAATTTTCACTATAATTTCTAAATAATAGGTGTTTAGAAGAATTACAAGAGAATCATATGAGTTATTTTTCATAATAACATGTTGTGTAAAGGAATATTGATGAAAAAGTTAAGTTAAATACTATTTTTTACTGCATATGTATGTGTAGTTCGCTCTTGAATATGAGTATTTTGGAAACTTCACTACCATGGTATAGTTAATGAGAATTTTTTGTAAGGTAATATACCACTTCCATAAAGTTCTTACATCATATTCAAGGGTTGTATAAAGGTAACTATGTTAAAATGAACTCAATGAAAGGGTAATATCTCACTATGTAAGAGTCACTAAGAATTTTAATATCCCATGTAAGTGTAACTAAATACTCTACAAAAAGTTAATTCTTTATCAGCCTTATACTTAAGTATAAATAAAGATGTATAATGAAATAGTAGAGATTTTATTAATCCATCTGATTCTATGTAATTAGATCATGAGTCAAGAATAGATATCATGAGTGGTTTTCCTCATGATGCAGGAACATTAATGAATAAGGAATGTTTGATCTATGATATAATTACTTATACATGACTGTTGAATAATTAATAAATCATGGGAGTAGTCCTTGATGTGAGAGAGTGGTTAATTCCATGAATATAAGGTTCCATGATAACTTTCATGTAAGAATATATCCATATGAAAACTGAATAAACATGGTGATTTTAATAATTTAAATTATTAAAGGAGATGTATTTTCAATTTATAAATAAGGAGGAACGTCAATATTATGTATGTAATAAGTAATTCAAGTTAGTTATTGCATGATTCATGAAGTTATATATCAAGGAGTGGTTTATGTTAGAGAAAACCATGATAATTATTAATTATTGTGGATGTCTATGGAATTACAGGGTAGTTCAATGGCTAATAATATTGGTGATTTGAATTCAAATATTCACATGGTATTTTATGAATCCATATAAGAAGAAACTAATGTTTCTGTTATTATTAACACACACACATACACATACATATTCTTTTGATTTTTCAAAGAAAGTTTTTTGAGGTTTGAAAATATTATTTAGGAGGAAAACATATCTTATGAGCTAAGAGAGGGATAAGAGCCCTGAAATAGATATTGTTCTAAATAATTACTACATGTGGAGTAAAGTGAATAAAATAAAAGGTATATTATTGTTTTTTATTCACTACTGGATAAGAATAAGTAGAAGAGGTAAGAGGAAGAAAATGGAAGAGTAAGAACAAGTGGTTAAGTTGGTTGAGAAGCTCAATAGAAGAATAAGAGTTATGTGCACCACCATTCATATAGAAGAATACAAGAGAAGAAGAGTGGTTGTGCATTTTATTTTTCATAGGAAGAAGAAGAAATAGAAATTTAATGAATTTTTCCTATTCTGAAGCAATTTTATGTGCATAATTTTTCATACAAAAAAGTGTTTCTTTCATTACTTTGTGTAACTAAGATAAGAATAATAAGAAGAAAAATATAACACATCAATGAATTAAAAATTTCTAAATTGGTAATAGAAACTTTGGTTGTTTTCCCTAGATTCATTGAACATGTATGCGATATACCTGAGTGTGGGATGCACCAAAATAATTTTCATGATGCACACTCTACACTATAGGGAGACAATAGTGTAACACTCATAGATTTATGCTAGTGGGTTGCGTAGCCTCTAGTTTTACTAGATCTAAAAAAGGATTAGCTTTCTTATACTGGGAATTGAAAATTATAAATTGTATTGAATCTTATTTCTAGGTGTTTGGTTGTTCTAACAGAAATAATGGAGGTAAGGACATTGAACAAGAGTGGCCCATTCACCTAAACAAGAGGTAGTGGTAAAATCAAATTGATAAATGATTAAAGTATCAATTGAATTAAATGTCACTAATACTGATTGATCCCCAGTGTGGTTTGAATCCAAGTATATCTATTAACATATGCATTTATGAGCCCTATACATAATATATTTTACTATGTGTGATTTAATCTCTTTTGTGTGGGTTACTTAATATTTAACATCTAACCTTGAATTACAGAATATCTTACTTATGGTTTACATGATATGTAAGTTTATGCCTTTGTGAGAGAGACTCTCTTATGTATGGGTTACTCCATATATAAGGGTCTCTCACATTATCAATTGATAAGGAAAATTGATACGTAAAGGTAACATGAGTAATAAAGTTTCCCTTGATATAAAAGTGAATCTTGATATGAAAGTGTCTCATATTAACTTATTGGGACTTATGATAATTCCCCGTTATCAATCATAAAATATGATTCAATCTATAATTAAGAAAATTTATATTTTGGCTAAATATTATTATGGTTTATACAAGATTAGTGTTAGGCATCGTAAATAGGATATTTTTTTCCTAAATTATATATTAAATGTTTATAATAATATCTAATGTTGAATAAATAAATAGAAATCTTATTTATTTGTTTATTAATTGAAAATAAATTTTTATATAATTTTTTAATATAATTTGAAAATTATGTATATCTTTATTTAATATACAAGTTAATACTTATAAATTGTTAAACATGCATTTTTAAATAAAACATGAGATAATAAAAATTGAATGGGATGCAATGGTTATGGATTTAATATGTAGATGATGTATATTAATTATTGAAATTTATGTAGAATTAATTGTAGTTTTGATATAAAATGTTTATATTTAAATTATAGTGTCATTTATGAAGTCGTTATAAATTAAAAAATAAGGCCAAATATAAAAAGATTTTATAATTAAAATTTTGAATTGTTCAAAATTACTAATTTGAATTATTCAATTTAAATTACTATTTTGGGAAATTATTTAAACCACATCAATAATGAGTTTTGATATTGATTTTATAATGTTTTAAATAATATTTAACGCATGATATTTAGATTATGTTAATTTTTTACATAATAAAATCTATATAATAGAATATAAATAGTTTATTAATACCATATATTTAAACTGAATTCTATATAACGAATAATATGAAAGATTTGATATTAAGAAAGGAATATAAAGTGTTTATATTAAAAATTATTTAAGGTCTATAAGGTTAGATAAATTGTAAATTATTCATTTTTAGATTTATCTATGAATTACTCATAAAATGCTTATCTCTTGTTTAAATATATGAATTCATTATTTATTTATAAGTTATTCCATGCATTATTCATTGATATATATTTTTATTATGAATTTTGATTTATTTTTTAGTTTATAGGTGTTTAAACTATTTATAAGTTATTATACACTCTTCTATGGAGTTACATGCAAGGTATGATAGTTACTTTAGTTTCAATCTACCATGAATTTAGTTTATAATTAAAGTTATTAGCTTGAATCTAATTTTTGAATATATTTTATGAATATCAGGTATTAGAGTTATGATAAATTGGACTCTCTCTTGACTAAAGTATCCCTAGGTGGAGATAATTTTTGTTAGAAATCCGATTAGCTATGAGATTCACGCCTTGTTCTTTTGAAGTGGGGGTTGAATATATATGGATCCATGATTACTGAAATGAGGATTGCTGATTTCATATAATTATAAACCTTTACATAAAATGTTAATGTACCTTACGCATAAGATGTATTCAAATATGTGTAAATATGTTTTGATTCTATTTTTGGGTGAGTAACCCTAATTGTGACTTATGTAGAGAGTTACACACCAATATGGTTTGAACAAATTGTTTTTTTAAAGTAATGGTATTAAAAACTAAATCATTATAAGCATACATAAATAAAAAGGTAACGTATGATATAATGTGGCCAATTTTTATTCATTAGACTACTTTTTGTTACCATATTACATGGAATATATTAAGATGAGATTCAATGTTTGGATTAGTCATAGCATTTTAATACATGAATCATAGTTTATGATTCATTTAATCACATGTTTTTACAATTTTTTGTCAGAAATGATATACGATATCATAACTTGATGGTGAAATCTTGGGTTTCAGAAAATAGAGATTCATATACCAAAGTCAATATGGTATATGTCATAAACAATTATAGGCCCTCTATGATATTGACTATCATAGGTTATGATTAAACCAATTCTTATAAAAAATAATGTTTCTATAAATCATAAAATACAATATACCCTAAAAATGAGGATAATTAATATTTTAGTAAACTTCTTCTAGTTTATAATTTTTTTATGAAAGATAAGTTCTAGGAATTCTAGACAAAATATTTTTATTCCTCAATAAAATATTAAATATTCATATTAAAATATCATGTTTGAAAATACATAAAAAATAGTTATTTATTTATTTTATTATTCATTGATATAATGTTTATACATGTGTGAATTTTATGTTTTGTTTAATTTATGTGATAAATTGATTCTTATAAAATTCGTATGGAATGCTAAGTATGGTAACATAATATTTGGTTTTCCTCAATCTTAACTTTGGTTTTTTTATAAATTTATTAGCTTGAATTTATAAATCAAATTTAATTTATACTAATTTGGTGTTAGAGTATCGATGAAATAGAAATATCTATTTAGTAATGTATCATAGGGTAAAGGATCTTTGGGTTGGAATTATCACTTTCCTAGATACTTATACGTTATCTATAAATGTGGGGGTTAGATATCTATGTATAAAAACATAATATCATAGGGATTGTTAATTTCACATAATTTTATACCTTTACATCAATTATTTCATGTACTTTATTCATGGGATGCATTTAGACATGTGTAAATATGTTTGGATTCTATTTATTATCAGTATAAAAAATTGTGAGTTATCTAAACAATTACCCATCAATATGTTTTGAAAATATTATCTTTTTTGATAGAATAGATATTTCAAATCTAAACTATTAGAAGCATGCATACATAAAGGAATAAACGTGAGATAGTAAATATTTCTAGTGATGAAGTTGTTATGGATTTAATATTAATATAATTTATTTTAAAATGTTGAGACATTAAAACCCCTTAAAACATAAGTATGGAATTACTTCTAAAGAAAACACATGTCAATACCATGATCATCCAAACAGGTAGATTCATGCTAAATTTTGATTGTAGATGGATTATATTAAACAAGAAATGACTAAAATTGATAAACCTAAGAGTTATGTAACCAAATCCCACTATAATATTTGGATGACACTTATCTGGTAAACCCTATAAAATTGGACACCCTAGGAATAAGTTTGATCTTTTCCATATGATGGATTCAAGAAAAAAGTTTTCCACTAAACTATATAATATCCATATATGTTATGATTAACATGTTATATTACCTAAATAGCGATGTTTTGAGATGAAAACTGAAGTGTAATAAAATATTAGTGAAACTAGGATTTTGGCACACTAATATAAATGTTGTATGAGGTAATCATTTCAGTAGGAGTACTTTTATTAAAATATCTTGATGAAAAGATGTAAAACACAACACTCATCAAATAAATATTATACTATAGATAAATATATAGAACATAAATATGATATTAATTTTCAAAAGGAGAATATTAGTGTAAGAATATCCAAGGACTTGTAACTTAAGAAGCACTCATATGTAAGAGAAATTTTATATGTTAGAGAAACACTTTCCTGAAAAACAAAATAGTTGAATTTGTTCAACAGATGAATCTATATTCTAATGAGATTCCTAGAATGTGTATCTTAATGTTTCAAAGGTATTAGATACGAAATTTCCTATGGAAATTTCGGCTCTACTCACATAATTAATATTATTGAGTGTGTTAATGATGTGCTGACATAGAATATATACTCTAAGGATTTAATGGAAATATTATAATAATGTGAGTGAATTGAATAAATATTTACCCTATTATTCAAAAACTTTTGAGGATATATGAACTAAGCATATGATGTTCAGATTCTAGTGTTTCATTGATAGTACAAGTGGGTAAAAGTTCAAACTAGAAGAAGAAAAGTTAGTTGGAAAGTCTAAATGATGTTTCATAGAATAGTCAGTCTAGGCCATTAAAACTTTTTGGTAGTATCAGTAACAAAAATAAATGATTCCACAAAATATAGTTGTGCAAGATATCTGAATGAGTTTGAGAAACTCCCTAGAATGTCCATTTCAGGCATAAATGTTATAGGATCCAATTTTTTGAATTTTTAAGGGTTTGTGAAACCAACTATATGTTTTAAAAGTGTTTTAAATATATATAATTTTAATATAATAGGAATAATTGGTAGATCCTATAGTTTAAATTCTATTGATGAATCAAAGAGATGTTACATCAAATATTTTAATGTAAATGAATATATAAATTTCAGATGTATCAAATAAAGGGCGTGTATATCCATCCCACTTAAATTATTTGATAAGAGAAGTTTTTTTAAATAATGTGTTGTTATGAATAATATGAGATAATGGATTCAATGTACATATTTTATGATTCATCATATTCTATAACATATTTGGAAAATGGGAAAGTGAAAAAATGTTTTATGTAGGCTAAAAGTATTTATCCGTATTTTTATTATATAGAATTGAGGCACCAACACCATCAATAGAATATTTTAAGTTTAATATATTTTTCAAGAAAATTATCCAAACAAATACACTATCATATATGATATGGATATAATAGTTTACTTAATTAATAAACTTACTAATGTAAATCAATGTTATTTTTTAGAACAAACGAGTTTTTGTACCTTATAAATACATTTTAAACAAATTTTGTGTCTAAGAGGTTAGTAAGAGTGTTTTTTGATTTTGAGGAGTTCAATGTAGAAAAATTAAAATTATGATAGAAAAAAATAATGTGAATTTTAATTTATATCCTAAATAGTTTAGAGTATTTTAGTATAGAGATATGTAAATAGTTTCATTTCATTACTATAGGGAAGAGAATATCACTGTATCCTAAAGCAGTTTATGATGTGTTTGTAAAGTAATAATACAGATAGTTATATTAGTTTCCAAAAGAATTCATGGGAAATTTTGATGTACAAGATTCAAAAAATGATACTGATGAACATAGAAAGAGTTCTAAGTAGATAATATAAGTTATTAACCTCACAACATTTAATGTTTTTTTGTTAAGAAGTATGAATATATTTGAGCATTGAAATATTAGGAATGTGATTCAAAATCCAAAAAAAATATTCAAACTATTTTGATTCATATATGTTACTCACAAAAGATTTTAGTATGTGGGTTTTATTAGGTGGTCACATAAATATGTGGTAGGAATTATATATTATGTAATGAGTTTAACATAAACCTAAACGTGATGAAAAAATAAGCTGATTTTCTATTATACCATATATGATTTGTTATATATGATCTTATGTATGTTTTTTAAAATTATTAAAGAATTTTTTAACATAAAATGTATCTTTTTATATAGAAGTAAATCTCCACATTATCATTCATTCATGTTGGCTACATGTATTTAATGAAGATAAATTATAATTGTCCAATAAATGTTTGACTTTGAGTTATCCTTAATCTATGATCGTTACAAATTATTATGGGTTGTGATGATTTGTAAATATTAACATGAGTAGAATATTATAACCAATACAAATAGTTTTATATGATATATAATGAATAAAATCATGAGATAATAACTCCAGGATAATTATAAGGACTAAACCACTAAATCATATCACATGGAATGTAATATATTCATTGATATAGTTAGGGGTTCATGCTTATTATGAATCCCCATTACTTGAGTTTATATAGATAACTTGAATGAGAAAAATTATACTTTGATACCTTTATTATGAAGTCCTCAAGGCTTAGCTAATATAGGGGTTCTCGTGTATGTTTCTAATCATGTCACTAGATAAAGCAAAACCCTGATGGAATTTTTCAACTCACATAATGAGTTAAAGAAATATGGTTCAGTGATTGAGTTAGACTTAGTAAATGAATTTCCATGATTATTTGAGTGACATATGATGTTCCTAACTACTTGATTTAATAACATGTGATATATTCATTTAAAATGGTTGGTCTACTCTGGATATTCCCAAATGTAAGAGTTTTCCTATAATATAATGAAAAGATACATGTTTATTGGTCACTTTATGTATTGGAAAAAGGGATTATATAGATATACATATATTTAATATGATTCATATTATGATGGGCATGTTCATATGAAGATATGAGTATGTTTGATCAAGATCACACTAGATCCCTTTGTAGCTGAAGTAGAATCAATCTTTTTCTAGAGGCCTTTATTTTCTCACATCTATGAAATATAGATTTCATATATTATTTTATTTCTAAAAAGGACTTAGTGTTATAGAGTTAGACCATAAAATAAAGATTATTGTTTAGAAAAAATATTTTTTCTAAAACGAAGAGAGTTTGAAAAACCATATAATAAAGAGTTTGGATAGAATCACAAAGATTTGTGAATATTTTCATAAAATCACTATTAGATTTTATAGCTTGTTAGAGATTGTTGTAAATAAAAAAATGGGTATATAATATTAATAGATATACCATGAATCATATCTCGCGATATAAATATAATGTATATAAGAAAGTACTATATACCAATATCGTATAAGGCATGAGATATCACTATAATAGTTTATGATAAGCTTATGATACAAGCTATCAAGTGCATGGTTTTTTATTTTTTTTTATAGTTTCCTTTAGTTATAAATAAATGGTTTAATTCATTTATGGTGTGACAAATCATTTTAAAATTTCAGATGATAGTATTATCAATTGTCCTATGTCATGGGTAACACATATCAGCTAACATGTGATGGCCATCAATATTTGAATCCTTTCATTAAATGAATGGATCCTATATAAAGGGATAATATACCGCTATTAGAGATGAAAAATATTGTTAATCCTTATCCAAATATATCTCTTCTACTTAATTAACCATTTATATTTGCAGAGAAGGTGCTAGCACACATTTTTTATTTGGGGGCCCTCTCATAGTGTATGAGGATTTTAGTGTCTAGTTTCATGCATATGGAGGCAATTGTTTGCTAGTTGTTGCTCAATTATATTCATCAAGTAGACTTAATCAGGTTTAATATAGATGGTTCCCACTATAATAAAGTTATATTCATTTATGTGTTTTGTATTCTACATATTGATCCTTAATGATTGATCGAGAACTTTAAATTGGTTTCTTCCACTACTAAGATCATCTGATGATCCTCCAAAACCCATCAGATCTTCAAAAATTACAGGATTATCAGTTGAAAAAATTATATCAATGACATATATTAATGATTAAATGAGTCGATCGACTAATTTTGGACTAAATCAGTTAGATAAATGGATTTAATTCAAAGAGTAAGACAAAATTTCAGTAATGCTGATGTATATTTTAGGAGGAATACTCGATTGACTTTGGAGGATCTTCAATGATAAGAGGTATATAGTTGATAGGGAATCAAGGGTGTTGGCTGGAAGAGAAAAAATACTGAAGGAAGATGAATTGAAGAACCATAGAATGGGACATGGGATTTTGATAAATCCTAATATCAAACTGATGTTTAGCAGTGGTGTCATTAAATTATAGGAGTAAATATAGACTCATAAATGTTATCCTTGTTTTTTCCATAAAAACATCAATATTAGAAATATAGTGGATAAAGTTATGTTTCATATTGTGTTATTATAGAAAAATAGATCAATGTTGATGACTAAACCATAAAGCATTACATCATTTTAATGATTAAAAATTTCATTATCACAATAAACCACACCCCACAAAACTATTGGTCTAAGTCATTGGATATTAGCTACATGAACTTCTTATTTTATAAAAATTATTCAATATCTCCCACAAAAATATTCACACAGTATATACTTATTGAAATATTATATATAATATTCCCATTTATAACCTATGTAATGGAAACATAAGAAAATGGTGATATCATGCACATATTAAGGGATAAGAGATATATGACAACCAATATTTTCATTACAACTTAATAAATTATTTCTTATAATACAATACACAAATTAAATTCCAAAATATCTAAAGGAATATTTTTTTGGGTAATTAGATACATAACATAATAACATAAAACATAGATACAAATAAATTATTTAAATCATAAAAACATTCCGTTCTATTTCACTAATCTTCTAACACTACATGGGATAACCTGTAGACGTAAAGAAGAATGGGGAGAGTTATAAAACCCAAAAAGGGATTAATCAAATAATAACAAGATTAATGTAATACATGTGAGTTAATAAGAATATAAATATGAAATATAAGTGGTTATAATCATAAAATTGAACATAAAAGTATTATATAAGATGATAACATGAAGGAAACATAGGAATATTGAAACAATTTAAAACATGTCATTATAAGTATGAGTCCAGGATAATCGAAAAGAAACCATAACATAGTGTGATTAGGATAACCTATTGTTCACCATACATGGTATATAATAAGATAAAAACAGTATCCAATGCATTTTATGGCTATATAATTATGTTCCATCCCATCACATTCATATCATATACATACATAAGTGTTTTACATAGATCATTCAACATAAGAATTCCTTTCACCACTTTTAATATCATGATTAAGAAGTGTGTGTTAAATAACAGGAAGTCCAAAATAAATTAATGATATGTTAATTTAGGTGAATACATTTGAGTGGAAATGGGGATGGGTATTCACTACACAAATATTTTTAATGAAAAATCATAGGATAATTTTAAAATCATAATAGGTGTACATAAAGGTTTACAGAAAGGGGTGAAGGAGAGTGAAAGGTAGTATCTAATTTAATGGAAATAATAATGGAAGAAAATGGATTTGTAAAAACACATTACAACATTGAAAATTGGAAATCAAAAATCATAATTCAAATAAAGCACTTTAATAAAGAAGGGGATATGATCCCTTACCATGAGAGGGTGCTTTTAAAATTTTGGGATAATCTTATTAAGGGAATAGGAACACCTTTCAATAGATTTAAAGAGGAATATGGAGATTAAATTCAGGATCGATGTGATTTGAGGGAATAAGAGTGGGAGGATGGGTGGGTATTTATAGAAAAATATGGGGAATTCTTAATTAAATTTCTAAATATATTTTTTGGACTCTATAAGATAAAATAATCAAAACCACAAACCTTACCGTGTGTTTTAACCAATGTTTCTACCAAAGAGTTGTGGTATTGAATATTTAAAAATAAAATGAACCTAAATACTTAAAATAATACCCTTGGTTACATGGAAGTGAGTCGTTTTTTATAAATAATTGATTTTAAAACCTTAAAATAGAATATAGATTTTGGAGTACTCATTAAGGGTTTATTAAATTAATAAAATAACCTAAAAACATTATTTTAAAAGGGGAAACCTATATTTGTTTTTGGATACCCTCTATAATATTTATTACATCAATTCATCGCTATTCTGATGTCATAATACATACCCTATATTGATATATATTTACTTTTTATCCTAAAAAATTGACTATTTCCAAAAAATATGAAAACTTCACAATTGAATTATTTTGAAATGATAACTTCAAAAATAATATTTATTTGGACAAAATATATCTAAAAATATGATAATTTACTCTTTTAAAAGAAAAACCTTCATTTATTAAAAAATAATGGGTTTTTATATTAACAGTTTTCTGACCCCTTAAAGATTACATTGGACTTAATTAAATTGTATTATAATTTGTATATACATAAATATTATTTAATAATAGTATTATATAAAAATAAAAGTTCTTTCAAAATTATGGAATTTATCAAAAATAGTATGTTAATTAAAACTATACAATTTTGGTTTCTTCATATAAAAATATAATTTTCAATAACTAGTATATAATTGTAAAAATGAAAAGGGATAAACATAATAATTATTTTATTTGAAGAAGAAATAAGAATTCACACTACTAGGGTCTGGATACATAACCCTTTATTACACCAGTATACATCCTAAGGGTATGGTGTGTGATGGTGGGGTTTTCTTGGGGTGGTTTAACGAACATGGTTTGGGCAATGATCTCTATAAGCTCAATCTTCTCCCATAAATAGTTTTGTTCATGATTTAGTTATTCAATCATGGATTCAGATTGGTCATGGGAAAATCCCAGTGACTCTATCTCCCTTGAAAGCTTTGATAAATGGGATTCATAGTTTGTTATCCTACTAGTCATGGTTATTATTTCTTCCATTTATATCAATTGGAATTTTTCATAAACCTTAATATACTAATTTTAAAGGTTACTATACAATGAATATATTATCAATGATTATGATTATTAAATTCATTTTAAACCTGATAGGCTATAATAGTCTAAAAAAACCAAATTAGTGCATACATTTTCTATAATTACATTACTTAAAAATAAATTAATTTGTATAAAAAGTAAGTTTTATTTATTAATGTTTGGGTTGTTACATTATTACCCCTTCAAAGATTTCACCCTCATAATTTTTATTTCATACACTAAAATAGATGAGGGTTTTTTTGTTTCATCACCTCTTCCAGTTCTCATGTTGGTTCCTCAAAATTTTGGTTCCTCCAGAACACTTTGAATAGGTGAGTATTCTTATATCATTAAACTATATCTATATAATATAAGAACATAAATAGATACTACTCATATGAAAGATCATCTTATAAGGGTATAACTTATAGATTCAGTAAATCTAAGTGGTTTTCTTTATACTTACTCAATATGGATACATAAAACACATCATGTACATGCGATAGGTTAGTTTATAGTTTTAGTCAACAAACGAATACTCTGATGTGATCAAGGATCTAAAAGGGTCTGTTGTATCTAGGAATAAGATTTCGGTTCTTCCAAAACCCCATGAATTTATTCCATGTTTATATATTAAGGAACAATTTATCTCTGACCTGAAACTCTAGGTCACATCAATGATTGTTTTTTGTATATTTTTTGTTGACTTATTATGGATTTCATATGGAATTTAATGGTTTTAACCTTCTCTATTATATCTTAGACAATATTAGTTCCCATAAGCTTCCACTCTCCAACTTTATACCAACATGTTGGAGTCTGAAACCTTTTAATAGATAGAGCCTCAAAATGTTCCATTTGAATTGTCAAAATGGGAAATGTTTTTATGTGACAACTCTACTATGGAAGGGTTTTGATCCCAATATCCATGTAAATACATTGAAAATGATCTCATCACATCCTCTAGAGTTTGAATAGTTCTCTCATATTTAACATCCACATGAGGGTGATAAGAAGTATTAAATTGCATCTCTATATCCAACGTATGTTGAAGGATTCTCTATAACCTCAATTTAAACCTTAGATCTTGATAAGATATAATGGAGAGTGGTACTCCATGTAGTCTTACCACTTACCTTATATATTTCATGGTGACTTGGTTGAGAGAAAAATTATCCTTGATAGAAAATTAAATGTGCTAAATTTATAAGGTGACTGACTACCACCCAGATGAATTTATTTACTTTATATATATTGTGGAGTCTTATATTGAATTCTATGCTTATATTTTACTATTTCCATAATATTATGGGAAATGGTTACAACATACCCTTGGAATTTTTTCATTCAACATTGACTTGTTGGCATACCAAGAATCAAGATAAAAAATCTACAATCTCCCTCTTCATGTTATAAATCCATCTTCAAGAAAAGTTGAACTCTATAATATTCAATACATTTTTCTACATCACCTCATAATCATAATGGTCCACCTTTATCCTCTCAAGAATGGATGGTTTATAAGTTATTTGGGAAAGTTGTGATGAATAACCTTGTATTATTCCCAATTCCCTCATTTTCATGTCCAATAATATTGGATCCCTTTCAATCCTCATCATGGATAGGGTTTTATAATTATTTCTACTTCAAACATCTGGCACATAGTTCTCTTTACTCAGATGGTAATGGATTAACCACTCATAATCCTTGATCATATTTAACCACTATCTTTGGAAAATATTAGTATCCCTTCGTGTGAATATATACTTTAAGATTTTATGATCCATATATATGTTACAATTCCCCCCATAGAGATAATGTTTACAAATCTTCAATACAAAGATTAAGGTATCCAATTATAGATAATGCATTGGGTAGCTCAACTCATGGATCATTATTTGGAAAGAAGTATAAGCTATCTCTTTTCACCTTTCATGAGTACAAAACACATTACCTTTTTATAAACATAACTATAGATAAAAAATACTTTTGCACTATTGGGTAACATGAGTATATATTTAGTGATTATCTTATTCTTAAACTCTTTAACTCTCTCTTTTATTTCATAATTTTAGAAAAAAATCACCCAATTCTAAGTTACATTGGTGAGTGGGCTTGAAAATCATGAGAAGTTTCTCACAAATCAATGGTAGTACCCAAATAATGGAATAAATCTATGTATCTACATCATATATTTTGTTTTAAGCCATAATTTAATTACCACTATTTTTAAGGATCCACATATATTACTTTTATGGTGATAACATTCCCCAGGAATATATCTTTCTTTATAAAAAAATTACATTTATAGTACTTTGTAAATAAAATTTCATTTTAAAAAAGTCATCAATACAAAATTCAAATTATCCTAATGTTTCTCCTTAAATTTAGAGTATATAAGAATATCAACTATGAAGAACACAATTTTTTAGTTAATCCCTAAAACACTATTCATTATGTTAATGAAGATAACTGGAGAACTAGTTATTCCAAATGGAATAACTATGAACTTATCATGCCCTAAACATTTATGAAAATAAGTCTTAGTGATATCCTTATTCATTACATTTACTTGATAATGTCTCAATTGAATATCCACTTTAATGAAGTAATGGGTCCACATAGCTGATCAGATAGTTATCAATCCATGGAAGAGGATACTTGTTATTTATCGTGATGTTGTTGAGATCACGACAATCAATGGAGAGGCACATTGACCCATCCATCTTCTTGATTAAGGGGACTGACACACCCCATAGTGATTCACTTGTTCATATATACCCATTATCCATATTATATTATTATTGATTCTTTGTCTCCTCAAGTTCAATAATGTTCATTCTATATTGATTCATGGATGTTGTAATTTATCTAGGAATATTATTGATTGAGAACTCAACCTCATGACTAGGAGGATGACCTAATAATTCTCTGGGAAACAAATCAACATATTTCCTTATAATGATAATTTGAATTCGGGTGATGTTTTCCTTAGTCTCAATAATTTTTTCTAGAAATGATTGCTCAAAAGATAACAATATTCATTCTTGAGAGGATGATACCAAAGGATATTCCCCCCCCCCGTGAATGTTTATAGAATCAAAGAGTGATTTGTGATATGGAATGTGATTTCACTCTCTCAAAAATTTATGTTTTCTTTGTACAAGAAAATAAAACACATTCCTATAATAGAATCAAATTACCCTAAATGGAGTATCATAAGTTTTTATGGGATGTTCATCCAATAAATATGGAAGGTGGAGGAGTTATATACTTAGGATGCAATAATTTCCTCATTTTTTGTTTTCATTTATAACTATAATTCTATGTTTTTCTGTGGTGTTTTTATAATTCTAATAAAATTGTGTGAAATTATATATCTATAAAAATAGAAAAACATTATATATCCACTATCAATGAATTAATAAATTTAATTCCTATCACAATTTCATTTTTTGGATCCACCTCAATAGTTGGGATAGAATAATCGCACCCTTGATCTCCAGGCCATATAGGTTGTTTTCATTTAAAATACTTATCCTAGTGAATTGATTATCATAGTGTATCTATTCCTTTAAATTGAAATATTATACAATTGGATGAGGGTTGATATGAGAATTTACTTCTTCCATTATATTGGATGTTTTATGTAGAAGAAATTCCCAAGATGGGATCCCTCTCTTCCCACACCTAAAGTATTTCCTTGTCCCCTTTAGTTAATTTATAGGATTCTTCTTCCAACAATTTTGACATGTGAAATGTTAACATTATTACCCCAATGATATTTCTCCATCACTCAAATATAATTGATATCAATTATCCACTTAATGTCTCAAGACTCATGAGACCCTTGACATTTGTTGATCTTCATTTTGAATTTGAGGGAATATTTGACAATTTCCTCATAACTATCAATGTTATGAATAGGAGAATATTTTCGTAGACTCGTAAGTATCATAATACATAAGTGGCCAACTTTACTTTTTCGGGTAATAAAAAATCTAGATACATATTATGCAACTATCATGAAATTCTCCTCATACACCTATAAAGATTAATCATTATTCTATTTAAGGATAAGAAAATCCCTCTCCATTTTATGTCTAAAAGTGTGAGGAAAATATTTACAAAAAAATAATTTCCACAATTCTTTCCACTCCAAATCTTTAATATATTCTTTGAGATTTGTATTTTTGATCAACATACACCATTGGCCAATTTCTACCTCCATATAATAAATAGTTAACATAAAATTCTCTTTCATAGAGAATTTAATGATGGAGAATATCATTTAAATTGTTTTTATCCGTTTTTTGTGAATAAATGATCATAATATCCATTGAATTTCAGATGCCTTTATCACATAATTGTCTCAATTGTAAATAAATCTTTTTAGGGGGATGTGGGTGTTCCTCATGATTCATGTTTCAATTAATAACTTTTGTTAGTTGAAATGTATTTCTAGGAAGGTTCTGATTTGTACTCCGTTTGGGTTGGTAATATCATTTGGTAAATCATCACATTGCCCCTCACATTGGGTTTTGAAATAATTCCTCCTATTCCCATCCATTGACTAAAATAAAGGAAAATTTAGGGATGAAATTTTTTAAACTATTAGAAACTTAAATGGGGAACTATAAACATTGAAGGTATATATCATAAATGTTATACATTCCTTAAATTATGAATTTCAAGGTTTTATTATAAGTTATTTATGGTCCATTTCTTAATATAAAAATTTGGGAATTTTTTTTTCATCCTCATAATGGTTCATAAAGATCTTGTGAATTTACAAAAACATATCACCTACGAGTTTCAAACTAGGTGTGAAGCAAGGAAATTTTTTTCATACAATATGTTAGGATTGAGGCAAAGCCCAATTCACCATTTTTAGAGTTATTAACCCTAGATACAACTCCTCCATAGCCACATCCACTCGTAGTGGCCACATAATGATTTTTTACTAGTCACAACTTACTCTATGATTTTTTATATTTTAGGGATGCTATCCTAGGTGTAGTCTTACCCTAAGTATTTCACTAATGTTCTATAATGATAATCACAAAAAATAACTAAACATTTCTATGATTCAAATGATGAAAAACTATATTTTTATTACAACTTAATATATGATTTATTACATAAGGATACACATAATATAGTACCAAAATATCGAAAAGACTAGTTTATTTGTGTAATTATATACATAACATAATAACTTGAAATGGGGATATAAATATATTTTTTAAAAATTTCAAAACATGACCTTATATTTTATAGATCTTCAAATACTACACAGGATAACTTAGGGAAGTACATAAGATAGAGGTGAGATATAAAACCCAGTAAGGGATTAATCAATTCAAAACATAATGAAAGTAATAAATGTGATTCAATAGGCATATGAAAATCACATATAAGGGGTGATAATTATAAACATGAACATCAAATAATGATATAATATGAAAACATGAAGGCATCATAGGAATGTGAAAACAACATAAAACATGACATCATAAGCATAATTCAAGGTTAACCAGAAAGAGATCATTACATATCATGCTATTGATATCCTCTCATGCACTGTACATGAATTCTAATAAGATAAAAACATTACCCAATTCATTTGAGGGCTATATAAATCCAAGCCCACCCATCACATTTATATTATATACATGCATAAGTGTGCCACATATATCATACAACATAGGATCACATTTCATCAATTTTAATCCCAATTTTAAGAAGTGGGTTACATATATGGAATTAACCAATCAATGAATTATAAGAAAATCTATGTGAATACCCTTGAGTGGAAATGGGGATGGATATTCACTACACAAATGTTTGGAATAAAATAGTAGGACAATTTTAGGAGTATAATCGGTGTGCATAAAGGTTGATTGAAATGAGTGAATGTGAGTGAAAAGAAGTATATCATTACATTGGAATAAAGGGATGTGTAAAAACACATTAAAACATGAAAAATTGAAAATCAAATGGGCATAAAAAATAAAGTACTTGAATAAAGTGGAGGATAAGTGGATCCCTTACCTTGAGAGGGTGCTTCTAAAAGCTTGGTAGGAACTTATTAAGAGCCTAGGAACACCTTGGGGGAATTTATAGGGGGCTTTGTATATTAATATCATGATCAATATATTATTATTGAATAGGAGTGGGAGTATGGGTGGGTATTTATAAGGACCTAGCCTTAGACATCACATAATATATTATCTTTAGATTATAATTCACATTCTTTCATAGAAAAAGATGTTTTACATTTAGATTTTTATTTAATTATGTAATAAATATTACATAACAAAACCATATTTTACAAATTGGTCACTTATTACACTACTAGAAAAATGATCTATATCCACAGTATTATAGGCCCATGTATATCACTTAGTTTTTAGGGACAGATTAATTAAAACCATGCCTATATGGTTATTTGAATCCACATTTTTTATTAAACCGTCATAGTGGGATTCATTATCTCACTTGAGTATACTCATCTCTGTAACCCCCTATTACTCTCATGAACATGCCTCTCAATGGTCATTATCCACTCTCGCGACCCCTCCACTCAGAGACAACCTCTCCTCTTGGTGTCCCTCCACCACTCTCACAAACTCTCTTCTCTATGGTGACCTCTAGGTGGAAACCCTCCTCCACCCTCATTCCCTCTCCTCTCGGCCACCATACTACACCCTCACGATGTCTCTTCCACCCTCCTACCCCGATGCCGCCATCCCATGAAGCCATACCACCTCCCCGAAACTACTCCTAGGTGGCATAAACACATCTTCTTCTCGCACACCAACCAATCCAGCCTCGGGAAAGCCTACCCTGATTCCAACGAACTTCAGTTCACCATAGATTTATATTCCATCCTATCAATATATCATCGTGAATAGAAGCATCTTAATCTCAAACCCTAGAAGAGATGCTACGGTAATTATATTTTCTTTCTTATTTTCCTTTTTTCCAATATTACGTGTCATATTATGTTTAATATTTTAGTTCCTTCAGTAATTATATTTTATTTTATTTCTATTTTTTTACCATATTCAATCTCTTACCTTACACCATAATCTATTTTTGGGTGGAGAAATTTGATCTATAAAATAAACACTCTATCTTGATATACATACTTTTGTCTCTCAAGTACCTCATAAGTCAGTGTCTCTATAATTTAATGATTTTTTTTGAATAAAAAAGTCAACATTATAATTCACACTGTATCTTAGTTGAAAAAAAACAATATAATTAAAATTTTGAGTTAACTTTATTAATATAAAGAAGACAAATATTTTAGAATATCATGTCTATATATTCAGGTGTTATAATTTTCAAATAGGAAACAATTTTCAGAAGAAAAAGTTTATTGGAAACTATGCACCCATATTTTTTATATATTGTCACCTCCACTTCCATTCATGGGTGATATTACTTCACCAGGGATGAAATTATAATTAGAGAAAAAAATTATTATTTAGGGTGGATAAGAAATGAAAAACTCTTGTTTTAAATATAGAGACTACTCATCCACTTTTCATTAATCATAATTTACTTCATTACTTTTTTTAATCCCTTGAGTGTTTTGGTAATTTGAATTTTAATGATAGTGAATGTTTATTCAAATTCTATAAAATATAATAACCAGACACACACACACATATATATATATATATTCATATTCATTATAATAATGTAACTCAAATTATTTTGATACATGTTCCTTAAATCACATTAAAATTTTATAACAAACGTATGTATTTAACATTCAGTTCATGTATTTGAGTTTAGTTAGTTTAAATATTTTCTTATCCCTTTATATTTTCCTCTAATTTTTTAATAATTTTATTTAGTAACCAAATTAATATCAATTTATATGTTTAATTAAACAATTATTTGGGGTGAGACATTGGCAAGGCATGCTAGCTTGATTGAGAAAAGACACAGTTCATGATAGTAAAATTTTCATTTTTTGAATTAGTCGAATGTGTCATTGATTATTGATATGTTTGATGGATTTTAGATATCCATGGATTATTTTTTCTTTTAGAACATAACAATTGATATATTATTGATCCATTAATAAAAAGAAAGTTTTCATGGATTAGATCTCGAGTAGAGGCATGCATCATAAATTAAACATCTTGATGACCTTTTTCTATATATGATGTTATTAACCTATTAACCACATATCCATGGTTCTTACATTTAATTATCATAATTATTTTCATTCATATCTAAAATGTATTATTTTTATCATACTCGCCCACTTACAGTCAGTCTTCTTCCTTTATCCATTTACTTTTATTACAGTATCCTCATTTTTGTTGAATGATCCAATGATTAATCACAAGATCTATTTCGTTTTGATTTTCTCATATTTTATTAATAATTTTTAGTCGTTGATTTAGTTTCAAGTATCAAGAACCTTAAATAATAGTTCATTCCTTTACTTCAAAAACAATTCATAACTTATTTATATAAATATATGCAATGTATTTCAATAATGTCATATTTATAGGATTATATGAGAGGGTGGAAGGTCTCATAAGATTAAACTTTCTTCCTAGTTCTCACATAGGATTAAAATAATTAGGATATCATGTTAGATTAAATCTTTTTCTATGTGAGATGAACTAGGACACTAATATTATCATGTATGAGTGTGCTCGTGTATGATTAAAACCAAATGATTCTACATGCAAAGTCATCCTATGTGAATGATCTTCTGTTTCCTTATTATATAAACTTCAAGTGATACGATTCCCACATGAGGATAAACTAGATTAATATAAAAACCTCAGTTCTAAAACTTGATTCAAAACTACTCTAGTTTACCCAAATAAAGAAATCACCAATGAACTTTCACACAACATCCATCAAACGAACAAGGTATGTAAGAGATAAAATATTATATTTAATGAAATTCATATAGTAAGGATGATTTGGGAGTGTTCATACATGGAGAAATCACACCCATCATCTAATGCACATCGAAGCAGATCTAGAAATAAATCTTGGAGTACTGGAGGATGATATTCATAGTGTAGTATCAGTTAATATTATTCTTCCTTGAGAGGTATTTATTTCTCTGAGCTCACTCACAATAGCTCACAAATTATACACACTCATTAATTTTTTTTCTCTTCATGATCTATAGTTGTAGAGTTAGATTCACATTTATTTTTAGTCTCTATTTATATTTCCTTAAAAAGAAAGTTTATCATGTGAAGGTAAAGTGCATCAAATTCACAATACACACTACCACGATCTCCAAGAGATTTATTTTCTAAAAATATTATCTTAATGGGTAAAATAAATATTACTATTATTTTAATATTTCTCATTTTCTTCTTAGTATTTTTTTTGTGTCTGAATAAATCGTCCAAAAAATTTCAAATAAAAGGATAGATATTATTTTCTTAAAAATATAACTTTCTAGTAGCATAATTTTATCACATATTTACCATTGTATAAACTATAAAATAGTTTCACTTGAAGCATGAATCTTCATATTATAGCATGAGATTTTCAAGTAAAATTAGTACAAACTCAAGCTTGAGTATATACACTCTAGATATTAGCTTATGAACTCTGGTTTTCCCAACTATATGATGTCAGTCAGGACCTTACAACCTCTGATGGTCTTGACCTTATGAAGTATTTTCTAAAATATATGATGGGTTTTTCTAAAGATTATGTTCATAACCTCATGCACTACATACTAACATTTTGAGAATGTTATCAGTTATAATTTTTTTTGGTTTACCTAAAGAAATTTCTAGACCTCTTAAAATTACATCATAGGTTTCTTTAAATCACCCCCAACCTTCTTAAAACATCATCCTATAGATTTTAGACATAATTTTCAGTATCCTTCAAGCTAGATAACTTAGCAATTTATTCTATACTAATTAAACTATATTACTTAATTTTTTGTTTTTGTTTTGAATATTTTAGGTACTACTCTATAGGATGTCCACTACAGGTCAATATCCAACACATTTTAAAAATTATCTACTTCTTATAAAATGTTATAGACGAGTCATTTTCAAATCTAGAAAAACATGTAATATCTATATATACTAACTAAAAGATTCTAACGCCCCAACCCCAATTACCCAGAGTCAGTGCATTATTACATAACATTGGCATGATACAATGAATCATGGCTCGAAAGACCAATCAGTTAAGTAGCCTTAGAAGAACTAGATACATTAATAAGTTTTACATTTCATCATGAAAGAAAAACATCAACAAAATTTTTTCCCCTTTTGAACACTTATATCCTTATCTTATCCCTGAAATTCAACCATAAAATACATCTTCACATCCGAGAAAAAATAAAACATAGAAAGGGGTGAGCTGAGATGCTCAGTAAGGATAAAAATATAACATAAACATTCATAAATAAGCATAACTATTTAAGTAAATTTATAAGACTAAAACAAAATCCTTTTAATCATAAACTTCAGCATAATATTGAAAAGATAAAATCAAATAATTCCTTTTACTAATTCACATGGATATTTTACTAGTAGAATAATCACATGAAATATCAATAGCCACTTTCATAATGATGGAATGCATAATGCCAGACTTCATAACCACATAGTCAAGGGCTTGTGCCAAGACTACAAATAAGATTTTTTTCAAGGCCTTGTGCCAATACACTAGTTTTTCTCTTGAGACCTACCAGTGCATCGATGATCTATAGCAGGATCCACCCGTCACTTACTAAGTCCAATGAATTCATTATATGAAAAGGTTTAAACATAACATAAATATTCATATTAAAAATAGAATAAGAAATGTAAATACGTTATCTATAAACCATGAATGGTGTAAAAATAACACATACAAAGTCAAACATATCACATAACCTTCAATACAATATGGATGTTTTGTATCATAATAAATCAGCTTCAAACAAGCTTAAAATCCATCAAAGGATGTTGACATAGATGAAATCACAACTTTTTGAGAGAAATATCTCTTTCTATTTTGAAATCATTTAGAATTAATGTAATTATAAAAGAAATAATTTATTTTGAAATTTTTTTTATAATCTTGTAAGAGAATATTTGATGATGTTATAATGGTGGAAGATAGCCTCACCCACCGTATAAGTTAAGAAAACACACTTACCTTAATTTTGTTGAAAAGGTCATAGAGTTCCTTGTTTGGAAAATGACAGAAAGATTCCTTTAAAAAAATATAAGGTCAAATAAGGGTATAAATGAATTTATACAATCTTCTAGTAAATGATATTTTTTTTCAAAATACATTTTTAAGAAAACATGGATGTGAATGATAAAGAGGTCCCGATAGATACATAAAAATAACCTCAGATAATAATGAGATTGTGAAATTAACCCCTACCTTGTACCCTTACTTAGTTGATGGTATGTTAACCTCCTGTATAATAGTTAAAAAATTGTTATTAAATTATAAAATAACTATATACATAAATATGATATCATATATGATCTTATACTATTGCTTTGTTAATAATATTTTAGTAGTATCATCGTTTCGGGTGTTAACTGATTCATTTTCCTTTATATATATGGTTACTTAAGCCATATTTTTTATGGATAGGATGTAATTTATTCATATACATAATTATATTATGTTCATACAAATTATTTTTAATCATAAAATAAAAATTATTCTTGAATGATTACGATGGGGAATGAATCTCATCATGTTCGTGGTGATGGTAATCCGTACGTACGTACGAGCAACAATATAATTATATTGATATAGAAATCACATGTAATTGGATGGTATATCATATATAAAGAATCATTAACATTTTATATTTATTATTTACATCATTTATACTTATTATTATACCCATCCAAATAATGAAGTGTTTGAATAACAAACTACACCAAGACGTGGAGACGATAATCCGTACGTACACACGTATGGTGACTTTTTCATTTATAGGATGGATAGAATAATAAAAATGGTTTTACCATTTTTATAATAACATCACAGTATATAAAAGATACTGGAGTTATTATTTTATAATTGAAACAACAAAAAAAAGAGGAAGTGGAAGATGAAAAGAACTTGAAAGAGGTGATGAAATATTTACCTCTTATTCAGGTTCTTCCATTTGATTTGATCAAAAGGGCTCCTTATGTTGGATTTATGACCAAAGTAATGCCTCTAGGATGAATGGAGGAAAGTTGAGAGGATATTTGTCCAGGGATTTTCCAAGACAAAAGTCTTTGTATGTGTGAAATTAAGATAAGGGGAAGTGCCCTTTTATAAGAGAGGTGATGGTCACTTTATGAAAATCTTGAAATATTATTTTATAATAAAATCATATTTGATTTATAATGGCTAAAAAATGAATTATTTAAAGTATAAGGTGGGGGTGGGTCGAAAAAATCTCAAACAATTGGTTTTATACAAGTTTATGTCATCATATTAACCTTATCATTTAGATTTAACTCTTAGTTAAATAGTTTGTCATTTACCATGTCTCTTTGTATTTTTATATTATATGGATAATAAACATACTATAACATTCCAATAGAACAACATGTGTTTCATTATTAATATATATAACCTTATCTAAGTCTTTTTTACGAACTTTATATTTTAATGAAAATTATATCAATTAATAATATAATATTTGTTTTTAAAAACTCAATTTTTGTCAATTTTGACACTATTTAGTATTTGATTTTTTTGAAAGCCATAAATACTTTATAATTTCGAGTAAAATTTATTTAACCAACCCTAGAATGTCATATTAACCTAGAAAATTACTTTAATTCATTAGAAGTCTCAATTTACATTTATTTGGATATTTATAATATCGATTATTGTAATATTTTATTAATAATGTAATTACTGCATCATCATTGTGTCATATATAAATTAAATTATTTAATTTTTAAAAATTATAAATAAAATTAAATTATGTATGAAATCGTTTTATCTTTCTGAAGAATATTTATAGTCGAATTTATATTGTGTGTAACCCTATATTAAAAATGGTTTAGTTATTAAACACTAAATTTAACTCTTTCAACTCTTCTTTAAATAAAATAATAATTAATGTTATAATCTAATCCAAGTGGACCAAATAGGATCATATTTTATTTATAAGGTTTTTTCAGGTCTAATTATACTTATATAATAGAATTAGGATATGTGTTAGGGTAATTATGATATCATTTTTACCCTTAATTACCCTATTTATTTTTAACCGTGGTAAATAAAAGTCCAAAGTTATTATACACCAAAAATTATTTTCATATTATTGAACCAAATTTTACTTACTAATATTAACTGTGTCTCTCATATTTTTTAAATTCAATTCACAAAAGTGGTAAAATTAAGTTTTATACAAATTTTCAAATGCTCCTAGGAGGTGGGAAAAAGATGGTAAAACGTTCGATAAAATTATATATATATAAACATATTATAAAATGACTCCAATGAATTACATTGAACATATATAGGTATTATGTATATATTTTTAATTAAAATAAATTAAAATAAAATAACTAATTATTTAAATAAAAAGTCGGTTTTAACTAATAACGCAATGTTTTTTAACTATTCAATTGAAAGTTTTTTTAAAAAAAACCAAAAATTAACCCTAAGATAATTTCGATATTCCAAATCCAAAAATGAAGTCCATTTTGAAAGATAAAATTTATATAATTTAAGAAATTGGATATTATTATTCCTAACATCTAGTTTGATTGGTTGTGGTGCGTTTTAACTCAAAGTTGCATACAACACAAGCTATTGTGATATTGAAAGGGAAGCATACTGTGGAAGCTTGGGGTGTTACAAAAATCATAAGATGTAAGGGTTTATCACATAACATAAAATTTTTCCAAATAACTTTTCCAAAATAATATGTTAATTTCATTTTCAGGTACATTATTAGATTTAATATTCTTTACCCATTTAGATGTGGGATATACCCTCACTTTATATATTGGTTGGAAAACCATTCCATCGCCCATGTAATCCATGAAATAAATTATATTCTCATTAAAAAACAAAATAAAAAACTAATGTGCACTTCAATTCATCCATTAGATTTTTTATCAATACATTAAACTCCTTGACACCACAAATACATGTTAATATTTCTTTGTAAGTTCACCCTTTCTATCACATTATTAAATATAAATATAAAGGGAGGAAATTGATTTTCTCTATTATTGACCATATACGTACTGGTGAAGGTTTATTATCTTCTCAAAATAGTGTTATGAGAACGAAAATAACACCACCAACTTAATTTTTATATTAGTTCTAGATAATTACAAACTAAGCAAAGCATGATAAAACTATTAAAGTTTCTCCTCGATTGATGGCTACCCCAAAGAGATGATCTCCATGATTACTAACTATATAACATATTCTTTTGTCATGAATTTATGATTCTAGTAAATTTATGGTACTAATTTTGAGAAGAAAAAAAATTTATACTCCATGATGGATGATTATTCCACCTATATAGAAATTATCTTTGATAATTTATCATATATAATGCGTAACATTCAATTCCAATCTTATGGAATTCTTATTGATTTAAATTGCTTATATGTGTTTCTTTAATTGGTAATTATTTTTATTACAGGTAAATAGATTTTTTGTGAAACTCAATCAATAATGCTATAGGGTTGTGAGTTCACTCAACTAGGAAAATGACCCAACCAAAGGTGGATGTTGTTAATGTATTCCTATGTTGGGACATCAATCATTTTTTGACTCATAGAATTAGTGAGATTAATTTTAATTATCTAGGTAAATTCATTTTTCATGTTTTACTATTCGAGGATAGAGAAATGAGAAATTGTAATCAAATCTTTTGAAATTAACATTTTTATATATTACAATACTCTCATGAGTTATAAATCTAATCTAAATATGATACGTTATTGTATTATACCTCACAAAAAAGGTAGGAATTTAGTTTGAAAATATATACACCTATTAATCTTCCTATTTATATTGATCATGATTTTGGTGAGATCTTCATATGTTGACATAAGTATGAGTACCTACACCTACTACCATTTCAAGGAAAGAGGCCTTATGGAGAGATAAATTTTTGAAATCATATACAATATTATGATTTTCACTTGATTCTCTATATTTACTATAGTGAGATTCTTCCAGGGTGATGGGGCATCAGTGGGGTTATATTTATTGGATGGTTCATGTAGAGTGTTATTCTATTTCTGTAAGGATTATTTTTTTCTTTAATGTAATAACATTGATGTATTTTTGGGAAAAATATCAATATGTTTTTATTTTATATGAGTAGCATTGACTCTAAGTGTTCATGAATTTTATAACAGGAGAATTATTTTCTATGGTTGTGTTGGAAGATAGATTATAGAATCATTATAATAGTTTATCCAACCACATAATCTTTATATTACTGAATCTTGATCCGTGTATGATGAACCCAATTTGTGAATGCTCTTTTTGTTATATATTTTTCATATATCTAGAAATACTAATTAATTTTATGGTATCTTTTAATTTTTACCATGTGAATGTCAGTTTTGGAACATTATGTTACAATAGTATATTTTTAGAATTCAAGAGATCAGTTATCTAGACTAGATGGAACCCCTATGGTGTGAACCTTGGCTTTATAGTTCATTCGTTTACTTAAAAAACTATTCATAACATCTTTACATCAATATATTAAATTCCATTCAATAATATTATATCTTTTTTATAGCATAATCTTTTGAAACACTATACATTCTCAATAATATTACCTTCTTTAATCAATTTTTTGGATTTTAAGAAGCCAATGGGTTGATACGATGAGTGTTGTATTTATTTAAAATAGTTAATAAATTAAATAGGTAATTAAATTGTAAGTTTTAATATAAAGAAACAGTTATTTATTGTTTAAAAGGATAAGGTTTATAATATTTCATTCCCAAATAATGAAAAGTTAGGGTTTAAACAATATATTGTATCACTTGATGAAATTTTGATTCTGGATGAACCAAAATCATTTTAACCCATTACTATCTTATATATCGATGGAGATTTTATTAGAGCTTATTTTTGTAATGATAAGTGTTTAAGGTCAAGAAATGTTTTTCCAGAAGCACTATCCACCCTAGTTTTAGATAATGAATTTTAAAAGGAAATGGAATATGCATTCTAAAATACCAGATATATCTATATATAATTTTTTTAATTAGAATAAGGGAAAAATTTAATGTTTGGATGATGAATAATGGATGATGATACTAAAGAACAATGTAAGAGTTACTCAAAAGGATGTTGAGAATAATTTTATAGACATATAGAGTTTGAAAGTGATAAAGTATAATAAATTAGAAAATAAAAGTTTGTATTATAGAGTATGGAAGAAGATTTTAATATAAAAATGTAAATAGAATGATATCTATGATAATTATAATATACTTCTATCTAGATTTCGGATTTTATGTTAGTGATTTGTTAGATTAGCGAAAATCTTGTTTAAGATATCTATGATTCTGTAGGAGATGTAAAAGAATAATTAAAGTATATGTTGTGAAGAAACTGAAAGATATCATAGCTTATAAAAGTTTAGATATGGAATACATTAAGAATATCCCAATGTATAAATACTATAACTGTACACTTTGGTGAGGGTTGTCTATATGATGAATTTTTAAGGATGTTCTAGTATTTAATTTTGAATAAATAAACCTAGAATTTATTTTTATAAATTTAAAGTAAAAAATATCATTTTGTATTAATAATAAACTATTATCCAATATGTGATATTTTATATAGATATTTGATGATCTACAAAGTATTTTAAGAAATTTTTTTGTGGAAGTTAATATGCAATACCAGTTGAGTAGCTGAAGGTTGATCCCAAGGATACCAGAAACTGAGTAGATGAGGGGTTGGTTTATTGAATATATTAGTAACATTCATAGGTGAATGGGATTGTTTTGGGAATATAACTTCCTGATGTAACCACTTTAGAAGAAAATATAGGTTTTTGGTCCATATGATAGAAGGCACACCACAACTACCTTGGTCGCACTATGAATGTGGTTTTTGAGGAAATGGAAAATACATGGAGTACCCTATATGAATTAGATTATTCTATATATGAATTACGTTTTTTCATTAATATATAGTTTTTATAATTTGTTTTTCGAAGATAAATAGATGTTGTTCTATGAAAGACTATGTCCCACCATGAGATGGATTGCCCAAGATGATGATTGTAGTCATGGTGGGTAAATAATTCCCAAAAGGTGATCCCATAAATATTAATTTCATGTATGTTTGGAGCTAAATGGGTTTTCATGCTATAAATTGGTTGGAAAATATGTAACGAACAATTATTTATTAAATTGATCACAATATATGATTTTGAATATGGTTAGTCAAAGGAGTAGACCACGCTGCGAATGAGACCTAAAAAATATTTCAATTCAGGATATTTTTTAAGGTTTATAACATATAGAATAAATGAATGTAATTATATTTTTAGGACAAAAATAAAATAGGAGGTTCATGCCATGAAAATGGAGTTATTTCACGAAATGGTTTTTCTAGATTTAATGAAGAAAGGGTAAAACATGTAGTTTTATGCCAGCTGTTGGGGATGATTTGAGACAGTAGTGTGGTGTTTTTTATGGAATCCAAAGAATATTTCCACAGTTTAAACCAAGTATATAGACCTTTAGACATGGTTTACAACTATGGCTATAGGGTTGTGTGGCTGAAGCTAATGCCACATTTCAAAACACTCGCTATTGAATTTACCCAATAGCCACACCAATATGATCCACGGTTCGTTAAACCATGACAATTACCTATATCCACATTTTTAGGGTCTATAGACATAGTTACAAACTGTGGATATAGCCTTATTTTTTTTTTAGTGTTATCAATATCCATTTTTCCACTATATAAAATCTTTCAAAATTAAAACCTGATTTCTTTTCATGAAAAATATTCACGAATTTCAAATTGACTTCTTACATTACCTTATACATAGTTAAAACATGTTAATTTGTCTAATACATGAGATGATTAAAAAAATATTATCAAGGTACATAAAATAAAGAAATATTTTAGTCAACGGAAAAATAGTTACCTTTATTACATTATTCGTTGAGATTATGAAAAAATTCATTTCTATATGAAAAATAAACACTTTTTTCAAAAAAAACTTTTAAAACCCATATAAAGAACAAATAAAATATGTTGAAGACTTGGGTCATCATTTTAATATCACTCTTACAAATGGGTTAACGTTTATGGTTACACATAGAATAAGCATCTCAGTTACACATAAAATAACCATCACAGTTATAATTGGAATAAACATCATAGTATATTCCCATAATCTCTTAGGAGATACCTAATTTTCTAACTTTATCCCTTTACCCAAGAAATTAGATATATATAACAATATTACACTCCTTTTCTTTATAATGTAACCACCTATCCTCATAAATAATTCCCAAGAACCATAATAGAATATAGAGAATTTTGCATCACAATAATGTTCTTTTTCACACATATGAAAACATTTTTGGATATAAATATATCCATTCCTTTAAAATATTTTTTTAAAATAACCAAAATATACAGGAAGTTTTTTAATAAAATATGGAATCTTGTAAAGGAATCCAAAATCAAATAATGGTTATGATGAAAAAAAGGTTATTGCCATCATATATGTTAAAATAGGACATTTCTTTTTTTTCTTTTTTGAAAATAAAATAAACAAATTCCATATAATAATTTTTTTTAAAAAAATTAATTAATGAAAAAAGAGTCATAAAATATCCTTTATAATTATTTTATTACCATATAAATCCATAAAACAACATTAAAAATATGGATATAGAAGAAAATTAGGGTTTTCAATGAATCTTAAAAGATGATTTTTAAAATAAATTCTGTTACCTTAGTTCTAAATCATCAAGCATGTTCTTTATATTAAAGAATAATAAATTTCGGTTAATTATTTACTTAATTAATATTTATTTTAATTTTATCATTCCTATTATTCAATATATCTCCTTACTATATTTATTTATGTAATCAATTAAATTCACATCAGTTATTTTGATGATATTTGGTTTATAAGTCCAAAATGAATTAGGTATGTCAATTATCTTAAAAGTGGTCATTACTCCACTATATCTAGAATAATAATCATGAAATAATTATCATATATATATATATATATATATTTATTTTAAATCTAATGAATAAATATGGTTATGAAAAATAAACAACATTACAATCATGGAGATGGTAGGTCGTACATACGATTGAGTAACGTTTCCATTTTTTAACGAAAATTATGGAAATAACATAAGTATTTTTTTATATTTAAATAATTATAATAATATCATAAATATAATATATTTTTTTATATACTCATATATATAATTCATGCAATTTGGTGATGAAAAACGAATCACATCACTCTATGGAAGTGGTAGTCCACACGTATGCACAAATGTCATTATCATTTATCTGTGAATGGAAATGTGAGAAGTTAAATTATATATTATCTTTTTTGAATCATAAATATTTCATAAATAATATATATAATCATTAATTAAATCATTATAAACATTCATTAGAGAGAGTTATGGAAGATTAATTACATCTGTTTGTGAAGCGGTAGTCCTTCGAACACACAAAGGATGAATTCATCTCCCATTTCATTGAGGTTAGAGATGCATTAGTTTAAACCATTAACATAATAACATGTCCCAATATTTTTTATTCTTATGTTATTACTTTATCATGGTTGAAGAATATTTTAAAGAGGTGGTAGAATAAATAAAACTAAAACACGAGGTTACAACTATACCCCTTCTATGGAAAGTCTCATTTGATTAACACCTTAATCCCTCTAAGGTTGGTATTATGCCTAAAACCACTATGAATGATGGGAGGGATTATAGGAATGGATTTTTTTATTATTTACCAATCCAAATGGTTTGTGAAGTGTCCAGTAAATAGAATAAGAGATATCCTTTTATAAGATAGGGGAGGGGAACTCTTGGAAATTCTCATAATATTAAATTAATATAAATTAATTTTTAATTAAAAAAAAGGCTCCAAACAGATTTATTTATAATATAGGATGTTTATGGTACACAATAATATCATAAAATAAAAATTGGACATTTTTTTACTATGTTTTTACCCATATCATTTTTTTAACCCCTTGGTAACCGCCTTCACACTTACCAAGACAAGAAGGTATTCTACTCATGAAGGGTCATGATAGTTACTATAAATAAAAAATATCCCAAAAATGGAGCATGTTTGATATTATACACTATATAAAAATCAATTTTCATAATATAATATTTTCATTAATTTTATATCATTTAATAAAATTTTATTTATCATAAAATATAAATAATGTCAATTTCTAGAACTATTAATCAATTTTACATTAATATGATAAAAAACAATTAATTTTTTTAAAAAAATATTTTAATACATCCATAACATTTATTTTTCGTATATAAAATTCTTTTATAGCATTAATTACATAAATTTTAATACTTCTAATGTTTTTAATATCATTTATTTTATTTTTCCATTAATTAAATAATTACCGCGTTAGAGTTGTGTAAGCATTTTAGGAAAATAATTCTTCAATAAAAATTGAAAATAAATTCTAGTGATGAAAATAATTAATTTAAATATAAAATTTTTACTTATAACTAAAAATATCCTCTGGTTATACCCATGTTAAAAATATTTTAGTTATGAAAAACAAGATTGTGGCATTTTTTACTTTTCTTCACATAAAATAAGACAAGGGTCATAATCTTAGAAATATGGAAAAGAAGGTCATATAACCAAAAATTGGATGAGTATAGACTCAATTTACTTAATAAAAAAAATTTATTCAAGTGTTGGGGTCATTTTATTATATTTATCATTTTGTTTGTAACACTTAATTACCTGATTTACCCTTAACCGAAGTAACAAAAATTACTAAGACTACTATTCATTTTGAATAAAATAAAATGGAAGTATTAAAAAGAAAATAATTTTTTTATTTGAAATATTAAATCCATTTTTCATAATTAAAAAAATAGGATTTATAGAATTTAATTTGAAATCAAAGAATAAAAATGTGATGAAAATTAATTTTTTTTAGAAAAATAACCATCTAAAATATAAAATATTTTTCTTCTAAATTAAAGTATAAAATCCATTTAAAAAAATAATTTCACTGTTATAAATTAAAATGAACTAATTAAAATTTAAAACTAACAAAAAAATACAATTTTACTTTGTAAATACGTTTAAAAGAAAATAAAATTTTGGATTAGAACCATTATTTTCACAATTTATTGAAAAATAAATCTTTTTAGAAACATTTCAGCATTTAACCATAAGATATTTTAATTATGAAAATTATAAAAATTTTATTTATTTTAATATTTTTTGTTTTAAGCTACATAAAATAATTATATTATTCTCCGATAAAAAACAATCAAAAACTATTTTTGAAGAAATCATATATTTAAAGAATAAAACTGTTTTACTAAAATTAAGTGGTAATTTCATAAGAATTAATCAATAAAATTTTATTGAATTGAAAATTATATGTGTTTAAAAATTTATTTAATCATATTCAAACCTTCCAATTTAACAACAATGTTATAATGGTCATATTTAAATAATAGTGTTTCATGGTTCTTTTAGATTGGTGTCACGTATCGTATAAGTTATCAAACATAATGTCCTTATTTTAAAATTTAGAGATATTAAATTCTCCCCAATTTAATAATTAGTGACCTCACAATTTGAATTCAATCTTAATAACCATTTGTTTGAATTTTAAAAATACATTTGTTGAAATCCCATATCGTGAAAAGGGTTACTAAAACATCCAATTAAAAAGAGAAAGGGAAATATGAAGGTCCTATGGACTAATGCATAGTAGGATTATAATTAGTAGAACAATAGTGGAAATTAAAAACATTTACATTGAAGAATAAAGTAACTCCCATGGACTAATAGAGAGTGATATAAAACTTGGTCAAGAGAGAAATTAACCATAAAAAAATTGTAAATCTGTGATGGGTTAAAAGACCATTGATTTCTCAGTAAGAAAAGTAAATAGACAGTGTTTTTGTTTAAAAATATTTTTTCCAAATTTGATGAATTAATTTGTAAACATAATATGAATATAAGGAAATATACTTACCTGTCAATAATAATTTTTTATTATAAACATTTTCCACACAAAATCATATTTTTTCTCCAAACTATTAATATTCAATATGAATTTTTCATTCTTAAAGCACTAGAATTAACTTCTAATAGATTACATTTTCCAAAAAAGGTTAAAAATATATTCCTCATGTGGTTAGAAATTAACCAAAACTAAAATGGTTTGGAAAATATAAGATAATTCAAAAAATTAAAGAACCATCATATGGAGAAAAATACTTTAATTTACAAAATTCAATAGTAATTAGAAAGTTCAACTTAGGTTATTCAATAAATAAATATCCTTAAAATTCCATAAAATATCATAGACTAAGATTGAACCCAAAAATATAAAAAGTATTTTGTCACATAGCCTTCCCTAATTAATTTAACATTTATCTAAAAATAATATCAATCACTCTTAATGTCCCTTTCCAAAAATTATATCCCTAAATCAAATAATCTCTATGATATGGTTATCATTTCCTTAAATAACTTGAATCACCATAAACACTCATTAAAATAATATATGATTCCAAAATAAAATTGAACCTTTATTCCTAAAATAAGATTCTTTAATATTCTATTTACCTTAATCATATAATGTTCCCAAAGTAGTGAACTTTTTTTGAAATAAAATTAATCACATAATCACAAAATCACTTTCAATATCATGATTATCAATAAAATAAAACAATTATTACCAAAATGAAATGAAATTTTATCTTTCATATCATTTAAATAATGAAAAATAATTCCATATTGACCAGGCCATAATTTAGTCTAATGGAAGGCGGTGCACACTTTTCTCCCATCTATTGAGGGTTTAAGCCACTTGACCTTTCTAGATGCAATGGGTTTTCTCTTAGATTGCGGGTAGTCATTTTTCTAATAATATATCAATATAATACTTATAACATTCCCAAAAATATGATAAATATATAAAAAATTACCTTAATATATTCAATATAAAAATAAATGTTTTAACCTCAATGGTTATCTCATACCTTTAATTTTGCATCCCCAAAAATGTTAAAACCCATAAATACCTCAATATCAAAGATCATATAAATCCTAAAGGTTGTACATACCCTTAAACTTATGTTAAAAAAATTAAAATATTAGTCTTTCTCAAATAAAACATTCACATGTTAAACTTAAGGGTTAAATATTCCTCAAACATCAATAAAAAATGAATAAAAGGCTCCCAAAGTACTCCCATCCTCAAAAGTGTATTAATTATTTTATTCTTATAACCATCCTTAAATATACCATAAATCATTAATCTTTTATATATAGATATATTAATCATTCATAATTCTAAATAACCCATTAAATATGATTTAAAATATTTTTCCTTAAAACATATTTCCTACCAAAAATACGAGTCATGTTATATGATTAAACAATGTAAAAATATAATTTAAGAAATAATCAAGATCATTCATATGTCATTTGGTGTTTAGTCATCTTCAAATTTAATGGAATTATGTATTGAGAAATAGATATCGGTATGGTCTTGTTGATCCCATTCGCGATCCTTCCCACTAGGACATTGATATACATAATGACAATTATAACCATATTTAAAACGTTCAATGGATACCTTAAAAACGTATTTCCCCTTCACAGAGTTAATTGAATGATTCTTTTTTCATTGGTTTATTATTTCTTTATAACCTCCTTTACCACATATAAAACATCTTCTAATTATTCTTATAAATTTTCCTAGTATATTTTTTCTATATTTATGACATATAGTACATTGAATATTTTTTCCATTATGATCATTATCACATGAACTTCCACGAGGATTCATTTCTCTCATATTTGACGCATTTGGAAAAGCACCAAGGTTTATGTTGTTAAAAATTATTTATATAATATTAATAATAACCAAAACATTTCTCACTAGAGATCCCATTTTATTTGGTTTCTTGTTCAAAAAACCACCACATTTTCCTTCACATCCATTATTACTTTGGTTCATGCTAGATCCATCCATTTACTAAAACAAAAAAAGAGAGTGATAATATTTCAAAAAAATCCTAATAAACCATCTTATAGGGAGTATATACTCTAAGATATCCTTAACCATGTTATCCTAAAATATTTCTATTTATCCAAAATAACCTTAGTTATTTGTAACATACTATCCTTGTGGTTAGAGAGGACTTTTAACTTATGTTCAAATAAAATCCTATCCAAAAATGATATCTAAACCCTACTTTGATACTAACTATAAGGACCTGAACTTAAATATCACACAATATAGTGTCTTTATACTAGAATTCACTTTCATTCATTTCTAAATATATTTTAGGTTCATAGATTAAGGTAATTAGATCACAAATCTTACATAATAAAACCGTCTTTTATAAAGTAGACATTTATGATAAGTATCCATTTTTCCTAAAATATAAAACAATTAAAATAAATCATGATTTCTTTTCATGAAACGTATTCACTACTTTCAACTTGACTCCTACCTTTCCCTTACCCATCCTTAAACCCCGTGAATATTTTTTAAATCTTGGGTTTATCAAAAAAGATCAGTAAGGGACCTAAAATAAAGAAATAAATTATTCTAATTAAAAACATCAAAACCCAAAAAAATAATTAACTTTGTCACATTATTCTTTGATCTTATGAAATAATTCAATTCTACAGGAAAAATACTCACTTTTTTAATAAAAGAAACATTTAAAAATCATGGAAATAACTGATAAAACATTTTGGAAACTTTGATCATCATTTTCATATAATTCATAAAAATGGGATATCCTTTATGGTTACACATAGAATAACCATCTCGATTACACATAAAATAACCATCATAATTACAATTATAATAACCATCACAGTATATTTCCATAATATCTTAGGAGAATCCAAAGAGGTTAACTATACCCTTTTTCCCAATAAATTTAAGAGATAAAATGGGCTAATCTGCCCTTGGTTTATAACAAAACCACCCATCCTAATAAATAATTCCCAAGATCCATAGTTTAATACATAAAATATTGCTTCATAAAAATTTTCTTTGCACCCATAAGAAAAACTGTTCAAATATTCATATATCTATTCCATTTTTATAAACTTTTTGAAAATAAATACAATATAGAGAAGGTAAAGTTTTTAAAATAAAATATGAAATCTTGTAATGTAATCCAATATCAAATATTGGTTATGTTGGAAAAAAAGTTTTTTGTTTCCATATACATTAAAATAGAATATTCATTTTATCATTTGTAAAGAATATAAAAACATTCTGTAAAAAGATTACTTTATAAAAACATAGAAATAATGAAAAAACGATACATAAAAACCCGTTTATAATCCCTTTATTTCCACATAAATCTATAAAATTACATTAAATATATGAACATGAAGAAAAAGTGTATTTTATGGGAAATATTAAAAGTTTAGTTTTAAAATAAACCCCTTACCTTTAGTCAGAATCGTCACATATATTCTTTATATTCCTACAAAATAAGTTTTTTGATTATTTAAATACAAAATAACTCTTCTTAAGTTTTATTTTTTATTCTATTCTATCTCTTACCTTGATATATATATTCACTTAATCAATTAACTTCACATCGGATGTTTTGATGATATTTGGTTTACAAATCCAAAATCACTAAGGTATGTTGATTATGGTGAAAGTGGCCATTACTATATCATATCCAAAATAATAATAATGATATTACAATCACTTTTATACATAAATTAATATTTTAAATATAACTATTAAATACATTATGAAAAATTAATTTTTTTAAAATCATAGGGACATTTGTTTATATGTATGCATGATCAACACTTCCATTTCTCAATGATCATTATAGAAAGAATGTAAGTATTATTTTACATTTACTTAATAATTATAACATTATAAATATCATTTTATTTTTTAAAAATATAATCATATTTATCATCGATGTGATGTGTTGATGAATAACAAATTACATCACTTCATGGAGGTGGTAGTCATTACGTATACACTAACGACATTATCATTTTTCAGTGAATGGAAAGGTAAAATGGTAAAAGAAATTTTAAATTTTTAGAACGATAAATATTTCATGAATATAATATATAAATATTAATTACATAATTATAACCAATATTTATAGATGGTGAGGAAAAACGAATTACATCGGTTCGTAAGGCGGTAGTCCCTTATACGCACAAATGACGAATTCCTCTCCCATTTGTTAGAGGTTAGAGATGTATATATGTAATTACATTAAAATAATAATATATCCGTAAATTGATGGTATTGGTGTTCTTATTTTATCATTGTTTAATAATATTATTTGGAGATCGAAGATGAAAAAAAAAATCCTTATGATAAAACTATACCACTTCTTTAGAAAGTCTCCTTTTATCAATACCTTAAGCCCTCTAAGGTTAGTATTCTGCCTAAAAAATAACTCTTTAATTATAGTATGTATTTTACGAAGGTATTTGGGTAATTATTAGATTAAAAATGGTTATTTAGGTATCAAATAAATATTAGAAGATACGCCTCTTTATAAGAGAGGGGAGGGGCACTCTTGGAAATTATAAAAATATAAAATTAATATAAATTAATTTTTAAATAAAAAATGATCCGAACTAATTTATGTTGAATATAGGATGATTATAGGTCTAAATAATCTAATAAAATAAAAATTGGACATGTTTTTACTATTGTTTTTTCCCTAATCATTTGGTTTTAACCCCTCATTAATCCATTCACACATACCATTAAAACAACGATTTTAACTCTTTGAGGGTCAAGATAGTTACTATAAATTGAAAACCACCCATAAATAGAACATTATTGATATTATACACTATATAATAATCACGTTTATTAATAAAATATTTTTTAAAATTTAATATCCTTTAATAAAATTTTATAAATTATAAAATATTAAGAATTTCAATTTCAGAACTATTCATTACTTTGACTTTAATAACTTAAATAATACAAGTGAAATTCTAAAAAATATTTTAATACATCCATAAATTTCATGATAATATATAATTTTTTGTATCATAATAATCATCTCAAATTTTAATAATTTTATTATTTTTAGTATCATTTATTTTATTTTTCCATTAATTGAATAATTATCATATCGATGTTGTGTAAGATTTTAAGGTAATTAATTCATTACTAAAGATTAAAAATAAATTATCATGATGAAGATAAATAATTTATATTTCAAATTAATAGTTATAAATTTACATATCCTCTAGTTATACCCATGTTTAAAATATAATAGTTTAAAAAAAGTGTTTGGCATTTTTACCATTATTTATAGAGAATATTATAAGGGTCATATAAAACAATATTAGATTAGTATGGAATAAGTAGACTCATTTGATAAAATTCCTTCATGTTTTGGGGTAATTTTATTTTCCTTTTCATTTTTTAACCCTAAATTGTCCCTGATTTACCCTTACCAGAGGTATCAAAAATTACTTTGATTTTTATTAATTTTGACTAAAAAAAATCGGCATATTTACCAAATTTTTAAATTTTGATTCAAAATATGGAATGCATTTTTTAAAATTCAAAACACATTTTTTTGAATTTCATTTAAAATCAAATTGATCGAATGCAATAAAAAATGGGTTTTCAGAAAAAATAAAATTTTAAAATATAAAATGTTTTTATTTTAAATTCAAGGATAAAATACATTTAAAAAATAATTGGATTATTTTAAATAAAAATTAACTAATTAAATTTTAAAAATAATCCAAATTATATTTTTACTTTGTAATTTTTTTTAAAAATATTTTTTTATAAAAATATTTATTTCACTATTCATTAAAAATAATAATTTTCTTAACAAATTCAAAATATCACAATGAAATAATTTTTAATATTATAATTTTTAAAATAATATTTATTTTATCAAATAAAGGTTTTAAAAGTTCATGAAATTAATTATATTATTCTCTCATAATAAGAAATCGAAAACCGTTTTTAATGAAAACAGAACTATGAAGAAATTAATGGTTTTACCAAAACTAAGTTCTTTTAAATAATAATTTATCAATAAATATTTATTTATTATAAAGTTTATATATATTTTTAAAAGTATTTAATATTATTCATACCCTCTATTTTAACACCTAGGTTATAAGAGTTATATTTAAATAATAATATTACAGAGTTTGTTTAAAATTTGTGTTTCAGGTCGTACACACTATTGAACATAATGAAATTATTTTAAAATATTGAGATATTAAATTCTCCACATTTAATGAATTGTGTCCCCAAAAATTTAACCCATTCTTGATAACTAAAAGTTTTCCTTTTCAAAAATACTTTTGTTGAAATCCTACAACATAAACAAGTTGAAAAATACTTCCAATTAAAAATAAATAAAGGGAAGTAGAAATGTCATAAAAAATAACTCATAGTAGGTTTCCAAAATAAAATAAAATTAGTTAGACTTAGATACATGGATATGGAATAAAAACATAATTCCTAAGTATTGATAGATTATTATATAGAATATGGGTAAAAGAATTCAAACCACTAGGAAACTATAAATATATGATGGGTTAAATGACCATTGATTTCTCAGTAATAAAAGTTAATGGGTAGTTTTTTTATTTAAAAGTAATATCCCATAAAGACAATGAATTATTTTAATTCCTAGTCTAATAACATATGTAAATATATATAATTTTAATGTATAATTTCATCCTTTAATCATTGTTTTTTCACGAACTCATCTTTTTTCTCCAAACAATGAGAATTCATGAAGAATTTTTCTTGCATGAAGAACTAGAATCATCTTATAGTAGATAATATAATGAATAAAATGGTAAAAATATATTACTCTTATCTTTAGAAATTAACCAAACCAAGATATATAAGAAAATATAATAAAATTACAAAAATGGATGAACCATCATACAAAAAAAACCTTAATTTCCAAAATTTAACAGTACTTACAAAGTTCAAAATTGATCATTCAATAAAAAACTATGATTATAATTCCACAAAATATTTCAAACTAAGATTAAAAAAATAAGAAATATTTGAACACATAGTCTTCCAATATTAATTTAGCATTTATCTATAAATAATATCAATCATCGTTATTGTCTCATTCCAAAAATTACATGCCTTAATAATATAATCTCCCAGATTTGAAAATAATTTCCAAAAATAACCTGAATCACCATAAAGAAACATTGAAAAAATATATTATTACAAAAGATAATTCAAATTTTATTCCTAAAATAAAATTTGATAATATTTTGTTTACCTTAATTATAAAATTTTCCAAAAATTGTGAAATTTTTCTAAAATAACATTAATAAAATGATCAACAAGTCACATTAAATATAATGGTTATCTTTAAAATAAAACATAATTTCCCAAAATGATCTTAAATTTTATCAATAATATTAAAAAAATTATAATAATTTCGTCCAAAAAAGGACATCACATAGGTTAGTGGTAGGTGATACAACCTTGTCGCCCTTCAGTTGTGGGTTCAAGCCTCACAAAATTTCCAGATACGATGGTTTTTCACCAAGACAATGGGTTTCCATTTTTATAAAACTATATAAATACAATCCGTATACCATTCATAGAAATTTGATAAACATCCTCAAAAATAATATTAATATACTTAACATTAAATAAATTCTTTAATATCAAAGGTTATCTCATACTATTCATTTTGAAAACCCAAAAATATATTAACCCATAATTACCTCAAAATCAAAGATCATATAAACCAGAAAGGTTATACATACTTTTCAACTTATGTAAACATAATGAAAATAGAATTGTTACTAAAATAAATTTATCAAATGTTAAAACTAATGGTCACATATACCTCAAACATTTATAAAAACTAAATAAAATTCTCCCAAAGTACTCCCATCGTCAAAAGAGTATTAATTCTTCCAAACTTATAATCAAATATAAATCAAGAATAAATCTTGGATACCTTATATAAATATTAAATGTTTTACATAATCTATTAACCATGATTTTAAATCTTATTCCTTAATACTTATTTCCTATAAACAAAAATATGAATCATGATCTATGATTAAACAATGTTAAAACATAATCTATGAAATAATCCCTACAATTCATATATCATTTTCAGTTTACTCAAATTTAAATATGATGGCATTAATTATTTCTAAAAATATATCTATACAATCTTTATGATCTCATTTATGAGCCTTCTCCCTAGGACATAAATTTCCATAATGACCATCTTACACATATTTAAGATGTTTAATTGATACCTTGGGAAAATCTTCTTTCACCTTCATAGAGTTAACTTAAAAATTATTTTCTTCCTTGGAATATTATTTCTTAATAAACTCCTTTAATAAATATAAAACATCTTCTCATTTTTTAAATACATTTTAAATGGTGGTTGTCTCCATATTCTTGACACATATTTTGTTGAATATATTCACCTTTATGATTATTTTCACTTAAACTTCCATATGGATTAATTTAACTAATATTTGATGCATTAAGAAAAACAAAAAGGATCATGTTATTAATCATTACTTCTAATATCTATTTAATTATAACCACAAGAGTTATAAATACAACCCCCATTCTATTTAGTTTCTCATTTATAAAACCACTACATTTTCTTTCACATATATTGCCACTTTAGTTCCTAATGAATCCATATATTAACTAAAACCAAAAAGTACAGTGTAACTATATCAATCAAATCATAATAAACCATCTTATGGGGATAATAAGAACAAATATATCCTTAACCATTTTATCTTCAACTCTTTCTATTCATCCAAAATAACCATAATTTTCCAAAGCATACTATCCTTGTGGTTATAGAGGACTTTTAATTTATGTTCAAAATAAAATCCAAACCAATAATTATCTAAACACTACTCTAATACCAACTATAAGGACCCATACTAAAACATTACATAATCTAGTGTATTTAGACTAGAATTAACATCCATTAATTCCCAAAGATATTTTAGATTTAGAGTTTTACATAATTAGGACATAACTCATACATAAAAAACCATATTTCACAATGTGGACACCTCTGATCAGTACATGTTTTCCCCCAATATAAAACTTTTAAAATAAAATATGATTTATATTCATGACAAATATTTATGTCTTTAAACATGACTTCTTCTTTTTCACTTACATATCCTTAAGCCCTTTGTAAAACAATTTAAGGCATGGGATGAGAAAAAAAAGTTCAGTCAGTGACATGAAATAAGGAAATTCATTAGTCTAAATAAAATCATGAAAACCAATAAAATAGTTAGCTTTATCACATTTTTCTTTGATCTTATGTAATAATTCATTTCCACATGAAAATAAACACTTTTTAATCTAAGGTAACTTTTAAAACCTATAAAAATGTAGATAAAACTTGTATGAAACTTTGGGAATCATTTTCATATCAATATTACAAGTGGGATAACCTTCACAGTTACACATAGAATAACCATATTGGTTGCACATAAAATAATCGTCATAGTTATAATTATAATTGCCATTATAGTATATTACCATAATCACTTAGGAAAATCCTAATCGGTCAACCACTTCCCTTTAACTTATGAATTGGAGAGATATAAATGGATCACACAACCTTGGTTTATAATATAACTATCCATCCTTGTAAATAATTCCCAAGAACCACAACAAAATATATAAATACTTGTATTATAAAAATGTTCATTACACCCATAAAAACATTTTTATATATTGATATATCCATTCCATTATAAAACACTTTTTAAAAATTACCATTATATAGGAATGAAAGTTTTTTTAAATAAAATATGTAATATTAGGATCAAAAATCAAATAATGGTTGCAATGGTGAAAAATGTTGTTGTTGTTGTACTCGTTAAAATAAAACATTCCTTTCCTCTATTTCTAAGGAACGCCAAAAAATTCCATAAAAATATTCCATTTGAAACCCTCTTAAAGAAAGTATAAAGTGAAATGAAATTTCTTTTATAATTCTGTTATTTTATTATATATTCATAAAAATAACGTTAAAAATATTTATATTGAAGAAAAAGTGAGATTTAAGGGAAACATTAAATAATGATTTTTAAAATAAAGTCCTTTACCATTAGTCTAACTCATCACGCACATTATTTATCATTATGAATAATAAAAATAGGTTAATTATTTACTTTCATAATAATTTTTCTCATGTTTAATATTACATTTAGTTTATCTATTACCATGATATATTTATTTACTTAATCATTTAAATTCATGTCAGGCATTTTGATGATATTCAGTTCATAAGTCCAAAATGAATTAGGTATGTTGACTACGTTCAATGTGGTCAATACTACACCATAAAAAGAATAAAAATAATGAAATAATTATCAATTTTATATATAAATTATACTTTTAAATCTAACCATTTAATATGTATATGAAAAAATAACTACATTGCAATCTTTGCGGTAGTATGTCGTATATATGCATGAGTAACATTTCCATTTTTCAATGATCATTAAGAAAATAATGTAATAATTATTTTATATTTCAATAATGATCATAATATCATAAATATTATATTAATTTTTTAAATATAATAATATATATCATTAATGTGATATGGTAATGAAAAATATCAAATCGCTTCGTGGATGTGGGAATCCATGTGTACGCATGAATGACAATATCATTTTTCAGTGAATGGAATGGTAAGAAGGTAAATTATATATTCCCATTTTATAATGATAAATATTTAATTAATATAATATACAAATATTAATTCCATCATTACAACCAGTCTTGAGATATGGTGATGGAAAACGAATTACATCAGTTTGTGAGGCGGTAGTTCACCGTACACACAAATGATGAATTCCTTCCTCATTTTTTGGAGATTAGAGATGGATATTGGTTATTACACTAAGATGATATAATATCCTTATATTTAGTATATTTTTGTTTTTATTTTAGCATGTTTGAAGATGATTTAAAGGATTTTTGAGAATAAATAAATCTAAAACATTCGTTTAAAACTATACCTCTTAATTGGAAAGTCTCCTTTGATTAATAACTTAATCCTTCTAATGTTGGTACTCTTCTTAAAATAAGAACTATAAAATTATGGGAGGTATTATAGGGAGTTATTATAAAAGTTCTTGGATGAAAAAAAAATGGATATTGATGTGTGAATTAAAGAGTAGAAGAGATGTCCTTTTATAATAGAGGGGAGGGACACTGTTGGAATTTCTCAAAATATTAAATTAATAAAAAGTCGTTTTTAATTAATAGTAGCTAAAAAATGATTTAATTAAAATATAAGATTATTATGGGTTTAATTAATCATATAAAATAAAAATTATATAAGTTTTTACTATGTTTTTTATTCTTATAATTTGGTTTGAACACCTCATTTACTCCTTTCACACTTACCATGACAATAAGGGTTTTTACAATATGGGGGTCAAGATAGTTACTATAAATGGAAAAACATGTTGTAAATAGAGAAGGGTTGATATTAATACCATATCATTATCACTTTGATGAATCTATGATTTTTGGAAATCTTATATCATTTAATAAAGCATTATTTATTATAAAATGCCATTAATGTCAATATTTAGAAATATTCATCAATTTGACCATAATAATAATAAGAAAAAAAGTAAAATTGAGAAAAACAACACTTAGAGAAAATTTAATTTTTTTATATAAATTTTTTGGATCACATTAGTTATCTCAAACTATAATACTTTTAATATTTTTGGTATCATTTATTTTTTTTTCCATTAATTTAATAATTACTCCCTTAGTGTTGTGTACGAATTTAAGGGAATTATTTATTTGATAAAAATTAAAAATAAATTTAAATGATAACATAAATCAATAATATTTCAAATTAATAATTATAATTGAAATTATACTCTGGTTATCTCCATGTTAAATTTTTTATAGTTTTTAGAAATAGGTGTGTAACATTTTTGATATCACATTATATAAAATGTGATGATGGTTATAATCATATCCAAATTGAACACAAAGTTCATATAACCAAATTGTGGATGATTATGGATGAAATGGAATCATAAAATAGATTTTAGGAAAGTATTGAGGTCATTTTATTGCCTTTATCATTTTAATTTTAATCCTTAACTACCTTATTACCATTAAACAAGGTAATAAAAATTACTATGATTACTATTTATTTTTTCAAAAAAAAAATATACATTTTTACCAAATTTGGAACCTCTAATTCTAAATAAGGAGTCCATTTTTTAACATTTCAAACACATAATATTTAGAAATTAATTTAAAATTAAACGAATAAAACATGATGAAATTTTTTTTTTAGAGAAATGACTTTTTAATATATAAAATGTTTTTATACTAAATTCATGTATAAAATCTATGTAAAAATAGTTGTATTATATTAAATTAAAATAAACTAATGAAATTTTAGTACTAATACAAAATATAATTTCACTTTTTTAATACTTTTATATAAAATATAGATTTTGATTGAAACCATTATTTTCCCTAGTCATTGAAAAATGAAACCTTTCAGAAAAAGTCCAAAATTTCCAAAATTTCCAAATAGGCTAATGTTTATATGTTCATTTAGAAAATATTATTTATTCTATGAAATAAGATTTCTAAAAGTTATAGAAATTAATTATGTTATTAGGTTATAAAAACTAATTGAAAACAATTTTTAAAGAAAACATATCTTTGAAGAAAAAAATGGTTTTACTAAAATTTATTACTTATTTGTTATGAATTTATAAATAAAATTTTATTGATTAGAAATTTTATGTATATTTCCAAAATTAGTTAATCATATTCACACCTATAAATTTTACAACTATTTTATAACAGTCATATTTAAATAATAATAATTCATAGTTCATTTAAGACTGGTTTTTCATGTCATACACATTATAAAACATAATGTCCTTATTTTAGAATATTAAGATATTACAATATTTATATAAATAGAGGGATAATTCCTTCCTAATTTCTAAACATAGGTTTTTGACACTATATGATAAAATAATATAGAACATAAAACTTCCTGTGGGTTTTCCCATTCTTTCTAATAAAGAGGATAACTTTTAAATATTTCATAATCCAAAGAACTAAAATACTTAAAATAATACCATTGGTGATGTGGTAGTGATTAATGTCAACAAAAAATTTATTTTAAAACTATAAAATTTAATATCGGTTTTGTAGGATTTATTAATTGTTTATAAAATTAATCATATAACCTTAAAAATAAATTATTTTAAAGGGTAAACCTATATTTGTTCATGGATACCATTTATAGTATTTATTACATCTCTTTTAGTCTATTATGATGTAATAATACATTCCGTATATTTATACCATACTTAATTTTTACCCAGAAAAAAAAAGTCCCAAAAAATTAGGAAAAAATCACCATTGTATTATTTTTATGTAATGATTTCAAAAATAATATTTATTTTATGAAAAAAATTCTCCAAATTTGTGAATTTACACTTTTAAATAAAAATCATCATTTATTGAAACTTTTTTTGACAACAATAGTTTTCTGACCCCAATAAAGATCATATTGGAATTCATTAAATTAATTATCATTTTTATATAGATAAATGTTATTTAATAACATTATTAAATGAAAATAATTTTTATTTCGAAAATCATGAATATATAAAAAAATGTGTTTTAATTAAAACCATATAATTTTGTTTTCTTAATATAAAAATCTAATTTTCATCAACTCATATATAATTGTAATGATGAAAAGGAATAAATAAAATAATTATTTTATAATAAATAAAACATTCAAATTCATACTAATATGGTCGATATTCATAAACCCATATTACAGCAGCATACACCTCAGGATAATGTGTGGGGTGGTGGGGCTTTCTTATAGTGGTTCAACAAACATGATTTGGGTCATGATCTTGATAACTTTGAACTTCTTCTATAAATAGTTTCATTCATTCTTTAGTTGTTGAATATCATCTTGGGATTAGTTAATAGAAAATAACAATGATGCGATCTCCCTCTAAATATCTGATAAATGGGATTCATCGGGTACATTCCTACTAGTTGAAGCCATCAATACTTCCATCTATGTCCATTAGAACTTATCATAACCATTAAAACAAAAATCCTAAAACTTACATACAATGGATATATTATCAATGAATATTATTTTTTACAGTATTTTAAATCAAATAATATATAATAGCCCAAAATAACCAAATTAGTACAGAGCTTTTCTATAACTACATTACTTAATAAGTTATTTATTATTTCAAAAAGGGAGTTTCATTTATGAATGTTTGGGTTGCTACAAGATAAGTGACATCAATTGAGTCAATATTGGTAATGATAAATATGATCACAAAGAAGTCAGTAAAAAAAGAACTTGTTTTCATTGAAACATAATAATGAAATCAAACCCAAAGGATTAAGAACATGGTATGAATATAAAATACTTTCCTTAAAATAAAAGTGTATAATAATATAATAATATTAATGAGACATTGATACATAACTTATTAATGTTGTACAAAAATAAGAATATAAAATCATAAATTATTTCAAGGTTAACCACCAATATATTCATAACATAGTTGACTAAGCTAACCACCTATGTCTCATAACATATTGCTTTGGGATAACCAACCATTTCCCATAACCTAACATCTCCTGAGATATAAATCTTTACCCAATGCATTGGATAAATATATCAGACCAAACCATCTCATAATGATAACCATACATATTTCTTCCATATAAATATGATTATATTAATAAATAAACCATTATATGAACAACCCAAGAGATATAAATTGGTTTTAAGTGACCACATATCCTTTTATATCACTAAGAGTGGGAGATAATCATTTGTACTTATTGTTATAATTTTTTCCTTGAAATTAAACTCAGTGATTGATAAAAGTCTCAATCCACTCTTTCTTGAATTCCCACCGTCACCCATTTGTAATCCAATGAAATAATTATAAATAAAAAATTATTTTTTACAAGTTTTATTCACATTGTGGGTATCTAATTCTTGTTATTTTTATATCTATATGGTGACATAGATTTTATCTATATAACAAAAGTATTTAAAATATATTATCCCACCTGAAAATACTGAACACAAATGAGTATAGTGTATTCTATATCCTGAAAATTATGGATAATCAACCAATTATTTTTTGTTCTACTATATTCTACATTATATGGGAAGAATTATTAATGATGGATCTCTCCAATATTCCTTTATTTTTATGCTTCTCTTGTGTAAACAAGATCTTCAATGCACCCTTGGATTTATTAAAATCACAGTAATATTTTCCTCTTCAATAATAGTTATTTGAATCCATAAATATGATCAATATTACCACATTCACATCTACATTCCCTTAAACCTTTAATAATGATCAACTAATCCATGAGAGCATGAAACCCCACATAATCTACTTCCTTCTAAAAAAAATCATACCTTAGTATCCAATTATTATTAACTCAATGTAGAAAGTTCCCACCAGTCTATATGTATATTTATCAAATATTCATCTTCATATTTTTCTTCTCCTTCCACTTCTTCTGTGCATATGTCTTTATCTCCCTATATCACATCAGATTATTGTCACTTTAACAAACATAGTGTCCTATCCAGAATAGCAGTGTCATATATTCACCACTGAATATTCTCTACTATTTCTTCCACACACACAAACAAACATTATACAAAAATTCACCACTATATATTCTCCATATTCCTCTGAAGACTTATTTCCATAATTTAAATATGAAAACATTCCTTGACTTGTGATAGTGAAATATTATAGTCAATTCTATTTTAAAGAAATCCATAAAAATTGATATTTTTATACTCCATTAGTGAAACCCCATGTTTTTATGAATTATTATATTTGTAATGAATTAATGTTCATTTATATATTGTGTTATAAAAAACACCAAGTTAATATTTCACTACAAGCAACACTGGGTTAGCTTGCGTAACACATAACACTAAGTTCTAACAAAACCATGATATACTATTAATATTATCATTAAATCATGGTTGTTATAACATTGAAATTAAATTTAGTGATATGGATAGAAATATATAATTTTCAAATATTGTGTGTAATTTTTTCAAATAAAGAAAACAAATTTATAAAGAAGTACTTTTTTTTAGAAAAGCCTTTATATGTTTTGGTAGTGCAATTTTTAAAAAAATGATTTTTACTTCCCTTTATGAAAATTAATAAAAAATTAATTTTTCACAAATTTATAAAATTAATATTATTAAAGAATCTTCAATTTTTTAATCATCTTATCAAAATTAATTAAGGGTCTATTTTTGGGGATTTTTTGAAAATTTTTTATTTTTTAATGAATAGGGAAAAATACTGAATTTTAATTAAATACTTCCATTTCATTTAATTTTTATTTAATGTTTTATTATATTTTAAATTTGTTTTAAATTATAATTATTTTAATTATATATAAATTAATTAAATTTAGGTCATTATAATTAATTTCATATTGAATTTTGATATAAACATTTTTGTAAACATTTAAACATTTCTCTCTAAAAACCAGCTATCTCATCACATTTGAGGGATTAAATTTAAATTAAATTATCCCACTTATATTAATGGAATTTTGAAAAAATAATTCAATATTTTTAATAATAATAATTTATATTATTTAATAAGGTAAACTTAATATTTAACCAAAATGAATAGTCAAAATCGAAAAAATAATTTTCCCAGTTAAGGTAACAATGGGTTTACTGGGAGGGGGGGTTAAAATAAGAATATAAGGGTTAAAATTGTAGCACCCAAACAATTTTTACACTTGAAAAATACTTAGGTTTGGTTGACCACTGGGCCTTAGGCATGCCACCCCATACACCAAGGCTACCAACTAGCAGGGAGGGTGTAAAGAGGTGACGGTGGGGTGACTATAGCCTCAGGTGATGATAATAGTAATCGTACATATGTATAAAACATAATAGAAGAAATAATATAAAATAGTAGGACCAGTAACCCAAAATAGTAGAAGAATAAATAGACAAAAAAATAATTTACAAACACAAATATACCATTTATAGAATAAAACACCAATCGTAGATATTGAAACAAAACATGCCACATCATATTAGGTTGTGCATGAACATAAGCTAAAAGGGTCACCAGTGTATCACCTAAGTATATACATAGTATAAGAGTGATGGAATAAAATAAATACATAAAATTATACTCTAGTAGATGCAAGAACCCAAGGTCCTTTCCATCCATCCCATGCTAAACAACCTAACATGAACACTAAGGCCCAACTCCTGAGCTTAAACCCTTACCTCTTCCCAAAAGCATAAGGTATAGATGATTCTAGAAGGTCCTATGTTGGGTGTGAGGAAAATATCAGTAGGAAACCACCAAAAAATGTCAATACTACATCTATAATAATGCAGGTGTATCTGAAAATAAATATAACATAACATGAACATCATATAAATAACATGCTTCCCTTATGTTCAAAATCCATAAAGAAGCAATCACATACTTCATCCAGCACTGATACACCATGTTCCCCCAATTATATATATCATATAGTGACATTTATATATATATATAATTGTGGTGGAGAGGATCCTTATCATAAATCCCAAGGCATCCCTTAACGAGGAACATGTTGGAGGGCCCTTAGGCCCACCCTGTAAAAGTAACATTGACACCTTATTCCAAACAACACCTACCATGTCATAATCAAATCACCTACATCCCAAGGGTATTCCCAAATAGGTACCTAGTCCCTCAAACCTCGGCTTAGAAAACCCATTTCAAATCATAGATTGACGTCTGAGGTATAATGATATTTATCCTCTAAATAATAAACACCATTATATCAACAACCGATATCACAAGGAATGATGATATTCATCCTCTTAAATAATCTTGGACCAACGACATCAATATACAGTGAGCATAATCCCAAAACTGATGGTCTCAACATCGTAAACTAATTGGGAATCACCTTCCATGTGGATTTCTATGGAAATAACCTTCATCCTCTTTGATGTTCAAAACTATCATAAGTCACAACTAATGGATGCCTCTACCCACAATAGTGGTCAACACCACTTCATCATATAAGTCCTATTAGTGTGTACATAGCTCTAACAACGCAACATCCAATCATGGTGAGTGGAAATCACCAAAAAAGTACCTAAGACACATCATCCTGACAGATCATGACAATGTGACTATGTCTCTCATCCTGATAGTCATCACCATTGTGAAGTCTCGAGCCTTACCACCAATCATGATGATCTTATCACCTGAAAATGACAACCATGTCAACCAACCAGGTGATCACATCACTTCATGTACCTTGAGACTCATACAACATTATGAACAAGATCACCTCAATACAGGTCATCATCACCACATAAATCTATAGGCCAAGCCCTTAATTTTCTCATGGAACCATCACAACCAATACATATAATTCAATTTAATTTAAAGAACCCACCTGGACAAACCTTCCAAAGTGGACCAAATCCTCTCATTTGGATTGTACCATTTATAGTACAAGATGATCATTCACATATACATCCCATGTGACCAATTTAATAATTAAAAGAATAGTGTTAAATTTTATAGGGTCTCTCTCAGACATCCCAACGACGTTCTCAAGAAAGTACCCCTAAAACATGAGTGAGATTAAAGAGAAATCTAGGCACAATCCATCAATCCATCCACTGGCCTGAAGTCCTTCATTTTTTATTGATTTTTTGATAATACACCTTTCAAGGGGTGAGGTGGAACCCTTACAATGCCTGTAGGAATAATTATTACATGGCCCTGTAAGCCTTAGAGGAATTCATTTCCCATAGGCTTCAAACATTACATATAACTCAGACTAACTACTTGGAACTGCTCCTCCCAGCATCTTTATCGTGAAATTATCTCTCCACCTTCGGATGGTTGTTTGGATAGGCATCTCATGCATGAACATGCTTGTCCTGATGGCATGTTCCACACCCTCTCATTCTTGCAATCATTGTAGCTTCTGTTGTGGTGAAAGCTCCTTTCTCATCCTCCTATAGAGCTTGTTCCTTGTAGTTTGTCTGGTTTGTATCTGCACTAAAGGTGGCCCTAAGGCCTTGAGGTGGCCTGAAGGCCTTACTATCCTAAATTATTGGGTGGCCCGAATGACTTAATGGACTCGAGGACTAAATCGGTGGCCCGAAGGGCCAAATGGGGGAGAATTCCTAGCTGCTATAGTACCAAACATTTCCTGCTACAGTTCCCGCTACAGTGCCTACTACAGTACTACACAGTTCCCACTACAGTACTGCTACAATACCTACTACAGTACTGCTACAATACTAAATTTTTTTCCTCTGCTTGGATTTGATCCCGGGTCTCCTGGATGCACTTAAGAGTCCACACCAACCGGGCAGAGGCTCATGTGAAAAATCTAGGCACTAACTACCTTGTATTGGTAGAACTTTTTTCATCTGATATCTGCAACTAACTCGAGTTGAATCAAAAAACATCATCATTTTAGATGAACACTCTGAAAATAGGTTTAAAATTTAACAAGTATTTAACACACCATATGGATATAGAGAAGGATAAAAGAGTATAATATATCAAATCTATTAATAATATAAACTCATATCCACCAATAAATTAAATATTGAAGTTCTGATGAAGAACATGGCTCAAAACCTAAGGGAGAATGAAATGTGGGGCTCCCCTCTGCTATGTGTGTAGGTGGTAAACAAAAGAGGAGGAAAAAAGATAAATAAAAGAATGAAAAAATTTAAATATTACCTCTTTAACTAAAAAAGATGGTTCAGCTAATCGATCGCCAACTATGCTACACCCACTGTCTATGCACCACACCTCGTACAATTGCCCAACATAGTTTTCCAAAATTAGTGAAAATCATGTGGGAAGACTCTCCTAAAATAGCATAAGACCCTTTATGGACACGAAAAAACTCCTTTATTATTTTTCAAACCATGTCCCATGAAGAGGGAGGGCCTCATTGTTACTCCTAGGAGACGAAACATTTTTCCATAATTGTGCGTCTAAGTCTTCACACCTTGAAAAGTAATTTTTTCTACCGTTGTCGCACCTGAAACCCAGTAGAAAGCCCAAGGAATTTTCTTATCCTCTAAAACCATCTAAAAATTCCTTGAGTATAGGAAAATATTTTAATTAGGTTCTAAGGATTAAGAAAGGAGTTGGTCTGGCCACCAAACTCCAAATATTAAAACGGGTTGAGGAATTTGGCCCGCTGCAAAAAAACCCGAGGCATTAAAAAATTACTATAACACTCATAAAATTCTTATAATATGGCCATATTTCAATATTATCCTTCCCAAGTTTTAATCTATGGTAATTTGGAAGAATTTTATAGGAAATTAACTTTTATTTTGGATTCTATTATAAAATTACGATGTAGTTTCCAAGTGGGTTCCTTCCCCCAAAATATAAAAGGCCACCACTACCCTACACTTATTCACCCCTATTTATACATATAGTCTATAAAAAGCCTAAAAAATTCCCTCTCCAATATCCCCAACCACGTTATAGATCTTCTATTCTTCCCAAAATACAAACACTAGGGTCCTTAATAAGAGATCCAAAAGTGGTGCTTCAAAGTAAAGATATTTGTCTTCACTAAACTCCTTATTGTTCCAGATTATATTTTGTATTAAATATTATAATATAATAAAATTATTATATCATATATATTGATATGTTATTATGTTAATGTGATAAACTAAAACCATCTCCACTTCCATCAAATGGGCTACAAAATCATCACTCATGTGTACGACATACTACTGCCTCATGAACTGATATCATTTGTTTTTCCATTACCACATATCAAGGCTACATGTAATGATGGATCTATTATTTATATATTATATTGATGATATAATAATAATTATTAAATTATTATATCAAACATAACTTCATACTCCCCATTTTTTTGGAATACGATAACGTTGCTCATGTGTACATGTGACGACTGCCTTGCGAAGTGATTTCATTTGTTCACACTCTGTAGGGTGTTGAGTCAATAAAGATTCCTTAGGAATTTTACATTCCTATATGTTTTGAAAATCACAAACACTCAATCTCAAGGAAAATTATATTTTCCCTAAGATTTATTTTAATAAGAAATATTTTCCTTCCTTAAGAAAATTCTCTTTTTACTCAAATTTTCCTTAATAAGGAAATTTTTTCTAACCCAAGGAAAATTTATCCTTAACTATTTTTCATTGTTCATATTTTAGTTTCTCTGAATATAACTATTTTTATTACTAAGTGAAACATTCGGTTTCAAATCTAAAATCTTGGAATTCGATAAATACATAGATATAGAGTATTCTGTTTTTAGGATCATAATTCAAGTTCTGAATTCACTGAAATTCAGGTTCCGAATTCTCTAAAATTTAAAATACGAATTCTCAGAAATTTAGGTTCCAAATTTATGAAATTCAGAATCCAAATTCTTTTAAATTTAGATTCTGAATTCTCTTAAATTTAGATTCTGAATTCTTTAAAATTTAGAATCCGAATTCTCTGAAATACAGGTTCCAAATTCTCTAAAATTCAGAATCCCAATTCTCTAAAATTCAGGTTCTGAATTATCTAAAATCCAGGTTCTAAATTCATTGAAATTTCGACTCCAAATTCCCCTGAATTCATACTCTGAATATATCTTAATTTAGATTCCTAATTCCTTATAATTCAGACTCTCAATTCCTTAGAATTCAGACTCCGGATTCCTTATAATTTTGGTTATGAATTCCTTATAATTCAAACTCCGAATTCCTTAAAATTCAGGTTTCCAATTCCTTATAATTCAGACTCCTAATTCATTAGAATTTAGAATCTTAATTACTTGGAATTCATACTCCAAATTCCTTAGAATTCCAACTCTGAATTCCTTAGAATTCAGACTCCGAATTCTTTAGAATTCAGACTCTGAATTCCTTATAATTCAGGTTCCGAATTCTTTAGAATTAATACTCCAAATTCCTTAGAATTCATACTCCGAATTCCTTGGAATTTAGACTCCGAAGTCTATAGAATTCTGATTCCAAATACCTTAGAAAACAGAATCCAAAAATCCATGTAATATAGACTCTGAATGTTTTCCTATTAGACTCTGAACATTATTTTTCCTTAGACTATGAAAAATAGATTTGATAGTGCAACCATATTTTACTTACCCTTGTTATAGTTATGAAATGATGTTGTGAATTATGTTTCTAACCAATATTTGTTTGAGTGAAATGTGTACAAGTCCCTTCAAGATTCAAGGAAAAATATGACCATTGGATGAGGGATCCAACTATTGGGAAAATGACTATAAATAGGAGGTCATTTGAATGAGCTCATAACTTTAACTTTTTATGAATATTATACAACTTTAAATATTCCATGCTGCTAAATTGATTTCTAGAGAGAGAGACACTCATAACTTGTGTGTATTGAACATCTTGTTTAGCTTGCTTCATGTGACTCCGATTGTTGTTGTATACAATTAAGGGATTTCGAGGATATGAAGACAGAGGTGTTGACTACTTTAAAGTTCTACGAATTCCTTGATAAGGAAGAATGAGGTGCCAACTACTTTGAAGTTTGGGGGCTTCTGGGGATAATAAGATAGACATGTCGACTACCTTAATGTTTAAGGACTTCCTTGATAAGTAAGACAGAGGTTCCGACTGCCTTGAAGTTTGAGGGCTTGCAGGGATAGAAATACAGACTCCGATATTCTTATCGAGGACTTACCCTAGTGTGGGTAATACAGAATTTCTTGAATGTATAAATCAAGGGACCTTTTTCCAAGGTTGTTGGATACCCCACTCTTTGATTTAAAAGATTTATACTTGTTACTTGTATTGTTTCAAGTTTGTTTTCTACTGAATTTTGATTATTAAGGAAAGTATAACTATATTATACTTTCTAATATTTTTATACTCTGATTTGTAAGATTCTATATGCTTTTAGGTAGAATATGTGTCCTTGTAAACTTCTCTTAATTTTCATTTCTAGAACCATATTTCTATAATCTAGCAAGTTTGTAGGACTAAGAGGTCTTGTGAATTTAACTTTTTTAACATTGTTAAACAATAGAATGTTTTTTACCATCTTTAAAAGTTCCAAAGGAATTTTCTTTAAAGTATAAAATTCACCCCCACCCCTCTTGTATATTAAGAATCTACATCATATTTTGATCCTAGAATTGGTTTCAGAGGATGTCTCTAAAATAATTATATTCACATATAAATTTTCTTGCTCAAGTTTACTTTGTTCTATTTTTCATTTCTTGGGATTTTTATCCTTGTTTACAAACTTTTGATAGGAATGATTGTGAATATTGGAGAGATCGTATGAAGACTTTTGTCATTAACACTAGAGTGGAGATGTTTTTAATTATTAATGAAGATTGAAATATTCTTGATAAGGAAGTCATAACTTTTACTAATCAAGAAAAGTAAAAATGTCAACTAAACTACAAGGTATGCCATACTTTTGTGTTCCATAAATAGGAATATATATAGCCAGATTTCTTCTTGTGAAACATATAATTTTATTTGGAAGAAATTAGAGGTTACTCATTTTGGAACTTCCAAAGTTATCGAAACTAGAAGAGCTATGCTTAGAGAAGAATATCATGGATTTATACTTCCTTTTAGAGAACCAGTGTGCAACGTACAATAGAGGTTTATGACTATTGCTAATAGTTTACAATCTATGGGTTAAAAATGTTTATATGATAAGGCACTTGTGGACAACATTATAGATATCTTTCCTAATGAGTGATAATCAAAGAGAATAACTATTGAATAGAGTAGGAAAGTCTCATAAATTACTCTTGATGAGCTTTTTGGAACTCTTATTCAACATGAGACAAGAATGAAAATAGATGCTGATATAAATAAGAAGAAGAATGGAAATGGAAGTGTTTCTTTTACAATTACTTCAAATTATATGAAATCCCAGACTCTTGAAAGGGTTACTAGATCCAACCCAAATAAGGTCATTGTTTTATTTGAATCAAGTGAAAGTGAACATTCTCTGAATAAATTAGATAATCTAGATTGAAGGATGAACAAGATAGTTGGGAAGAAATAATTTCAGTATAGATATAAGAAGAAAGAAATAAAGGACAAGAAAGACTCAGAAGTCACTTTTTAGGAATGCAAAAGAGCAGGGCATATAAGTCCATATTGTCCAATTCTTAAGAGAAAGGATAGAATGGAAAAGCATTATAAGAGGAATAGAAACAAATATTATAAAGCTAAATCCAAGATAGTTTTGAAAGCTAATGACACCTAGAGTACCAGTGGTGGAGACTCTTCTGATTAATCCTCAGAGTATGATTCTTCTGGTCAGAAGAATCTTGGTTTAATCGCCATGTTACCTGTTGAAAATCATTGTTTAATGGCCAAGGTACTCAATAATGAATTCATAACCAATGTATACTTGAATTCTAATTATAGTGATAGTAAATATTAGGAATCCTCAGATGAAGAATCTTCTTCTGATGAAGATAATACTTTACCTACTTATGAAGAAGTTTCTAGGTTTGCTAAGCTCCCTGAGAATGAAAATTATAAAGTCAAGAAAAATCTTGACAAAGAAAATTATAGATTTTATATTCTTACTAAATAAGTATCATCTCTTTCTAAAGATCATGATAATAAAATTTATGATTTTAAAAGTATTTCAAAAACCCTTAAGGAAGTTAATTATAAGAAGGATAAACTTTCTATGGATCTAGAAAATTTAATTTCTAAGAAAAATGTTATGGAGCCTAACTCTAGTGCTGAAACTAATGTTTTTGAGGATAAGAACTTAATTATTATACTGAAGTCAGAAATATTTTCTTTTATAAATTGTTTGTCAAACATTACCTTAGGTAAGGAAAATTTTGATAAGATGTATTCCAAAATTTGACCTCTAAGGAATAATTCTAGATTTTTCTATACTCATTCAAAACAGATTTTTAGTAACAATTATTTTATACCTCAAAGTGCTCCATTCTGCACTAAGTTTCAGTGTGGTGGGCATTGGAAAAAATTGTTCCTTAAACAAAACTCAGTCTTTAGGTTTTCATAATTCTTATTTTTCAAAGAAAATGTGGATTCCTAAAATTTTTCTTTATGAAGTTTCCTGATCCAAGAATGTTTGGGTTTCGAAAGTCTAACACTCTTGTTTTCAGGAAAGTAAAGATAGTACCAACAACAATACATGGTACATGTATAGTGGATGTTTCAAGAACATGACTGGTAACAAAAAAATCTTCGAAAAGATTATCAAGATTAAGGGAGGAAAAGTAACTTTAGGAGATTATGATCAGGGAGAAATTATTAGTATTAGTAATATTTTATTTCTTGAAAAAACTTTGATTTCAAATGTTTTATTCATTAAGGGTCTTAGGAACAACCTTATTAGCATAATTAAATTATGTGATTAAGTTTACCTTGTGAATTTGAGGAATGATAAGTGTTTAGTACACAATTCCAAGGAAGAGTTTGTTAATTCTTCCTATAAGAAAGATAATGTTTACAACCTAAAAATAGAAGTCCTTAGGAGCCAAGATCTACCTTGTCTTAGTGCAATGGAAGATCATTATTGGTTATGGAATAGAAGGTTAGGACACTGTAACCTTAGGAAACTATGCAAACTCTCTAAGAAAAGACCAGCTAAGGATCTACCGGATCTTAGATTTTATTCTTCCAAAGTTTGCGATCCTTGTCAATATGGAAAGAAACATAAATCATGTTTTAAATCAATCAGTGATGTCTCAACCACTAATGCATTAATGTTGGTGCATATGGGTCTTTTTTGACTAATACAAGCTGGAAGAATTGAAGAAAAATATAATGTATTTTTCATAGTTGATGATTACACTTGATTTACATGGGTCTATTTTCTAGCAATTAAATCTGAAGCTTTTTCTTATTTTAAAATATTTAGAGCCAAAGTGAAAAATTAGAAAAACCTTCCTTTGATAACTATTCATAGTGATCATGGAGAATAATTTCAAAATTATTATTTTAACACTTTTTTTAGTAGAAAAGGCATTACTCATAACTTCTCAGCAACAAACACTCCTCAACAAAATTGTGTTATTGAAAGAAGAAACATAATTATTCTAGAGATAACAAGAACCATGTTGAGTGAATATTTGGTAGCCAATTTTTTTTTGGCTAAAGCTGTAAGTACTACCTGTTATCCTATAAATCGTGTTCTGATTAGACCTTTTCTTAATAAAACTACTAATGAGTTGTGGAATGGAAAAAAACCTAGACTTTCCTACTTCAAGGTTTTTGGTTGAAAGTTATTCATTCTGAATGCTAAAGATAATATACACAAATTCGCACCAAAATCTGATGAATAAATTTTCTTGGTCTACTCCACAACTTCTAAGTCTTATAGAGTTCTCAATAAAAATACTTATACTATTGAAGAAACAATACACCTTAATTTTGATTAAAAAGAATCTTTGGTTTTTAGACAACTTCAACATACATATTTGGATGTGTTTTCAAAACTGATTATCAACCCTTGATAGAAGATCCTTCTAATAAGGAAAATTTCTAAGAAAATGTTTCTGAAGCATTTACCCCAGAAGATTTCCTACCATATGTTGATGAACAAGCTTTACAAAAACCAAATTTTTTGTTTTTTAAGAATCATCCCAGTGATAGTATCATTGGTAATGTAAATCAACTTATATGGACAAGAAGTTCCATAATAAATGAAATATAACATCTAACGTTCCTTTCCCAATTAGAACAAAAAAACACTGATGATGCTTTAGGTGATGACGATTGGACAAAAGATATGCAAGATGAGATAAATGAATTCGAAAGGAATAAAGTCTGGACCTTTGTTGAAAGACCTAATGAAACTTATGTTATTAGAGTAAAATGGGTTTTCAGAAATAAGTGTGATGAAAATGAAATCAAAGTAAGAAATGAACATTGATTGGTTACTAAAGGCTATAATCAACATGGAGGAATAGACTATGAGGAATCTTATGCCCCAGTAACTAGACTTGAATCCATTCATATTCTACTTGCCTTTACAGCATTCTTCAAATTCAAACTTTTTCAAATGGATGTTAAATGTGCCTTCGTTAATGGTTTTGTTCAAGAGGAAGTTTTTGTTGAAAAAACTCATAGTTTTAGAGATTCAAAACATCCTGAACATGTTTTGGAACTTTCCAAAGCTTTATATGGACTTAAAGATGCCCCTAGTGATTGGTATAATATACTTATAGGGTTTTTATTACAAAACAATTATGTTAAGGTAAATGTTGATCCAACCCTTTTTATAAAGAAAGATAAAAAAAATGTTTTGACTGTTCAAATTTATGTTGATGACATTATATTTGGTTCAACTCAGAAATCTTTAACTGAGTCTTTTGCGGATCTAATGAAACATGAGTTTGAAATGAGTATGATCGGTGAGTTAACATTTTCATTGGTTTTCAAATTTCTCAAAATCTAGAAGTAATTTATATATCCCAACATAAGTATATTAAAAATATTCTTAAAAAGTATGTATATGATAACACTAAGATTATAAGTACTCCCATTGGTATCTCAAATTCACTGGATCTTGATGATGTTGGGAAACCAGTAAATCAAATATCATTTAGAGGTATGATAGGAAGTCTACTTTACTTAATATCTAGTCGTCCAGAATTAATTTTTTTAGTGTTCTTGTGTGAAAGATATCAATCCAATCCTAAGGAATCTCATTTAAAGGCAGTGAAAAGGATTTTTTGCTACTTAATGGGAACCATGGATTTATGACTCTTTCATACTTCTGGAAATGATTTTTTTTTAAAAAGTTTTTCAGATTCTGACTTTGGTTGGTGTAGAATGGATAGGAAAAGTACATCTGGAACTTGTCATTTATTTGGACACTCTTTAGTTTCTTGGTCATGAAAAAAGAAACAATAGGCAGCACTTTCCACTAATTAAGTTGAATATGTAGCAGCTGGAAGTTTTGTGGTCAAGAATTGTGGATGCAACACACACTCACATACTATGGTATGAGTTTTACCTAAACAAATTTTTTTTTTGTGATAATGCCAGTGCCATTTTTTTAAGTAAAAACCTTATACATCACTATCGTGAAAAACACAGAGATATTAGGCATCAATTTCTTAGGGATCACACACAAAGAAGAGATACCATTCTTTAATTTATCAGAACACAAGATCAACTTGCTGATATCTTCATAATATCATTTCCTTATGATATATTTGAAAACATTAAACAAAATTTAGGAATGAAAACTATAAGGTAATCTTCCATATTAACTTCTTGTTGAATCCTATCTCCTTATAGTAAGAAACTCCTTTTCATAGGGGTGTACATTTTCTTGGAAGTAAAAATTTTTCGTAATCATTTTTTTTATAATCAATTTTTTTTAATAATTTGTTTTTCTGGAGTCAAAATTTTTTGTAATCAAAATTTTCCGTAGTCCAAATTTTTCGTAATCATTTTTTTTCATAGGATAAATTTCTTTTTGCAGTCAAAATTATCAGAATCTAATGTTATACAAGAATTTTTTTCTTCATTACGAATAATCTTCGTAGAAATCTGGAAGATATGTTTTCTTTCCTAAGTTTTCATAATCAAATTTTTAGTTGTTATTGTTTTTATCTTTAAGAAACTTTTTTGGATTCACTTTTTCTTAAATCTGAATGATTATATTAAAATACCTCAAAAGATCGGAACTTTTCAAAATCCTTTTACGGTTATCATATCAACTCTTAGGTTTGATCAGATGGTTTTCAACCGTTGGATTAAGTTTGTAAGCTGAATCGTCACCTAAATCACCTATTTAAAGCCTCCTTGATGCTTTTACCACATCGTTTCTTATGTCTTCACGTGTTGAAGCTCTGTCTCAGTTTTTAAGGTTGTTCTGGATCTTTTAAGTTTCCTTTGTCCTGAATGTCTAAAGAAGCCTCTCCTTAGAAAGAAATGTCAACTGCAAAGGAAATCTCTGAATGGAATATTTATCATTAAAGGTTGGTAGACCTAGACTTCTTTAATAATTATGATTCAATCATCTCAAAAAACATCAAGTTAAATAGATGTGAGAGTATAGCTTTATCTAATCCCAAGAACGAGGATCCAGTACTTCTGGAGTAGCTAGTGGAGTTCTATGAATCTTTATCTTTTTTCAATCAAGGAGGCAAAGAGAAATTTTCTTTCAAGAGTTATGATAAGACTTATTCTCTTTCTTATTCTAAGGCATCCAGTTTTATTGGAATACCTTACGAAGGAGAAGTTGAATTTTGTTCTCATAAGTTACCCAATGTTATAGAAAGTTTTGATAAGGAAAATTCCATACACTGTCTTGGTTTGGTTGGAGTTAAGACTGAGAATATTCTTCATCTTTCATCAAATTTCTATATTCTTGAACTTTGAGTTCAAGGATTTATCATTCCGAGGAAAGGAGATAAAGATACTTTGAAGAAGAGTGATATATATGTTTTGTATTTCTTTCTTAATCTAAGGAAGATAAACTTGGTTAAGTATATATTGGGTGCGATTGAGAATATCAAGAATGGGAATCTGAAGTCTCAGATTATCATGTATCTGACATTTCTATATAAGATCATTGTTTCCTATTTAAAATCATTGAAAATTTCCTGTAAGTCGAAGTCGAGAAATTACGGGGTAATTTTGCGAAGTGATGACACTCTAAGGAGAATGAAATTTAGATTTTCTGGTGAATTCGGAGATTTTTATGATTTATCAAATAAAGAAGCTGAATCTTTATCAAAGAAACCTATTATAGCTGAAACCTCCAAGAAAGGTGGAAGGAAGAGATATGTGAAGGAAATTGAAGAGAAAGAAAAAAATCCTATAGTTAAAGAAATTCAGTCACCACCACCAAAGTCGAAGAAGAAAAAATCTTATCTTGATGATGTAGTTGAAAAATGGAGAGAGGATAAGAAAAACACCCAAGAAGGGGAGCCAAAGTTTGTCTTGGACCATGCTGAGGCAAAAGCTTTAAAATAAAAGGCTGCTGAAGTTCTTGAGAAGCAAAAAAAAAGAGAAGAAGCAGGAGAAGAGGATGTCTAAGGATGAGATAATACAATCTCTTCTTAAGGATGCTAAGAATGATTCTGAGAAAATTATGGTACCAGAATATTTTTTAATTGAATCACTTACAAAGACCCCAGGAAAGAAGTTAGTGATTCCAGAATGAGATCAAAAAGAAGAAATAATGCAAGAAGAAGAAGAGGAAGAATAGGAAGAAAGGACTGGTGATACAATAGATATGATAAAGCATGTAGAATATTATTATGAGAAGGATAGTCCTTCTGAGAAGTTATCAATCCATACTTCTGAAGATGAGTCTTCAAAACTTGATACACAAAGAAAGGATGAGAAGGGTGAGGAAGAAGTAAATAAATTGTCTGAAGAAGAAAGTTACAATCAAGTTTTCATACACCCAGAGGATTTTGAGGCATGAGCTGAGAAGGAAGAAGTTGATGAAGATAAGATTGTTCAGCTATCAGATCATAAACATGAATCACCTAAAAAAGAAGAAATCATTTTGAGAACAGATCAGGGAAAGCAGACGATGGTTGATGCTCATACAAAGTATTTGGTCAGTAAGAAAGTTTTTGGTGCTTCATTAAATAGGAAAGTTGATGTGCTTGAAATGGAATCCTCATCAACAAAGCATTTGAATTTAGAATCATCTTCTCCTAGCCATGAATTTGTAGTTATGTCTTTAAAGAAGATAGTAGGTACTATTATGCAATTTTCAAGCATAGATTCAAGATGCCAAATGCTTCAACATTCCTTAAATTAGAAAGAAAAATCAGTATCCATGGTGATGGATAAGTGTGTCAAACTTAAGGATGATTTCAAAACTTTTTTCAGTAATTATAAATCCCATAAAAGATCTTGCAAGAAGATGACTATTTGGTCAAGGAAAACTGTTGAAGAGATGAAACTTCTTGATGAGTTTCAAGATAATGTCAAGGATGCTTTTGAAACCAAAGATGGCAAGTTCAAAGATCTCACCAAGTCTTTTGAAGAAAATCTATATATTGAACAAAATACTCAGAAGCAAGTAATGAAAGATCTGAATAGGAAATTGTATTCAGTTGATCATAGTTGGAAGTTGAAAAGGGATCTTAGAATTGAATTTGAGGAAAAAACATCCTAAAAAATAAGAAGCCTTGGAGGCTCATGCTAATATTCCTAAGGCTCAGGAAGAAAAAATTAAAGCCTTAGAAAATAAAAGTGAAGATCAAGATCATCTAATCTAGCATGTGGAAGATGATCACAAGGAACTCCAGAAGTAGAAATCTATTTTGAGGAAACTGATGCCAAAATAGAGAAAGGGATAATTTCATTCAAATCTGATCTTTTATTGTATTTCCCTATTGTACAAATTCTTTAAAATCTTAATTAAATTTTTGTTTGACTTCATATTTTTGGTTATTTAGTACTAATATTTCTGTTACCATATTTTGTTTTTGATTCCATTTATTCCTTTTTGAAAATCACAAAGGGGGATAAAGGAATGTCAAAAAATAATACTAAGTAAAGAAAAAAATTCCCTAAGTAAGGGGGAGTTCATCTAAGGGAACGTTTTTATCAGGAAGATTTTTGTATGCAAGAAAATGTAAAATCTCATTCATGAAATCAAGAATACAATCCTTAGGGATTTCAAAGACTAAGGGGGAGTTAGTCATATTCATTATGATCCATAAGTAAAGGGAGAAAAGTTTTTATTTTCATGTTCATAAAAATTTCAAAGTGCTTATATTCTTTTCAGTAAGGATGTTTGTTCTTTCCAAAAATGGGGAGATTATTGAGTCAATAAGGATTCCTTATGACTTTTCTATTCCTTTATGTTTTGAAAATCACAAACAATTTATCTCAAGGAAAATTTTATTTTCCCTAAGATTTATTTTAATAAGGAATATTTTTCTTCCTCAAGGAAATTCTCTTCTTACATAGATTTTCCTTAATAAGGAAAATTTTTCTTCCCCAAGGAAAATTTATCCTTACCTCTTTTTCATTGTTCATATTTTAGTTTCTATAAATCTAAATATTTATATTCCAAAGTGAAAAATTCAGTTTCACATCTAAAACCTATGAATTTTATAAATACTTAGATATAGATTTTTTTTCAGGATCATAATTTAGGTTCCGAATTCTATGAAATTCAGGTTCTGAATTCTCTAAAATTCAGAATACCGATTCTCTGAAATTTAGGTTCTTAATTCTATGCAATTCAGAATCTAAATTCTCTAAAATTCATATTTCTGAATTCTCTAAAATTCAGAAATCAAATTCTTCGAAATTTAGGTTCCCAATTCTTTGAAATTCATAATACGAATTCTCTGAAATTTAGGTTCTGAATTCTTTGAAACTCAGAATCCAAATTTTCTGAAATTCATGTTCCTAATTCTCTAAAATTCCGGTTCTGAATTCTTTGAAATTCAGACTTTGAATTTCTCTGAATTCAGACTCTGAATTCCACTAAATTTATATTTCAAATTCCTTATAATTCAGACTCTGAATTTTTATAATTTAGACTCCGAATTCATTAGAATTCTAGTTCTTAATACCTTATAATTCAGAATCTGAATCTCTTAGTATTTGTGATCCGAATTCCATAAAATTCAAACTCTGAATTCATTAGAATTCAGACTCCAAATTCCATAGAATTCATACTCCGAATTCCTTAGAATTCAGACTCTGAATTCCTTAGAAATCAGACTCCGAATTCCTTAGAATTTAGGAACCGAATTCCTTAAAATTCCAACTCCAAATTCCATAGAATTTAGACTCCGAATTCCTCAGAATTCAGAATTAGAAGTCTACAAGGTTCTAATTCCGGATTCCTTGTACAATAGAATCCTAATATCCATGTAATATATACTTTAAATGTTTTCCTCTTAGACTCTAAACTTTCTTTTTCCTTAGACTCTGAAAAATAGATTTGATAGGGCAACCACATTTTACTTACCCTTGTTATAGTTTTTAAAAGAAGCCGTGCATTTCGTTTCTAACCAACTGTTGTTTGAGTGACATGTGTACAGGTCCCTCTAGGATTCAATAAAAATATTATCGTTGGAGGAGGGATCCGACCGTTGGGAAAATTCCTATAAATAAAATCTCATTTTAATGAGCTCACAAATTTAACTTTTGATGACTGGTCTATAATTGTAGATATTAAATGCTACTAAAGTGATTTCTAGAGAGAGAGACTCTCATGCCTTGTGCATACTGAACATCTTGTTCAGCTTGCTTCATGTGACTCTGATTGTTGCTGTGTACAATCGAGGGATTCTGGGGATAGGAAGACAGAGGTTCCGACGAACTTAAATTTGGAGGACTTCCTTGATAAGGAAGATAGAGGTTCCGACTACATTGAAGTTTAAGGGATTATGGGGATAGGAGGACAGAGGTTCCGACTACCTTAAAGTTCTAGGACTTCCTTGATAAAGAAGAAAGAGGTTCCAATAACCTTGAAGTTCAAGGGCTTGTGGGGATAGTAAGACAGACTCTAATATTCCTATCAAGGACTTTCCCTAGTGTGGGTAAGAGAGAATTTCTTGAAAATATAAATCAAGGGAACTTTATCCAAGGTTGTTGGATACCCTAATCTTTGGGTTAAAATATTTCATACTTATTACTTGTATTGTTTCAAGTTTGTTTTCCACCGCATTTTGATTATTAAGGAAATTATAACTATCTTATACTTTCTTATATTTGTATACTATGATTAGTAAGATTCTATACACTTTTATGTAGAATCTTTGTCCTTGTAAACTTCTCTTAAGTTTTATTTCCGGAACCATATTTCTGGAATATAGCAAGTTTGTAAAACTAAGAGGTTTTGTAAATTTACCTTGTTTTACATTGTTAAACAATAGAAAGTTTTATACCATCTTTAAAAGTTCCAAAGTAATTTTTTTAAAGTATACAATTCATCCCCCTATTGTATATTGACCATCTACATCATATTTTGATCCTACTCAAGAAAGGTAATAAATATGGGTTTATCGAAAATATTTGATATATATGATATACAAATTATTCAGTTATGATACTATATCATTGATATATTAGGTTATTTTTATTTTATCCATTCATGGGGATTATGATACAAAGTTAACAAATTGGTAATGATTTTATATTATAATGACATCATTAAATAGGATTGTTAGTGATTAAGTTTTTTATGATAAAATATTGCGATACAAATCTCAATAAAATAATGAATATTTTATTACTATAGTTATTAATTATATTTTCAAGAAATATAACCATTATAAACTCTTTGATACATAATTTAATTGGGATTTTCTAGGAAAATATGACTTTATTTCTCTCTTTGGTTGGAAATCCATTTTCTTCCAAAGCCATGTTTTCTATTTTTTTCAAATTTTTTTACTATTATCATTTTATTTTTAAAATACATTTTTATCAATGTTTTAATTTTTACAAAAAATATTTTGAATGCAATATTTGTACCCTTTTCCAAATAATTTCTGTTTGGATTTTATTGAAAATTTTAAATGAATATTTTTTTAACATGTATGGGATGACCAAAAATTCTTGTCATCATGAACATTATTTTCAATGAATATTAATTTATAATTTTTCAAGATTACTTTCAAATAAAAATATTTTCAATTTTTTTTATGTTTTAAAAAGTTTTTTCCAAGTGGAAAATATATTTTCCTCAAAAATGTTTTGAATGATCGATCAAAATCATTTTCCATCCAAAATAACATCATTTGAGGTTACATATGTTTTTTTGGGGATATGATCCTAGGATACCATTATTATTATTTTATGAATGATTTTTTATGATGACAAGGTGATTATGAAATATTATTTTATTCTATGTTTTATACCATGATTAAATGATTATAAAACCTCCTTTTTTATAGGTTATGCTATTATGAAATAATGAAATGATTATAAAGCTCATCTATTTTCTATAGGTTATGATATGAGGCAATGTTTATGAAAGTCATTCAATTTCATGGGTTATGATATAATCAATTTTTTTTTATCTTTTTGCACACATATGTTTGATTTTACTTATGTGAAGGGTGGGACCTATATCTCCCTATGATTATTTGGGTAAAGGTTTATATCTCATTATATAGAAAGGACTAGAATGAGGAGTGAACCTTGTTTTTTATGGGGAATTCCACTATGATGGTCTTAAGAGTGAACCATGATTACTATGATGGTTTGGGGACTGAACCCATTCCACTATGATAGACTTTCATGTGATCCATGACTACTATGGAAATGATTTCATATGCTCATGTGTATTCCACAAATCTAATTATTATGAAAATTTTATGCTTTAATAGATCATGTTAATTGAATCCCTTATTATTAAAGTCTTATGAACTACCAATAATTGTTCCATGACTCAAGATTATGATCTTTGATATATAGGGTATGGTTTTCATGTGTTATGCTCTTTTTCTAATTCAATTTTGTTTATATTGTGCTTATATATCTCCCTTGATTACCCTTACGGAGCATCTAATCTCACCCTCTTTTATGTTCCCTTTCCCCAGTTTATAAAGAAATGTATTATGTATAATATATATAAGAAGGGTTCTAGTTATGAAGATAATAGTGATAGATGATGTACTTTACCTATAGAATAGTTTTTTATGTTTCCAAGCTTCCAAAATGATAAACTATTACATTCCTTAGGCTAGTTTTTGTGAGATATAATGAATATTCAAAAAGAATGGTATAATATATATTTTTAATAAGCATGGTTCATTATACCAGAAATATCTTGAAATGTCATAAACTCATATTCTCAAAAAAAACCATGACCATTTTAATCCACATTTTCAAACATTAATATCATCAAGGTGTGGTCTACTCATTAAAGTGTGCCAAGGAATCAATTCATAGAACCAACCCCAGCTGGTATTTATTCCTCAATCTAAGTTATGAAATGTTAATATTATATATAGAATAAAGATCATTTTCTCAATGCACGTCTTGAATCAAAATCCCCTTTTATAAAATTTTGAGATTTATTTTTATAAAGAGACAACTTGGTGTCACCTGATTTAATTTATAGAAGGTCATTTAAGACATATAGAATTTTATAAATTTTATAGTGCAACCATCATGTAAGAGTAATTGACTCATACATTTCTTTGAATGAATCTTTGTTTAAGTTAAATTTATCTTATGTTCTTATATGAGTCACTAATACTTTGTCAAATTTAATCTCACCCAGTCTAGATGTGGCTCATAAATATATAATACCTTTTCTAAGTTTTCACACATGATTTTAGATGACTCGTATGCATGCATAAAATTTATTAATTGATACTATTGAGAGATTCTATATGTATCAAAATTTCGAAAGAATGTTCTAAAGTTAATTTTACACACCATTGGACTTTTTAATTTTTCATTTGGTAGGAAAAATCACTATCACGTACACCCATGTTTATTCTTATGAACATAGTACTTAGACTAATTCTCAAAAATATATTAACTTCTAAAACTTATTCAAATAAACTCAAAACTTATTTAATTCAACTCAGGGAATCTCCAATAAATTCCAATCATCCTAAATTACTTTAAATAAAATTTAAATTACGGTAATATTTCTAAATCTTTTAGAAAAATATAAATTCTCTTAATGTATAAGAGTACTAATTTTGAGTACTTTAATAAACCTTCACTTCCATTTTACTTCCATCTTTATTTTAGACTTCTCATGCCTTCATCCAAGTTATATTCTTTACTACATGCAACATAATTGATGCTTAATAATATTTGAATGGATTATAAACATCACAAAAAGATTTTACTTATTTAAACACATATATCAACTTACTAATATAATTGATAAATTCATTATACTTTTCAAAAACATTGTAGATGGTTATTTCATATTCATCTACACTTTTCTTTATTCAATTACAAACTTGATTATTCATCATAAAATGTCTATGATTTTTCTTATCATCTATTTAGGTATTCCAAGAAGTAAAAATATTATTCTTACTTGTAATCATATGAATGAATGGACAATACAAAATGACTAGTAACATGTTTTACCTAGAAAATTTCATGATATATCTCAATCTTTTATTCATTGGTATCTTCCTATATCACCCAAATGCATCACACATTTACATTCCTTCACATAAGCATATTGAAAAAAACTACCACAACTTCATCAATACATTTAGGTTCTTTAGGGTTTTATGAAAAATTCCACATAACACAAATATAACATCTAGAGAAATAAAGTGAATGATTAAATAAAAACATATCCACATAGAATCATAATAAAAATTAAAGGATATTTATATAGATGAAAAAACATTATAAAAACATTATAAAGCTATTTAGAAAATAAGAAGATACATCCTTTACATTTTTTATAGCTTTTATTTTAAAAGGGAATTCCTTAAAATTCAACTTTTTTGGAAAAATAACGTGAAATGAAATAAAAATATCTTTTAAAAACAATAAAAACTTATAGATAAAGCTTTTTAATAAAAATAAAATAAAAATTGGGGATAAATTAACAATGCCGAAAACATTAAAGAAGAGAGTTAAAATATTACTTTTATAATTTTATAAAAGAAAGTAAAATTAAATATAAAATGACCTTAATAAATAATATAATTATAGATAATGATAGATAATACATTCATGACACATAATTGGGAACATGGTCATGGAAGAAAAATATTCCAACAAAAAATATGAGATAAAGATGATTCCACTTACAAGCATCATTTTAGATGGATTATGAATATATGAGAGGTGAAATGATAATAAGGCATTTAAAACCTAAAATTAAACAAATATAATGAAAATAAATGGGATTTTAGAGTTAATGAACTTATAATTTCCCCCAATGGATATTTTGACAGAGATAATCTTTACTTCAATGGGACATTAGGAAAAGAAACTCTTACTTTTAAATGCAAATCCCATGAAAGTCCTTTAACCTCCTATATAATAAACATAACCATATTAATCACTTATTTCAGAACCTTATTAATCTATATTATCTTTTATTTATTCAATTATTATCATTTATGACACACATATTACTTATTTTAGTATTCATCATCAGATGTTAGTGAATCTTACTATTTTGTATGAGTTTGGTATTATTGATATCAATCGTAGTTCTTTAGTAAAATTGTAATCGTTAATAGATTATTCAATTTAGTGTAACAATTATGTGATAAGGATATATGTAGTCCTAAATTCATTTAATTGAATATAAGGTTATGGGTTTCAAAAATTAAATTCATGACAAGCATGTTTCATATAATTTACCAATAACAATAAGTTAATTTATAATGACCATTAATTTTTGTGTCACTATTCCAAAACCATATTCATAACATATATTACTCTTTAATATAATATATAACTAGTATTAGTATCTTGATACTCATTCATGTTTTAAATGGTGTAGATAGTATAGCATCATTCATATAGGCGGTTGGACCGACCTAAACAAGAACATGTTATACTAATGAATGAATAAGAGTACATATTCATATTATAGTAAAATAATTTTTAAATAATAATAATTTTGTTAATATAACTTAATTATAATGTTTAATTATATTTATAAATATTTTATATGATAAGGAAATTGAAATGTAATGTGAAGAACTATATATTTTTATGAATTCGCTCCTCGAAACATGTTCCGTCAGAATGAAGAATTTAAGCCTCCTTCTTGAGGCCATAATCTACTAAATGTGTAATAATATCTTATTATAGTTAATTTGGGAATATATTAAATAGAAAAATGAATAAAAATCATAGTTTCAAGTGGGTATAGGAGGGTCCCTTTTATATGTGGGTTTTCATAGAATTTCAATAAATACTCATTCCTTATTGTGTAAGGAGTTCCATTTTACATGAAAAGTGGATCCAAAGTAGAAAAATAATGGACATGGGATGTGTATAACCACATATAAAAAATTTATAGATACCTTTAGAGATATTTTAATCCTTTATCTCTTAATTTAATTCATTTTACCTCATTTTACCCATACTATGATTAATTACCTTTTACCTTGGTTAGTTATCTTTTTCCTGGAAACGAAATTAACCTTCATACCTAATTTCAATGAATTTATTATAGAAATTAAAATTATTTAATCTAATTTACTATATAAATATAATTAAATTAACATATAATTGATAATATATAATATATATAAAATATTTTATAAAAAATTACTTTTTAAACATTAAATATTCTTATTCTTATATCATATCAACTACTTATCATTACCTGTGTGAAGAAAATATAATAATAGTGATAAAAATTAAATTTTAATAATATCAACCTTAAAAAATTAAATATTTAGTTTTCTAAAATTAAAGTGTATAACATAATAAAAACATTTTTTAAAAGTGTTATTTAAATCATTAAATATATTTATTCTTATTTCTGACTAATTAGTAATTAATTGATGAATTTTAATTAATATATATTTATATAATAGATTGTATTAAGTTTATAATCCAATTTTGAAAAAAATACATTAATAAAAAAACAATATATAATTAAAATAATATTTTTTAATAAATCATATTTCTTTTACCAACAATCATTTTATTTTTTATGACTTAAAATCCTTAATTATTTATTGGATGAAATTTACTTGTTTTAGAAACAATTCCTTGGATTTTTTAAATCAAAAAAAATTATTTTAATTTAATAAATTTAATTTTAAAAACATTTAAAAAAATTCATTAAAATAAATAATATTTTTAAAAATGAATTATTATCATTATGTCTGAATCAAAATTTATTTATTTTATGTTAATTAAATATAGAAGATATTATTTTTAAACATTATCCACTACTATAAATATTCAATATACCTATTGGATACATGTATATCCAGTGACCCTATATATAATGACCATATATCCAACGATCATATATCCAACAACCATATAAAGACCAAATCTACCATTTTACCCCTATATATAACCCCACATATTACTCTAAAATTCATTAATACACTTTTATTATTTCTCTCCGAAAATGTATATTATATTTATAATGATTTTCCTTATTCCTATTGTTTTAATTAGTGATATCATCTTTAAAGAAAACCACGAAGATGAAGATTTTATATATGTAGTTTTTTATTTACATTTAGATTTATTTATATTGTAATTTTTATAATTATTTTACTAATTTATTTCTCATAATGTATTATTTCTTATATTTTATTATAATATTTTATCTTAATAAAATATATCATGGTTTTTTAGTTTTATGTTTCCTGTGAAATAATATATTCAACATGTTAAACGAATAAAAAGGCAGGGTGTTACAGTATACACCCATTAAAATAAATTTCACCCTTGAAATTTCAATACTCAAATGAAAATAGAAGATAATAATTTTTTATCATTGCACCTTTGGGTTCCCACATCACGTAATCAATGTTTTTATTTCTCTAGAGAACCTTGACCTGAAAAGTGCTCAACATTCATAGCAATTTATCTCTATAATCTAGGATCTCTATTGATTATTTATCATAACAGATATCATGTTCTAGTTGTATGACCTTTCAATTCAGTAATTTGGATGGATCAGGTATGTACTTCCCCAAAATTGATACATGAAACACATCATACTCTTTTAAGAGGTTTATTGGAAGTGGAAGGTGATAAGCTACCATCCCTATATGATTGAGGATTTCTAAGGGGACAATTTTCTTAGGATCAATTTTCTTCTCTTCCCTAATCTCATAATTTCATTCCATGGTGATATTTGAAGGGATACCCTGTCGAAAACATCTAACTCAAAATCTCACTAATGATTAAAAGTGTAAATCGTTTTTGATACTATTATTCTTTGATATATAACAAAATCATTTGAATCTTCTTTCAAATTTCTTGAGAAATAGATAATACTAATATATTCCTCTCTATGAATTCCTTATAAAAATTTTTAGTTCTTCACTTCTTCCCATAAAGAACCTTATATGGTTCCATTTGAATTCTATAATAGAAACTATTATTTTATGATAACTTAACCATGAAGAGATGTTGATTCCAACTTAATTTTAAATCCACTAATCATGATCTCAAAATATCTTCCATTTTTCAATTGATCTTTCATATTGACCATTAATTTGAGGATGATAAATTTTGTTAAATATTAGACTTATATCCAATTCTTGTTGAAGACTTCTCCAGAACTTATAGGTAAACCTCGTATCTCAATTAGATATAATTGAAAGTTGTAATCCATTCATTCCTACCACTTAATTTATGTATATCTTGGAGAGTTGATAAATAGATAAATCTTCTCTAATAACAATAATATATATTGAATATTTAAGGATTTTAACCATAAATAGAATAGAATTATATAATTTAGAAATGATGAGAATTCCGGAAACAATATCCCTAATGAAGTTCTCTGATTTTTATACTAGTATGGGTAATGGTTGCATCATCCACATAGACATATTATGTTCAAACTTAAATTATTCACAAAACAAGAATCAAGATATATAATTTAATATCAACTTCTTCATTTTTCTCCACCTAAAATGATCCTTCACGTCTCAATAAATATTTGTACTATAAGGATGGATAATGAATGATAAATGATGCTAATCATCCAATAACTCCTTAAATTTTGGTATTGAAGGGACAAATATTTATTTCATAAATATTATAACCCCTTCAATATCAGGTTTTAACTCTATATTAATCCTTACCTTATTATATAGCTCATTATCCTCATTTGTAACCACCTTGATTTTTAGGTGGATAGATGTTTTAGAAGTCATTTGGGAAATATAATGACCCAAAAATTACATACAAAGATATTACATCTTATTAGAATAATATTCATTACATATCAATGTGATTCATTCAAGAACCATAAATGTTTAGTGTCTTTGGAAACATGGACACATAAACAATAGGTACATACAATATTTACATCATTGGACATAACATACTTAATTTTTTTTATTAAAACTTGGGGTAAAGAAACATAACAAAGGCAAAACTCGAATGATCAGTAAGGGTGAACATAAGAGATATCAATAAATGATCACAAGTGAGCATAAGAAAATCATAATGGTTTATAAATAGATCATAACATATACTAATTATACCTAATTATAAAACGATCATTAATAATAAATAATTGAAAATTTCTTTTTCATAATAGAAGACAGAAGTGTGTGGAATCATTAATAATCAATCATAAGACATAAGAACACATAAATAACATAATACATAAGTTTTTTGAATGCACATAATCAAATAAAATCATTTCCTTAGTCAAGGATCATTTCTTAGACTATCATAGTGGATTGTGTTCACTCCACATTCCATCATATCTATAGTAAAGGTTCACTCACAATATTATAGTAGTGGATAAAGTACCATATTAGACTGGGTTTACTCCCTATTCTAGTTCTTATTATCTCACAATATATAGATATTTACACAATTTATTAGATGGATATATAATTTCAGTCCCACATAACATATAATGAATACTATACATATGTCTGCCACATTATCACATAACACAAAGAATATCATCATATCATAACTTATGGAAGCATGGTTAGACTGGTGCCTAATATTAATTATTACCATGATCAATGATTATTCTAGGATCAATACGATGATTAATTACAGTATCCATGGAATAGAATAAATGATTTAGATAAAGAATAAAGAGGCCTGAAACCATTAGAGAGGATCTTACACAGCACGTTTATAAGTAATTTAATTAATTTCATAAAGAAACAAATACATGGATCTCTAGTACTTTCTTCATTGATGATATTGATCATCTAGAATGACCCTTACAGATTATCTTGTTATTCTTGTGGGGATCCAAAATAGAATCCCTCTAGCGGTGATCCACACTTGCTCTGATGGCCTCTGATCGAAACCACTCATTCTTCAGGTGCTAGCACATTGAAGTGAGTGTCTTGTGTTGGTCTTTCTTGATCACATGTTCTTTGATCTTGTAGAACATATCTAATTTATGAGAGGTATAGGAAGAGTATTCGAGAGATAAATCGTTTATCTCAACAATTATCAATTCACCGGGTGTGTAGTTTTGTACATGGAACAATAGACATACGTTTCAATGTATTGACATGGGGATTCAATTACAATATTTAATTATGTAACAACAATTAAATACATTTATAACCATAGAGAAAACCCATGTTTTCAATAATAATACCACAACATTATTTATGGTGCGCCAACTTGCAGAAAATAAAATTCCACATCACAAAATAATAGTTGCATTATTATTATTTTAATTTGTGCCAACTAGTTAAATAATTATTTTCCATATTTAAAATAAATATTTTACTACCAGACCAAACTTGGTCCGCTCGAACTCCACTTCAATTTATTGAAAATATGAATAAATAAATAAATAATTTATTCTCTTAAATAAATATTTTATTTACAAACTAGTAAATAAATACTTATTAAATATTCAATAAAATAAATAAATATATTTTACCCACAATCCAATGAATAAATATATATTTAATTTATGCAATCAATTTAACTTGAATAAAATTATTCCACTATATTGAGAATAATATGTATTCGGTTAATTAAATTCAAATATAATTTAACTAGGACCACCAGAAACACTTACTGTGTGATGCTCTAGGATTATTTCTCATTGGCATTAGGCGGGCTTGCCTAAAGTCCAAGAGTGATATCTAGAAATGGGTCAAGGCACCCACGAGAAAGAACATAAAGTCACAACAAAAACATCCACAAATGAACGCTCACTGTATAATATAATCTCTTTGTCTCAATATCTCATCAAGAAGGTTTTATGATAGTTTTATCAACCTTTGTGCTTGATACGTCATTCTTTGACTGCCTAAAATAAACACATCATTATACCATGGACGTGGAATTTTGAAAAATGGTTCTATTTCAATAAAACGTCTGAGATATCAACGTCCCTAAATAGAAGGGACAAATCCTTCACTGACTTATCCATTAATAACATGCCGCTCGTGATGCAACCAACATACCCTACTTCCCCCCAACTATCTGCCTGATGGTTTTCGTTAATAAATCAAAGTGTGTGAGTCATGAAATGTATTAATGATAATCTTAATGTTTAAGGATCATTACACATCCTCATAGATTGGAATATCTGATGACACCAAAACATGCTGAATTTCTACTGGCGGATTTGTTCTCATAATCTCTTGTCTTGTAGATTTCCAAGTACGAACTTCTTGTGAGAAAGTCTCATATACTTACAAGTACTCATAACCTATGGTCTGTATGCTATGTGTCCCATAATAGTACTTCATCCAACTGCAAAAATATATTTAAGAATATTTTTATAGCATTTCAAGGTTCTCATCATAGTGGGGAACTACCATGACCTTATCAATGCAATAAATAGTCTAGGACATCATTACATCATAGTCATGCAAAATAATGAGAAATATGTAATCCGATGTTTAATATTTAAAAAAATTAAATATCAATGTAATCAAAGTATAAATAGTTGTTTCTAGGACACCAACTCTAACAAACTCTCACTTGGACTAGAGCCAACTTCCTACGACTTTCAGTCCGCTAGACCTCACATGATGATCATGTTTCTACTAATTTAAGGCTCTAGTCAAGTGGTCTTCCATGTTGTATTTCATGTAAATACTACTCACTGCAACTTCACCTCTCTGAGAAAATTTTTTGCTTCGTCCGCTAATGTGACATTGCCTCTTTTCCAAGAGCCACCACTGCAGTATTATCATGGTACAATGTGCTGGGATATTTACTGGTAGGTATCCCGTCCAACTCCAGAATGATTCTTCGCATCCAAACTGCTTATTTAGAAACCACATAAGCTGCAATATACTAAGACTCTGCTATAGAATCTATTACTACATTCAGCATTGAGCTCTTCTAGCTTACTGCATCTCCATTCAATGTGAAGATGTATCTTGTTTGCAACTTTATGTCATCTTTATTAGTATGGAAACTAGCATATGCATATCCTCTAATGATTAGTTCCTCATCTCCTCCATAGACCATGAAAATATATATAGTTAAACTCAAATACTTTAGTATAGTATTGACTTCCATCCAATGGTGGTCACCTACTTCATCTTGATATCTGCCTACCACACCTAATGCATTGGTGAAATCCGGCCAAGTATATAAAATGGCATACATGACTAACCCAATCACTGATGTGTATAGATTCCCTGCCATTATCGTTCTTTCCACATGTGTCTGAGGATACATTTTCTTGGAAAGATAAATGAAATGTGACACTAGTAATAATCCCCTCTTGGATAGTTCCATACTAGAACTCTTCAATATATTATTAATCTATGTACTTTGAATTAGGCTGAGAAATCTCTTGGATCTATCATGATGGATCTTGATCCCAATAATACATGCTACCTCACCCAAGGCTTTCATGGAGAAGCATTGGTGGAACCATTCTTAAAATGGCTGTAAGATTGGTATCTCATTTATAATAAGTAATATGTCATCAACATGTACTATTAATAAAACAACTGCACTCCCACTAAACCATTTATAGACACAAGGATCACATTCATTCTTGACAAAATCAAATTTTGTTACGGTTTCATCAAAACAAATCTTCCATGACCTGGATTCTTTCTTTAATCCATAAACATATTTATACAACTTGCATACCTTGTTGGCATTATTTGGAGTCACAAACCCTTCAGTTTGTGCTATGTCGACATTTTCCTGATGGTTCACATTAAGGAAGACTATTTTTTACATCCATTTTACAAATCTCATAGTCATTGGAAGTGGTAATGTTCATTATTAATCTGATGTATTTTAACATTTCTACTTATGAAAATGTTTCGTTGTAGTCAGTGCCTTGATGCTGCTTGAACCCTTTTGCAACCAGTCAGGGCTTATAAGTACAGACTTATCATTCAATGTCCAGTTTCTTTTTGAATACTCATTTGCAACCAACAAGCTTTACATCAACTGGAGGAATTACCAAAATCTAGAGTTGGTTTTGGTACATGGAACCCATTTTAGAATTCAAAGCTTCTTTCCACTTGGAAACATTTGTGCCACTGACTATTTTCTTGTAGGTTAGAGGATCATTATTATAAACTAATAATGATTACCTATCGTCGTTAACTAGAAAACTGTATTGTTCCAGTTCTCTAACCTATCTTTTACTCCAATATTGTTCTTATGTCTCTAGAATAGTTCTTTATTCCATGGGGCTTTGTGGAATATGTTCCTATACCAACACTTGTGTAATTTGAGCCTCAACCTCATCAAATTCTATCTTTCTCCCACTATCTCTTTCAGATATGTGCTCCCTCTGATGTAATATGGAGTGTCTTAACACTATAACCCATTTGTCTGAGGGTTTTTATATGTAATATCCCCTTATTTTCATGAGGTATCCTATAGAGGTACACTTTGTGCCTTAGGGTGAAAGTTTGTTACTTGAAGAGGCCTTAACAAATGCATCGCTTCCCCACACATGAAATTTTATATCATGTCTTTCTTTCCACTCCAGAACTCATATGGAATACCATTTACTGATTTAGTTGGTACTTGGTTTAGTATGTGCACCACTGTTTGTAACACATATCCCCAAAAGGATAATGGAATACTCACATGACTAATCAATGATCTTACCATGTACAACAAGGTGATGTTCCGCTTTTCACTCACACCATTATACTAGGAAATGTAAGGAGGAGTGAGTTGGGATAGGATCACAAACTCCTGTAAGTAATCAAGGAAGCCTTGATTAAGATATTCTCCACCTCATTCTAAGCGGAGTTTCCTAATCTTCTTACGAAGCTAGTTCTTAACTTCATTCTTGTATTATTTGAACTTATCAAAAGAATCTGACTTATACCTCATTAATTAGATATATCCATATCTACTAAAATCATCAGTAAAAGTTATGAAGTATGATTACCCTCCTCTTACTTCAACTGGAAATGGTCCACACACATTGGTATGAACCAATTCAATAAGATATTTAGCCCTTTCACCTTTCCCACTAAATGGGGATTTGTTCATTTTGCCTTGTAAACATGCATGAAATACACCAACTGGTTTTAGTTCGAAAGAATCTAAATATCCATATTGATGTAATTTGTCAATAATTTCTCATTTACATGACCTACCGGTGATGCCAAAGTTGGGTGTTGTATGAGTGATGTGAATTATCTTTGTTATAGATCACCATTACTTGGTTTCGGTAATCCAACACGTAACGAACATTGTATGAATGTGTCCTACCAAAAAAATTCTATCTTTTTAAAAGAAGCATCATTAATTAAAGAAATTGAAAAAAATCCATCTATATCTAATTTGGATACATAAATAATGTTTTTAGTAACAGACGACACATAATAACGACCCTTTAATACCAAGATCATCCCAGTTAGCAACGTGAGGTGGTAGCCCCCGATAGCTACAACAGTGAGTCTAGCTTCATTGGATGCTCATAGATCTAACCCCCCTTAGTCAATCTTCATGAATCTACTTGGTTCCACGATTTGGATACATATGTGAGAACCAAAAACTATATCTAATATCCAATTTGTCCAAATGGGTAGATTACATTCGATAATAAACACACCTGATGGTTACCCTTTCTTCTTAGGTTAGGTGTCGTTCTTCTTCCAGTGGGTCTTCTTAACACATGAAAAACAAACAAATTATTTTTCCCTTGCCTCCCCTTTGATCTTCCTTTTCTTGGAAGGGCGTAAAGAAGATTTGGGCATAAAGGTCCTCACCTTCCCTTTCCTCTTATTAACCATAAGTACATAAGGATTTTTACGCTTCATATCATTTTCCACTTGGCGATTGAGGATAATAAGATCAGATAGAGACTTATCAATGTTGTTCATATTGAAATTAACAACAAAGATAGAGAAGCAATGAGGGAGTTATGAAAGAATGAGATCAGTACCCAGTTCTTTGGAATATTTAAACCCTTTAACCTCCAAGTTCTCAGTATAGCCAATGATCTTGACTACATGAGGCCCAACTAGGGCACCTACTCCATGATTACTCTGAAATAGTTACTTGAAGATCTCAACCCTTTATTGTCTTTCTCCCTCTTGGTAAATACCATGGAGGTTCTCAAGCATGATATAGGCATCCATGTTTTCATGAAACTTTATGAACTCACAAGGAATTTATGATGTCATTAAATAGTGAACATCGACGGTGTCTTTCATATGTTTCTCATAGACTAGGAACTCTTCATCTCTCGCCTCTTGGGCAGGCATATCAGGTAATGCTTACTTCAACATGTAAGACTTCCATTCATGGTGTAGAATAGCCTCGGAAGCCTTGGTCTGACTTAATATTGTATTTGAGGGATTTTTATCACTTATGTGCGAATTTCTTATTATCATTATCTCATGATAGTTAATATCCAGCATTACATACTTATGTGATTAACCATGTCTTGATAATATTTACGCATATGCCTTGTTTATTTTAGTTCAATCTTGCAAGATTATTTAATTAAATAATTATGTGATCGTGAAAACACATCCATAATGATAAACCATGAAACTAATAGAAATAACCTAAAGCAAAGGGAATGATCATGATATTTTCTAATGGTTAATTTATCCAGAGGTTGATAAACTGACCCTGGCCTATGGGAGAAACACCTTGATCCTTTTGGGTTCATGTTTATTGATTTCCACATGTCCACCCATATATCTACTAGGATTGGTTTCTTCTCGGCTCTAGTTTGAACTGCCTCCTCTAGCTTGGGAGTTCCATCCATTACACGTGACTTTTTTAACTCACGCGCAGGTGAGGGTTAAAAAGGAGGGTTTAAATAAAAGAAACCATGGGAACTCAATCCCTACATATTAATGAGGAGTGGTGGCTCATAGGCCAAAAATTAATTTAATAAATAAATTAAAAGGAAACCAATCACATATGAAGGTCTTGGTCTAGCTCATGATCACCCACATACATGAAATGAGTTAAATATTTAATAAAACTAGTATTCAATTATTTAATCATTCTTGTTTAAGATAAATCATACTTGAATAAATTAATTAACATCTTTAATTAATCAATCCATTTATCTTAAACCCTTTTCTTAATTTCTTTGAGATTCATACCCATCATTATTTTTATCAAATGAATTCATTTAAAATTATCTTTGTACGTAACTTGTAATTTCGAAGAAACCCAATGAATTCCCGTTCATTACTACCTAATGAGTAGGAATGAACATTACAAAAATGTTAAATTAAAATATATATATATATATAACACATATCACATGTTGTGCCCTAGATTTACGTATGCACCATGGTACACGTCTCAAGGGTTTCTATAATAAAATAATAAATTTGAACAAATCTGTGTAATTTTGATGAGTATAGGATGTGTAGTTTCTACTACACAACATGTACTATCATTCAACATCCATCCAAAGTACATGCCCGAGGATAAAATGTGTATATGTACATTGGAAAACCTCAGAGTACAGAACATGTCCAGGGGACCACACACCATGTAGTATTCGCGTTGCACAGTATCCAGCTAGGCAATCTGTGTATGGGGTACACGGTCCAACCCTAACCCAAAGGGACTACACACCGTGTCCATTGGTCTACATGGTGTATAATCCTGAAACTGTGTGCCATGTTTTCCTGGTCAATACACGAAGTCTTTAAGACCTAGACAAACTAAAATGACATTACTTGGTTTGGTTTACTAGTCCTGATGCATTAAACCTTAATACACAGTGTGTGGGTCTAACTACACATTGTGTATTCTGGTGTTGTATGACTATGATCCTTCGACACTTCAAAATGAGATCCTCTATTTTATTTTAATCAAAATTAAAAGAAAAGATTGTTTCTGTAAGGTGAGAGAGAACAGAAAAAGGAGTAATAGATCTCGAGATTCAGATTTGTAGAACCATTAACTTCAATTGGGAAAATAAATTATTAAACCATAAATCATCAATTAATTATTTAAATAATTATAAGTTGTGATGTGACCACTCTAATACCACTTGAAGGTTATGAGCACAGCAGAAGCATAGTCGGGCTGGTGCCCAACATTAATTTTTAACATTATCAATGATTATTTCAGGATCAATACGAAGATGAACGCCAATATACACAGAATAAAATCAAATCTGTAGATAAATAAAGATGTTGCCCTAATCCTTTAGAAAGGATGTTTCACATCATATTTATAATTAATTTATTCTATTTCATAAAGAATACAATATATAGATCTTTTGTACTTTCTTCATTGATGATTTTGATCGTCCGAAATGACCCTTCCGGATTGTCTCATTGTGTTTGCAAGGATCCGAACCAGAATCCCTCTAGTGGTGATCCACACATGCTCTAATAGACTCTAATCGATACCACTCATTCTCCAGGTTCTAGTGTGGTGAAGTGAGTGTCTTTTATTAGTCATTCTTGATGGCTTGATCTTCAGTCTTGAAGAACATCAATTATTCTTGAGAGGGGCGAGTAAAGGAATCAAGATAGAAATAACTTATCTAAATAATTATCAATTCATTGGGCATTCAGTTCAGTACATGGCACAATAGATGTACCTGCCTATTTATCTACATGAGGATTCAGTTACAATATTTAATAGCATAATAGAAACTAAATACATTCTTAACCTTAGAGAAAACCCATGTTTTTAATAATAATACCGCATCAGTATTTATGGTGTTCTAATATGTACAAAACCTAATTATTAATAAAATTATGCGTCAAAAAATAATAGTATCTTTATTATTATTTGAATTTTTTTTCAACTAGTGAAATAATTATTTACCATCTAGAAAATAATTATTTTACTACCGGATAAGACTTGGTCTTCTCGAACTCCCCTTCCATTTATTGAACACCTAAATAAATAAATAAATAATTTATTCTCTTAAATAAATATTTTATTTAACAAATTTTAAATAAATATTTATTAAATGTTCAATAAAATAAATAAATATATTTTACCCACAATCGAGTTAATAAATATTTATTTAATTTATGAAATCAATTTAAATTGAATAAAATTATTCCACTGTCTTTATAATAATATTTATTCCATTAATTAAATTCACATAGGATTTAACCGAGACCACCAAAAACATTTAGTGTGTGACCCTCTAGGATTATTTCTCATTGGAATTAGTTGGTCTTGCCTAAAGTCAAAGAGTACAATCTAATAATGGGTGAAGGCACCAAAGAGAAATAACATAAAGTTTCAACAATGATATCCTCATATGAATGCTCATTGTGTAATATTATCCATTTGTCTCAATATATCATCAAGAATGTTTCATGATAGTGTTATCAACCGTTGTGCTCGATACGTTGTTCTTTGACTACCTGAAATAAACACGTCATTACACCATAGACATGGAATTTCATGTGATAGATATATTTCAATAAAAGATCCAAGATATCAACTTCCATAAATGGAAAGGAAAAATCCTTCCATGACTTATCCATTAATAAAATGACACTCGTGATGCACCCAATGTACCCTACTTCCCACCAACAGTCTGCGTGACGGATTTTGTCAATATATCAATGTGTGAAAGTCATGACTTGTATTAATGATAATTTTAACCTCTAAGGATCATTACACACACTTGTAGATAGGAATATCCGATGACACCAAAACATGAGGAATTCCTATTGGAGGGTATGTTTTCATAATCTCTTGTCTTGGAGATTACCAAGTACAAACTTCATGAGAGGTAGTTTATGGTTCTCATCATAGCGGGGAACTGTCATGACCTTATCAAGGAAATAAATACTCTAGAAAGATATTAAATCATATTCATTCTTAACAATAAGAAATATGTAATAAGATGTTTAATATTTAAATACATTAAATATCCACGTAATCAAAGAAAAAATAGTTGGTTCCCGGACACCATCTCTAAAAATACCTTTATTCATCAATAATCATCAGGATAGTTGATTTTTTTCTTGTTTAGTTCATTTAGAATCTCAACTATGTTTAGGGTATTAATAATATATAAAGATAAATGGTTTGGAATTATCAAAATATTTCACATTACATATCTTATTTCATATTTTGGTTCATGGGGACAATTACGACATTATCCATCACATTTAGTGTAAAAAAATGCATTTGGTTCCATCAATTAAATAAAACCAAAGATCACAGTGTAAACAATAATAATCAAAGTGAATAATCATGTAATAATAAAACATTATTCATCACATGTCAAAATAATGACTTCTTCTTCTCAATATATGAAACCTTAGGTTTAACCTAAGTTATCCGTGGTAAATTTCTATTCAAATCCTTTATAAAGGTTCACATAGAAGGTGTGGATTAACCCAGAATATCTCTTGGGTGTGCCTAGCCAAGTGTATTGTATTACTCCCACTCATCATGCACTAGTAAATATTGAGTTAATACCCAATCTTCCTCATTTAGAGTTTTTACCCCTAGGTGCATTTGTTATATGGATTCATCAACATTATAGTATCGAGAAATGAATTTATTTGATAGGAAAACCAAAATTCTATATTTACCATAACATAGGATGTTCTCATATACATATAATTATCCCAAGGGTTCATACTAAACATTTCACATCCTACACTAAAAAAATAACAAAACCCAACTCTAATACCTATTATAATGACCCAAACATTATATACATATATATTTTATATTATTAGATAAATATTCATTATATGTCAAAAAAATCCATGCCAAAACTATATAGTTTTAATGTCTATAGAAACATAGATACGTAAATAATATAGTATATAAAAGATATAAATCATCACCCATTAAGTTATTCAAAACAAGAACCCTTCTTATACATAACATACAGAAAACCTTTCTTCATAACCTAGAGAAAATAAACCTCAAAATGGGTGAGATAATATACTCAGTAATGGAAAACATAAGATATATAAATCAATGATCATAAGTGAGAATAAGATAATGATACGGGTATGATAATATTATCACAACTTACAATAATCATACCCAACCAATCAAATAACATAAATCATAAATCATGGAATATGGATTTTTCATAACAAAAGACAAAATTCATAAGTTTGTAGAATTATTAATAATCAATCATAAGTCTTGAAAACATTTAAAAAGTATACAACATAATTTTATGGAACACATGTATGCAAAAAAAAATGATTTACCTAGTAATGGATCACTGCTAATACTATCACAGTGGATTGGTTTCACTCCCCATTCCATCATAACCTTAGTCAAGGTTCACTCCCAAGACTATCGTAGTGGATCAAGTTCTTTAATGAACTGGGTTCACTCCCCTTCCCAACTCTTATTATCTCATGATAAATCCATCATTACGCAATGCATTCAAGGGATAAAAATTTATGGGCCCACCCATTTTATAATGAAAACCATACATATATTTTATATAAGATCCAAGAACCCTTATCATATCATTGAATCATAATGAGTGAAAGGGAAATAGATTTCATAAATATTTTATCATTTCATCATAGCATAACCCCTAGAAAATAAACAGGTTTCATAAAAATATCAAAATCATAATCACAAACCAGCAAAAGAAGTGATAAGGATAGTATCATTGGATCATATCCCCATTAAATTATAAGTAACATAAAGGATGTTATCACAGATGAAAAATTACTTTAAAATATAACTGGAATATTTTTTGAGGAAAACACCCTTTCCATTTTTAATCTACTTATTTTAAATATAAAAAATTTAAAATATTATGGAAAAAGATTTATTTGAAGAGAAACTTGAAATATTTTAAAGGAAGCCTAAAAATTTTGAGCATTCATGATGTCTAGAAATTTTATTCATGTCAAAATTTTTAAAATAAAGATTTTGTTCACAGTTTTGGTATAAAGTTCCTTATTCAAAAAATGTCCAGAATATTAAATTTAAATAATTTATAAAAAATTAAATCTTGTTTAAAAATTAATTTAAACAATAAATTTATAATATTTTAAAATATTCTTGAAAACATTTTATAAGACATGGATATGGAAGAAATAATATTTCTGACTGAAAGAGGAGAAACAATGTTGAATTTTTTAAAAAACATTTTCTAAACCATTTTGTGTGACACAGAGAAGAAAATAGTAATAAAACATCAAAAATTAGATAAATAAACATAGGTGATAAAAAATTACATGGGTTTATTAGATATGTATCATATAATTGCCTTAATGGAAATTCAAGTATAATAATGGAATTGAAACATAAGTCACTTACCTCAATTTTCATCTTGCTGAAAATATTTTCAAATATCCTATATAATAAATATAGATTTATTATAAATATATTCCAGACCCATATTCATAAACAACATATATAATTTAATTATATTATATTATCACTTTTTTATTAACAATTCTTTATTCGAATCACTCTTTTTAGTGATAAATGTTTGTTTTTTTGTATAAGTTTCGATTAGATAGTTAAATTACTTATACATTAAACATGGTTTTAGTATATATATATTATTAATAATATAATAATTATCATATTTTTTCATTATATACACTTCATAATTATTTATATAAATTTATGATGAAAAAATTATTATATCACTTCGTGAAGAGGGTGGTCCATACGTACATATGAGTGATGTTTCCACTTTTCAATGGTTAGAATGAAGGAATTTAAAATAATAAAACACATTTAAATAATCATTATAATATCATATATATCATATATATTCTTTAAATATATACCTGTTACCATCCATGTAATGAGAAAATGGAAAAAATGACATCGCTTCGTGGTGGTGGTAGTCCACATGTATGCACAAACGACGTTATCATTTTTGAACAGATGGAATTATAAGAAGGTAGATAATATATTATAATTATAGAATTCTAATTTGGTCATAAATATAATATATTCACATTAAATCAATCATAATAACAATCCATGAATTATATTAATGGAAAATGAATCATATCACTATGTGTAGGCAGTAGTCCACACGTATATACGAGCAATACTTTCATTTATGATTTGTTAGAAAAGAGGCTGGATAATGATGGTTACATAATCTAAATAAAATTTTAGTATATTTAGAATAATAAATTAATATTTTATGATGAATAATTTAAATTTAAGGAGTTATTAAAATAAATAAAATGAAATACCCTGGGTAATATGATTACCACTTCTTTGGTATACCTCATTTAGATCACTTATGAAGGACCCCTAGAATGGTATTTTAAGATGAAACGTACTTATAATTCATTTATTAAGAAGTTTAAAATTTAATAGGATGTGTTTATGTTAATTTATGAAGCTCAATTTTTCATAAATAAGAGAGATGTGGTATCCTTTTATAAGTGGGAGAGAGAACACACTTGGTATTTATGAAAATATTTAAATATTATTTAAGTAATATTAAAAGAAAATGTAAAATAAACAATTAAATTTATAGAATAAGGTGATAAAGATATAAATACATCCATATAAAATTATTTAGACAATTTTTTGGTCATTGTTTACCCTTATCACTTTAGTTTAACCCCCAAGAAACATGTTTCAACCTTAACTATGGTAACAAATTTTATTATTTTTACTATTCAGTATAAAAAAGATTATTTTGACTTAATTAAATAATATTAATTATGATGATTTTAAAAATTGAATACATTTTATCAAATTAAATTTATCTAAGTGACATAATTTAATTTAAAAATAAACCCACAAAACATGATGAAAATCAGTCTTCTATAAAAATTATCTTCTTAAGTATTAAAAGTTTTTATTCCATAATCATGCATAAAATTGATTAAAATGAACATAAATTAATTATTCATAATATAAATGAACGAATTTTATTTTAAAACAATTTTAAAATAAAATTTAATTCTATAATTTCTTGAAATTAATATATAGTTATCAATAAAAATTAGTATTTTTCTCCATTGATCAATAAATCAAACTTTTCAGAAAATTATCAATAATTCACTCTAAGATTTTTTTTTGAAATCTGATATTAAAAATTATGTTAATTTTTTCAAATACAATTTTGAAGTGGTAGAAATTAATTATATTATATGCTCACAAAAAGGAATAAAAACAAATTTGGGGGAAAATATATTTTCGAAGCATAAAATAACTTCAATAAATATTGAATACTTATTTATTGAGAATAAATCTATAGATCTGTATTATAAAAAAATTTATACACATTAATCATTATTTATTTATTACTATTCATACTTTAAAATTTAATTTCTAGGTTATAATTATCACACTTAAATAATATTATTTTTATAGCATATCATTGTTCACTTGAATCTTGGTGTTGCATGTTAAGAAAGATATTGAGCAAAGTATTCTAAATTTCTGGGGTTTTATATTCTTCCCACATTAAATAAATTGTGTCTTAATAACTATATATCAGTCAATAAAGACTAAATATTTTAAACTATCTTTTTTAAAAACCCACATCACATAAAGGGATAACAAAACATCCTTTAAAAATGGATGTGGGAAACATTAATGTTACCTAAAATAACACATAATCAAGATCCCAGAGAAAGAAAAAAGTGGTGGGAAGTTAAAATAAAGAAGAAAAATAATCTTCTATAGACAAATATAGAGTGATAGAAAACATGTTAATGAGAAAGTTAAGGGCCAAAAAATCATAAATTAGTGAGTGGTGAAAAGACCATATGTTCATAAAAAAAGTAGTTAAAGTAATAACAACTTTTATTACAATATATTTTTCCTAATGCTAAGGGATTATTTTACTATAAAGATAAATAACATGGTAAAATATACTTCCTTAATTTCTTTCCATTTCATAAGTAAAATTTCATCATTTGGTTGTACTTAGATCAATTTCCACTTGAATCTCATGTCTTACTGAAAACATGAATATTCAAGATGAATTTTTCCTACCTAAAGTAATAAAATTAAATTTTAATGGATCATGATATCCATAAAATAATGAAAAGTTATTTATACTATCTCTAAATATTTAAAAAACAAAATTTTTATAAAAAGTTGTCCAATATGGATAAATTATCATATGATAAAATAATACTTTAATATCTAAAATCCAACCAATAACCCCAAAGTTAAACTTAAACTTTTCCATAGGTATTTAACTATAAGAATCCCACAAAATATTCTTGAAGAAATTCAAAACCAAAAAATATTTAGAAATAAGGTCACTAAATAACCAAAATCAACTTAAATTAAATCCCCAAACAATAAAAAGCATCTCATAATACTAGACACCTGAAAACCATGGTAATATATTCTCTTAAAACATGGTAATACTTTCATCTAATAACTTGAATCACCCTAAAACCTCAATAGAAATATAACTGCTTCAAAAAAGTATTTCCATCATTATTACTTAAATAAAATCTTTCACAGTTTCATATATTTCTTAAATACAAAAATATAACAAGGTTATTTAAATATAAAAACACTAATTAGTTCCACGGTCATAAATATTATCCCATTTACTGTATCTATATCAATATTATCTTTATCCTAACTAAATAGTGTTTTCTCAACATCATGCACATATTAAGGGTGATCTTTTCTTCTATCACGTGTTCTTAAAATATCACCATTCCACCAAATCAATTTCCTATGTTATCAAAACTATTCAATAAATTATTGAAAATCCTTAAATCAATACTATTTTTGAATAATTCTTTTACTTTTCATTATTCTTATAAATATAATATCATTGGTAAAACACTTCTACAATATAATCATTGAATCCTAATACATAAATGCTTAAATAATTACACTTCCTTCATAAACCATCAACTGTGATTCATTATCTTATTACTTAATATTTTCCTCATAAAATATTAAATATGTACCAGGTATTAAGATTCATCAAATTAAATTTAGTTATTATTCTTACTTTTAACATAATAAATAATGATAAAATAACTCATACCTTTCATACGCAATTCTTATTCATTTCATCATCAATAGAAAAACCTTTACTCATAAAACCTTGCTAATACCCTTATTGAGATTCTCCCTAAGACAATGATTTTAAAAATTCCCATACAGTACGCATTTAAAAAATTCAACCATTAATGATTCCATATGTAAACAATTATTACCATCTATTGCGTTAATTTAAATATTCATTTTCCTCAGTAATTAGATGCTCTATGTTCTTATTTTAAACACATAAACCATCTTATGATTCTTTTGAGACTTCTCCCTATATACGTCTTAACACATTATTGATATATAGGATTTTTTATCATATTTACTCAATGGTCTTCATGAAACTCTATTTCTATATTATTTTATTCATTCAAAAACTCACCTATGTATGGGTTATTAATTTTATATCAAGATATCCTGTTATGAATCATCACAAGATTTAACAATCCATCTCCCATTTAATTCAGTTGTTTATGAGGATAATCAACGCATTGTCTGTCACATTCAGCATTAACATGATCCCATCTGGTTTCATCCATTAACTAAGACCAAAGATAATAGTGTGAGAAACAATAATGAGAGTGATAAATCATGAAATCATGAAACATTATACACAATATTTCTAAATCATGACATTTTATTTTCAATATATGACATTTTAAGTTTAACCCATATCATCTATAATAATTTTATATTTAAATAATTTATAATGCTTCATAAAGAATATGTAGATTAACCAAATAATACACTATGAGAGTGTATATATTGGTGTGCAGTAATAGGCCCACTCATCAGGCACTAATGATAATCATGTTAATACAGAATCCTCCCCATTCAGAGTTCTCATCCCTAGGTGTATTTATTCCACTACTGATCTACTTAATAGTATCTATATAGTGATCTATCTATAGGTTAAACCACACTCTTTTCCTTACCATACCATAGTATTTTCTCCTATACATAGGATTATCCTAAGCTTCCTCACTAAAAATATTCCTTTATTGTTTCCATATATAAATGAACCCCCCACAAATACTAACTATAAGGACCCAAACTTTATATACATAGAAATTACATCTTATTAAAGGAATATTCATTACATATCAACAATATTCATATCAGAACTGTAATGTTTTAGAATATCTAGAAACTTGGATACATAAATAACTAATATATAAAAGATCTGTATTATTTTTTATTTATTTCTTGATAACTATAACCCTTATTATATATAACATACCTAAAACCTTTCTTTATAACCTGAGTAAAATAAACACAAGAAAGGGTGTGATTAGATGCTCAATAATGGTTAACATAGGAGATATAAATCAAAGATCATAAGTGAGAATAAGACAAGTATAAGGGTATGATAACATGATTATAACTTACAATAATCATACCCAATTAAACAAAGATCATTAGTCACAAATCATGGAATAAGTCTTTTTCATAATAAAAGAAAAAATTCATAAGTGTGAAGAATCATTAATAACCAATCATAATCCATGAGAACAAATAAAAATAAAAATAAAAATGTTTAAGGAATACACATATGCATAAAAAATCATTTTTTTCAAGTCTCACTGAAAATACTATCAAAGTGGATGGGTTCACACCCCATTCCATCATATCATTAGTCCAGTTTCACTCCTATGTTTATCGTAGTGGATAAATCCCCTTAATTAATTGTGTTCAATCTCCATTATAGTTCTTATTATCTCATGATATATCCATATTTTCCCATTTAATTTTAAGGATATATAATCCTAGGACCACTTCTCACATAATTAAAATCATACATATTTGTTCCATGATCATTGAACACTTGTCATATCATTATATCATAACATGTGGAAAATAAATAGGTTTTATAAAAAATTCATCATTTTATCATAGAAATACCCATGGAAAATAAAAGGTTTCATAAAAAACATGTCATAATAATTATAAAACATCTAGATAATTCATAAGGATTGTATAATTGAATTATATCCCTACTAAAGAATAAGAAGCATTAATGATGTCATCTTAGATGGAAAATTCCTTTAAAATATCATTGAAATATATCTTTAGGAAAATACCCATTTCATTTTGAAACCATTTATTTGAAATCTAAAAAATTTATAAAATATCATGGAATTTGTTTTCCAAAGGACCATGGAGGTAAAATAATATTTAAAACATTTAGCGGTCATGATGGGGGTAAACTACATTTATTTTATAATTATTAAAACAAAATTCTATTCACACATTTAGAAAACAAAACCTTGTTTATAAAATGATAGAAATATTCCTTATAAAAAATTTCAAAAATTAAATCATGGGTAAAAATTAATTTAAAAAATAATTGAATAATAATAAAAATATTATATAAAATATTTTAGAAAACTTGGATATAAAATTAAAATGTTTTCTACCCGAAAGAGGATAAATAAGGTGGAATTTAATTAAAAACATTTTCAAACCCATTTTGAGTTCTAAAGGGAGAAAAAATGGTACTAAAACATCAAAATATGGAAATAAATAAAGGTGAATACAAATGAAATGGTTTTATTATATAATTATTATATAATATCCTCAATGGAAATTTAGGCCTAAACAATATCGATTAAAATGGGATTAACACATGAATCTCTTACCTAAAGTCTTCTGTTGATTCATATGCATTCAAAAATCATTTATAAAAAATATAGATTTATTATACATATATTAAAGAAACATATTCATACATACCATATATTATTTACTTATAATATATTATCATTCATTTATTAACAATTATTAATTAAAATCACTATTCAGGGTGATAACTCCTTCGTTTTTCATGTATGTTTCGATTACATGGTTCTAGTAATTAAACCAAGATCATGGTTTAATAATATCCACAATATTAAAAATTCCATAAGTATCATATTTATTCATCACATATATTTTTATAATCGTTCATATAAATCAGTCATGATAAATAAATTACATCATTTTATAGAGATGGTTGTCCCACGAGTGATGTTTCCAATTTTCGATAGTTCGAATGAAAATAATGTTCAATAATAATTAATATTTATGTAATCAGTATTATAAAATATATAATATATATATATAATAATTATTTCTTTATTACCATCCTTGTAAAGATAAAATAAAAAATGAATTAAATCAATTCATATAGGTGTTAGTTCGCACGTACGCACGAGTGACGCTAATGAATGGAAGATAAGAAGGTAGATAAGATATTATAATTATATAAAATTATTTCATAAATATTATATATAATCATTAAATTAATCATAATATCATACCATAATTATTTTTTTATGTAAAATGAATTATATTATAATTTGGAAGCAGTAGTCCACATGTACGCACAAGTGATACTTTCATTTACTATGTGTTATAAAATATGGTGGATAATAGAGGTTCCATAATAATAACAAAATATTAATTTATATAAGATAGTAAATTTTTTATTTTATTATTAATAACATATATTTGGAAGGGGAAGAACTATAAATTAAATGGAGGAGTTCGAGTAATACTATTACCTTTTCTTTGGTAGACCTCCCTTAGAAAACTTATTAAGGACTCTTGGAATAATATTTTAAGAAGAAAAAAACTCTAATTAGTGTATAGAGAAGTTTTGAAGAGAATTTAGTAGTGTTTGATCAATCTATATGGATCAAAGTGGAGTAAAGAAGAGATAAGAGGGGTGTCTTTTTATAAGTGTGGGAGAGGTCACACATGGTATTTTTGAAAATATTTAAATATTTTTAAGTCATATTCATGGAAATGTTTCCCATAAATAATTAAATTTAGATTATAAGGTTATAATAGTCTAAATAAATCCATCCAATAGTATTTAGACAATTATTAGGTCATTTTAACCCTTATCACTTTTTTTAACCCCTAATAAACCTATTTTAACCTTAACTATGGTAACATACTTATATTGTTTTTAAAATTTATCATTACCAAAAACTGAGTTGATCTTATTCAATAACATTAATTTTGTTTAGTAAAAATAAAGAATTCATTTTAACAAGTTCAATTCATATAAGTGGTAGATTTAATTTAAAAATAAACATATAAAACACGATGAAACCTGGTTTACCATAAAAATGTATTATTAAGTATAAAAAGTTTTTATATCCAAATATATCATAAAATTGGTTCAAATTACCTTAATTGTATTATTATTAATAAAAATTAACTAATTTTTCTTTGAATCCATTTTAAAATAAAATTTAACCATTTGAAATATTCAAATGAAGAGACAATTCTCATTAAAAATCATTATTTTTCATTATTCATCTAAAAAACCAAATTTTTAGAAAAATATCAAAAAATCGCTCCAAAAAAATTTAAGATGATAATTTTTTCAAAAAATTAATTTTATTCATTTAAATAAAATTTATAAAGGTTTCATAAATTAATTATATTATTTTCTCATAAAATTTAATAAAACCAATTTTTCAGAAAAAATGTATCTTTAAAGCATTAAATAACTTTAATAATAATTAAATAATTATATATCATTCATTTTAATGACTCTTTTGTGTGTGTAATACTTTGGAAATTTTGTTAGCCTATTTTTGGATCCAGACATAAGTCAGCGTGAGATTATTGGGCCCAATGTTCCTTGGTATTGATATAATAAAAATATTAAATATATTATAACACAAGTGCGCAATTTTTTAGAAACAATAGAATATCTCCTAAAAGGAGTCTTGGATCATAAATCCAATACCATTGTTGATTCTGAAAAATTGGTTTCACCCTAGGCACACCATAATTCATTTTGGTGTTGGGTGCTCTGATAGAGCACTATTGTGGGAGAATTAATTGAATGAATGAATTTATTATTTATTTATTTGAGAATCCTAGGGAAACCCCTATATAAACCCTACTATGGTTAATTACCTATGGTTATACACATAACACTATAGGTAATGACAGGATGGATAACTCTATTAGTAATATCATTGGTGGATGATTGTGGGATCATGGACCGAGTGTCGAAGTACCACAAAGATCACAGCCATCGATGGAGTTACAAGATCTCACCAATGACAACAGTGTGAAAATTTCTTCATTAGTGATCAATCCAAAATTTAGGTAATATTTTTGATTTTATTAATTTAAAACCCATTTATAATTTTAGATGAACAAAAATTAATTTATCCTAAATTAATTTGTGAATTTCTCTTCATTGGATTTTCAATGATTGATTTTTACTTCCTGGACCAATAAATTTGAGATTTATTTATTCTCATTGATTTTTGTTGATTTGGTAACCCTGTTTTTTGGAATCATTTAATTATGGAAAAATTTACATTGTCATATATCGAGGATCACTTTTTTATGTTCTTTTACCCTCTATTCATAGTGTCCATCATCAGTAATTGGTTGATTGGTGATTCCCTAAAATCTTGTAATAACAATTATTGTGAATTATTCCATTATCATAAAAGATCATGGTTATGAGTTCAACTATTAATTTTATAAATGAAAAAATGTGGGGTGGTGATTATGAGATCCTGACATTGGATCAGGTATTGGTGGTTTGAAATCTAGATTGAGTGGATCTCTCTAGAGGAGTAGTGATTGATGTTTCCTAGCAACAGGTGGCCAGAATCTCTCCATTAGTAATAATGGCATATAGTTCTTGTGTGGACGCTAAGATCATCGTGACCTAGATGGTCCATTTGCTACAGATGGATATGATTGATGATTTTAGGGTAAATAAATATCAAAATTCGATTTCTAGCCACCCATGGAAGGTGGTGTGTGTTATTATTATTTTTAATAATAATAACATGTGATATTTATTATTATTTTTCATTATAATATTTTTTTAATGAAGAAAATTTATTTAGGGTACCATCTTGAAGAATATTGTCCTTTTATACTCCTATACATGCCTCGTACTAAAAAAGGAGTCATTGACCTTTTTAAGTATGGATAATTATATATATTGTATAATGATTAAAAAAAAGAAACTAAAGCCTTGAAGTGAATAAGGGGGAGGTGTGTTGTGCGCATGATGGAGGGGGTGAGATGGATTATGGCCGCATAAAAAGTATTTATATACTTATAATATTAATAATAATATTGTTATTATTAGGTTTCACTTTTTTCATATCTTATTCATACTATGATGGATTGATGAGCAATATACGGAATCATGAACCTGACATTGAGGCGATCACTCAAAGACCAATGTTATATATTTAATTCAAACTCATGGCTCGAGTCCACAAAGCGATGTTCAAACATGATATCGAAAAATGAATTTTTTTCATAAGTTGTCCATTTTGGGAAACTAATTAGTCCATCCATGGTGTTTTTACATGAGGATTGTAATGACATACATTGTTTGGTAATTCATGGTCATTTTTAGTGACATATCTTAGGATTTATGTTTTATCCTATCGAATAGATGATGAGCCTCATGCAGTATTCAATATTTTCCCCAAAATGAATTTTATTCAGTGAGTAGCCTATTATTAGTAGTTTTATACATTAAATAGTATGGTGGATCTTATTTTTTCATTAGAGTTATGATGTGAGGTATTATGAGCATTAAATTTCTTTTAGTGATTCTTGATTGATGCTAGTGATAAGGTGTGATCCGAGAGATTTTGGTTTCGGTACACCCCCTCCCACTAGGGTGTGAGTCATCCATAACCTTCACATAGGTGGCGTTAGAAACCCACACACCCCTGCTACAATGGGCATTGTTTTTCTACCTATAGAGTGGTACTCTCCCATCACTGAGATATGAAAGGGATCGTATTTTCCATTAGAGTTATGGCTCCCTCGGTTGTGGAGAACAGTGGTGAGGAGCGAGCCCCTCCACTTAGATTCTTGAGAGGTTACATGAGATATGTGTCTGGTAGATAATGGTCCCCATGAATTTGTAGAATAGTTGTGATGAGTGGGCCCCTATACTCATATTCTCATACGATTTAACATGATGTTGGGCATTGAGGATGAATCATTGGTGTTGCAGGCTGACTCATCATTCTTAGCTAATCTATGGAGATAGATATCCCCTTTCTCTCGCATTTGGTATTTTGGTCCAGAATATATAGGTTATTTAGGTTCTAGTTATTTTTATGGTTGATGTTTTTATTTTTATTGACATGCCTTGGTGGTGATGAGCTGACTACTCACTCTTTATGCTTTGTGTTTAGTGATTTTGGGGTTTTTGTTGGGTATGTACATACTCACCCCTACATGGGATTTTATCAAATATGTTTTCTCTTATGTAAATGAAATATATATTAGCAGTGAATATTTTGGACCAATTATTAGTGGGGATATGAAGTATGTGGCGATGTTGAAAGTGATCGGTGGCCGAACTATTGGATCTTGAGCTGGGTTATCCCCTTATCTACACTCTATTGTTACTTTCAGTTAGTATTTTCCCTTTCATTTTTGTTTGGTGGTATATTTTTTTCCTTTATATTATTTTTTATTACACTTTTGTACTCTAATATGTATTTCATATAGGTTATTTCATGCGTTGTTTAAACCCAATATATTCAGTATTTCATTATTTCTCAACACATTTTCATAGAGGTGGTTATGTGTTTGCATATAGGTACATTAGGAAAAGTCCTTCCATTTCATTTATTCCTTCTCGGTGCTTTGCATTATCTCATAACCTAGTAGTGGTAGGCATGGAGTTGTGAAAACATGGCCTTCCACTAGCCAGGTGGGGCATGGAAGTTCATTTCATTACAAAGTAGTATCCGAGAAATTTTTTCACAGGTCAATGTTAGAGTGGGACCCATGGTGAGAATTTATTTAGGAACTTAGGGAAATGGTGTCAGAGTGTCTTGAGTGTGGATCTCTAGCCATGGAACCCATTTTTGGTGTAGTATATGACTAATCCATGCACTAAGACTTTGACTACCTACTTGTCAACTCAGTATAATAGGAAATCGATTATAAGTAACCATTGGTACATGAATCATAAAACATTGAGTCCTTTTACTATTATTCTTGAGTTATCTCCCAAGATATTCTCTTTGACCACAGTATGTCTGGATAATTTTCAAGACTCCTTCATAAAGATATCTGGATAGGATTTCAATATAGTTCAATCATGACAACCATTTTAGTGACGATACCACGATTTATGAACCCATAAACGAGGTTGTTCTTTTAGGATATAACTAATAAGTTCTACCACATTTGGAGAAGTGAATGGTGTTTCTTCTAGTGTTCTAAGTAAATGATTATCTACATGTTGAGAATTCAATGGATCTAGTAGGATAGAATGATCATGCACATAGGCTTAATGAGTTATGAGAGTTCTAGTAATAAAGACCATGGAGGTTTCATGGTGAACCAGTCCCTCAGGAAGTGGAGGATTGGCTCGTGGTAGTGGTATGAGTTTTTTATCTTTTTCAGACTTTAACAGATCAGATGGTTGTTCTTGCAACCAGTCGTCAATGTAGAGAAAAAGTTGGTTTGGATAATGCTGACAGATCACACATTTATGATGCTTTTATATCATAGGCTATAGAGATAGAGACCACCCATGTTTTATGGTGATACAAGCCTATCTTATCAACCGGTAGAGTATTTCCATGATCTTGTGATGTGAAATTACCTCTTGGATAGGACCCCTTTTTATGGTGGTCTTAGTGGTGAGACTTATCCAGGGTGAATTGGAGAAATGGTAAAGACCTGTGTTGGTGATATTGACAAGGATTTTGACACACATGGAGGAGTGATAATCCCCCATCTAGACATGTTCTTGTGATGTCATTCAAAAACATGTGGTTGAGTTAGTATCACCCAAAGCATATATTATTGTGGTATAGTGGATGATTTCTTTCAACTTATATATTTTAGGTCCTTTTGGTGTGCTATGTTTTCATAGAGGGACATATTTAAGGAGGATAGGTTGGATATGGGATGGTTGGATTCAAACAGTAGGGGCTTGTGTCCCCAAGACTTCAGGTGTGATAGAGGTATGACATGTGTATTCTCTTATCAAGTTGTAGTATTGGTAGATGATCACAATCCACTTTTCCATGGATGCAGCCCCTATTCGAGACCTGACAATATATATTGATCCTTTTTTCTTTAACCTTGTGTTTATATTCTCCAAAGAAGAGGAATTGTGATCACATAATTTTAAAAGTGTGATCTGAATATGGGAGGAGAGGTAAAGAGAATTGTGTGTAACCTTTTCACAAATGATGGTGAGGCCCTATGATTTTTTCCTTGGTGTAGATTGATTTCCTATAATCCATGTCTATTTCATTTTCACTAGTTATGTTTGTAATGTATTTGAGGTAGTGGTATAGTATTTTCCTTCTTAGGTGAGAAAGAATCTGAGAAAGAGAAGGATGAGCTTGTGTGTATCTGGATACAACCTATTTTATTAATTAGAATATATAACCCTTTGATTAGCAAATACTCCAACCTTATAGTTTTCTATGATGGTAGAGGAGTGTAAGGATTTCATTTTTGATTATGTTCTAGGTTCAACACAAATAAATAGTTTGTTTTCTATGTATCATTTCCCCAATTAGGGCCTCATATCTGTGTTAGCATATCGGATGACCTAGAGTAGTTGTGAGTGTTGGAAGTGTGGTTGGAGGAGTCAATAGAGAAGGGGATTATTATACCAAATGTGATCACCTAGGGAACCATATGTTGTTCACCTAGGAGGAATATGAGATCTTAATGTTATGCATGGATTAACATAATTTGAATTAGGTGGATTTCAGTAAGGATTATCCACCCTTGAGAATCGATGAATTAGTTTCCCAATGGTTAGAGGTGAAATTGTTCCTATAATGTGACCTCAGGGTGGGTTATCATAAACTCCAAGTTTGAGAGGTACATATATCTTGGTAATATTTCTATGTCTACTATATTTTCTTAGAGTTCATGGCGATACCCACATGCTTGTTTATGTAACGCCCCGACCCCAGTTTCCTAGAGTCGGTGCATTATTACATAACATTGGCATGATCACAAGAAGGATCAAATCTCAAAAGACCTATTGGTTTAGTAGCCTTGGAAACACTAGATATATTCATAAGTCTTACATTACATCATAAAAATGAAAACTACAACAACATCTTTTCTTCATATTCCACACTCATATTCCCACATACTATCCCTACAGGTCATTCATAATTTACTTCTTCACTTCCTGGGAAAAATAAAACATAGAAAAGGGGTGAGCTCAAATGCCCAGTAAGGATAACAATATAGCAGAAACTTTCATAAATAAGAATAAACATTTAAGGCAATGTATAACTAAAACAAAAGCCTTTTAAACTTGAACTTAAACATAGTATGGAAAAAGTAAAATGAAATAATTCCATTTACTTATTCACATGGATATTCTACTAATCGAATAATCACATGCAATATCAATAACCACTTTCATAATGATGGAATGCATAATGCCAGACTATCATAACCACATAGCCAAGGCCTCGTTCCAAGACTACAAATAAGATTTTGCCAAGGCCTTGTGCCAAAACACTAGTTTGTCTCATGAGACCTACCGATGCATCAAGGAGCTATAGCGGGCTCCACCAGTCACATATTAAGTCCAATGCATTCCCATATGAAAAGGTTTAAACATAACATAAACATTTGTATTAAAACTAGCATACAAAATGTCAATAATTTCACCATAAACTATGAACGGTATAAAAATAGCACATCCACAGTCAAACATATCACAAAACCTTCAATACAATATAGAAGTTTTTTATCATAATAAATCAACAACAAATAAGCGTAAAATCAATCAAAGGATATTGGCATGGATGAAATCAAAACTCTTTTTAGAGAAATATCTCTTTATATTTTGAAATCATTTAAGAGTCTTATATTTATGAAATAAAACATTTTCTTTGAAAATATTCTTATAAGCTTGTAAGGGAAGCTTCGACGATTTTATAACGGTGGAAAATAGCCGCACCCGCTGTATAAGTTAAAAAAAACATTCTTACCTTAATTTTGTCGAAAAGGTTAAAAAGAACCTTCTTTGGAAAATGATGGAAAGATTCCTTTATAAACCTCTTATAAAAAGTCAAACATGGGTATAAATGACTTTAACCCATATTATAGTAAATCATAAAAATGTTTTGAAATTCATTTTTAAGAAACATGGATGTGGATGATAAAGAGATCCCAGTAGATTATTACGTATAAACAACCTCGGATAATAAAGAGATTGTGAAAATAACCCTTACCTTGTACTTTTACTTGGTTGGGGTTGGTTAACCTCCTATATAATAGTGAAATAATTGTTATTAAATTATACAAGAATCATATACATTCATATGATATCATATATGATCTTTTAACATTGCTTTGTTAATAATATCTTAGTATTATCGTCGTTTCAGGTGTTAACTTACTCATTTTATTTTATATGTTTTGTTACATAAGCCATGTTTGTCATGGATCGGTTTTATATTATTCATATACAGAATGATATAATGTCCTTAAAAATTATTTTTAAATCATCAAATGAAAATTATACTTGAATGGATACGATGGAGAATGAATCTCATCGCGTTCGTAGAGACGGTAGTCCGTACGTACGCACGAGCGACAATATCATTATTTTGATATTAAAATAATATATAAATGGATGTTATATCATATATAAAGAATCATTAACATGTTATATTTATTATTTACATGAGTTACACATCATTATTATACTCATCCAAATAATAATATATTGAATAACAATTACACCACGACGTGGAGACGGTAAGCCGTACGTACGCACGTATGGTGACTTGTTATTCAAAGGGTGGATAGAATACTGAATATGGTTGTACAATATTTATAATAACATCGCATTATATGAATCATACTGGATTTATTATTTTAGAATGGTAATAAACAAGGAAGAAGAAGTGGAAGAAGAAAGGAACTTGGAAAAGGGTGGTGAAATCATTACCTCTTCTTCAGGTTCTTCCTTTTGATTTGATCAAAAGGGATCCTTAGGTTGGCTTTCTGATCAAACTAATTCCTCTAGGTTGTAGTGAGGGAAGTTGGGAGAGTATTTGGGCCGAGTTTTTCTGATCAAAAAGGCTTTGAAGGTGTGAAGAAATGAGAAGGAGGAGTGCCCTTTTATAAGAGGGGTGAGGGGCACCTTTGGAAAAGCTAGAAATATTAATTTATAATAAATTCATATTCGGTTTATAATGGATACAAAGTTTATTATTTAAATGTTAAGGTAGGGATAGGTCTAAAACCATTCAACAAATAGAATTTAGACAGGTTTGGGTTACTATATTAACCTTATTATTAAGTATTAACTCTTAGTTAATTAGTTTGACATTTACCATGTCACTTTATATTTTTATATTATATAGTTAATAAACATACTATATACATCCAAGAGACCCTAAAGTTGTCCATTAATGATACAAATATAATGATATAAGTCTCTTGGCCGAACCTTAGATTTTTAGGAATTTAATATCAATTAATAAGATAATATTTGTTTTAAACACTCTTTTATGTCAATTTTGACACTATTCAATAGTTGATTTTTGTGAAACTCGTAACAGAATGATTAATTCGAACAAAGTTAATTTAATAAATCTTAATATGTCATATTATACTATAAAATTATTTTAATTCATTAAAAGTCTCAAATTATATTTATTTGTGTATTTATAATATCAATTATTTTAAATTTTCACTATTATGTTAATTACTGCATCATCATTGTGTCATAAATAAATTAAATTATGTAATATCTAAAAATTATAAATAAAATATAATTATGTAGGAAATATTTTCAAATTTATAGTCGAAAATAAAATATATATAACCCTATGTAAAAATTGTTTTTCTAAAAGATATATGCTTGTGTCATTTTTGTATTCATTTTAACTTAATTAAAATAAAGTGTCCTTATCACCTACAAGTGGCTCCATGGGGTCCCAAAATCGACCCAAAGATGCCTATGGTCGAACATGTATCAACCAATAAGTCTAGGACACGTTTTAGAGTAATTTAGTATTATTATAATATTATTTTCTAACCCTTATTTACCGGATTTACCTTTAACCATGATAAATAAAATATTTACCGAAGTAATTATTCAAAATGTCTAAAAATAAAAGTTACCTATTTACAAAATTTAAACATCCTTATTCCAAATATGGAATACATTTTTTCAAATTCAAAACACAGAAGTGGCAGAAATTAATTTAAAATTAATTCCCGTTGTTAAAACAAAAAGCGTGTTTTTAAGAGATAATAACTATCAAAAGATTGACACTTGTTTATGTCCGGTTTAATTGTAAAATTATGTCCAATGACCAAAATTATATTAAATGGTAGAAATGTATTCTAAATATACTTTAAAACCACTCAAATTCATAATTTAGAACTATTAATTATTTTGATTAAAAAAACAGTTTTTAATTAAAATTTAGTAATTTTCACTATTCATCAAAATATTAAAGTTATCCGAAAAGTACCAAAATTTCACCTTAGGCTAAATTCGATATTCCGAATCCAAAAATGAAGTCCATTTTAAAATATAAAATATATATAATTTCAAAAATTAGGTATTACTATTCATAATGGCTAGTTTAATTGGTTATGGTGTGTTAGAACTCGGTGTTGCATACAACACACACTATCACATTATTTAAAGAGAAGCGTACCGTGGAAGCTTGGGGTGTTACATTCTCCCCTCCTTCAAATAATTTCATCCTTGAAATTTCTAGAATATTATCACATGAAAATACTCGGGTGGTTCTTCATCATAAGTTCCTCGGGTTCCCACGTTGCCTCTTCCATCTTATGGTTTCTCCACAAAACTTTTACCAGAAGTGTCGTTCGGTTTCTCAGTACTTGTTCTCTCGTATCAACAATCCTGAAAGGCTCTTCACAATAAGACAGATCGGGTTCCAGTTCTAACTCCTCATAGGTGAGTACATGTGTTGGGTCAGGCATGTATTTCCTCAACAGAGATACATGGAACACATCGTGAACTTTAGAAAGACTTGGCGGCATTGCCAATCGGTAAGCTACAGCCCCAATTCGTTCTAGAATTTCAAAAGGTCCAATGTACCTGGGACTCAATTTACCTTTCTTACCAAAACGTATGACTCCCTTCCATGGAGATACCTTCAGGAAAACATGATCACCAACTTGAAATTCGAAATCCTTCCTTCGATTATCGGCGTAGCACTTCTGCCTACTTTGAGCTGCTTTGATGTGATTTTGGATTACCTTCACCTTTTCTATCGTTTCCTCCACCAGTTCTAGACCTACAAGTTTTCTTTCACCAACGTCATCCCAACAGGTTGGTGTGTGACATCTCTTTCTGTATAACGCTTCATATGGTGCCATCTGAATACTCGAATGGAAGCTATTGTTATAGGAAAATTCTACCAGAGGTAAATACTGATCCCACATACCCTGAAAGTCAAGTGAGCAGGATCTCAACATGTCTTCTAAGGTTTGAATAGTCTGTTCTGATTGTCCTTCTGTCTGAGGGTGGTAGGCAGTGCTCAAATGAAGTTCAGTATACAGGGTTTTCTGAAGACTCTTCCAGAATCTTGAAGTAAAACGGATATCACGATTAGAAACAATCGATAGGGGTACTCCATGAAGTCTCACAACTTCATTAATATATATTCTTTCTAGGAATTCCAGTGGTAGATCTTCTCTTATAACAGAAAAATGTGCTGACTTGGTAAGATGATCAACAATAACCCATATTGCATCATTCTTTCTAGGAGTCTTTGGTAGCCCCATGAAAAATTCCATCGTAATATTGTACCATTTCCACTCCGGTATGGGAAGAGGTTGCATGACTCCTCCAGGGTGTTGCCTTCCAGCTTTCACTTGTTGACAAACCATACATCTTGACACAAAATCAGAAATCTCCCTCTTCATATTGTCCCACCAAAAATTTTCCTTCAAATATCTATACATTTTGGTGCTCCCAGGGTGTATAGAGAAATTGGAACTATGAGCATCATCCAAAAATTCCCTTTTTATATCAGGTATATCGGGAACACAAAGCCTCTTCCCGAATTTCAAAATTCCGTTTTCATACACAAAATCTCTTCATCTCCCATCATTCACAGCTTTAATATTCTTTTGAAATTATCCATCATTAGTCTGAGAACTCTTAATCCTTTCTAGTAAAGATGGTTTGGAAACCATTTGAAAAATCATTGATGTTTCTCCTTCCCTGGTTATTCCCATCTCCATCTTCACTAGATCCATGAAAATTGGATCCCTTTCAATTATCATATTGTTCAAAACTCCATGATATTTTCTTCTCAAAGCATCTGCCACCTTGTTTGCCTTCCCCGGGTGGTAGTGTATCGTGCAATCATAATCCTTGAGTAATTCAAGCCATATCCTTTTCCTCATGTTGAGTTCTTTTTGTGAGAATATATACTTCAAACTCTTGTGATCAGTATAAATCTCACATTTTTTACCATAGAGGTAGTGCCTCCATATCTTCAAAGAAAATATCACAGCTGCAAACTCGAGATCTTGAGTAGAATAGTTTTGTTCCTGAATTTTCAACTACCGTGATGCATAGGCAATAACCCTATCATTATGAATAAGGACACAACCAAGTCCTTTCTTCGATGCATCACTATAAATAACGAACTCATCATTCCCTGATTGTAGAGTCAATATAGGAGAATTGACTAATCTTCTCTTCAGTTCTTCTAAACATTCTTCACACTCTTTTTTCCAAACTAATTTAACCACTTTACGTGTGAGCTTCGTTAATGGGTTAGCCAATCGGGCAAAATTATGGACGAAACGTCGATAATAACCTGCTAAACCAATAAAACTATGTACCTCAATTATACTCATCGGTGTTGGCCATTCTTGGATTGCCTTGGTCTTAGAAGGATCAACAGAGATTCCATATTTAGAGACAATATGTCCAATAAAAGAAATCTCCTGAATCCATAATTCACACTTGCTAACCTTCCCATATAATTCACGTCTTCTTAGAGTCTTCAGGATAATGAACAAGTGATTTTCATGATCTTCGTAGCTTTTGGAGTATACAAAGATATCATCAATAAATACCACCAAAAATTCATCAAGATACTCCTTGAAAACTCTATTCATCAGATCCATGAATACAGAGGGTGTATTAGTCAATCCAAAAGGCATTACTGTAAACTCGTAATGCTCGTACCTGGTTCGAAATGCTATCTTCGGAATGTCTTCCTTCTTCACACACAACTGATGGTATCTAGATCGAAGTTCAATCTTTGAAAAGTACTGATCTCCATGCAGTTGGTCAAAAAAAATCATCATTGCAAGGTAGGGGATACTTGTTCTTTATCGTTATAGCATTGATCTCCCTGTTGTCAATACAAAACCTCATATATACATCTTTCTTTTTAACAAATAGAACAGGGGCTCCCCATGGAGAAACACTAGGGCGAATAAATCCCTTATTACTCAATTACTCTAGTTGTTTCTTTATTTCAAATAATTCTACAGTGGCCATTCTATAAGGGGTCTTTGATATAGGACTTGATCCAGGAATTAAATCAATGGAAAACTCAACTTCTCGTTCTGGAGGATGTCCAGGTAAATCTTCCGTAAATACATCTACATATTCTTTCACAACAGGTACATCCTCTATTTGAACATTCCTTTCCTCACCCATAGTCATTTCATTCTCTTACTCCCCAATAATTGAATTTAGTTGAGCTACTGGGGTGGATCTAGATAACAATTAAGTGGTGACGATTCTGCTCTAAAGATAAGGTGTTCCTTATCATCATCATCAAGAATCATAACCTCTTTCTTCTTACAATAAATCTTCGCATCATAGTACGAAAGCCATTCCATAATGAGGATTATATAAAACTCAATCATAGGTATGACGGCGAGATCAACAGATAAAGAACATTTATGTGCTCTAATGGGGACTGATTCACAAAACTTTGTTGGAATGATACTTCCCTTAGGAGTTTTAACTGACAACTCCCTTGTTAAATCAAATTGGAAATATCTAATTTTCTTATCAAACTGGGAAGATATGAAACAATGCGATGATCCAGAATCAAATAATGCATTTTCTAAACTTGAGGAAACCATTAAATTACATGCCACCATGTCTTTCGGAGCTTCTACCTCAGCAGTAGTGATAGCATAATCTTGGCCTTGATCCCTTGGCCTTTTCTGAGGTAAGTTCTCCTGACTCTTAGGACATTCATTTGCATAATGCCCTATCTCCCTGCAATTGTAGCACTGAACGTTGGTAGCTTCCTTCTTCCCCTTGCAATCACGAGCATGGTGGATTTTTTCACCACACTTGTAACAGACTCATGTTCCCTTCAAGAATGTACCGTGGCGTATCTTACCACATTTACCACAGGATGGATATTCAACCTTTCCCTTATTCCCTTTATTTCCATTCCCAGATTGATCAGTAGGTCTCTTCTTCTCTTGCATTGCTTTAAAGTCATAAGACTTAGATAATTCATTTTCAGTCTTGATAGCACATGAGACAATGTCTTCGTACGATGAAAAGGATTGTGAGACTAATGCTCGACGGAGAAATGGTTTTAACCCATCAAAGAAATGATCAATATTAATTCTTGGGTTACTTATATAATCTCTAGCATACCTTTCTAACCTTGTAAAGTTAGCCTCATACTTTGCGACATTCTCATCCTCCTTTTGTCTCACACTCAGAAATTTCCTTTCCATATCCGCTCGATGGTCGCGAGGAAATTATTTTTCTAAAAACAGATCTTTGAACTCCCTACATTCCATATTTGATACTTTATCATCGTCCTTCATATTTTGAATCAATGACCACCATTGATCAGTATCTCCAGTGAGGTGGTAAACTGCCATGATAACGTTTTCCCTTTCACTACTTCCCAAAGCCTGAAATATTTTCTCTAGGGAACTTATCCATTGCTCAGCTACTAAGGGATTTTTACTCCCATTTAACGTTGGTGGATGTTGCCTCATGAATCGATCTAACATTGATCCTCCAAGTTGCAGATCAGGGTGATCCATACGGGTAAGGTTATTATTCATAACCTGAGTGAGTTTTCCTAGTATGGTGATTAGCTGATCGGCACCAGTTTCATCACCATCTCCACTATAATTATCTTAAGCAGGATGGAAATCCCTACATGGAGTGTGTGCATTGATACGGTTTCCATTTCTTCCACTAGGCACCATTTCTAAACAATGGCATAAACTAGATCAGTTTATGAATCAAAATACATAATCCCGTACTTATAAAACACTTAACATAAATTGAAATATTTATGGATATAATCCATAATCATAAAAATATTTTCTTTGAGAAAGTATATACTCATAAACCCTTCATAATGATTTGTAAAGAAAATGAGAGTTATCCTAAGCATATCCCCCGGGAGTGTCGTAACCAAGAGTGCAGCAAGGCCCATTGTCGTGCACCAGTTCTCGTTCGAGTCTAGCTCAAAGCAGTGTTTTTGGGTTTTACCCCTAGGTACATCTGTGCCAGAGCCGCCTCTACCTGCTCGTATCCAGATAGAGATGTATTTCTTGAAAAACTCACAAAATCTCTACAATACCAAAATTCTAGGAAGTTATTATATACTAATCCTCAAATTTCATCTTAGGTCTACGTGCTCTAATCAGAGTTTATCTAAATCTAGCTTCCAAGGTTTGTACTAAACTTCCTCTAATACCAACTGTAACGCCCCGACCCCAATTACTTAGAGTTGGGGCATTATTACATAACATTTTAATGATCACAAGAAGGATCAAATCTCAAAATACCGATTGGTTTAGTAGCCTTGGAAACACTAGATATATTCACAAGTCTTACATTACATCATAAAAATGAAAACTACAACAACATATTTTCTTCATATTCCACACTCATATTCCCACATACTATCCCTGCAGGTCATTCATAATTTACTTCTTCACTTCCTGGAAAAAATAAAACATAAAAAAGGGGTGAGCTCAAATTCCCAGTAAGGATAACAATATAGTGGAAACATTCATAAATATGAATAAACATTTAAGGCAATGTATAACTAAAACAAAAGCCTTTTAAACTTGAACTTCAACATAGTATGGAAAAGGTAAAATGAAATAATTCCATTTACTTATTCACATGGATATTATACTAATCAAATAATCACATACAATATCAATAACAACTTTCATAATGATGGAATGCATAATGCCAGACTATCATAACCACATAGCCAAGGCCTCGTGCCAAGAGTACAAATAAGATTTTTCCAAGGCCTTGTGTCAAGACACTAGTTTGTCTCATGAGACCTACCGATGCATTGAGGAGCTATAGCGGGCTCCACCCGTCACATATTAAGTCCAATTCATTCCCATATGAAAAGGTTTAAACATAACATAAACATTCGTATTAAAACTAGCATACGAAATGTCAATACTTTCACCATAAACTATGAACGGTATAAAAATAGCACATCCACAGTCAAACATATCACAAAACCTTCAATACAATATAGAAGTTTTGTATCATAATAAATCAACTTCAAATAAGCTTAAAATCCATCAAAGGATATTGACATGGATGAAATCAAAACTCTTTTTAGAGAAATATATCTTTCTATTTTGAAATAATTTAAGAGTCTTATATTTATGAAATAAAACATTTTCTTTGAAAATATTCTTATAATCTTTTAAGGGAAGCTTGGATGATTTTATAATGGTGGAAAACAGCAGAACCCGCCGTATAAGTTAAAAAAACATTCTTACCTTAATTTTGTTGAAAAGGTTAAAAAGCACCTTATTTGGAAAACAACAGAAAGATTCCTTTATAAAACTCTTATAAAAATTCAAAAAAGGTTATAAATTACATTAACCCATATTCTAGTAAATAGTAAAAAAAATTTGAAATTCATTTTTAAGAAACATGGATGTGGATGATAAAGAGATCCCAGTAGATTATTACGTATAAACAACCTCGGATAATGAAGAGATTGTGAAATAACCCTTACCATGTACTTTTACTTGGTTGGGGTAGGTTGACCTCCTGTATAATAGTGAAATAATTGTTATTAAATTATACAAGAATCATATACATTCATATGATATCATATATGATCTTTTAACATTGCTTTTTTAATAATATCTTAGTATTATCGTCGTTTCGGGTGTTAACGTAATCATTTTATTTTATATGTTTTGTTACATAAGCCATATTTTTCATGGATAGGTTGTATATTATTAATATACAAAATTATATCAGGTCCTTAAACATTATTTTTAAATCATCAAATGATAATTATACTTGAATGGATACGATGGAGAATGAATCTCATCGCGTTTGTGGAGACGGTAGTCCGTACGTACGCACGAGCGACAATATCATTCTTTTGATATTAAAATAATATATAAATGGATGGTATATCATATATAAATAATCATTAACATGTTATATTTATTATTTACATGAGTTAAACATCATTATTATACCCATCCAAATAATAATATATTGAATAACAATTACACCACGACGTAGAGACGGTAAGCCATACGTATGCACGTATGGTGACATGTTATTCAAATGGTGGATAGAATACTGAATATGGTTGTACAATATTTATAATAACATCACATTATATATATGATACTAGATTTATTATTTTATAATGGTAATAAAAAAGGAAGAAGAAGTGGAAGAAGAAAGGAACTTGGAAAAGGGTGGTGAAATCATTACCTCTTCTTCGGATTCTTCCTTTTGATTTGATCAAAAGGGCTCCCTAGGTTAGCTTTATGATCAAAATAATACCTCTATGTTGTAGTGAGGGAAGTTGGGAGAGTATTTGGGCACAGTTTTTCCGAACCAAAAGGCTTTTAAGGTGTGAAGAAATGAGAAGGAGGAGTTCCCTTTTGTAAGAGGGGTGAGGGGAACCTTTGGAAAAGCTAGAAATATTAATTTATAATAAATTCATATTCGGTTTCTAATGGATAAAAAGTTGATTATTTAATTTTTAAGGTGGGTATAGGTCAAAAAACATTCAATCAATAGAATTTATACAGGTTTGGGTTACTATATTAACCTTATCTTTAAGTATTAACTCTTAGTTAATTAGTTTGACATTTACCATGTCACTTTGTATTTTTATATTATATAGTTAATAAACATACTATATACATCCAAAAGACACTAAAGTGGTCCATTAATGATAAAAATATCATGATAAAAGTCTCTTGGCCGAACCTTAGATTTTTAAGAATTTAATATCAATTAATAATATAATATTTGTTTTAAAAACTCTTTTATGTCAATTTTGACACTATTCAATAGTTGATTTTTGTGAAACTCATAAAAGATTTATTACTTCTAAAAACGTTAATTAAATCAATCATAATATGTCATAGTATCCTAGAAAATTATTTTAATTCATTAAAAGTCCCAAATTATATTTATTTGTGTATTTATAATATCAATTACTTTAAATTTTCACTATTATGTTAATTAGTGCATTATCTTTGTGTCATAAATAAATTAAAATATGTAATCTTTAAAAATTATAAATAAACTATAATTATGTAGGAAATATTTTTATCTTTCTAATGAATATTTATAGTATAAATTCCAACATATATAACCCTATGTAAAAATAGTTTTTCTAAAAGATATATGCTTGTGTCATTTTTGTATTCATTTTAACTTAATTAAAATAAAGTGTCCCTATCACCTACAAGTGGCTCCATGGGGTCCCAAAATCGACACAAAGATTTCCATGGTCTAAAATGTATCAACCAATAAGGCTAGGACTAATTTTAGGGTAATTTAGTATAATTATAATATTATTTGTTAACCCTTATTTACCGGATTTACCCTTAACCATGGTAAATAAAATATTTACCGAAGTAATTATTCAAAATGTCTAAAAAAAGTTATCTATTTACACAATTTGAACATCATGATTCCAAATATGGAATCCATTTTTCCAAATTCAAAACACATAAGTGGCAGAAATTAATTTAAAATTAATTCTCGTCGTTAAAACAAAAAGCGTGTTTTTAAGAGACAATAACTATCAAAAGATTGACACTTGTTTATGTCTGGTTTAATTGTACAATTATGTCCAATGACCAAAATTATATTAAATGGTAAAAATATATTATAAATATACTTTAAAACCACTCAAATTCATAATTTATCACTATTAATTATTTTTGATTAAAAAAGTTGTTTTTAATTAAAATTTAGTAATTTTCACTATTCATCAAAATATTAAAGTTATCTGAAAAGTACCAAAATTTCACCTTAGGCTAAATTCGATATTCTGAATCCAAAAATTAAGTCCATTTTAAAAAATAAAATATATATAATTTCAAAAATTAGGTATTATTATTCATAACGGCTAGTTTGATTGGTTATGGTGTGTTAGAACTCGGTGTTGCGTACAACACACGCTATCACATTATTCAAAGAGAAGCGTACTGTGGAAGATTGGGGTGTTATATTCTCCCCTCCTTCAAATCATTTGGTCCTTGAAATTTCTATAATATTATCGCATGAAAAGACTCGGGTGGTTCTTCATCATATGTTCCTCGGGTTCCCACGTTGCCTCTTCCATCTTATGGTTTCTCCACAAAACTTTTACCAGACGCGTCGTCCGGTTTCTCAGTACTTGTTCTCTCATATCAAGAATCCTGATGGGATCTTCACAATAAGACAGGTCGGGTTCCAGTTCTAACTCCTCATAGGTGAGTACATGCATTGGGTCAGGCATGTATTTCCTCAACAGAGATACGTGGAACAAATCGTGAACTTTGGAGAGACCTGGCGGCATTGCCAATCGGTAAGCTACAGCCCCAATTCGTTCTAGAATTTTGAAAGGTCCGATATACCTGGGACTCAATTTACCTTTCTTACAAAAACGTATGACTCCCATCCATAGAGATACCTTCAGGAAAACATGATCACCGACTTGAAATTCCAAATCCTTCCTTCGATTATCGGCATAGCTCTTCTGCCTACTTTGAGCTTCCTGGATGTGATTTTGGATTACCTTCACCTTTTATATCATTTCCTCCACTAGTTGTAGACCTACAAGTATTCTTTCACCAACGTCATCCCAACAGGTTGGTGTGTGACATCTGTTTCCGTATAACACTTCATATGGTTCCATCTGAATACTCGAATGGAAGCTATTGTTATAGGAAAATTCTACCAGAGGTAAATACTGATCCCACATACCCTGAAAGTCAAGTGAGAAGGATCTCAAAAAGTCTTCTAAGGTTTGAATAGTCCATTCTGATTGTCCGTCTGTCTGAGGGTGGTAGGTTTTGCTCAAATGAAGTTCAGTATCCAAGGATTTCTGAAAACTCTTCCAGAATCTTGAAGTAAAACGGGGATCACGATCAGAAACAATCAATAGGGGTACTCCATGAAGTCTCACAACTTCATTAAAATATAGTATTTCTAGATGTTCCAGTGTTAGATCTTCTCTTATAGCAAGAAAATGTGCTGACTTGGTAAGACGATCAACAATAACCCATATTGCATCGTTCCTTCTATGAGTCTTTGGTAGCCCCATGACAAAGTCCATCATAATATTGTCCCATTTCCACTCCGGTATGGAAGAGGTTGCATGACTCCTCCAGGGTGTTTCCTTCCAGCTTTCACTTGTTGAAAAACCATACATCTTGACACAAAATCATCAATTTCCCTCTTCATATTGTCCCACCAAAAATGTTCCTTCAAATCTATATACATTTTGGTTCTCCCAGGGTGTATAGAGAAATTGGAACTATGAGCATCATCCAACAATTTCATTTTTATATCAGGTATATCAGGAACACAAAGCCTCTTCCTGAATTTCAAAATTCCATTTTCATACACAAAATCTCTCAATCTCCCATCATTCACAGCTTTAATCTTCTTTTGAAATTCTCCATCATTAGTCTGAGAACTCTTCATCCTTTCTAGTAGAGATGGTTTGGCAACCATTTGAAAAATCATTGATGTTTCTCCTTCCTGGTTATTCCCATGTCCATCTTCACTAGATCCATGAAAATTGGATCCCTTTTAATTCTCATATTGTTCAAAACTCCATGATCTTTTCTGATCAAAGCATATGCCACCTTGTTGCCTTCCCCGGGTGGTAGTGTATCGTGTAATCATAATCCTTGAGTAATTCAAGCCATCTCCGTTTCCTCATGTTGAGTTCCTTTTGTGAGATAATATACTTCAAACTCTTGTGATCAGTATAAATCTCACATTTTTCACTATAGATGTAGTGCCTCCATATCTTCAAAGAAAAGATCACAACTGCTAACTCGAGATCATGAGTAGGATAGTTTTGTTCATGAATTTTCAACTATTGTGATGCATAGGCAATAACCCTATCATTCTGCATAAGGGCACAACCAAGTCCTTTGTTTGATACATCACTATGAATAACGAACCCATCATTCCCCGATGGTAGAGTCAATATAGGAGCATTGACTAATCTTCTCTTCAGTTCTTCAAAACATTCTTCACACTCTTTTTTCCAAACAAATTTAACCCCTTTACTTGTGAGCTTCGTTAATGGGTTAGCCAACCAGGAAACCTTCTGGACGAAACCTCGATAATAACCTGCTAAACAAATAAAACTACGTACCTCAGTTATACTCGTCGGTGCTAGCCATTATTGGATTTCCTTGGTCTTAGAAGGACCAACAGATATTCAATCTTTAGAGACAATATGGCCAAGAAAAGAAATCTCCTGAAGCCAAAATTCACACTTGCTAAACTTCCCATATAATTCATGTATTCTCAGAGTCTTCAGGATAATGCGCAAGTGATTTTCATGATCTTCCTAGCTTTGGAGTATATCAAGATATCATCAATAAATACCACCACAAATTGGTCGATATACTCATTGAAAACTCTATTCATCAGATCCATGAATACAGAGGGTGCATTAGTCAATCCAAAAGGCATTACTGTAAACTTGTAATGCCCGTACCTGGTTCGAAATGCTGTCTTCGGAATGTCTTCCTTCTTCACACACAACTGATGGTATCCAGATCGAAGGTCAATCTGGGAAAAGTATTGAGCTCCATGCAGTTGGTCAAATAAATCATCAATGCGAGGTAGGGGATACTTGTTCTTTAACGTTATAGCATTGATCTCCCTGTAGTCAATACATAACCTCATAGATCCATCTTTCTTTTTAACAAAAAGAACAGGGGCTCCCCATGGAGAAACACTAGGGATAATAAATCCTTTATTACTCAATTCCTCTAGTTGTTTCTTTAGTTCGACTAATTCTACTGTGTCCATTCTATAAGGGGTATTCGATATAGGCCTTGATCCAGGAATTAAATCAATGGAAAACTCAACTTCTCATTCTGGAGGATGTCTAGGTAAATCTTCCGGAAATACATCTACAAATTCTTTCACAACAGGTACATCCATTATTTGAACATTCCTTTCCTCACCCATACTTATTTCATTCTCTTCCTCCCCAATAATTGAATTTAGTTGAGCTACTGGGGGTGGATCTAGATAATAATTAGGTGGTGACAATTCTTCTCTAAAGATAAGGTGTTCCTTATCATCATCATCAAGAATCGTAACCGCTTTCTTCTTACAATAAATCTTCGCATCATAGTCCGAAAGATATTCCATACCAAGCATTATATTAAACTCAATCATAGGTATGACGACGAGATCAGAAGATAAAGAACATTTATGTTCTCTAATGGGGACTGATTCACAAAACTTTGTTGCAATGATACTTCCCTTAAGAGTTTTAACTGACAACTCCCTTGTTAAATCAAATTGGAAATATCTAATTTTCATAGCAAACTAGGAAGCTATGAAACAATGCGATGATCCAGAATCAAATAATGCATTTGATAAATTTGAGGAAACCATTAAATTACCTTCCACCACGTCTTTCGGAGCTTCTACCTCATCTGTTGTGATAGCATAAGCTTAGCCTTGATCCCTTGTCCTTTTCTGAGGTAAGTTCTCTTGACGCTTAGGACATTCATTTGTATAATGCCCCATCTCCCTACAATTGTAGCACTGAACATTGGTAGCTTCCTTCTTCCCCTTGCAATCACGAGCTTGGTGACCTTTTTCACCACACTTGTAATAGACTCATGTTCCCTTCAAGAAAGTACCGGGGTGTTTCTTACCACATTTACCATAGGATTGATATTCAACCTTTCCCTTATTCCCATTATTTCCATTTCCAGATTGATCAGTAGGTCTCTTCTTCTCTTTCTTTGCTTTAAAGTCATAAGACTTAGAGAATTCCTTTTCGGTCTTGAGAGCACATGAGACAATGTCTTTGTACGATGAAAAGGATTGTGAGACTAATGCTCGATAGAGAAATGGTTTTAACCCATCAAATAAATGATCAATATTAATTCTTGGGTTATGTATATAATATCCAGCATACCTTTCTAACCTTGTAAAGTTAGCCTCATACTTTGCGACATTCTCATCCTTCTTTTGTCTCAGACTCAGAAATTTTCTTTCCATATCTACTCGATGGTCGCGAGGAAAGTATTTTTCTAAAAACAGATCATTGAACTCCCTCCATTCCATATTTGATACTTCATCATCTTCCTTCATATTTTGAATCAATGACCACCATTGATCAGCATCTCCAGTGAGGCGGTAAACTTCCATGATAACTTTTTCCCTTTCACTACTTCCCAAAGCCTGAAATATTCTCTCTAGGGAACTTATCCAGTTCTCAGCTACTAAGGGATTTGTACTCCCATTGAACGTTGGTGGTTGTTGCCTCATGAATCGATCTAACATTGATCCTCCACACTGCGGATCAGGGTGCTCCATACAGGTAAGGTTATTATTCATAACCTGAGTGAATTGTCCCAGTATGGTGATTAGCTGATCGGCACCAGTTGCATCACCAGCTCCCCTATAATTATCTTGAGCAGGAGGGCAATCCCTACATGGAGTGTGTGCATTGATATGGTTTCCATTTCTTCTACTAGGAGCCCTTTCTAAACAATGTCATAAACTAGATCAGTTTATGAATCAAAATACATAATCCCATACTTATAAAACACTTAACATAAATTGAACTATTTATGGATATAATCCATAATCATAAGAATTTATTCTTTGAGGAAGTATATACTCATAAACCCTTCATAATGATTTGTAAATAAAATGATAGTTATCCTAAGCATATACCCTGAGAGTGTCGTAACCAAGAGTGCAGCAAGGCCCGTTGTCGTGCCCCAGTTCCTGTTCGAGTCTAGCTCAAAGCGATGTTTTCGGGTTTTACCCCTAGGTACATCTGTGCCAGAGCCGCCTCTACCTGCTCGTATCCAGACGAGGATGTATTTCTCGGAAAACTCACAAAATCTCTACAATAACAAAATTCTAGTAAGTTCTTGTATACTAATCCTCAAAGTTCATCTTAGGTTTACGTGCTCTAATCAAAGTTTATCTAAATCTAGCTTCCAAGGTTTGTACTAAACTTCCTCTGATACTAACTGTAATGCCCCGAACCCAGTTACCTATATTCGGTGTATTATTACATAACAGTGTCATTATCACAAGAAGGATAAAATATCGAAAGACCGATTGGTTTAGTAGCCTTGGAAACACCAGATATATTCATAATGTTTTACATTACATCATAAAGTGAAAAACTACTACAACAACATAATGTCTCTATAGTCCACACTATTATCCCCTCACAAAATCCATGCAGGTCATTCATAACTTACTTCTTCACATCCTGGGAAAACTAAAACAAATAAAAGGGGTGATCTCAAATGCCCAGTAAGGATAACAATACAGCAAAAACTTTCAAAAATAAGCATAAACATTTAAGGCAATGTATAACTAAAACAAAAGCCTTTTAAACATGAACTTCAACATAGTATGGCAAAAGTAAAATTAAATAATGCCATTTACTTATTCACATGGATATTCTACTAATCGAATAATCACATGCAATATCAATAACCACTTTCATAATGATGGAATGCATAATTCCAGACTATCATAACCACATAGCCAAGGCCTCGTGCCAAGACTACAAATAAGATTTTTCCAAGGCCTTGTGCCAAGACACTAGTTTGTCTCATGAGACCTACCGATGCATCGAGGAGCTATAGCAGGCTCCACCCATCACATATTAAGTCCAATGCATTCCCATATGAAAAGGTTCAAACATAACATAAACATTCGTATTAAAACTAGTATATGAAATGTCAATACTTTCACCATAAACTATGAATGGTATAAAAATAGTACATCCACAGTCAAACATGTCACAAAACCTTCAATACAATATATATGTTTTTTATCATAATAAATCAACTTCAAATGAGCGTAAAATCCATCAAAGGATGTTGACATAGATGAAATCAAAACTCTTTTTAGAGAAATATCTCTTTCTATTTTGAAATCATTTAAGAGTCTTATATTTATAAAATAAAACATTTTCTTTGAAAATATTCTTATAAGATGGTAAGGGAAGCTTTGAAGATTTTATAACGGTGGAAAATAGCCGCACCCGCCGTATAAGTTAAAAAAACATTCTTAAATTAATTTTGTCGAAAAGGTTAAAAAGCAACTTGTTTGGAAAACGACAGAAAGATTCCTTAATAAACCTCTTATAAAATGTCAAAAAAGGGTATAAATGATTTTAACCCATATTATACTAAATAGTAAAATTGTTTTGAAATTCATTTTTAAGAAACATGGATGTGGAAGATAAAGAGATCCCAGTAGATTATTACGTATAAACAACCTCAGATAATGAAGAGATTGTGAAATAACCTTTACCTTGTACTTTTACTTGGTTGGGGTAGGTTAACCTCCTGTATAACATTGAAATAATTGTTATTAAATTATATAATAATCATATACATTCATATGATATCATATATGATCTTTTAACATTTCTTTGTTAATAATACCTTAGTATTATCGTCGTTTCGGGTGTTAACTTACTTATTTTATTTTATATGTTTTGTTAAATAAGCCATGTTTTTCATGGATAGGTTGTATATTATTCATATAAATAATGATATCATGTCCTTAAATATTATTTTTAAATCATCAAATGATAATTATACTTGAATGGATACGATGGAGAATGAATCTCATCGCGTTCGTGGAGACAGTAGTCCGTACGTACGCACGAGTGACAATATCATTTGTTTGATATTAAAATAATATATAAATGGATGTTATATCATATATAAATAATCATTAACATGTTATATTTATTATTTACATGAGTTACACATCATTATTATACCCATCCAAATAATAATATATTGAATAACAATTACACCACGACGTGGAGACGGTAAGCCGTACGTACGCACGTATGGTGACATGTTATTCAAAGGGTGGATAGAATACTGAATATGGTTGTACAATATTTATAATAACATAATAGTATATATATGATACTGGAGTTATTATTTTAGAATGGTAATAACAATGGAAGAAGAAGTGGAAGAAGAAAGGAACTTGGAAAAGGGTGGTGAAATCATTACCTCTTCTTCGGGTTCTTCCTTTTGATTTGATCAAAAGGGCTCCTTAGGTTGGCTTTTTGATCAAACTAAGGCCTCTAGGTTGTAGTGAGGGAAGTTGGGAGAGTATTTGAGCAGAGTTTTTCCAAACCAAAAGGCTTTGAAGGTGTGAAGAAATGAGAAGTAGGAGTGCCCTTTTATAAGAGGGGTGAGGGGCACCTTTGGAAAAGCTAGAAATATTAATTTATAATAAATTCATATTCGGTTTCTAATGGCTAAAAAGTTGATTATTTAAATATTAATGTAGGGATAGGTCTAAAACCATTCAACCAATAGAATTTAGACAGGTTTGGGTTACTATATTAACCTTATCTTTAAGTATTAACTCTTAGTTAATTAGTTTGACATTTACCATGTCACTTTATATTTTTATATTATATATTTAATAAACATACTATATACATCCAAGAGACCCCCAAGTGGTACATTAATGATACAACTATAATGATATAAGTCTCTTGACCGAAGCTTAGATTTTTATAAATTTAATATCAATTAATAATATAATATTTGTTTTAAAAACTCTTTTATGTCAATTTTGACACTATTCAATAGTTGATTTTTGTGAAACTCATAACAGAATGATTACTTAGAAAAAAGTTAATTAAATAAATCCTAATATGTCATATTATCCTATAAAATTATTTTAATTCATTAAAAGTCTCAAATTATATTTATTTGGGTATTTATAATATCAATTATTTTAAATTTTCACTATTATGTTAATTACTACATCATCATTGTGTCATAAATAAATTAAATTATGTAATCTCTAAAAATTATAAAAAAATATCATTATGTAGGAAATATTTTTATATTTCTAATTAATATTTATAGTCGAAAATACAACATATATTACCCTATGTAAAAATTGATTTTCTAAAAGATATATGCTTGTGTCATTTTTGTATTCATTTTATCTTAATTAAAATAAAGTGTCCATATCACCTACAAGTAGCTCCATGGGGTCCCAAAATCGACCCAAATATTCCTATGGTCGAACATGTATCAAAAAATAAGGCTAGGATACGTTTTAGGGTAATTTAGTATTATTATAATATAATTTTCTAACCCTTATTTACCAGATTTACCCTTAACCATGTAAATAAAATATTTACCGAAGTAATTATTCAAAATGTCTAAAAATAAAAGTTACCTATTTACAAAATTTGAACTTACTGATTCCAAATATGGAATCCATTTTTCCAAATTCAAAACACAGAAGTGGCAGAAATTAATTTAAAATTAATTCCCATTGTTAAAACAAAAAGCATGTTTTAAGAGATAATAACTATCAAAAGATTGACACTTGTTTATGTCCCGTTTAATTGTAAAATTATGTCCAATTACCAGAATTGTATTAAATGGTAAAAATATATTCTAAATATACTTTAAAACCACTCAAATTCATAATTTATCAATATTAATTATTTTGATTAAAAAGTTGTTTTTAATTAAAATTTAGTAATTTTCACTATTCATCAAAATATTAAAGTTATCCGAAAAGTACCAAAATTTCACCTTAGGCTAAATTCGATATTACGAATCCAAAAATGAAGTCCATTTTAAAAAATAAAATATATATAATTTCAAAAAATAGTTATTACTATTCATAACAGCTAGTTTGATTGGTTATGGTGTGTTAGAACTCGGTGTTGCGTACAACACACGCTATCACATTATTCAAAGAGAAGCGTACCGTGGAAGCTTGGGGTGGTATAGTTGAAATCCTAAACAATATTTGTGAGACTTATGAATTGGATCTTTATCCCTATTTGGATCAGTTAATGATAGTCTACATTGTGACATCCTAGCATGTTAAAACTCTATGGAGGAGAATGAGATACACTTGAGGATGATTCCAGTCATTCTCAAGGAAATGGTTTCCATTAACTATTATAGAGTAAACTGATATATAAATTACCTATTTATAGTTTGACATTGTGGATGAGGATGGTACACCATATCTCCATTTAATGGTTTTTACCACTCCTCTTATAAATAGAGTCCTATAAGCACAACTTTGTGATATTGATTGTGAAAATATTGCGTGAATATATATCCATAAGAGATAAATTTGTGGATTTTTTAAAGGTGAAGATAATTTTATCCTTGTTTGAGGACAGATGGTGATACCAGTCATTCTATAAGAATTGATTTTTATGAGGTTTCATTCCCTTAGTAGTTCACTTGGGAGAGGCATGGTTGTACCAAGATCATTTTTCAATAGGATTTGTGGCCAGAGATATTATAGAGTCTTACTAAGATATACTCTTTTTTGTCTCACTTATCTATATGTGAAGACCGAGGTTCTAATATGGAAGTAATGATGGGGATATTTATTTTGGATTTCATGATAGATATTCTATGATATGTGAGAGGTCACAATGCCATATATGTGATTGGATGACAATTTTATAAACCATATGAGATCAGATCTAAGTGGATAGTTTGGGATATATGTACATGTAGGTGGTAGTCCAGATTCATGGAATTACCTCAAAGATTGTTTCAAACCATGATTCTCACATCACGTCATGATTATGGATAGTATAGAGGAGGCATTTGGGACTCAGTTGTGATTGAGCACAATGTTTTAACCCTAGAAAGATGTCCATGTAAATTAGACCATTTGAGTTTTGGTAAACATTATTCAGTTTGAATGTTGGTTTTAGACAATAGATGGGAGGATAAACTACCATCGATGTATTACTATTTGAGTCCACATATTTTAGACCCTACAAATCACTACTTTACTAGTTTAAGCTAGTGGGAGACAAAACTTATGGACCTATAATAGGCCATAACATGGGTTTTGGAAGGTACAGTTCATCCTAGGGTGGATAAGGACTACCCAAAACATCAGGATTCCCTTAAGAACTAATGATGGTGACCTTTAGAGTTTTATGAAGAGATATTTTACTATGAGAGATGTTGTATTGATGTGGATAATAGATTTTGGGATTGGAAGGTAGGCTATCTCTGAGGTTCATAGGCCCTTTTTCCAGTTACTATAATGGGTTAGAAAGGTGGCATACTTCTTGAATATATGACTACAGTTAAACTTAGATCTTGGAGTTGCCATGTGTCATAGGTATATATATGTGTGTGTGTGTGTGAAATAATCATTGCACAATGTCAACCGGGGTGGGCTAGACATCGAGGATGGAGAAACCTCTTTGAGAATTTAAAGGATCCCAGTGGAGTTCAAGAATCAGAAGAAGAATACCATTCTGGGGAAAGTATTTCTCTTGGGTTCATGTTTACTGACAACACATAAACCTTCACGAGACATCATGGGAGTGGGAAACCTAGTAGTGATATAATTATTCTCTCTTATCTAAGTAGGATTTCACTATTTATGATGAAAATCCTTGATCTTGGGGATAGTTAAATGAATCTTTTTTCATCTAAGACTTTGGAATATTTCTATAAATATTTTCAAAGACAAGCACTATGTTAAAATGAGATTTTAAGGCCCATGTATCTTTAGTTTTTATATAATAAATATAATAAATATATTATATCACACAAAAACAATTTTTCAAAAATAATGGAATTTCTCCCAAATGGAGTCTTGAATCAAATATATATGATACAATAGTAGATTATGGAAGGCATGTTTCACCCTAAGAGAAATGTATTTCTTATTGGCATCAATGTCTTGGATAAAGTGTTATCATGGGAAAATTAAATGAATTAAATAAATTTAATTAATTAATTAATTTAATTTCCATGTATTTGAGAAAGCTAAAAACACCTCTATATAAACCCTGTAATGGTGAATTCCCTAGGGTTATCCACATAAACCTATCAGTAATGATAGGACACAAATTTTTTTTAACATCCCAGGTAAATAAAGAATATGAAATTTTCATATTTATTAATATTTGTAAATTAATTATTAATTTTACTTTAAAGGGGATGCTATGTTCAACGGCTTACCCTATACGCAAAAACAGGTTTCTTTAAAATCTTACATTGCATAGTAATAGTATAATATTATTATGGTAGTTAACGCCTAGCCGTTGTATTGGAGAGAATGAATATAACAAAAAAAAATATAATTATACATGTTTTTTAAATGTTTTTACTTTTAACCAATAAAAGTTAGTGGCTTAAAATGTGAATGAATCCAATTTTAAGCATAATTTATATTAAAAGATTAATTTATCACCTTTTAATGAAGAACCATATTTAAATATAGTTTTGGTTACATTAATATATTCTATTTGACTAAATAAAATTCTTCTTTAGAATGGGGACATTAAAATTTCCTTTGTGTAAATATTTTGGAATTTTTCCGATAAAGTTCATTTTCTAATGAATAGTGAAAAATATTGTATTTTAATTCAAAACTGCATTTTAATCTAATTTATTTATATGCCTAGATTATATTCTAATTTGTTTTAAAGTTTAATTAGAATATATTTTTACCATTTAATCCAATTTTGGTCATTGGAATTAATTTTACATTGAAATTGGACATAAACAAGTGTAAATCTTTTGATAGTTATTGTTTCTTAAAAAAACTCTATTTGTTTTAACAACAGGAATTAATTTTAAATTAATTAATGAAAATTATAGGTTTATAATTTGGTAAAATAGACACCATTTTTAATTCGGGATATCAAATATAGCTTAGGGTGAATTTTAGGTAGTTTTATGAAAAACATCAATTTTTTATGAATAGTGAAACCACTTAGTAGTAGTTAAAAAACCGACTTTTTCATTTAAATAAAATTTTACCACTTCTGTGAATTTAATTTCCAGTATCCGAAATACATGGTTTTTATTAGTAAGTAAAATGTGTTTCAATATGATAAAAATAATTTTTATTGAATAGTAACATTGGACTTTTATTTACCGCGGTTAAAGGTAAAAAGGGTAATTAAATGTAAAAAGAATATTATAATAATTCAAACATACCTTACCACTTGAACTAAACTTATTGGAGGGTTTCTGTCCGACCATGTGAATACTTGGGTTGATTTTGGGACCCCATTGATCCACTTATGAATGATAATGACACTTTATTTTAATTAACTTAATGTAAAGGCAAAAATGACATAAACAAATATCTCTTTGTAAATTAATTTTTACATGGTTTTATATAAGTTACATTTTAGACTATAAATATTCATTGGAAATTTAAAACTATTTTCTACATCATGGTATTTTTTATAATTTTTAGACATCGAATAAATTAAATTATTTATGCTACAATAATGATGCAATGTTTACCTCATTAATAAATGATTTAAATAAATAAGATTATAAATATTAAAATAACATCCAAGACCTATCCAATTCATGTTATATGAATTTATTTCTACCATGAGTCATCTTATCTTCTACTTTAATGAGTTTTGGAACTTTATAAATCGAATAGCATTATATAATAAAATAATATTATCACATTTTCCTAAAGAGCCCCTCCTCCCCTTATAAAAATCCCTCACTTATAACCAATTCCTAACACCTATAAAGCCTTTTGGATCATCCAACCACTATCCTATTAATCTCACTACATCCTTATCCTCCTTCTGAAACCCTTAACGTAGGTAGAAGGCACTTCAAGAAACCCTTTTGGTTCATACCAAAGGGAGTTACCCAAATTAAAGGTAACAGTTTCTCTTAACTTATTTTCTTTTATTTCACTTCTCCAACCCCTAAAATCTTTTTATTCCTTTATTTTATAACAAATTCAGTATGTTAAATATACTATGATTTTTTTATGATATGTATGCTAACTACACTTACACACACCTCCATCTAATGGGTGAAAAACATACTGTTTCTGTGGACGACGAACTACTGCCTCACGAAACGATGAGTGTTCATATATCTCCTACCGCCTCTCATAGTGGCCATTATGATGGAAATGTTTTTATATATGATATATATATATATATATATTATTTGTTTTTTTCTTTATTCTTCTGTATTTTTTCATTTATAGCATACCTATGTGGTTTCCATTATTGGTAAACACGATAATTTCATTTGAGGAAGTGCGGACTACTGCCCCCTAAAAGTGATATGAATCGTTCATACCATATGTGGGACATATAAAGGATGGATTTATTGAAATTTTATATTATATTATACTTAAATTATAATATAACAATGTATCATTGTGTTTTCATTCAATTAAAGTACCAAATAGAAATGAAAGTAACGTTAATGTGTACATATGGCTTACCGTCTCCATGAATGGTGCATTTCATTTCTTATCTCAAAATGTTATGTAATGTTATAAATACATATATATAATGGATATATAAGATATATATGATATCTAAATCATTAATATCATTCTGGAGATAATGGAATCTTGACCACATGGACAACTTGTAATTATAAGGTGTTTATTTTTTACTCAAGTACCAAATATCAACAAAATGACCATTATTAACATAAATGATTACATATTGTTTATAACATGGTAATAAGTGATATAAGAGGAATAATAAACTTGATAAATGGTTCTAAGTCAAGTATAAATTAACTTATGTTTATTATTCATGAATAACAAGGAACAAACAAGTCAATTCATACACAAGGTAAGGAATTTCTTATCTCACTTTTAATTCCATGAGATTTCCATTGTTCACCACGAATTTATTGCATGTGGTGTATTGTGTACTGTAATTTGGTATATATTGTAATTATTCTATTTATATTCATGTTATTCTGGGAATCATTTGGTGGTTGTTAACTTTTGGTCATATGACTCTATTGATTACTACATGGTAAGGGGTTTTCATCTCACTTTTTATTCCCGTGAGATTCATGATATATTTTCCACTATTTCCTTTTGTGTGGTGTATGTACTACCCATGATTGTATTAATTTTGTAATATAAATTCATTTATGGTTCATTAAATCTTTGTTTTATGATCCTTTTTTTATATGTTGAATGATTCATAAGTTACCAAATTGTTAAGGGAACCTTTCACCCTCCTCTTTTTTTAAAGACTTATTTTTGTTATGTATTTTAATTTACACCCTCTAATGTTGGGATATGTTCTTCTATATCATTAATGGTGTAAATTGTATGTCCTAGTGATGATATACCCTTTTCTCTCTCATCAAATTATTTTTTTTAATTTTAAAGTGACGATGTTAGGCCGTCGAATTTCTGTAAGGGAACTTCTTAACCCAATTTCAATTCATGGGGTTAAACGTATACTTCTTAGTTATGTATTGTTATAAATATGTGGTAATGTATTTTATTGTTTCAAACTTAATATTCAATTATATTGAGTGTATTATTATTTGTCACACATAAATATGTAATTTATTTATCCTTAATCTAAGGATACCGCCTTTTAAATGGACTTCATCTCAATTTACATTCCCTTGAGAATTCACTATTTTTATGCGCCAATTCACTTTTATATGGTGTATATACTTCCCTTTGGGATATAATTTCATGAATACCATTATTCTCATGATATTATAAATTTTTTTTATTCTATTCTTTAATTATTTTTTGTCAAGTGTGTCTCAAGTGTTACGAGACTCTTTAACTAAAACATCGTTTTAAAAGCATTAAAGAATTATTCTTCTAAATATTTTTCATTAATTTCCATGTCATAAAAATGGTTTTTAGTATTTATTTATATGAACATTAATGTTTTAAATCTTTAATTCCTTTAAAATCTTCAAAGTGGTATGGAACATTTGATTCAAAAAACACTTTATTAAAACTTAAATAGTTTTGAAAATGGTTTGATAGAGCATTGTTTATTTCAATATCTTTAATTGATATATTGTGATTGGAATGTGGAAATGTTATCTTTACTTTACTCTTGTGTAATTTTTTATGATTATGTTATGGTTATTGGGAATTATTTACATGTACGGGTGGTTCTGTGATAAACCTAGGGCGGGTGAGACCGAGATAGCTTTCCAATGCATTGGGTAACATGACAGAGGTAAACGTTAATGTTTCTCCTAATATATTTATGGAATATACTATGATAGGTATTATAAATGTGACCCCTATGTAGCTGTGATAGCTTCAATGTAAGTATGTTATTAATTCCATAATTTACCTTTATGATTTATGATTTCTTTATGTTATTCATAAATCTAATGATTTCATGAGGTATGTTATGATTAAAAAGTATGGTATCATAGATTTTTATTTATTGATGGGATAATGTTTATTTTTATTATTTTATAACCCTTTCTAAGATTTTTATGCTCATCCCATGTTTTGAAATGTTTTTCACAAGATATAAGATGAATAGGGTCAAGGATTAGATCAAAGAAAAAGGCATGCTATATAAAACATGGAACTAGACATGTCTCTATTTTTTTAGAGTTTTTATTTTATGAAAAATGGATACTGAGTAGTAGTGTCTACATGTAATTTTCAAGTTGTTATGTAATAGTTATATCCTAATTCTGTAAAACTATAAACCTAAAAATATCCCCAATGTGAATTATTAATTTAATTCAAGATTGTGTAATGTTTAAGGCCGGGTCCTTACAATTGGTATGAGAGGTCAGTTGAGATAACTTTAGAGGTTAGGGTGTTCATTAAGAATAAGTGGCATTTCCATAACGGTTAGTATTTTAAAAAGAGTCATAGTTATTTTAGATAAAGTGAATGAGTTTAAGATAACATGAATAATTATATCTTAGTATTTACCCTCCTCATAAAATATTATATGATGATTTTACTAATATACTCACACTGACCTTTTTGGTTTTAGTAAGTGGCTGGATCTAGAAGGCACCAATGTAATAGTGGATGTGATAAAAATTGTGACAGATTTCTTAATGGGAAACTAAATGAAATGGGAGCTTCAATGAGAACTATTGTGGTAATTCTCAACCAACTATCTGATGTCACGATTGTCAACTTGAAACTTAGTGATTTTTATAAGGCATCATATACGCGAGGAAAAAATCCCTACGGAAGTTCAGGAAATAATCATAATGGTAAATATAATAAAAAACCTATGTTTCAAGGATGTGGAAAGGAACACTTAGGAAAATGTTTCAAAGGGACGAGAAGATGCAATAGATGTGTAAATGAAGGTCATAAAGCAATAACCTACCATTAATAAAAGGAAGCATCCAGTTGACTCTAACAAAGGGAAAGAAGTTCTTTCTGAGGGATCAATTGAATGTTTTAAATATGGTTTTCATGGTTATTATACAAACAGATGTCCTACGAAGAAGTTTCAGGAATGGGACCACTTGTATCGTACAAATATATGTTTACCAATACCTAAATCCATTCAGATTGAGGATGAAGAAACTGGAAATGAACAATCAAAGTTATGAATTATTTCTTAACTGATGTTTAGACATTTTTGAAATCTAGGGATATGATTTATTATTTTGTTTGTAGGAAATAAGTATTTCAAAATAAGTTGGAAAGGAATGGTTAATGGATCATGATGAATGTTGATTGAGTAAAAAGTCTACATATAAGAAATTCAATAGTTATGGTTGATTTTAGAATGGTGAAATGATTAAATCCTTCTGAGATTTGGGTTTTAATCTTAGTTTAGATTACATTGAAAAATTTTATGGACAATTTTTTATCAAATGGTCTTTTTTGAACTTTGGTTTTTGTTTGACAAATTTTGGAGATTAAAATTAGTTTTTATTTTAGTAAAGGATTATCCTTTTGGTGTATTATCTGATCACTCAAAAACCGTTTTGGTTTTGGATAATATATAGAGACATGGAAAAAATATATTTCATATTTTGTAGATTATGTGATTCTATAGAAGTTGATTATATCTCTTTCAATATGAACAAGTAATATTGAATACTCATCGTTTGAAAAAATGAGTTTGTGGTAGGAATTTAGTAATGGATGAAAGTCTACTTGACAAGTAAGTATGTTTCCATTTTTTTTGATTTAAGCTCATAAATAAATTACTTAACCTAATGAAAAGTAACTTAAAACAAAAATGTTGCATGTTAACTTTTCATATTGTGGAATCAAAGACCATTTAACCCATCACAAGTTTGTGATTTTCTTGTTGTTAACTTTCTCCTAGTCATGTTTTCTATCACTCTCCATCAGAGTATTATGGTTTTTTTCTCCTCCATATCCATGTTTTCATGTAATGATAGTATCATTTGTCTTGGGTGACCTTTTTACTTCTCTTCCTTTATTTTAATGTGATAGTTTTATTGACACTTTTTCCAATGTGGGACTTTCAATGATGTTTCCGAGCCCAATTTTAAAATTGCGAGGATGAAATTCCCAATAGGGGGGAAGGATGTAACATCCCTGGTAAATAAAGAATATGACATTTTCATATTTATTAATATTTGTAAATTAATTATTATTTTTACTTTAAAGGGGATGCTATGTTTGATGGCTTACCTGATACGCAACAACAGGTTTCTTTGAAATCATACGTTGCACACTAATAATATAATATTATTATTGTAGTTAAGGCCTAGCCGTTTTATTGTATGGAATGAATAGAAATAACTACAATATGATTATACATGTTTTTTAAATGTATTTACTTTTATCCACTAAAAGTTAGGGGCTTAAAATGTGAATGAATCTAAATTTAAGCATAATTTACATTAAAAGGTCGATTTACCACCTTTTAATTGAGAACCCTATTTAAATATAGTAATGGTCACATTAATACATTCTTTTTTACCAAATAAAATTCATCTTTATAATGGGGACATAAAAATTTACATTGTGTAAATTTTTGGAATTTTTCTGAAACAGCTCATTTTCAAATGTATAGTGAAAAATATTATATTTTAATTCAAAACTGTGTATTAATATAATTTATTTATATGGTTAGATTATATTTTTAATTGGTTTTAAAGTTTAATTAGAATATATTTTTACCATTTAATACAATTTTGTTCATTGTAATTAATTTCACTATGAAATTGGACATAAACAAGTGTCAATCTTTTGATAGTTATTATTTCTTAAAAACACGCTATTTGTTTTAACAATGGGAATTAATTTTATTTTAATTAATGAAACTCTACTGTTTATAATTTGGTAAAATAGACACCATTTTTGAATTAGGAATATCAAATATAGCTTAGGCTGATTTTTTGGTAGTTTTCTAAAAAACATCAATTTCTGGTGAATAGTGAAACCACTTAGTAGTAGTTAAAAAACTAATTTCTTCATTAAAATGAAATTTTACCACTTATGTGAATTGAATTTAAAAAATCCAAAATACATGGTTTTTATTATTAAGTAAAATTTTGTTCAATAAGATGAAAATATTTATTGGTGAATAGTAACTTTTGACTTTTATTTACCGCGGTTAAAGGTAAATAGGGTAATTCAAAGTAAAAAAGTATATTATAATAATTCAAAATTACCTTAAAACTTGTTATAAACTTATTGTATTAGTAATTACCAACCATGGGAATCTTTGGGTCAATTTTGGGACCCCATAGAGGCACTTATGAATGATAATGAAACTATATTTTAATTAACTCAAAGTAAAAGAAAAAATGACATAAACAAATATCTCTTTGTAAATAAATTTTTACATGGTGTTATATAAGTTATCTTTTAGATTATAAATATTCATTTGAAATATAAAAATATTTAATACATCATGGTATTTGTTTTATAATTTTTATACATTGAATAAATTAAATTATTTTTGACACAATAATGATGTAATGTTAACCTCATTAATAATTGATTTAAATAAATAAGATTATAAATATTAAGCTAACATTAAAAACCTATAAAATTCTTATTGGATGAATTTATTTCAACCATGAGTAGTATTATCTTTGACATTAATGAGTTTTGGACCTTCAGAAACCGAATAGAATTATATAATAAAATAATATTATCACACTTTCCTAAAGAGCCCCTCCTCCCCCTTATAAAAAGCCCTCACTTCTAACCAATTCCTCACACCTCTAAAGCCTTTTGTCTCATCCAAACTCTACCCAATTAATCTCCCTACATCCATATACTCCTCCTAGAATCCTTAACGTAGGAATGAGGCACTTCAAGAAACCCTTTTGGTTTATACCAAAGGGATTTACCCAAATTAAAGGTAACAGTTTCTCTTAACTTCTTTTCTTTTATTTTGTTTCTCCAACCCATAAACTCTTTTATTGTTTTATTTTATAACAACACCAGTATACTAAATATACTAGGATTTCGTTAAGATAATTATTCTAATTACTCTTATACACATATCCATCTAATGGGTGAAGAACATACTGTTTCTATGGATGGCGAACTACTGCCTCACGAAAAAATGATTGTTCATATATCTCCTACCGCCTCTCATGGTGGCCATTATTATGGAACTGTATTTATATATGATATATATATATATATATATATTATTTTTATGTTTTTCTTATTCTTCTTTATTTTTTCATTTATAGCATACCTTTATGGTTTCCATTATGGGTAAACGCGATAATTTCATCTAAGGAAGTACGAACTACCGCCCCCTCAAAGTGATATGAAACGTTCATACCTTACGTGGGAAATATAAAGGATGGATTTATTAAAATTATATATGATATTATAATATAATTATAATATAACTATGTATAATTATGTTTTCATTCAATTAAAGTACAAAATATAAATGAAAGTTACGTTCATGCTTATGCATGGCTTACCGTCTCCATGAACGGTGCATTTCATTTCTTATAACCAAATGTAATGTAATTTTATAAATACATATATATACTAGATATATAAGATATATATGATATCTAAATCATTAATATAATTCTAGAGATAATGGACTCTTGACCACATGGAATACTTCTAATTATAAGGTGTTTATTTTTTACGCAAGTACCAAATATCGACAAAACGACCATTATTAACTGAAAGGATTACATATTTATTATAACATGGTAATAAGTTATATAAAAGGAATAAAAAAATGAAAAGGGTTCTTAATAAATTATAAATTAACGTAAGTTTTTTATTCAAGAATAACACGGAACAAACAAGTCAAGTTGGACACAAGGTAAGGGATTTCTTATCTCACTTTTAATTCCGTGAGATTTCCATTATTAGCCATAAATTTATTTCATGTGGTGTATTTTGTACATAAATTTGTTATATATTATCATGATTCTATTTATATTCATGTTATTATATGAATAATTTGGTGGTTATTAACTTTTGTTCATACGACTCGATTGCTTACAATGTGGTAAGGGGTTTTCATCTCACTTTTTATTCCCCTAAGATTCATGCTATATTTTACACTATTTCCTTCTGTGTGGTGTATGTACTACCCATTATTTTATTCTTCTTTTAATATACATAAATTTATGGTTAATTAAATCTTCTTTTTATGATCCTTCTTTCATATGGTGAATGTTTCAAAAGTTACCAAATCGTTAAGGGAACATTTCATCCTCCTCATTTTTTTAAAGAATTCTTTTTGTTATGTCTTTTAATTTACATCCTATAATGTTTTGATATGTTATTATATATCCTTGATGATGTAAATTGTATTTTTAAGTGACGATATACCCTTTTATATCTCATCAAATTATTTTTTTGAATTTTAAATTGATGTTGTTAGACTGTCTAATTTCTGTAAGGGAACTTCTTAACCCAATTTCAATTCCTTGGGTTAAACTTATACTTCTTGATTATGTCATGTTATAAATATGTGTGAATGAACATTGATTGTTTCAACTAAATATACACTTATATTTAGTGTATTCTTATTTTTAGCACATAAATATGTAATTGATTTATCCTTAATCTAAGGATACCGTCTTTACAAGGGATTTAATCTCAATTTAAATTCCCTTGAGACTTCACTATTCTTATGCACCAATTCACTTTTATATGGTGTATATACTGACCTTTGGAATATTATATCATGAATACCCTTTTTATCATGATATTATATGTTTTTTATTCGATTCTTCAATTATGTTTAGTCAAGTGTTTTTCATGTGTTACGAGACTCTTTAACTAAAACATCGTTTTAAAAGCTTGAAAGAATTATTCATCTAAATATTTATCATTAATTTACATGTATTCAAAATGGTTTTTAGTATTTATTTATATGGATATTAATGTTTTAAATATTTAATTCCTATAAAAGCTTCAAAGTGTTATGTGACACTTTGATTCAAAATTCTCTTTATTAAATCTTTTAATTGTTTTTTTAAAATGGTTTGATAAATCATTATTTATTTCAATATCTTGAATTGATATATTGTGATTGGAATGTGGAAATATTATCTTTACTTTATTATTGTGCTATGTGTTATGATTATGTTATGGTTATTGGGCATTATTTACCTATACGGGTGGTTTTGTGATAAACCTAGGGCGGGTGAGCCCAAGATAGCTCTCCAATGCATTGGGTAACGCGATGGAGGTAAACGTTACTATTTTTCCTAAGAGATTTACGGAATATACTGTGATGGTTATTCCAAATGTGGCCCCTATGTAGCTGTGATAACTGCATTGCAAGTATGTTATGAATGCCAGAAGTTACCTTTATGATTTATGATTTCTTTATGTTATTCATAAATTTTATGATTTCATGAGGTATGTTATGATTGAAATGTATGGTTTCATAGATTTGTATTTATTTATGGGATAATGTTAATTTTCATTATTTTATAACCCTTAATGATCTTTTTAGGATCATCCCAAGTTTTGAAATGTTTTTCACAGGACATAAAGATGAATAGGGTCAAGGTTGAGATCAAGGAAAATTCATGCTGTCTAAAACATGGAACTAGACATGTCTCTATTTTTTAGAGTTTTTATTTTATAAAAAATGGACACTGAGTTGTAGTGTGTACATGTAATTTTCATGTTATTATGTAATAGTTATTACTTAATTCTCTAAAACTCTAAACCTGAAATGATCCTCAATGTGAATTATTCATTTAATTCAAGATTACATAATGTTTAAGTCCAAGTCCTTACAACTTTGGAGGTGGTAGCAATGTTGGGTGGTCATGTAATCATAGACCAGTGGGTCATAGTATTGTGAGGATCATCACCATAGATGGAGTTCTTGGATCTCACCAATGATAATATTGTGGACATGCCTTTCATAAGTGATTGATCAAAACCCAATGTAGGAAATTTTTTTATTGTAATCACCATTTATAATTTTATATGAACATGAATTAATTCTTCCTAAATTAATTCACAAACCATTGTTAGTTTGTTTGTCAATTATAGATATTTTCTTTCCATATCTCAAAATTTGAGGTTAATTTATTCACATATATTATTGTTTATTTCATAACCCTATTCGCTAGATTCCATCCATGATGGGAAAAGGAACATGGTCAACAATAAAGGATCACTTTGGGTTTTATGCCTTTATCCCTCTATTATTAGAATTCATCATCGATAGTTTTTTGACCGATGATGTGATGATATCTAGGAATAATGATCATTTTGTGTTCATTCTTTTTCATGGAATATCATGGTCATGAGTTTGGATTTAGATTTTTGAGATGTGATGGAGGTGAGGTGGCAGAGATGTGAACTCATCTTTGGATTGGGTATCATTGCATTGCAAGCTATATTGAGAGTATCTCTCTATAGGAGTGTCGATTTATGTTTCTAAAAAATAAGTGGTTAGAATCCTACTTCCAGTGATGATGGTGTCTGGTGTTGGAGTAGACAGAAGGATTTCCATGATCCAGGATGTGCAGTTTTTATATATGGATATTATGGATTCTTTTTTGAAGGAAAAAAAGTAAAAATATGAATTCTGACTTATCATGGATGGTGGGGTGTGCTATTATTATTTTTATTAATGATAACATGTGTTTATTATTATTATATTTAATAAAAATATTTTTTTAATGAATAATGTTTAATTGGGGCACCGACATGAGGAAGAGGGAGCAACTATACTCTCGTATGTTCCGCTTACCAAAAAGGTGTTCCTTGGCCCTTTTAAGTATGGATAATTATATATATTATATAATGATAATAGAAAAAAATAAAAATGGGAAAATAAAACCTTTAAGGGAATAAGTGGGGATGCATGGTGTGTATATGATAGAGGGGGGAAATAAGTATTACCGACCACATCAAAAAAATGTATATATTTATTATATTAATAATAATTTTGTCATTATTATTAATTGCTTGTTTTTGTCATAACTTCTTCATAAAATAATAGATTTAGATGTTTTATATAGCATTTTTACCCTAACATTAATTTTAAAAATTAAAAACAAAATTTGGATATTTAATTTGGACTCATGGATTAGGCCCATGAAGCAACCTTCCTGCATGATATGGTAAAAATTCATTTTTCAATAGGTGTCCATTTTGGGAAAATAAATATATTTTCATATTTGTTTATTAGAATATCGCAATAGAATGATCCTTCTGTCCATTCATGTGTATTTTTAGTGACATATAAGTGGATTGACATTTTATTTGGTTGGACCGATGATGATCCTCGTGCGATCATCAGGCTTTTTCTAGAATTATATTTTGGTCCATGAGTAGCCTATCCTAATTACTTTTCCATGTAGTACATGATTGTAGAATTTCATTTAGAATTTTACATAATTCATGATGTGTTATGAGTGTGACCCTTCTTACAGGGATGCTTGACTAATGGTAGGGATCAGATATGATCATATTGATTTTAATGTTAGTACTCCTTTATCTCACTAGGGCGTGTGTCCTCCATTCTATTTACATAGTTAGGGTTGGAAACCCCCATACTATAATGGGCATGGTTCCTTTACCTACTGGGTGGTATTCCCTTTTATTGAACTCTGATGTTGAGTGAGTCCTCTATGGGAGTTGTGACTACATCAGCTATGGAGTTTAGTTTCAAGGAGCATGCCCATCCACTTAAATTCTGGAGTGGTTACGTGAGACACATGGCTAGGAGATAGTGGATCCCCCAGTTATGGAGCACAATGGTGAGGATCAGGCCCCTCTACTCAAATTCCTATATAGTTTCTGATGATGCTGGGCATTGGAGTTAGACATTTGGAGCTACCAAATGGCTAATAATTCTTATCTATGCTATGAAGATAGAGATCCCCTTTATCTCTCATTTAAGATTCTTGTTGAGCATATCTGGGTTATGAATGTTTTGGTTATTTTTATGGTTGTTGTATTATAATCCTATTGACATTCCATAGTGGTGATGATCTAACAAATCCCTCTTCATAGTTTCTGTTTAGAGATTTCAAGGTGATCTAATGGGTATGTATATACTTACATCTATATGGGATTTGTATGAATATGTTTCTTCTTATGTATACAGCATAAAATTTAACAGTGACTATGGTGTACATGGTATTAGTAGAGCTTAATAGTACATGGTGATACTGACTGTGTTCGATGGTCGGTCTTTGGGATCTTAATCTAGGCTTTCCAACAATCTAATATTTAATGATATTTTCATTTCAGGTTTCCACATTTATTTTCAATTGGGCATATATTTTTCACCTTTATATCATTTGAATTATATTTTTGTACTATTATATGTATTTCCTAGAGGTTATTTCATCCATTGTTTATACCATAGATATTCATTATTTCTTTATTCCTCTACACATTCTCATAGAGATGATTGTGTGTGTGTGTGCACGCATGTATTTATATTGGGAAAAGGCCTCTCATTTCTTTTATTACCTCACAACACTAGTCTTCAGACCCAAAACTATTTGTGAGGGGCTTCAGGTTATGATGGATCAACCTTCCGCCAACTATACAGGCCCTAATAGGTCAGTTCATTATATGCATCAAGAAATAAATTTTCATTTTTTAAAAACTTTATACATATTTTTCATAATATTATTTTTAAAACTCATACCTTACATATTGACAGCTGGGTTATAATGGCCACATTTAAAAAATATTATTTTTATATTATATCATATTTCTTTTAAATTATGGTGTTGTGTGTTAATAAATATATATAGTATATAATTATACATTTTTTGGGTGTTATAGAAAAGATATAATTTATCCCCAAACCCTATAATTTCTAGGTTCAACCTTCTCAATCCATGATTTTTGGTACTCTTTTAATACTCATCATGGATAAGGTTACTTGATCATTCCTACTTATAGAATCAACTAATTTGTTCAAAATCTCAAAGTGGTAACTCATTGAGTAGTCAAAGTCTTTGATCAAATCCAACCATCTCTTTTGGAACTTTCCTAAAGCCTTCTATGTGAATTTATATTTTAATCTCTTATGATCAATATATATATATCAAACTTTTCTTCATATATATATTTCCTCTATATATTTAATGAAAATATTATAGTTACTATCTCCAAATCAGTCAACTTGTAATTTTTCTTAAAGAAAATTAATTTAAATGAAGAAAAACTTACCACCATGAAATGTTTCATAAAGACACATCCTAAGATCTGATTTGATGAATCCCTGTGACACTTATTAGGTCATTGGTATTTATTTTTTTATTTAATATTTAAATTTATTTTATTCGTGGATTTTTTAATAGTTAGAGTTGAAAATTTTGAAATTTAGGGAGACATACCTTTGTGCACGGTTAGTTTAGAATTAGTGATCACCGTGAAGTCATACCATACAAGTGAGTGGAGGGTTTAAAATTATATTTCACATGGTTAATACAAAATTATCTTGAGCTTTGTTTCATCAAATTAGATGTTTATAGAAGGTCACATGATTACCACAAGGATTTTATAACCATGTGAGTAAATAGTGAAACCTACTCTAAAGTGGGAAATTTTGTCATTTCATGTTCATTGTAATTGGTAATATATTTTATTACTAAAAAACATCATACTAGATAACCTAATGGGATCACAAATTATTTCTTTTTCCTCTTTAATCCTCCCTTGGTAATTCTATAGTGTATTTTTAGTGATTTCCTCACCAAATATCAAGGTAAGGATCTCTTTCCCCTCCATTTTCTCATGATTTATTCCATATTATCTATTTTTCACTAACCCTGGAAGCCATTATAGTAGAGTATCATTTATATGGTTGTCTGAAGTTTTTTATTTGTTAAATAGGGGTTTTAAATATCCTATCATGACCTTTTATTATAGTATTCATTGAATGAAACATTTTTCTGTCGACTAAGGTAGGTGTCTCTATTTAATTCCTTATATTTTAGAGTTCCTTTGGTGATTTTGTAACACCCAATATTTAGTTATATTAGGTGAATATTTTATTTTCATGAAACTAAATCAAAATTCACATTTTAATGATTTTTGATATAAAATTTTATTTTTTAGGATGAATTTTTATTTTGAACTTACTAGGTCAATTATTCCTAACATGATTTTTGAAATTTTTTTCTATAGAAATATGTTTTTATAAATAATTAAAAATTTAGTATTTAACCATTTATAACATTATTGATAATAATTTCGTAAAATAGGTAAAATTAACTATATATTTATAATCAATTTTATATAAATAATGATAATATCATTTTGAGGTAAAAGGGATATTTTTCAAAAAACTATCTTTAAGTGCATAATGTTTTTCACTTTTAATTAGTAAAAATAATCTATAAAAACAAATAATATAAATTAAATTTATATTTTATATATATAAATATATGAATCTAAATCCATATAATTATTATTATTATTCATAGAGTTAATGTAAGATAATCTTATGCTTGTAAAATATATTTCAGGAAAAGCTGTTTTTCATCACGTTTTACAGGTTTATTTTTTAATTAAATTTTAAAATGTAGGTGAATATAATTTGATAAAATTGATTCAATATTTTTAATCATACTAATAAAAATTATTTAATAAGGTTAAATTATTTTTTTACATAGTTAATAGTAAAATAAATAAAAATGTGCTACCATGGGTATGGTTAAAACAGGTTTACTAAGGGTTAATAAAAAATGATAAGGGTTGAAATGACCTAAAAAATTTCTTAAAATCCATTTATTTGTTGTATTTATTCCTTTAACTTATAACTATGAAATTTGATTCATTTTGAACTCATTTTGGTGCCATTTTCCCAATAATGTGAACTAATAATAGGTGAAAGTGTTGAAAAATTATAAGTGTGGCACTCACCTGAATTATATAATAGGAACATTATACTCTAAATTATTCATACATTCTAATTCATTTATGTTTAATAAACCATTAAAAATATATCCCCAAAAATTTTATACATGTTCTAGAGGTTTGATTTTATCCAACATTCCAACCCTTGGATCCTTAAGAGAAGTTCTAAAGGATCAATCTTGAAGAAGAACTAATTATCATAATCGATCAATTTCATTTTTATTACTATTTTACCACCTTCAATCATGTACTAACCATTATAATTTAATAACACCATTATTCAACATATAAAAATATTTTAATATATATTTTTTCAAAATATATATCCATCTCCTTCCCCATGAAATGGGAAAATAAACCATCACTCGTGTGTACATCAGACTACTTTATCATATACCAATGTGATTTTCTCCATCACTGAATCATATGGATATTAATAATAATAGATCTATTTAATATATATTATACTCAAGACATGATTATAGTTATACAAATTTAATTTACTATCTCATTATTCACCCTTCCCCCATTAAAAAGATGACAATATCTTTTTTGTGTATGTGTGGACAACCACCTCAATGAAGTTATGTGATTCATTTTACATGACCTATTTTCATGAATTATTGTAAATATATACATATATAAAATTACTTTTTAGGACATTTATATCCTGATCAATGTTCTGGATACGATTGAACTATGATCAGGTCACAAGGACTCTAACTGTCGAATCAAAACGTACATGAAAAACGAAATATATAACTCCCAAAACAATGATAATGATCAATGATTGTTAAAAATGGATGATATAATGTTATAAAGGGGTCATATATGACATTATAAATATTTATATAGTTCTATTATGTAATTATAATAAATATAAATTTATTATAATGGTGACTAATTTATGTTCAACTAAGTGGAAGCATCTAGTAAGGGATTTTGTCTCAATTTCAACTCTCTTGAGACATATTTGATGTTATTCACATATTTTATTTAATGTTTCTTATATACTAACCCTTTAATGTATTTAACACACACACAAACATATATATATATATATATATATATTAATGTGGATTTATGTTTCAATTTATGTTTACACATTCAATGGGTTACAATGTAAAAGTAACCAAATAGGTAATAATTTATTTTAAAATCTCATTTTTTATAAATTATTACAGTTTTTATTGAATTAATATTATAATATATCCTTCATAAACTCTATCCATTTTATTATCATTTGAAAATTTAATTAGTTTCCATGTTTTCATGTAAATTTTACTCTCATTGGCACTTGAATCAAGAAAATAAATGTTGTCTCAGATGATTTATTAAAGAAATTTTATGTTATCCTTGAATTTTAAATGGTTTTAAAAGGAGTATTTATAATTATTTAAAAAATAATCATTTTTTAATTTATTTAGAAAAATTAAAATTTAATATTTCTTTTTAAAATATACAATATTAAGTTATCTTCCAACCACAAAACCATTTTATGATATTTATATTATTTTCATGTTTTCTCTTATTTTACAAAAAACAATAAAAAGAAATACAATTTTATGTGGTTCACATAAATTTTATTTTATTCTAAAAAAACATGATTCTTTTATAAAATATACTTTTACGATGAATTGATGGTAATCTCTCATCTACTGATACATTTTTTGGTTCAAAAAATTCTCAAGAAACATTAATTTTCTTGTGATACTTTTTTAATATAATTATACATATTCTTTGAATCATTTAAATTCTTATTTCCTAAGAGATATATTATTTCAACATAGAGTATTTATCTATTTTATTAATTCTTTAAATATTGGTATTTGGTATTCTTTACTCAATACAAATATTTTTTTGGTAAGGCATATTGTTTATGTTTTAAATTGATCATTGGATATAAGGGTAATGAATTGGAATTGAAGTGATCTGTGGTTCCAAAAATTATATAAATCCTTAATGCATTGACATATCACATGGGAAAAACATTTAGGCCAAAATTATTAAATTGAATTTTGGTGTATTCCTACCTATAGGTTAACTATCTTGGGGAAAGTCCTTGATGGTAATGATATCATGTTATATGAGACCATGTCATCCAATATTATACAATTCCTTAATCTAGAATTTATTCATTATAATTCTTGATATTACATCATTTTTATTTTATATGGATGATTCTTATACTCAATATATTGATTAATTGAATTTTATTTCAATTGTCTACCTTTCTATATTGATTATTCCCTATTTACTCATAATATATTCTATTGTATATAACCCTTACTGAGCATTTGAGATCATCCTTATTCTTTTTTTCCTTTACTTTTGATATAAATAAGTCTTATTTGAATGAGTTAAAGAATGTAGAATATTAAATTTTACTATTTTTTTATATTTTATTGACAATGTAAAATGTGAATCATGTTTATATCTTGTTCTTCAAGACTACTAAATTGATTAGTCCTTTAATGATATCACATGTAAATTATTCCAATATAGTGAATTAGACACCATATCTAGGTTAATATAGTTGGGGTTATTATAGTTGGTATTAGATAATTTTTATTAGAAACCATGGGAAGTATATTTTGGAAAATATAGATTAGGGAACATAACCCTAGGATAAACATTGAGGATATTCGTAAAGAAATGATGTTTATAATTTTAAGACCTGTTATATATAAATTTTCAATTAATGTTAATTTTACACTAATTATATAATATTAATTATAATTTATAATTTTACGAGATAATTATGTATATGTCCTTATTTAGAAATGGTGATTTCCAGAAATAATGGTACCAATACTTATGGCCAATTTGGAGATTTCTCTATTGATAAAGACAGTGAATCTAGTGTTTGATATGAGAATATCATGGAAATATTAGAGAATATTACCTAGTTCATGACTAATAACCTTTCAAATATGAAGAAACACAATGCTCCATGGAATGATACAACTATATTTGATCCTTTTATGTGACATAAGCCTCTATATTTTAGTGGAACTACTAATATAGTGGTAGATGAGCAATATATTTAGTCCATTGAAATGATATTTTTGTACTTGGGATGTAATGAAATGTAAATGGTTATAATATAAGTTTACTTTCTTAAATGGATTCTTACCAATAATGGTAATTGGTCTATAATACTAGGGAGGATAAAGAAATAAAACATATGGAATAAAGATATTTTATGTAACAATCTTCAATAAAAGTTGACCTTATGAGAAATGAACTGAAATGAAGATAAAGTTCATTGGATTAAGGTAAAAGGAATAAGTGAATGGTTTAGATTATGTTTCGATATTTAAAATATCATCTAGGTATGCTATGTATTACATTTCTAATCGAAAAGGTAAGATTTTCTATTTCTTTGAAGGGATTAAGACAATCCTTTGAAGGGAACTAGTTTCTTAAACTTTTTCACCATTTGATGAAATTGTATTATTTGTTATCAAAATAGATAATAAACTTTATAGATCTTATATATTAAAAGGAAATAAAAAATGGGGTTTTTAACACTAATCCAAATAGATCACACCAAATAGGAATAATATGATGATGAAATTTTGATCATGTGAAAATTATAGAACTAAACATCATGTTAAATGCTTGAATGTATTGAAAGTTTATCACAAGTACAAATATAGGATTCATCTATCTAATTAATGTAAAGGAAATAAAAATAACACTACTTTGAAATGACTCAACTATAAAGAAATGGGTAATTATTAGAACCAATGTCTTAAGCATCAAGGTAATATATTACTGAAGTGGATAAGGGGAGAATTCCAATATTATATGATCTTTATAGCGGAGGTTGATGCTCCAAAATATGTGGTCACAAGTACATTAATAAAAAAACATATTTATCTAATTTTTTATTTTATTATGGATTTTTAACACATTTATAACTTCCATGTTTGTAAAGGTAATTAGATATTCCTTTTGAACCGTAATAAGGGAGTTTTCAGTCTAGAATCATCGTGGAAATCATACAGCATCAAGTATGTGTTACTAAGTTCCCATTATAAAATAAAAACATATCCTATTTTAAGACATTATTATTATACTTAGGTTCGATTTTGAGGTAATTCTTGGTATGGATTGGATTTCAAAATATAATGAATAAATTTATTTCCAAGGGAAGAAAATTATGATTCCTAATGAATACGTGGAATTACATATCTTAAAATGGGATACTTTATCATCTCTGTATTGTCTTGATCCACCTATAGTATCTCTTATGAATGTGATTCTTGGGTAATAAGAGTAGATTAAATACATGGGTGTGATAGGTAATCTCAAAATTTAATATGTATTTATTGTATAATAATTCATTGATGTATTTTCTAAGGAATTACGAAGACATCCACCATAATATGAAGTTGATTTTTCCAAGGATTTATTCATAAATAAAAGAACCATTTCAAAGTCTCTGTATATAATGGTCACTATAGAATTAGTGTAATTAAAGAAAAAACTACAAGAGTTGTGTGATACATGATTTATATTCCCTAGTGTATCACCCTTTGAAACTGTTGTTCATTTCATAAAGAATAATGATATATCTATGAGTCTATGTATTTATTATAAGGAAATAAAGTATATTACTATAATGAACAAGTATCCTTTACCTTTCATTGATTATTTATTTGATAAACATTAGAGACTTTAATTTTTTTCAAATATTTATTTTTGCTTTGAGAATCATCAACTATGAATAAAAAAGGAAGTTATTCAAAACACAACATTTCATAAGAGGTATTGAAATTATGAGTTATTATTAATTCTATTTGGATTTACTAATGAAACATTTTTTGTATGGACATAATGAACAAATTATTCATATAATATGTTGATAATTTTTGTGGTTATTTATTGATGAAATCTTGGTGTATTATAAAATTTATAAAGACCATAAGAATCAATAAATATCATTCTTGTGAGTCTTAGAAGAAAATAGTTATATGGGAAATTTATTAAGAGATAATTATATCTTTACAAAGTTTCTTTTCTTGTATATATTTTTTTCAAGGATAGAATCTCAATTAATCCTTTGATGAAAAAGGTAGTTAATTAATTTCCTACACCGACAAACATAACTAAGGTAATAATTTTCCTTAGATTGGAAGCTTAATGTTGATGATTTGTTCAGGAAAATTCTTAATTGGATAACACATTAACCTTACTTACACATTAATGGGTTAAGTTTATATTGAAATAGAAATGTAAATATTTTTTTGAAGAATTTTAGAGTACATTAGTCAATGCTCATATATTGAATCCACCATTAAGGAATTAAGGATTTGTGATATATAGTGATGCATCGAATAAGGTAATTGGTTGTGTACTAATAAATAATGATAAATTTGTTGCCTATGAATAATGTTTTTTATAGATTAATGAATATAAATACGCAATGCATGATCTGGAGTTGGATGGTGTAATCATTTCTTGGAAAAATTGGAGATATTATCTCTATTCAAAAAATATGTAAGATATACACTGATCATAGGACTCTGAAATATATCATTTCATATAAATATCTCTACATTAGGTGGATAATATGACTCTAGCTACACATGTATTATGATTTATCAATAAACTACCACCCCCTAAGGTAGGTAAGGTATAAAATTCATTGATCAGGAAAGATCATGGAATTCTGACCAAAAGAAGGTTTTACAAGGATCTTATGTTCATGGATTTAGTAAATATGGATATACGATTTATTAAGGTAGGTGAAACATAAATCCCTTTTAAATTGAAATCCAAACCATATTTATTAGAAAATATAAAAATCTATCAAACTAATGATAAAATTTTTAAAAATAAAATTAAAGCCACGAATGATAGAAAATTGGTTGAATTAGTTTATAAAGATAGTGTTATGTAATTTAGAATGATTATATGTGTTCTATATACACCTGAGATGAAATTCCAATTATTATATGATGCTCATATATCAAATTTCTCTATACACCCTAGTATAATAAATATGTATTGGGATCTGAAGGAACATTTTTAGTGGTGTTATATGGGGCTATAAATTGAAAATTATGTATCAAGATGCGTAGTTTTTCAACAAGTGAAGGATCTGAGAAAAAATCATATAGGATTAATGAAACCTATTCCTATTTATATGTGTAAATGCGATGAAATTACAATTTAAATTGTCATTATATTACAAAAACTCAATGAAATAGGGATTTCATATGGGTTATTGTTGATCTCTTTACCAAATCAACACATTTCCTCACTATAAGACAAGATTCACCACTTATGTTCATTGAAAATATATATATTAATATATTTGTAAGAATTTATGGTGAACCTATATAAATTTTTTCTGATATTGATCCTTGATTTACATCAACATTCTAAAGAATTATTCAGAAGGATCATGATATTGAGTTTAATTTGAGTGACACTTATCATTTCCAAACCTATGCCTAGCCAAAAAAATCAATTAAATTATTATAATACTTTATTTGGTAAATTTAAATCTAATTTAAAGGTATATGTGATAAATATTTACCTTTATTTTAGTTTGATTATAATAATAAATTTCATTAAAGTATTCAAATGGCACTGTATGAAGTATTTTATGACAAGAGATGTCATAATCCAACTTGCTGGGATGAAGTTGGTGAGTGTAAGCTTATAGGACTTGAACCTTTTGAGGATACATGATTGAAGTAAAAGGATATTTAGAACCATATTAAATCATCCCAAATTTGTTAAAATATCTATGGTGAAAATGAAGGAACAATTTTGAATTTCAAGTGAGATCATGTATTCTTGAATGTATCTTCATGAAAGGATCTCATAAGGTTTGGTAAAAAAGAAATATTTATCCATAGATACATCATACCATTTTTAATTCCAAAAATAATTAGATTTTTGTATTAAAATTTTGAAATTCCATCGATCCTCTCTAAATTACATGTTTTATTCCATATCTCATTTTCATTGATGTATATGCGAGACAAAATGCATGTGCTCACTTATGAAGAACTAGAATTGGAACATGGCCTATATTACCATGAAGAGACTATCAATATTATCAAAACTATGGAAAAAGTGTAACAAAATTGGATTAATAAACTAATAAAGTTAATTTTCAAAAATCATAAAATATAGAGAGCAACATCAAAACTTGAGGATGTTGTGAAGAAGGACTACCCTTGTTTGTTTGGAAAGTAATATCATGAAAATTTAAGGAAAAAATTTCTAAAGGAGGGAAGAATATAACACTCAAGATTCAATTGTTTTAAGTGAAAATTTTTAATAAACTATATCATAATGTAAATATTAATAATTAATGGAAAAAAATTAATTTTATAGGATGAATATCAAATTTGAACTCACTATATCAAATAAGACTATAATGTTTTCTTTAAAAAATTATAGAAATAAGTTTTTATGAATAATTGAAAATGAAGTATTTAAATATTAATACTTTTATTTATAATAATTTGTTATAACTCATATAATAAACCTTTTTTATTATCAATTTTATAGAAATAGAGACAATATCATTTGGGAAAAAAGGGACATTTTAAAAAAACTATATTTAAGTGCATAATGTTTTTAAAATTTACAATTTTAAAATAATATCTAATAATGAATTATGTAAATGAAATTTATATATTATATACTTAACTATATGAATTTAAATCTATATAATTATGATTATTATTAATATCATTAATGAAATACATTCTTATGATTGAAAAATACATTTTAAGAAAACCATTCTTCGTCATGTTTTAGAGGTGTATTTTTAAATTAAATTTTGAAACTTATGTAAATTAAATTTGATAAAATGGGTTCCATATTTAAAATTAGTATAATTAATATTTTTTTATTAGTTAAAATTAATTTTTAGTAATAATTAATATTAAGAAAAGTATAAAGATGATACCATGGTAAAGGTTAAAGCGGGTTTACCAGAGGGTTAATTTTAAAATATAAGGTTTAAAGTGACTTAAAAACTTTATTAAGTTTCATTGGTTGGATTAATTTTTAACATAACCTTATAATATTCTAATATGATTAATTTAGGATCCATTTTTTCAATAAAGTGACTTAATAATATTTCTAAACTTTGAAATATTACTATTGTGTCCCTCAACTCTATTATAAAAGGGTACCTACTCCCTATCAATTATTTGCAACATTTGATCCATTTATCTATATCAATATATACCAAAATATGTCCTAAAATAATTATCCATGTTCCTGAGGTTCTAATTTTCTCAAAAGACCAATGCAAGGGTCCTTAAGAGAAGATCTAATGGAGCTCTTTCTCAATGAGATAATTGTCTTAATCGATCACTTTCATTTTTCTTATTCTTTTACCACCTTAAGTTATGCCATAACTCTTCCAATATAATTAGTATATCCAATATACTACTATGTTATTTTTTATGTAATTATATTAATATATCTCCTTATCCATCAAATCTGAAATAAAAGAATCACTAATGTGTACATTGGACTACCTCCTCGTGAATCGATGTGATTGCTTTTCCATCACCTCATCACATGGAGAGTAAAAATTATAGAACTAATTAATATATATGATAATTATTAAATAGTTATACTTGGGTAAATTTTAGAAAACATCAACTTATTTTCCTTCCTCTAATTAAAAATATACTAATATCTCATGTTCATTCATGTGGACTACCACCTCCACGAAGAGATGTGATTCATTTTTCATGTCTTCTTTTCAAGGATGATTAAATATATATATATACAAAAAATATTTACTATATTTATATCATGATTAAAATTATGGATATTATTGAACCATGATCAATACATAAGGATAGAAACTTCCAAGTCAAAACATGTATGAAAAATGAAGAAAATGACACAAGAAACAATGATATTAATGACAGATTTTTATCAAATGGGTGATAAAATTATATAAGAGGATAATATATAATATTATAAATATATATATTTTTTTATTTTATATAATTATGAAAAATTAAAAATTATTATGAAGAATATTAATGTTTTTTTAACTGAGTGGAAGCATGAGGTAAGGGATTTCATCTCAATTTTAAATCCCTTGAGTCATATTTGGTAATATAAACTTATTTTATTATATATGGTGCTATTACTACCACTTTTATGTATTCAACATGATTATATATTTATTCATGGTGATTAAAATTTCAATTCAAGTTTACTCTTTCAAGGGGTTATAATTTAAAAGCTACCAAAGAGGTATGGATTTATTTTACAATCTCATTTTTATGATTTCTTATATTTTTCATTAAAGTAATATTATAATATATCCTTCATAAACTACATAACTTTTTTATCCTATGGGTATTTAAATATTTTTTATGTTTTATTCCAGATTTTACTCTCATTTTCACTTAAATGAAACAAATAAATGTTTAAATGAAAATCCAAAATTATTTATCTTTTGGATTGGGTATATATTTATTCAATGTCCATATTTGGAAGAAAAAAATACAAAAGTAATTTTTTTTATTTCCTAAAATTATTTATTAATGAAATTTTATGTTATCTTTGATTTTGTATATGATTTTAAAGGAATATTAGTAATACTTTCTAAGAGGTCTATTTTTTACTTTCTTTACAAAAAAATCAAAATTAATTTTTGTTTTTAACGTATATGGAATTAACATAGTTTCCCACTAACAAAACTGTTTTATGATATTTATCTTTTATTGAAATATTCATATGGTTTTTGAAAACAAAAATCATAAATTAAAAATTATTTCACATATTTCACTTTCAGTTTTTGTATTCTCTAAAAAATTGATTTTATTACAAAATCAATTTTTCTAATGAATTTATGGCCATATCTCATCTCATAATTAAATTTTTACTTGTTAACGTTTTATTTAAAAATGCACTTTCTCGCTATCGTATTTTAGAATACATGTCCATATTATTTGCATCATGGATATTGTTATTTCCTAAACTATATACCATTTCTAATATGATGTTTTACTATTTTATTGGCTAGGGAAATCATGATATTTTTTATTCTTTACTCAATATAGATATTTATGGATAAGGCTTATTGTTTATAATGAGACAAACCAGTTGGCCACACTTATTAAATGGGGTTTTGGTGTATAGTTACATATAGTTTAAAGTATCTTGGTGAAAGGCCCTGATGGTAATGATATCATGATTCATGAGATCATGAAATCCAATATTATGAATTTCCTTCATTGATAATTTCTTTATTATTATCCATGGGATTACTAAATTACTATTATCCATAGATACATCTCATACTCAATTTATTGATTAAATGGAATGTGTTCTTAGTTATCTACTTTTCCATATTGATTATACCTTATTTACTCATGATATCATTCACCAAAGATAACCCTTATTGAGTATTTGAGCTCACCCTTATCTTTTTTTTCTTTCCTAGGGATATTAAGAAGGAGTTTTTGAATGACTTCAAGGTTGAAGAATATTTAATTTCACAATGTTTTATATTTTATTTCTAGCGTAAAATGGGAAGCATGTCTGTATCTGGTTCTTCAATACTACTAAATTGATTGGCCCTTTGGGATGAGATCACTTGTATATTATGAGAAAATAATAAAGTACACATCATCTCCAGGTAACTGGAGTTGGGGTTGTTGGAATTTTATTATATAAACCTTGTTTTCCTAGCTAAAAATAAATAATGAAGGTTATATATGATGGCTTTTTAAGAACACTCCTTTATCCACTAGTTTTCCATTTCCACAGAGGGAAATTTTTCTAATTAAATTGTATTTTCATTCCTAGAGTACATTAATTCACAATAAATATTACATAAAATTTCAATGGTGTTTCCCCTAAAAATAATGATTTACACATGGTGTTTTATACCAAATATTGGTTGTAAAGTTAGTGATTCCTTGGTTAAAAATTTTTCTTTAATTATAAATAAATTTTTGGGTGATGGGAATTGTTTTTGTGATTTCATTATTGATGGTGATTGAATTTTGATGTTATTTATAGTTTCATTGAATTTTATCTTATTTTATAAATGGATTTATAAAAATAGGGATTTAAATGTAAAATCATTAGTTTATGTTCAAGGCCTTTGGGAAACCATGTATTAAAAGAATTTTAAAAATTATGAGTTATACCACTATTAAGATATAGTTTTATTCATTAGTTATGATCATGAATATTTATGAATGGATGGTTTTTTGTTTGATTATTAACCTTTTTTGAAGGGGATATTTACTAGATATGTGTTGAAGGTGCAATGGGAATTTATATTGTGACATGTTTCTATATGTAATTTCGTTAACATGTGATTGACAAGTGTTCAAAGTGACCCACATCCATAGCTAGTTCATTGGTAAACATTGGTTACTAGGTGATAAATCAATAAGTGGTTATCTTTCTAGATCAGATTATGCACTATCAAGTAGCACTTAGTTTTATGTTATGATCCTAGATAGGTGTGGGACATTGATGTGGTTAGGTGAGATTAATTCGGGTGATGAGTTATAGAACCATAAAACTTAATAATAGTTGGTTCCACCTAGGTACATCTAGTATAACCCCACTAGTTAATAAGGTTATTCCCCATGATATATATCATATGTTACACATTCTACTATGACTTAAAAATCATATGAGTCACTAAATTTTATGGTATATTCATACTCATTATGTGATAAGTGATTTATAGATTATAATTGATGCTCTAAAGTTTATTTATATCTTTTTTTGTCATTTATTCTCTTTATTTATTATATTATTTATTTTTTAATGTTAATTTTTTTATAGTGTCCTTGATGAGTGTGTAATGTTATTTTAAAATAAATAAATGGTGGGTTGATTCTAAAATATAATGTTTAAAAAAAGACATTTTGAATCGGTTTTTAATCTATTATATGACCTTGGTTTTCAAAAAGTGTATTTCTAAATGTAAGTGAGGATTTGCTTTTCGTTTTACAAATGATACATTTTAAGAAAGGTTATTATTTTTTATGTTCATTTTTTATAATAGAAAGATTAATAAAAACAATCTGTTTACCTACTTTCAAGCAAATGTTCATAGTTTCTCCTATAAAATTAATGGAAATGAATCATTTTTAGTTTTCTACTAGGAATTGGATCACACCCTATATACTCAGATTGGTGGGTATGTAGTTTCTATATCTTATGTTGGAAAGTAGGTCCTAAATTCTATATAGGATTGGTACCACTATCTACTATAATAAAGGAGGCATTGGATTCATTTTCATGACTTTGAATCACATGGGGGATCCTATTTCTATGGATCATGGATAAATTGGGATATTTTGTGTATCCAACACCTTGTCCTTCATTTCTCTTTTAGTCTTGTTTTTTTATAATAATTTTAATAAATAATTTCATTTTGTAGGTAATTTTTTTATATATGATATATATTATTCATTATTTCCACCCCCAAATTTTGGATACATATTTGTTTTATTGTTTTCTTGGTCATGGATATTTTCAGTTCAAGTTTGGGTTGAGTCTAGGGTTTTTTTTTTGAATTTTAGGATGTCTTGTTTGTATTTTGGCCAATGCACATGCACCTCAAATTAGTGGAAATCGTGCGGTTCATCCTAGGTACATGTATGGTAGGTCCATGTGTTGGAAAGAATCTACCACTCAGTTTGAGGAAGGTTGGTCAAACTATGTAGTTGGTCCTCTCATAGAAAGAAGCTACCCCATTTTATCTCTCTCTCTTTCTATCTCTCTCTCTCTCTCCATTTTTTCCCTAAATTTTCCCCTCCTCTTGGTCGACTTGGGAACACGAAGGGATCCGCTAGTCCCCTCTCATTGGTTTCTCTACCTCTATAGTGCTTCTCCTTCAATTCTAAGGTAATATTTTTGGGTTATCTTTATTTCTCCTTCTCCTATATCTTTCCCCTCTCGGTTTTAAGCGTTTTCTTGAGGGTTTCACCTTGGTCAAAACACTAATGTCAAGGGTTTATGTTTGGCTCGATTTTCTTGATTTTTAAGGTGTGCGGATTGATCTTCAGTGTGTATTATACTTTATCCAAGAGATTCATTACTTTTTCATACCATTGAGGTAGGTTTCTCCCTATATTTTCATTATGATTCATTTCAGTAGGGCTTGGGTTCTTTAAATAAATTTATAAACATAATTAGCATACCTATGGTGCCTTTTTTATCTTATTATGATGGTTTGGAAATGTTTAAAATTGTTAAAAATTGGTTTTAGAGTGATTATTTATTTAAACTTATATCTTTATACATCTAATGTGTTCGGTAAAATTTCATTATTTTTCTAAACCTGAAATTAAGCCTTGTTGTAATATTTGGCCTTTGATATGTTGTGGAAAATTGGTTTTACTAAATGGATTTGGAATGATGTGTAGTTTAGGTGTCTTTTATGGCTTGAGAAATGTAGAAGAACTGTTTTGATAGGGTTCTCATGGTTTTGAAATGCTTGTTTATGATTTTTAAATTAAATGGGATTATTGGGATTGGTTTAAACATAAAAGTGGTGATTTTGGAAATGGAAATGGTTGGTTTGGGTGTTCCATTTGATGTTGGCACATCCATTTGTGCACAAAAAGCACACATTGATAGATTTTAAATAAAGATGGCACATTAAAACAATTTTTACCCTAAACTCTTATTCCTAAAATGTTTTACTTGAATTCAAAAGGGTGTGTGTGGTGCATTTTGTGTCTTAAAATTGGTTTTGAATATGTTCATCAAAACATGGTACGTTTGGAATTTTGGGACATGATTGGTCTCTAAATTATTTGGGATCCCATTGGGAATCCTTAAATATATTGTGTGTTCTCATCATAGATTTTATTGGAATGAATATTGAAATATAAATACTTATTTTGTAATTTCTTGTGGAAGTGGAATTTCATATTGTATGGAAATGGTTTTTGATTTTTTTTTGTAAAATGCATTTTCGGTGTAACTTTAATGACCCATATGAAAAAATAGTCTGTTTTAATGAAAGGTTTGAATATTCATATGATGTGATGGCCGGGTTGGCACCTTAGATGATGTGACATGTATATATATATATTGGTAACTCCTATTAGTGATTTCCATATATGTGTTATTGTATAGATAATGTCTGTGTTTGGGGTAGGCAAGTGTGATGATGGAAGGTAAGATGATTCACACGTCTGAGGGCCTCCTACTTACACATTATTCTTTTACCAAATGTCCTTGGGAACTTTTAGAGCTTCAAGTGATGGTTTCTTACCAGACCTAATTAGACAGGTTGGTAACCCTAGATTTTCTAATAAACGAAGTAGGTTATTCCACTAGATTCGTCAATTAAGGGCGGTAGTTCGTTATAGACCAGGGAGCTTCACCATACCCCGACAGGTGGTTTCGAACTGATTACGTCCAGGGATCGATCTTGGGATGTTTAGGAAAATCCCATAGAGACTATCTATATCTTCTTGTTTACCTTTTACTATATTTATTTTATTTTTTATTCTTCATGTCTATTTTTTCTCATATCCTGGTACTGTTTTGTTTAGATTTTGGTATGGGTTTTATTTCTTGAATGGTAACTCATTTGAAATTAAAGATGTGGTGTGTGATGTCTTGAAAACGAGAAAAATGAGTTTATTTATAAAAATGTGAAAACCCTATTTTCATACATTTATTTAAAAATAGTGTTAGTGGATTACTCCCAGGAAAGGAAATTCATGGAATCTTTGGTGGTTTCCTACTGATATATTTATCTCACACCCTACTCGTACATTTCGGTGTCAGTAGACCCTATCTGTTTTGCAGGTTAAACTTCATGTTCAGATTTTCTGGTTGAGCTTTCTCATGGAGTGGTTTGGTCTCATAGATGGTAGTGACATTAAGGTCACATGGTGATCATGTTTGTAAGAACTAAGATATTATTATTTTTGTATGTATTTCTTTGATAGTTGTTTTGGAGAAAAATAAGAGTTTCTAGAAATTTCAGGAGTACACGTCGTGTAATTATATGTACATGTCATGTACTAGGTTTCCACGGGTGACTGTGTACTGCCCATATAACTATCGAGTACATGGCCCTGTGTGGTGACTTGGAGAGTACCTAAAGTGAATTCCAGATAAGTAAAGTACATGTTGTGTACATTTGAAGAACACGTAGTGTATTTTATTTTTATTTCATTAAATGGACTGAGGTCACGTATGATATACAGAACCATCTTCTTCTCGACCTATCTCGTATGAGAGAGAATGAGACTACCAGATCATCGCTAATCCCCCAACTCACCATTTGTTCTCTTATTCGAACTCTGGTGGTTTCATTGGAATTTCATCGGTGAGTTCTTCCCTCTTCTAGAACCTCATTTTATGATTTCTCTTCTTTAACGAGTTATTCTCAGTTGAACGTTTTTAGCGTTTCTGTAGATCAATGGCTTTCTAGGGTGATTGATGGATGGAGGTTCTCATATATCATTCGTACAACACCGAGTTAGGTGTTTTTTCCATCTCAGTAGTTAGTCATTGAGTTATATGTGCAAGAGTTCCCAATACACTTCTTTGGGGTATTGCGTGTTTATGGTCTTTAGCCCAATTATTTCCTTCTATACCTCATTTGTTTGGATAGAGGTTAATTGATTGTTAATAGGGTTAAATTTGACATTCTATGGATGTTTTCCCATGATTTCTTGTTTTGACCATTTTGTCTAGCTTGCTTGTTACACTGATTTTCTTCCCATGCCCAGTATTGTAGGATGGAGTGATTTTATCAGATATTCTATGATATGTTGTAGACTGTTAATCCAAGTAGTTCTTGAGATTTACGTTGGTTTCCATATATCTATTTTCATGATTAACTTTCATAGGGTTATGGGAAACTGGTGTAGTAGACCATAGGGAGAATGGACGTTGAGGGCTTCTCCAGAGTGTCAGTTTACTTATATGTTGTGAGACCATAGGGGGGATGGACGTAAGTTCTCCCTCAGAGGGTCTATAGTTCCATGTTGTGAGACCAAATGGGGAATTGGACATTGAGTGATTCCTTAGAGAGTATATAGTTACCGATAAGGGACTACATGGGGAATTGACAGTGAGTGCTTCCTCATAGAGTCTTTTCTAAAGCGGAACCAGAGGGGTTAGGCTGTGAGTACTTCATAGAGGGTTACCTGTTTGTGATTAGATGCTTACTTGATATATGAAAGTTTAATGCATTTAAAACTGTAGGATTGTTGATTTTGAGTACTTCCTTGTTTACTGGTCCTTTTTTCTTATTGCTTACCATATATATTCACTAATTGTAAGGAACATATCATTGGGTGGTTGCCTACTGTGATTAGTCTCACACCCCGTTGGGGTCATGCTTTTGGGACCAAACAGATTATATTGATGCTGGTGTAGATAAAGTCAAACACCCTTCAACTTTAGGTACTTGACTGCTGTGGAGCGGGAGAGAACTAGACCAAGCTAAGGCTTGTGATGCTGCTGGAGTTTATTTATTTTATTTTTTACTTTTTTTTCTATATTCCAGCATTGTGACTTGTTTGGTTTCTTTCCTAGACATATATATCATGCATTAAAAATATATATGTGTTCCAGTTTATTTCTTCCAGTATCCTGCTAGTTAATTTTGTATGGTATTATTACTGCTTCCTCTATTGTTTTCTATTTTGTTTCCATTATGTTACTCTGCCAATGAGGCCATAGTTTTTCCACTATCACACCCATGGCCCTCACTTCTATTCGGTATCCTCTTGCGTTCAGGGAAATGCGCTTGAGGCCATGTGACCAATCAGGTACAAGGCACCTCTTGGCAGCACCCGAAACCGGGATGTTACAAAGTGGTATCATAGGGATTATTTTCTTCTTTACTTACTGTTTAGATCCTATAGCTCGACATAGAAAGAAAATAGGTACTTGGTAATAAGTTGTGCCCGGGATTAGCTAACCCTTCTATAGGAAAAATCCAATTTACCTCGCAATTTCAATTTTTCTAGTATGGTGATTTTACAGTTGATTTGTTTCACCATTGGGTGATTCACTTGTTTTGTGCTATTGTTGTTGATATTATTTGGGTTCTATTTCTATTGAAACCAGATGAGATGAGGGTATTCCATCTCTTGCATCATATATTCACTTGCTAGAGATCACATGTCATGCATTCTTGCCTTTCCATTTAGGGTGCATTACTGATTGGATGTTGTTGTTATTGATGTTGAATTAGATATGAATGTCATTATGATAGATGCCTAGATAGAATACATGCATGTTCTTGAGGTGTTATAGGCCCTCATGGATCATAATTTGGTGGATCATTACCTTGTTATTAATTTTTTATAAAATGTATAAGATTCCAAGGTTTGCTTTGCGGGGAGTATGGGCCCCCACGGATCGGAATTTGGCGCTTTAATGTTTGTTTCAGTGTTTTCTGGGTTCTGGAGTAGTTTCTGAGGCTTACTATCCGAAAAAATACAGAATACACTGTGTGTAATGATGAATACATTCCATGTGTCCTTCTATTTGGGGAGGACCTGTTTTTCTTAAGTATACATCATGTAGTCTCTAACCATGTCACTGGCTATGTGGGCAGAGACACAGGGTTGAGAAAAATCATTGGGACGACACATCGTGTACTGGTTTTGCATGTTGTGTTGTAGAGACTTTGTATTTGGACATGTGACTAATGACATAGGTGGATGAAAAATCCGAAAGTACACGTCGTGTCTATCTAAAACACGTCGTGTAGAGTGAGTCATGTAATCGTCTGTGTGACTAACAACATGGTCCAGTGAAGTTTTTCTAGTACACATCGTGTTTGGCACTAACATGTTGTGTAGTTTTGTTCTAGGAGAACCGTGTGGCTTGGCCATATAAGGGAACTTGGGTAGGGGAAGAGGATTTAAGTACACATCGTGTCTTTCAAGAACACTTTGTGTGTATGGGGTGTTTCATGACCAATTTTGGAAGAAGTACATGCCCATGTAAAGGCTTAAAGGAACACACAGTGTAAGGGTTATACATTCCATGTATCCATGTTTTGAAAAACATGAATGATTTCCTTCTATTGTTCCCTTATTTCAATTCTAAGTATCAATCCTTTTAATCTTGTATTAAGGGGTGTGTTTGATCTTGCATAGTCATGCCACCGTGATATATCCATTTGTACGCCAATTGTAGGGCAGTGATCAGACACCATACATGGAGGATCAGAAACTACCACCAGATCCTATAGTTGTGCCCATCTTAGCACCAACCGTTATCCTAGATATAGGTGTCGATGCCCAGTTCTGAGAGGGCTTCATGAGGTTCATGCATACCTTCCAAGGAGTACCACATTCTTCCCCTTCTATGGTAGAGTTGACGCGGGTTTTGTAGTAGCAACATCATTCCACCTTCACAGGGGAAGGAGGAACTCAGGCTGTAGAGTCATGGTTAGAAGAAATTCTTTCTATCTTTGAGAATCTGGAGACACCTCTAGAGAGGAGGGTGAAGCTCTCTAGGTACATTCTACGGGACTCCGCCAAGATATGGTGGGATGTGATCTCATAGGTAGGATTCCAGTAGGTTATGGCTTTGGATGAGTTTCAATAAACCTTCTATGACTACTTTTACCTGAATACTCTGAGGGATGATCGAGCCTGATAGTTCATGAGTCTCCAGCATGGTACTCTTTCTGTTATGGAGTATTCTTATCGCTTCATAGAGCTGCAAAACTTCATGCCCATCCCAAGAGTTGATGAGTTATTCTAGGTAAGGAAGATTGAGGATGGTCTCAGGAACAACATCTGATCTCTGGTGAACATCTTCATGTTGACCTCCATCACTTCTATAGTCAACCAGGTGCTAATCACGAAGCACAATTTGATGGATTTTGGAGTGGTGATCCAGGTCGGTTCAACATCTACAGTACTAACAGCAGGAAGCACCACCGAGAGTCTATGCGTGGGGATACGAGGAGGTTGGACACTTATTCGTGTATCTAGGTGGCATGATAACAGTGTGGGAAGAGTGGTAATACGAGTCTACTTTCCCATAGAGACCCAGTGGAGTGCCGATCTTGTGGCAAGATGGGGCACCTTCAGCATTTCTATCAGTTTTTTCTACCAACAGCTGGTGATAGGAGTTCTTCTATGACACCAAGTTCAAGAGCATCACCACCAGTTTCTTATCAGTCTGAGAACTAGAGTTATTATGGACATTTATGATGAGGTGGAGGTCATGTTTGTGGTGTTCAGATACAGATTTTTCGGCATCCACATGGTGGATCAGGTCAGGGATCTCAGTAATCTTCATAGGGCCACAGTGTAGGACACGATTTTTGGTGGAGCAGACCCAGCAGGAGTAAGATCTTAGACCCTCTACAGTTCGAGGTACGATCCTATTTGCCTCCTTTTAGCTTCCATGCTTTCCGATACAGGGGCTTCCCATAGGTTTATATCTTTTTCTATTATGGATATCCTTGGGCTCTGTATCTTTTCTTTTGTTGATATCTTGACTCTAGACACTCTGTTGGGGACTCGAATGACTAGTGTACATTATTTCAAGAAGTTCCCCCTCAATGTTGGTGGGTTTCACTTCTTATGGGACCTTTAGTACCTTGATATTATAGGTTATGATTTCATTCTTGGAATGGACTGGTTGGTTCCCTTCTAGGTTGTTGTCGACTGCTATCACTGCAGGGTGAGTTTCACATCATCATAGGGTGGATTTTTTCTTCCAAAAGGTGAATGGGATGTTCAGGAGAGCATAGCAGGACCCAAGCATCATGGGTTGGGGGTAGTTACACCTCATATTTCTAGTCTATATCTGGAAAACTAGGGGAAATCACAGTTGGAAATTTCTCCAGTGGTGGATAGCTTTAGATATGTCTTTCCAAAGGACTTTTCAGGTTTTCCTCCAGAGAAAGAGGTGAACTTTTATATTGATATCATGCCAGGAGAGACACCTGTGGCCATTCCTCCTTTTGGGATAGCTGAACCAGAGTCACAGAAGCTCAAGAAGCAGTTAGAGGATTTACAGGATAAGAATTTCATCTGAAACAATAATTCTCCTTGGGGTTTGCCTATCATGTTTTCAAAGAAGGATGACATTACCCTTAGACTTTTCGTGGATTATCAGAGGCTGGACCAGTTGGGAGTCAAGAACCAATATCCCTTGATGATGATTGATGATCTATTTGATCGGCTTCGAGGATCACGGTTGTTCTCGAAGATTTACTTGAGATCCGGTTATCATTAATTTTAAGTTATACCATCTAATATACACCTTATAGACATTCAGAATAGTTATGGTCTATACGAGTATGTGGTTATGTCGTTCAGTCTTATGAATGCACCTGCAGTTTTCATGGAACTGATGAACCGAGTGTTCTATACAGACTTGGATTTATTCATGGTAGTCTTTTTGGATGATATCTTGGTGTACTCTCACACTCGACATGACCATGCCACACATCTTGATATCATTTTGAGTACACTGGGATAGCATCATTTATATGCTAATCTCTCAAAATGACACTTTTGGATAGACGAGATTCACTTCTTGGGTCATGTTATCTCTAAGATAAGAGTATTAGTAGACCTAGATAAAGTGAGAGATGTAGTTTTCTGGGAGCAGATGAAGTACATCTTTGAGGTGCAGAGTTTTCTAGGGCTACATGGTTACTACAGATGTTTCATATAGGACTTCTCTCACTTAGAAGCACCACTGACAGGATTGACTAAGAAGGGTGCCAAGTACTTATGTTCAGAATATTATGATTCAGCCTTTCAGGAACTGAAAGGGATGTTGAATTAAACACCGATACTAGTATTTCCAGATCTAGGAAAGAGCTATATTGTTTGATGTGATGTATCAGGAATCGGTCTTAGAGTTGTTCATATGTCTGCGAAAGGAGTCATTGCATACAGATCTCATCATTTTAGGCCACATGAGAGGAACTACCTAACACACGATCTTGAGTTGGCTACAGTTGTTCAAGATTTACATTGTTGGAGACATTATCTTCTAGGAGATCATTTTGTGGTTTTTACCAACCACAAAAGTCTCAAGTATATCTTCACTCAGTGTGATGTAAATCTGAGACATTGAAGATGGTCCGAGTACCTTTAGTCCTTTGACTTTGAACTTACCTACACACCTAGGAAAAGAAATGTTGTCGTTGATGCGTTGAGTAGGAGGACTCAGATACAAGTAGTTCGGGAGGCCTATAGTGAGTGGAAACTTAGGGCTTTGTTCTATGAGATGCATTTGGAGGTTCATGACAGAGAGTGGTATACATTCTTTTCTTCTATAGTTGTTACCTCTACTATACTTGATCAAATGTGAATGAGGTAGCTACCAAATTCTGAAGGCCTAGTCCTACAGAATAGTGTTCCAGGAGAGGACCCCATTCTTGGATGGATAGAGGGCAAGGATGACATATTGTGTTTTCATTGGCGTGTGTGGGTGCCTGCAGACATACGCAAGGAGATGATGCAGGACTTTCATTCCTCAGTTTGGGAAGATCATCTTTGTGTCACCAAGAAGTATCAAGATCTGAACTGTGAGTATTGGTGGCCAGGTATGAAGGGAGATGTTGCTGGTTTTGTCATGATATGTTCCACCTGTTAGTAGGTGAAGGAAGAGTATCAGCAACTAGTAGGGATTTTGTATCAGTTACCCATTCCCAAGTGGAAGTGGAATGATGTCATGATGGACTTCGAGATAGGTTTCCCGATGTCACCTCAATGGAATGATGTAGTTTGTGTTTTCATTGACAGACTCATGAAGGTTTCTCACTTCGTACCAATCAAGGAGTCCTTCAGTTTTAATAATATGGGAAGGTTTTATATCCAAGATATTGTATGTTTATATGGGTTTCTACACTCCATTTTTCCATATAGGGATGCTCATTTTACTCCTCGGTTCTGGAGGGGATTATAGAAGGCTTTGGGTATATAATTAATTTTGAGTATAGTTTACTACCCCCAAACAGATGGCCAGTCCAAGTGTACTATTCAGGAGCATGAGGACATGCTTCAAGCATGCATCCTAGATTTTTTGGTTTGTGGGAGAAGCACATACCTCTTGTGGAGTTTTCCTACAATAATAGTTTTAAAGAAACTATTTAGATGGAACCTTTTGAGGCTTTGTATAGTAGAACATATCGATCACCCTTATGTTGGCTGGAGGCATGAGAGGCAGCTATGATGGGACCTCATCATGTATAGAAGGCCATGGAGTAGATAGAGTTGATTCAGAAGAGGATGGATACTACATAGTCACAATAGAAGTTTTATGATGATCGACAGAGATGACCTCTAGAGTTTGAGGTTAGAGATTAAGTTTTTCAATTTGTCACACCGAGGATGGGACACATGAGGATTAGAAGACAGGGTAAGATTTCACCGAGATATGTCTGGCCATTTGAGGTGTTGGGGAGAGTTGGGTCAGTTTTCTATTGGTTGCAGTAACCTCAGAGGTACTGGGCTATGCATGATGTCTTCCATGTTTCTCAGCTTCGACGTTAATTCTTAGACCTGTCTCATGTTTTCCTACCCAAGGAGGTTGAGCTCGAGGTGGACGCCTCGTTCGAGGAGCATCCAATCCGGATTGTTGATCAAAGTGAAAAGGTTCTCCATGGCCGGTTTGTTCCCCTAGTACAAGTGTTAAGGTATCATGGGTTAGTATAGGATGAGACCTGGGATAGGGAGGCTGATGTACGATCGCAATGGGCGGAGCTATTCGAGGTTTCTTCTTCTACGCCGCCTTTCTAGGGAAATTTGGGGACGAATTTCTTTGAGGAGGGAAGTTTTTAAGAACCCGGATCTTCTTTTCAGGTATTTCATTCTTTTCTGGTTGTTTTTAAGAAAAAGAGGATTTTCTAGAAATTTCAGGAGTACACGTAGTGTACTTATATGCACACGTCATGTACTAGGTTTTTACGGGTGAATGTGTACTTCCCGTGTAACGGCTAAGTACATGGCCGTGTGTGGGGACCTTGAGACCACCTAAAGTAGAGGCCAGATAAGGCAAGTTCATACCGTGTAATTTTAAAGAACTCTCTGTGTACATTCATTGTATTTCATTAAATGGACAGGGGTTGCATCTGATGGACATAACCATATTTTTCTCGTCCTATCTCATCTAAGAGAGAATGAGACCGCCAGATCTTCTCTGACCCCCCCCCCCTAAATCACCTCCCGTTATCTGATTCAAACTCTGTTGGTTTTTTTTGGAATCTCATCAGTGAGTTCTTTCTTCTTCTAGAACATCGTTTCCTGATTTCTCCTCTTTCACGGGTTATTATTTGGTTGAATTTTTTTAGCATTTTTATAGATCTACGATGTTCTAGGGAGATTCAATGCTTGAGGTTCATGTATATCGTTCATACAAAACCAAGGTAAGTGTTTTGTGCCTCTCTGTAGTTAGTCTTTGAGGTATATGTGAAAAAGTTCCCAATACCCTTGTTCGGGGAATTGCGTGTTTATGGTCTTTTGCCCTGTTATTTCCTACTATGTCTCATTTGTTTGGATGGTGGTTAATTGTTAGTGAATAGGGTTAAATTTTCCATGCTATGGATTTTTTTCCAATGTTTTCTTATTTTCAACATTTGGTCTAGCTTTCTTGTTATGATGCTTTTCTTTCGATGCCTATTATTTTAGGATAGAGTGATTTTATCTAATATGTTGTGATATGTTGTAGACCGTTTAGCCAAGTAGTTCACGAGGTTCACTTTGACTGCCATGTATCTTTTTGCACAATTTACTTACACTAGAATATGGGAACCTAGTGTAGTAGACCATAGGGAGAATAGATGTTGAGGTCTTCTCTAGAGTGTCAGTTTACTTTTACGCAGCGAGACCATAGGGGGGATGGACGTAGGTGCTCCCTCAGAGTGTCTGTAGTTCCACGTAGCAAGACCATAGGGGTAATTGGACATTGAATGCTTCCTTAGAGTATCTATAGTTACCAATACGAGACTATAGTGTGAATTGATGGTGAGTGCTTCCTTATAGAGTCATGCTAAATCTGAACTAGAGGGGTTAGATTGTGTGTACATCCTAGAGGGTAGCTTGTGTTTGATTTTGTTAAACCATATGGGTTAAGTTGTGGGTACTTCCCAAGGGTTACATGTTTGTGATTGGGTTCTTACTTGATACATGAAATTTTAATGCATTTGAAACTATAGGATTGTTTCTTTTCAGTACTTCCTTGTTTACTTATTCATTTTTCTTATTACCTACCATATATATTCACTAACTATTAGTAATAGATATTTGGGTGGTTGCCTACTAGGATTAGTCTCAAACCCTGTTTGGGTCATGATTTTGGGCCCAAACTTATATTATTGTTGCAGGGGCAGATAAGAGTAGGTGCCCTTCTACTTTATGTACTTGATTGTTGTGGAGCTGGAGAGCATCAGACCAAGCTGAGGCTTGCGATACTTCTAGAGTTTATCTATTTTTTTACATTGGTTTAATACTATATTACAGCATTGTGACTTGTTTGGATACTTTTCTAGACATATGTATCATGCATTAAATATATATATGTTCTCTAGTTTATTTCTTCCAGTATACTATTGTTTACATTTGTATGGTATTATTACTGCTTCGGCTATTGTTATCTGTTTTTTTTTTACCATGTTACTTTGCCAATGACGGAATAGTTTCCCTACTATCACACCCAAGGCCCTCACTTCTAGTTTGAAGCCTCTGGAGTTAGGGTAAATTTCATTTAGGCCATGTGACCAACCGTATATGGGGCGCCTCTGGGCGGAACGTAGAACTGGGCCGTTATAGTGTTGTTAGTGGTTTGTTCTTTGCTTGGGTTTCCCATTTATTCAGTTTTATCTCATAACTAAATCGTTTTATCATATTCATTTGATATTTAGTCATTGGTCATTATTGTGTGCTCAGTTTGTTTATTTTGTTTATTCGACCCTGTTTTATTGGGCTAAAACCATTCCCACTTGGATTTCATTTGATGTTTGACACTACTTGTCAGACCTTAGGGATCGGGAATTCCGTTCGGGTCATGCAGCGAACCAGGTTGAGTGTTGGGTTGGTTGGAATCCCAGTTTGGTTTGTGAAACAATGGCATCAGGGGAATTTTCATGTTATTTTGAGTGTCATGTAGTTAGATATTTTGGATGTCGGGACTCAAGATGTTGGTATGGGAAGGACATCATGAACTCTTTCTCCTTCTGATTCTCAAGTTACCAGAGGTAGTCCGATAATTGAGTCATTATCTTTTCTTGGGTTCTTTGGATTGAGGGATAAAAATGGAGGCAAGATAGTGTCATATTGTGATCTTATGTGGAGTAGTGACCCATGTGGAATATAAGTGCACAGATCATGTTCATCTTAGGTGTTATTTCCTACTTGGTGTATGGTCTAGAACTATTTCACTATGTTAGGCATGACTACAGTTACTCTTTCTGGTAGTTTGGTGTAAGTTGATTTTTGTTCTAGTTCTAGTTGGTGTGAGTAGTTTTTTGAAAAAAAATGTTTTGAAATGGAAATAATTTCTTTTGAGTGGTTTTGGAATGGAATGAATGTTTTTGGAAGAGAAGGTGTTTTGGTTTGAAAATTTGGTGCATGTTTGGAATTGATAAAGAAGTGGCATGGGTGCAACTCTAGTGTTCCTCATGGAAGTTCACAATGGTGGATTCCCTTGGGCCTACAGTTTTGATTGTTGTTCTTCCTGTTAGGTTATCACTTAGTCGAAAAGTCATTTTATTTTAAAATTACAAAAAACGCTTGGTGTGCATAAAGTTAATGTTATATATTGTGGATGGAAGTGGATGGGCACACATGTTATGGCTCATAAGATTTCATCAGTGTGTGTTTAAAAATTAAGGGTTAATTTAGTTTTTTCTAAAAACTCTTTGAATGATAAAGTGATTCAATAATTTCGTTTTTGTTTTATAATGTAGGCTTTGTTCGGTGAAAAATGAATTTTTCTCTTGAAAATTTCTCTAGGAGGAAGGTGGTTTTGGAAATTAAAATGGTAAAAAGGTTTTTGAAAAGATGAGTTTTGGTTGTATTTGTATTCTTTTGGTTTGTGGGCTTGTTTTTTTGGCTCAATATGTTCTATTTAGTTTTGTTTTGTCTTTAATATTGTTTCAGTTTTGTGTTTCTCATGTTGTTTAGATGATTCCTCCTAGAATGGTCCCCAGAGTTTCTAAGGATCCATGCTGAATTTTTTTATTCTTCTCATTTATTTCATATCCTTTGTTGTCATCAAAGATTTCTAGAGTTAGTGGAGTGTCTTGAGGAAGTTGAGTGAGTCTTCAATTTGTTGGGAACTCCCAAAAATGTTAGAGTGTGTGTTGTTTTGGGTTTGTTTGATTGTCCATCTTTGGATGAATGTGAGATGTTTTACCCTCCATCGATACAATTTGGGATGACATGGTATGTTTTTAAGTGTATCTTTATCCAATGGTTTATAAATTAGGAGGTGAAGACAGAGAAAAGATAAGGCCTCATGAGTATTCAACAAGGCCAGTATATGGTGAAGGCCTATATTGAACATTTCAAGGAGTGGGTTTCCTATCCTCTAGAGGTAAAATTGTAGGATCTGTTTAAGTCTTAACTTTTCATCAGGGGTCTTCATCCTATGATCAAAGAGTGAGTCATATTTTCTAAATATCTTCATTTCTAGAAGTTTGTGGGTTGGTAATTTTTAGTGGTGTTGGTCCTGGGGGAGCAATCAGTGGTGGTTGGATCTCATGTAGGTTCCCAACCTGGTGATGGGTGCATTCCATAGGAACCTATTCCTAGGAAGTATCCATCATTGGTGCTGGATTCTAGATCATCATACCATTCTCTTATGTGTCATTAGTGTGGCAGGTTTGGGCATTCTAAGCCGTCTTATCACAATCCTTCATAGTCATGTCATCGTTGTGGTATCCTGGGTCATCTGGAGAAGTTTGTCGGAAGCCTCACCAAAATAAGATGTTGTGATATGAGGATTTCAATTCCTAACAATGAATATAGAGATTCTTCAATCCTTAGTGCTCTATACACATTCCTCAAAGTCAAGATTGTGGACAGTTAATAATTTTTGGGGGTGCGGGAGACCCTTGTCTAATTTTTTCTCCTATACTGGGATGGAAATGTTTGAATTTTACTTGTTCTTATTTTCATACTTCTATAAGTTCATCTTATACTGTGATAATGCGATGGAATTTTACTTTGTAACCTGAGTGGTTTTGATCGAATGTTGGCAACCCTTATATGGGTTAATTCTGGTTTTATTTTTCAGTTGGTCTTGTTTTTGAAATTTTCAGCCTTGCGGAGTGTTGATTTGTAGCTAATGCCTGGGTTCATTTTTTGGTCATAGTTATTTCCATGGTATTTCTCTATGTGTTGGTGGTCTAGAATTTGTGATAAACTTATAATTCTGTTTGTGGGGGTGTTTCTCTCATGCTAAGGAATTTGGGATAGTCTCTATTGGGATTTCCCTAGTTCCCGGTTGTGATGAGGGTGTTGTATGGATGGTGTGAAGGGTTGAGTTACTTAATGGGGTCCCAATTTTCCAGGTTGCTCTGTAGTGGGTTTCCCATTTCATTTTTGGAGTTTTTTGGGCTTTAAAGTCCCTATGTTAGTTGAGTCCTTCCGGTGGAAAGAACCCTCTCGTGTTCTCCCCTCAATTGAATGTTGTAGTTTCTTCTTGATCAGTTAACTATGACTTGTGGAGTGAATAGTCAACATGAGTTTTATCATTTCCCATAGTTCCAATCAGGCATGGATTTATGTTTGGTTTATCTTTAGGTTTGGTGACTTTATAAGGGTAGAAAGTTTCTATGGTGGGGATAATTGTCACAGCCCGACCTCGAATACTTCTTTATTTTATACTTTTATTGGTCTTGGAACTTTCCAGTTGAAGTTTTGGTTGAGTCCTGGGTAAATTTATTGATTTTTTGGAATTCTGTGTAGTATTTTTACTTATTCAAAGGAACCGAATGGTTAGTGGAAACCCTGTAGTTTATCCCAAGTTCCCATGTGGCGGTTCTCGGTGTTGGATATAATCTACCACATTGATTAAGAATGATCAGTCAAACCGTGTGGTCAATTCGTGTGATATGTCCCCTATTATATAGAAGCTACCACATGATTTTTGAAAGATATCACAAATCTTATGGCTTGTTCATGGAGTCTTTCTCTTCATGGATAGTAGCTACGACACTGTTGGTGAACGGTTTGGTAAACCGTGTGACCAAACCATGCGAGCCGCCCAAAAATTTTAAATCTTAAAAAACCATTTTATCGCCCTCTCTCCTACTTATCCCAAAATCATACCCCTACTCTTCTTCAACATGGATACCAAAATGGGATCTCCTAGGCCCCTCTCCTTGTTTCCTCTTCCTCCATGGTGCATATCCTTTGATTTTAAGGAAATATTTTAGGGTTTTTGTCTATTTCTCCTCCTCCTCTATCTTCCCCCTCTCTATTTCAAGGGTTATCTTGAGGGTTTTCCCATTGGACTGAACCCAATGGAAATGTTTGATATTTGGATCTATTTTCTTATTTTTTAGGGTGTTCGGATTGATCTTTTGGGGAGTTTTCTTCATTCTCCAATAGATTCATTTCTTTCACACACCATTGAGGCGGGTGTCTCGATGTTTTCCTTTTCCGATGCATTATAGTGATACTTGGGTTCTTTAAATAAATTTATTAACATAATTAACATACTTATGGAACCGTTTTTTAGATTATTGTGATGTTTTATCATTGGTAAAAATTGTTAAAAATGGTTTTCAAATTAATTATTTGTTTATATCTATCTTTTTAAACATATAATTTGTTTGAAAAAACGTAATAGTTTTTATATAAATTAAATCAAGAATTGTTATGATATTTGGACATTGATATATTTTGGTAAATTGGATTTATTATATGGATTTAGAAGGATGTATGATTTGGATGTCTATTTTGGCTTGAGAATTCTAGTTGAAATGTTTTGAAAGGTATCATATGGTTTTGAAAGAGTTGTTTATGATTTTTCAATTAAATGGGATTATTGGGTTTGGTTTAAAAAAGTGGTGATTTTGGAAATTTAAATGATTTATTTGGGTTTTCCATTGGATGTTGGCACATCCATGTGTGCACATGGTGAAGACATGGATAGGATTTCTAATGAAGATGGCACATTACAAAAAATTATTCCCTAAAATCTAGTTCCTCAAATGTTTTCCTTGATTTTAAAAGGGTGTGTGTAGTGCATTACATGTTTTGAAATTTATTTTTAATGTTTTCTTAAAAACCTTTCCCATTTGGAATTTTGGGACATGATTGGCCTCTAAATGGTTTGGGAGCACATTGGGAATATTTAAATATTTTGTGTGTTTTTATCATGGATTTTAAAGAAATAGAGCTTGAAATGTAAATGTCTGTTTAAAAAGTTCTTGTGGAAGTGGCATTTCAAGTTTTCTGGAAATGGTTTTTAAAATGTTTTGTAAAATTCATTTGCAGTGTAATGTTAAGGGCCTACATGGAAAACTAGAATGTTTTAAATAATGGGTTGAATGTTCATATGATTTTATAGCCTGGTTGGAACCTTCGATGATGTGATATATATATATAGTGGCCAATCCTATTGAGGATTTCCTTATATGGGTTGTCTTATAGACAGTTTTCCTGTTTGAGGTAGGAATGTGCGGTGACGGTAGGTAATATGAGTCACATGTGTGAGGGCCTCCTACTTACACAATATACTTTTACCAAGGGTTTCTGGGCATGTTTTAGCAGATCGAGTGATGGTTTTTTACCATCCCTGATAAGATGGGTCGGTACCCCTAGGATTTGCTAAGATGCTTGGTGGGTTGTTCCACTACATTGGTCAGTTGAGGGAGGCCGGTTGGTTATATAATATATATATCTTCACTATACGCCGATTGGTGTTTCTAATCCAATTATGTCCAAGGTTTTCTCTTGGGATTTTTAGGAAAATCCCATGGATACTATCTATATCCTCTTGTTTAAATTCTAGTGCCTTTATTTTCTTATTTATTCTGCTTTTTTTTCTTCTTTATAGACTGGAACTATTTTGTTTAGGTTTTGGTATTAGTTTTGGTTCTTGAATGGTATTCTGTTTGCAAACCAATATATTGTGTGCAATTTTTTGAAAAATTAAAAAATGTGTTTATTTATTAAAATGTGAAAAACCTATTTTCACACATGTATTTAAAACTAGTGTTATCATATTTATCTCAAGAAATAAAACCCATGGAATTTTTTGTGGTCTCGAAAGAATATTTTTAGCTCACACCCTACTTGTAACTTTCGGTGTCGGTAGACCCGGTCTATTTTGCAGGTTCAACTTCTTGTTTAGGTTTTCTGGTTGAGATTGCTCATAGAGTGCTCTAGTCTCGTGGATAGGGGTGATATTGAGGTCACATAGATATCTTGTTTGTTGTGGTTTGGTCCTTTCTTTGGTTTCTTTTTTTTCAGTTGTATCTTGTAACTGAATTGTTTTATCATATTAATTTGATATTTAGTTTTCGGTCATTATTGCATGATCTGTTTGTTTATTTTGTTTATTTTATCCTAGTTTATTGTGATTAAATAATTCCCACTTATATTTTATTTTATGCTTGACAGTAGTTTTCAGAAAATAAATATTAAGAACTCCCTTCAGGTCATACTGCAGATCGGGTCGGGTGTCGGTTTGGATGTTATCCTGGCCTAGTTCATCAAAATTATCATTCTACATTTTTTTTGTTTCTCATTTTTAAAACATCTTAATTCTTTATCATAACTATCAAAAATTTAGAGACCTCACTTTTGGTTTTTGGTTGGAAATCATTGTACATTTGATGATTTTTTAGGGTGAAATCATTCCCTAAAGTTTTGGTCTAATTTCCATGGGTATTTTCACTAGCTTTGGGTGATCATGGGTACCCTTTGTGCCTTTTGGTGGAGCCATCCTAGTGAAAGTTCATGAAGATCTAGGCCGGTTGATTAAAAAATGCTATGAGAGACCTATTGGGGTGGAGGAGGATTAATGGTTTATAGTAGATAGGACCATAAAATATTGAGTGGTATGTGTAGAGGAGTGTCTAGACTACTCTCATTTCTATTGAACCTCAAGTTTCCACAGGTGGATAAGAACTTTGTTTTGAATTTTGGTTTTATAATTGATTATTATTGAGATGTCCTTATGTTATTTTCTAATAATCCAAGTTTTAGGGGGTATCCCTAAGTTATTTTAGAGAAATTCCCCATTTTATGTAAAAGTGGGATGAAATATAGTGATATATAGTTGAAGTGAATTTTCTATCAAACCATACAGAAACTATGTGAATTCGTTCTCGGTGACTTTTAGTGACACTTTTGGGGTTAGTGAATGGTCATATAAATAGTGCGTCTAAACCATGAAAAGTGGTAAAATATTGGAAACATTTTTGTTTTCACCATTTTTTATTTCAATTTTTATTAGTATTATTTACTTATTTATTACTAATTGAGTGGGAATTATGGATTATTGATGTTATATGTTCTAGTTTAAAATTGGTGTTTTTTGGATTAATGTTTTAAAATTTTTACAATTTTTTTTGTTATTATATTATGCCTTCTAAAAATTTTGTAAACTTAATTTTGAATGGTTTGAGTAAAATAATTGTTTTTTCAATTTTATAGGTATTTAAAGAATAAATTTCTTTGTTTTTCATGTTACATGGTGTGATTCTGGATTATGATGTAAACCCTTATAGTGTTAGACTATGTCATTTTGGTGTATTTTTATTATTTTCAAAGTGGGTATTTATAACTCTATATAGTGTTTTAAAATAGAAATAATGTCTTTTTAAATATTTTGTGTTTGTGTTATTTTTTTATGGTTCTCACTTAACCCCCCAAAGTATCCTTTTAGAAAATAAATTGTTGAATTAACATAGCATAAGATGTTTTAATTATTTTAAAATGAAGTTTTAAAGGGTTTTTTGTGGTCTTAATTTGTTTGATAAATAAAATGTCCCTTATAGAGGAATTTGGAATGGTTTTATTGAATCTCAATTTTTGTGATACTATAGAATGTGGAACCTAGAAAAGAGTCAAAAATTCAAGGAGGGAACACTTCAGGTAATCATTATGATGACCCAAAAACTAGTTTTCTCAATCTATAGATCTTCCCAGACTCTCAATAGAGTTATAGCTTCATGTTAATCTTATCTTTAAGATCATTTATAAGAGTTTTTAATAGGTATCCTATAGTTTTTTGTTCTATTCAATGCCCTCAAGAGGTGATGGAGTGGCTCTGATAGGTTAAAGGAATATTAAACTCCTTAAGAAATCTTGAATACTATATGGTTAATAGCATCGCTGTGTCATTTGAGGGGTCGGGTCTGAATGGTGGAGGGATACCACCCATGTCCAACAACTTGAATGTATGAGTTAGGAATTTTTCAAAACCATTTTCATTCGGTTATATTATACTAAGTATGTTATAGTGATGAAAGGATTATAATTTCTGTGTTCATTAAGGTAATCATTTAATAAAATAATACACTAAATATTTATCTAGAATAGTACATTTTACCCTTGATTTATTCTATGAAGATTCAAAATGGATTAGTTATTTGAAATAGTTCTTCATCCTAATCTTGGTTCAGCAGTGTTGCTTTTTGGAGTTACTATGTATATGGAATTTATTAAAAAAACTATCATAATTAAAGAGATTATTGTAAGAATGCCTATAAATACTGGTGCTTAATTTTTACCAATAATAGTAAAGGTGATCTAGCCTATAAGAAGAATAATATTAAATAGTAGAGGCAAGTAGGTAGTAATAATGTAGAACTACCATCTCATCCTACCACCACTACTTTAATAAAAAGTATTTTTTTATTTTCCAATTTTGAAAGACTAAACACTCTAAGAAATAATACCCAATTTCTCAAAGGACCTCTCATCTATGTGGATACCTATATCACCTTTATATATTATATATGTTTAGTGGTCAATACTGAAATAACTCTTAGACCCATATCAGGTATGGGAATTAATTACGGTGGTTTTGTTATCCTCTGAGTCATTAGTTGAGCTGTAGGTAGTTACAGTACCCTATTTTTTAATTGGTATTTATTAGTAACTTATGAAAACACCATTACTTTTTTATGTAATTAATGTAATATTTTTGACTTATTTTTCTTTACCTTTTGAATTATTATCATTTACAAAGAAATTATTCATTTATTAAACCTCTTATATTGTGTAGATGGGTTGTTTTTAGAGTGTATTTAACTATATTGGAATATTTTATATTTATTTATCACTCATTATTAGAATTATAAATGCTGGGGAGACCTATATAAGAACTCCCTATGGAATCCTTATCCTATTATAAATTTATTCCTTTTTTATGTATCATGTTTGAATTGTTATTTTGTGTTTTAATATTTCTCATCTCATTTGGTTTAAAGTTTTATAAAATGTCTTGATTTTATAGTCAGATTAAATGTTTGGATTTTTATTTTTTATCCCCAACTGGTGATTTTCAATCGTTTTCATGGGAGTAGTAATTTTTTATTTTCCCTTTTTTGTTTTTCATGACATTTTGGGGGAAGAAAGACCATGCTGGGAAGAATTGTGGCACCCATTTTATCACTATTATGTATTTATATTGATATTTTCTTCTAATTGACTATATTATTCATGTTCCTATGAGTTAGAGGTGAATTTTGTGAAATTTGTGGAGATAAACCAGGGCACATGATTAGTACTAACTGTGCACCCATACCATACAAGTGAGAGGAGAGTTTCTAGTTCTGTTTCTCACAGTTAGTGTCAAATTATCAATAATCATGTAGGGCTTCTAGGGACCCTTTAGGACTCACCTTGTGTGTTTATAGGAGGTCACATAGTTTCCACATACATTGTCTAACTGTGCGGGTAAAATGTTCAACTTTCTCAAAGGTTGGAATTTTTGTTATTTCATCTTATTATTAATTATGAATTTATTCTATTCTTCCATCACTTAAAAATTAATGACCTAGATACCTATCACAACCTATTATATTCCTATAATATCCCTCCTTATATATTTAAAGTTGTTTTCCTCGTCATTTCCCCACCAAATCTCAAGGTATGGGTCTTCTAATCTTTCTTTATTTTATGGACTACTTACATGTTCTCTCTTTTTATATAACCCTAACAAACACGGTGGATGATTATCATGTCTAATTTTGTATTACATTTGTATTTTTTGTTATTAAATGCATTAAATCTTCTCTCATGATGTATTCTTATGGTATTTGTTGATTGTGACTTTTTTATCAATTGAGGTAAGTGTCTTCATTTAATTTATTTTACTTGAGAGTTCCTTGGGTAAATTGTTTTTGAATTTTATACCCTATATAATAATGTATAATTAAAGTTATATATGATGGTTTCATTATGAAATCTTTATATTTCCAATGGTATTCATTTTTTATTAATATGGAGGTTTCTAATTCAAGTGTATTTTTATTCTAATAAAATATTGATTCACACTACATATTGATAAAATTATAATCGGGTATTTCTCTAAAAATTATTATTTACATGTGTTATTTAACACTAAATATTTTTCGTAAAGTTGGGGATTAATTGTTTTACAAACAATAATTAATTATGAATAATTTTTTCAGTTATGAAAAGTGTTATATTGATTACGTTATTGATGGTGATATCTTTTTTATTTTATTTATGGTTTTGTTGGAGTATACCTTAATTTAGAAATATTTCCCAAATAATTATTTTAAGTCAAAGGTATTATTTTAGGTTTAACACCTTTTGGAACACTTTATAAAATGTATTTTAAAAGGTATGATCTTTTACTAATCTACACTTGATATTCCATGGTTGTGTTTATGTTTATTAATTGTTGAATCAATTATTCTTTTATTATTAATATTTTTGTATGGGTATACTTATTAATGGGGTATTAAATTTGGCATGATAAATATATTTTCATGTGTTTCATTGTTTTATCCTATTAAAATGTGATTTATGGGTGTTAGAATTGATCCACCTCCTTAGAATGTTCATGGGGAAACCCAGTTTACTAAGTGTGAAATCAAGATAAGGTTATTATACTATTTGAGATTACAAAATGGATACTAGACACTAGTTTTATGTTATAACCCTATATATGGGTAATATATATGATGAGGCTAGATGAGAGATATTATGATGATAATTTTTAGGATTGTAATACCTTTTAGTAGTTAGTTCCACCTAGGTATATCTAGATATTTTTCATTAGTCCCTAATGTTATGCCCTATAATTTGTATCGTATGTTATGCATTCTTCTATGACTTATTGAGCATATTAGTTTCTTGATTTTATGGGTTATTCATTGTAATAACCTAGCCTTAATCATTACATATTCTAGTGAATTTGTACTAGAATTTTTTTTCTTACAATACTGAAGATCTTTTCATTTTATAATTTTAGATAATTAGGAAACAAATATTACATAGTAAACCCCTATATTATAAGTGTAAAATTTTACTCTTTATAGATTTCTTTCAACAAAAAAAACTATAAAAAATAAATGTGATTTATTTTCATGAAACAATATTCATAATTTACGTCTTGACCTCATCGTTTCCCCTAATATTCCTTACACCATATGATTTTTAAAAAAAAGTGGAATGAGCATTAAAATATTAGTAAGGGACATAAAATAGTAAAATCATTAGTCCAATGAAAAAGATTTCAAAACTAATTAAGAAAATTTTCTTAAAAAATTTACTTTTCATCAAAAAAAAATAATCATTTTTCCTTTAAAAATATCATTATCTTACCTTTTGAAATCAATCGATTTCCATGAAAATTTATTAACAATCATAGAAAAGTCGAGTATGTGCCTTAGAACATCATCATCATTGAACCCTTACACAACCCTAGAAAATTGGAATAACCATATGCTCAACTTCTAATATAATTCTTTGGAGAAAAAAATAATTAATAAATTCATTAGAGCACTGTATGGGTACATCCATCGTATAAACTTTAATGGGATCACCCGGTACTTTATGGGCACACCAATCTTTTATGTTGTAATAGGAACACCTGGTATTATTTGGGTTCACCAACCATAAATAATTTATAATGACCATTAAATTATTAAAACCCTTTAAAACTAATTTAAACCCATTTATAAACTACATTTGGATATCAAAATACCCTTTCCTTGTAAAAATTTATATTAAAATCTAAAAATTGCACACATAATAGTAAAACCATTTTCTATGAAAAGAAATATAGAAATTTATAAATGAAACATTAATTTATTAAATAATCATAAAGGTGAGAAAATATGCCTATTTTGTATAAGTTAAAAAAATTTCTTCCAACTTTTTTAAAAATAATGGAAAAGGGGACTTTAAAAGGACTTTTAAATGAATGTCCCTTACATAAAACATTAAAAGATTTATTTTTGAAAAAAATTGAGAGAAGTTCAAAAATAACCTTATTTTAAAACATTCATGTATATATAATTTCTTTCATAAATATCATTTTAAAAACAAGGACATGAAAGATAAGGATTTAGAAAATAAATTATTAAAATATTTAAAATGAGGTTTTTTAGTTAAAGATTCTCTTACCTTAAGTCTGAATCATCATGTACATTAATTATCCTAATAAATGATAAAATTAGGTTAATTAAATGATTTCTTCAGAACCATTCTAAATTATATTATTACTATTATTTCAATTTTTACCATGTTATAACAATTACTTAATTATTTAATTTCACATCAGACGTTTTGATGATATTTGATTCATGGGTCCAAAATGACTTCGGTATATCGACTGTGGTCAAATTATAAATCAGTCCAAAATCTATAGATTAATATTCAAAAAATATTTATCTTATTTATACATAAATTATACACAGGAAACTAATCATGAAATATTGTTATGAAAAACTGTACTGTGTTACACTCATGGGGATGGAAGGTTGTATGTATGCATGAGTATGGTTTCCATTATTTTGGTGATCATTATGAAAAGAAGATATATTTTATTTTATATTTCTATAATGATAATAATATTTTAAATATAATATTAGTTATTAAAATGTACTTATATATATAAAATGTGTGATGTGGTGATGAATAATAAATCATATTTCTTCATGGAGGTGATAGTTCAAACATATGCACGAACGATGTTATCATTTTTTTGTGTATGGAAAGGTAAGAAATACAATGATATATTAACATTTAAAAAATAAAAATTTGTCATGGATATCATATATAAAATCTAATTTCATCATTATAACCATTATTGAGATACGGTTATTGAAAATGAAATGCATCGGTTTGTGAGGTGGTAGTATGTTGTACACATGGATGATGAATTATTTTCCCATTTGATGGAAGATGAGATGGATACAGGTCATAAAAAACATAATAACATATAAGTACATAGAATATAATGAATTTTTTTAACTTGGTTGAAAAATATTATAATGGGGTGGAAGAAGAAATAAAATAGAAACCCTTGATTAAAATGATACAACTTCTTCGGTTAATAAGAATTTCTTAACTCCTTAAGAAAACTAAGGTTGGTCTTCTTCCATACATTATGACTTTATAATTAGGGGAGGGATACTAGATAAATATCTTGGTAATGTTTTTCATAACCAAAAGGGTTTTTAAGTGTGTAGAATGGAGAAGAAGAGGTTCCCTTTTATATGAGATGGGAGGGTTACTTTTAGAATTTTCTAAAATATTAAAATATATTAAGATGATTCTAGATAAAAAAATATTTAAAATGGCCTATAAATGAACAGGAGATGAAATTTTAGACCATATATTATCCCTTTTTTTCTTATTTAATATTTTTATGATTTTTATATAATTTAATAAAATATTAATTCCATAAAATATTGTTATTTTCAAATTTGATACTATTCATTACTTTGACTTTGAAAATATCAAGAAAAAAAATTAATCCAGAAACAATTATTTTATTATATTTTGAACCTTTCAATATCATCAATAAAATTCTTGTATCGCATTAATTATATATAATTATATTTTTTTAATATTTTCAATATTATTTATTTGATTTTTCCCTTAATTAAACAATTATTGTATCATAATTGTGAAAGAATTTAAGGTAATTATTTGTTCTCGAAAAATTAAAAATAAATTATCATAATGAATATAAATTTTTTCTATTTAAGAATACAATTTATAGTCACACATATCCTCTAGATAATACCATATTATAAATATAATACATATTAAAAATAAGAGTGTGACATCATTGACTTTTCTTTAAATAAATTATTATAAAGGTTATAATCATATCTAAATGGAATAAAATGATCATATAACCAAACCTTGATTTGTTAGGGATAAAAATTAATCATCCAATTAAATTTTGGAAAGAGATAGTGCCATTTTCTAGTCCTTATCAATTTACCATTAACCTAAAATACCCGATTTACCATTTACCATCGTAATAAAAAGTACTAAGGTTTCTATTCATATTGTAAAAAATATAAAAGATAATTATTTAAAAATTTTGATCCTCATGATTTCTAATATTGAATCCATTTTAAAAAAAATATTTTTTAATTTAATTTAAAATTTTACCAGCAAAACACAAAAAAAAATTGTTTTTCTGAAAAAATGACCATTTAAATATATAACGTTTTTATAATAAATTTTATTATAAAATAAATTTTAGAAACCATAATTGGATTAGTATTTTTAAAAATTAAAATTAACAAATAAAAATATAAAACTAACTCAAATCATAATTTGACCATGTAAATACTATAAGATGAAATATAATTTTCAATAAAATTATGTATTTTTCAATATTTATAGAAAAATAAATATTCTCTAAAAATTATCAAAACATAATTTTAAAATAATTTAGATATTATTATTTCAAAAATGAAGTTCATTTTATAAAAAACTAAATACTAACAGTGGGTTCGGTGGTAGCCACCTCGACAAGGGCGGTGGGTTCAGTGGCAACCACCTCAACAAGGTCGAAAACTGAATAATGAAGGATACTATCACCTATGTATCATGTGAGGAGGAGGGTTCATAAGGAAAAAGTTGGTCTTGGTTCTATTGGCCTTATCTATTTATTTTGGAGGAGGTGACTCTCACCAATCTAAATCTCGAGCTATGCTCACGGCTCTATGGCTATGTAACCAATGGAATATCATTCTTTCTCCAATTGAGAATAAATCCTAAACTTTTTACTACACCCTTATTAGAAAAGGAACCACCCCTTGGTCCATTGAATATTCAATAAGAATGTGTAAGGATTTTTTGGAAAATAACATCAACATATCCCATTCATTGCGTGAAGGTAATACAGTTGCTAATTTCCTCACTTTGAAGGTGACTCAATGTTGATGGATATCCTATTTTTCTAGCCTAGGATATTTTCCTCCTATAGAAGTTGAAATGTTTAGAGAAGCTTCTCAAATATTTCATTATTATTGACCTCCATGAAGTGGGTTTATACTAATAGTTACTTTTTTTTCTTGTTTTGATAATAAAATAAAAAAGTTTGGTGGTGGCTAAGAAAATGTATTCTTCAAGAATAAAATGACTTTACTGAAAATTATGATATTATTTTATGATAATTTAACAATAAATTTATATTGAGTAGGATCTATATATTTATTTAATTAATCAATATATGTATTTATTTCATTAATCCATTATTCCTATTAATACCCACCAATTTAACTGCTAGGTTACAACGATCACATTTAAATAATAAAATTAATTTTTTTTGTTTAAGATTTATGGACAGTATATTATACACCATTGAATATAGTGTTACCTTTTAGATTCTTAGGCTTTTACGTTATACCCACATTTAATAAATTGAGTCTTAGAAATATTTACTTAGTATTTATAACGAAGGTTTGACTATTCAAAATACATTTTTTGAAACCCCACATCACAAAAAGGATTAATAAAACTTCCCCTTGATAAGAGAGAAAAGTAATCACAAAGGTAACTAGAGAAAACAAATACTAGTTTCCAATGTAGGAAAACATAGGCATGAAAGAGAAAACCAATGCCCAAGTACATATATAGAGTCATAGAAAACATGGTCATAAGAAAGTTAACCACCACTAAACCATAAATATTTGATAGGTTAAAAGGGATTGATTTCTTAGTAATAAAAGTAAATAAAGAATATTTCTATTTAAATATCCTTTGATTAGAAGGATGAATTAATTTACCATCTATACTAAAATCATAATGAAATTTACTTGAAAAGTAAGGTTTCATCATTTAATTAATTTCCACCGGAAATTATACTTTTACTACAAATTATGAGTATGAATTTTTCAATCATGAAGCACTAAAATAAACTTATATATATCAAAAAATTTATAAAAGAGTAACTATTTATTCCTATTATCTTTAATAATTAACCAAAACCAAAATTATTAGTATGATATAAGATAATTTGTTAAAAATAATAATCCATTATATGAATAAAAACTACTTTAATCCCCTAAATTTAATAGTAAGGCACAAACTTCAACATAGATCATTCAGTAAATAAGTATCCTCAAAATGCCTCAAAAAAATCCCACACTAAGATTAAAACCCAAAAATCAAAATGATTTTATCATATAGTCTTCCCATATAATTTTAATATTTATCTCCAAATCACATCAATGAATCTTAAAATCTCATTCGAAAATGTAATTTCCCTAATTAGACAATATCAAAGATATGGTAATAATTTATATAAACAAACTAAATGACTATAAATCCACAATAAAATCATATGGGGTTCCCAAAATATTCAATTTATTCTTAAATAACATTAATCACTTCATCACCAAATTATTTTCCAATCCCATGGTAGTCTATTCAACAAAAAACATGTTCCAAAAATTAACATAACCTTTATCCTTCAGATAGATTATATAAAATTAAAAATTTCATACTAACCAAGACATCACATAGTCCAGTGGTAGGTCATTCAACCTTGTCACCCTTTGTTTGTGGGTTCAATATCCTCAATCATTTCAGACACGATGACTTTCCAATAATCCCACAGGTTGTTCTTATAAAACTATTTTAATATAATGCATATAAAATTCATAGATACCTGATAAATTCCCTAAAAACAACAATAATATATTCAAAATTAAATAAATTTTTTAACCTCAAATGTTATCTTATACCATTCATTTTTCATCCCAAAAATTAATAATCCATAATTACCTCAAAATTAAATGTCTCTGAAAATATCATTAGTCACCTTAAATTTTTCTATCATAAAGCCTATAAATGGATTTCTATGATAATGAACTTATGAAAAACCTTAAAATTTTAAAAATATTATGGTATCCATCACTAAAAAGATAACCTCAAAAAAAACATCTGAATCTCTAATATTGTCTAAGGCCTCCTCTGACACCAACTATAAGAAACCAACCTTATGTATTACATACTCTAATGACCATATAATATAATTATTTTTCTTAAAATAATGAGGATATTTTTGGATTGGAGATTTAGATAACTAGGAAAAAATCTTACATATTAAACTAATACATTAAAACTGTACACTAACAATAAGTATCCATTTTTCTTAAATACAACTATTAAAAATATATGTGATTTATTTTCATGAAAAATGATTCCCAATATACATCTTTACCTAATACTTGTCTCTAATCTTCCTTTATACATGTGATAAACATTTTAATAATGTGGGATGAACATAAAAAAGATCATTAAGGTACATAAAAGACGAAAACCATTAGTCTATTGAAAAAATGAAAACCCATTAAAAAATTTCTTAAAAACAAACCTTTTTATCCGTAAATTTAATCATTTATTCTTTAAAAATATCTTTATCTTACCTTTTTAAATCAATCAATTTCCATAAAAACTTGTTATAAAGAATAGAAAATTTATACAGGTTACATGGGGCATCATCATTATAGATCCCTTAGAGAACCATTTAAAAATAGAATAACCATATGGATAACTTCTAATATAAATATCTAGAGAATGAATTCATTAAACAATGCATTAGAGTGCTATCTGGGAACACACATTGTATAAGCTATAATTGGCTCACTCCACGCTATCTTGGTATACCCATCACATAAACTGTAATGAGGTTGCCTAGTGTTATCTGTGCACACCCATTGTAAATAATTTACAAGGACCATATAACAAATAAAACCCTTAAAAAATATTTTAAACACATTTTAAAAACACTTTCATATATAAAAATTCCCATTTATTATAAAAATAAATTTTTAAATCTAAAAACTGTGAAAATAATGATGAATCTATTTTCATCGAAACAATTGTGAAAAATAATAAGGTAAAAATTAAAATCATTAAAGTATAAGGAAGGTGGTAAAATCCTATCATGTCTTATAAAATAAAAAATTTTGTTTGTCTTCTGTAAATAAAATTTCAAATTAAACTTTAAAAGAGGAATTTAAGATAAAGTCCCTTGGAAAAAACATTAAAAGAACCATTTTTAAAAAAAATTGATATAAATTAGAAAATTAAATTATTTTTAAAAATTAATTTACATATATTTACATTCATAAATATAATTTAATAAAATGTACATAAAATATAAAGATTTAGAAAATAAATCTTGAAAACATTTAAGATAAAAGTTTTTAGTTAAATAGTTGCTTACATTGAGTTTGACTCATCACGTACATTCTTTATCTTACTGAATAATAAACATATGTTAATTATTTAATTTATTGAGAACCTTATTCATTTTTATTATTCCATTAATTTCACTTATTACCATGTTATAAAAATTATTTAATTATTTAAGTTCATGTCAGATTTTTTGATGATATTCGGTTCATAAGTCCAAAATTAATTCGGTAGATTGTCTATGGTCAAAGTGGTCATTACTCTAAAATATATATAATATTATTTATTAAACCATTATAATAATTATACATAAATTATACTTTTAAAACCAATAATGAAATATGGTTATGAAAAATGAATTATGTTACACTCATGCAAACGATAAGACGTGCGTACGCTTGAGTAACATATTAATTTTTTTCAATTATCAATATAAAAAGGAGATATGTATGATTTTATAATTAAATAATGATAATAATGTAAAAAATATAATATTTATTCTTTAAATATACTTATATATATCTATCATGTGATGTGGTGATGAATAATGAATCACATCAGTTCGTGGAGGTGATAGTTCACATGTATGCATGAACAATGTTATCATTTTTATGTGCATGGAAAGGTATGAAATTAAATGATATATTTCATAGTGATAAATATGTAATTAATAACATATATAAACATGAATTCTATCATTATATTCAGTCTTTAAATCTGATGATGGAAAACTAATTGCATCAGTTCATGAGGAGGTAGTCAGTCGTACACACGGACAATGAATTATTTTCCCATTGGACGGAAGAGGAGATGGATATGGGTCATACTAAAAACATAATAATATATACGTATATGAAATATAATTTATTTATTATATTAGTTTGGTTGAATAATATTTTAATGGGTGTAAGAAGAAACAAAACAGAAACGCTTGATTAAAACGATGCCTCTTCTTCAGACAGCCTCATTTGCTTAACACCTTAAGACCAATAAGAATGGTGTTCTGCCAAAACAAAGCCCTCTAGAAAAAGGGGTTGGATTATAGGAAGTCATATTTTTAGTTATTTGATGAAACCAAAATTGTTTTAAGTGTTTATATTTGAGATGAATATTTTCCATTTTATATGATAGGGGAGGGGCACACTTGGAATTTCTCAAAATAGTAAAATATAATAAGATTATTCTAGAGTCAATTTCTTTCAAATGGATTATAAATTAATAAGGAATGAAATTTTCAACCATATATTATCCATCTGGAAATTATTTAATATTTTTATTAATTTTAGATAATTTAATTAAATATTAATTCCATAAAATATCATTATAATCTAATTTGACACTATTCATAAATTTGATTTCAATAACATCATGAAAAAAGTAAAATTCAAAAAAAATATTATATCCTAAACATATAAATAGCATATATAAAATTTTTGGATCACATTAATTATATAAAATAATATTTATTTTAATTTTTTTTGAATATCTTTTATTTTATTTTTCAATTAATTAAATAATTACGGCATTAGTGTTTTGAAAGAATTTTAGGTAATTATGTATTTCATAAAAATTAAAAATAAATTAACAAGATTAATATAAATATTTTATATTTTACAATACGATCTATAGTAAAATATATCCCCAGTATAAAACCATATTAAAAATATAACACTTATTAAAAAAAGAGTGTGAAATTTTTGAATTTTCTTTAAATAAAATATTATAATGGTTATAATAATATTCAAATTGAAGAAAATGGTTATATAACAAAACCTTGAATGATTATGGACGAAAATTACTAATAAAATTAAATTTGTGGAATTTGTAGGGTCATTTTTTATTCCTTTTCATTTTATACTTAACCAAAGTTACCTGATTTAGCCTTTATCGTGGTAATAAAAATCACAAAGGTTACTATTAATATTTTTAAAGAATAAAAGAAAACTCTTTCTTAAATTTTAAACTAATTATTAAAAATATGGAATCAATTTTTCAAAATTCAAAACATGAAATTTTCATAATTTAAAATAAAATTTAACTAAAAAAGCACAATGAAAAATAGTTTTCTAGAAAAATTCCCTTTTAAATATAAAATGGTTTTATACAAAATTAAAATATTAAAATAATTAAAAAACATAATTGTATTATTTTAAATCAAAATGACCTAATAAAAATTTAAAACTAATTAAAATCATAATTTTACCTTGGAAATACTTTAAAATGAAATATAATTTTCAATAAAATTCAGAATATTTCACTATTCATTAAAAATCAATATTTTCATAAAAATATAAAAATTTAAATTTAAGATAATTTTTATATGTTGATTTTAATAAATAATTTCATTTTATGAAATATATTATCTACAACTTCTAGAAATTAATTATAATATTCACGCATAATAAGTAGAAAAACTCATTTGTAAGGAAAACGTATTCTTAAAGAATAAAAAGACTTTAATAAGAAAAATTTTATAATTTTATAATCATTTAATAAAAAATTTATATTTTGTATGAAATATATATATATTTCATAATTTATTTATTTATTTTCATACCAACCAATTTAACATCTTATTTATAACAGTCACATTTAAATAATAAAATTTAGTTGTTTGTTTAATCTTGATGTGTTGTATCTTATAAACTATCGAAAAAAGTGTATCCTTTTAAAATATCAGGATATAAAATTCATACTCTTGCTTTGGTAGGTGATTTATGGATGTTATTTTATGTTATAACATTTCATTACATTCCTTTTTTTATTTATTCTATCTGATTCTTATAGTGTTTCTTTTGTGATATTATTCCTTTGTTTATAATGTACTTGAGAAGTATTTAATTCTTTACAAAATAATGGAGTGGGTTGTTTCTAAAAGATACTATTTTAGAAAAAATATCTTTATAATCTATTATTAATTAATTTTATGGCCTTGGTTTCCCAAAGGTGGATTTTTAAATATAATTGAGGATTTGGTTATGGTTTTTTAAAGGAAACATTTTATGAATGGTTCTTATTAATGATTTAAATTTTATTTCATATAACGATCAGGAAAACTAATTTCTATTTACTTAGTTTCAAACCAATGTTATTGGTTTATATAATAAAATTAATAGAAATGAATTATCGGGGGTATTATATGGGGAATTGGCTCACACCATAAATACTCACATTTGTATATATGTAGTGTATATTTATTATGAATGTGAGTGGGTTCTGGATTCCATTTGGTATTGGTACTAATATCCTTTGGTAAGTGAAACGCACGGCCGATTCTCGCCTATCGACCGGTCAAAGTTATGGTGCTCTGCTAATGTGTATAGTATCACTCGGGTCGAATCCTCGGCGATGATACTTTGTAATAGTCGTTTGTTTTTAGTTGATTGTATTTTGATTAGGGGGGTTTTTTTGCAGAGCTTAATTGAAATGACTAATTGATTATGATTTATTTAAAAAATTGATAATAATTGGGGTGAGTTCATTATTAGGGAGTTAAGCTTGTGATATCCTTGAGTTTTGCTTTATATTGCATTTAAATGAACACCCACTTCACAAGTTGACGTCGATTAGAATTCCTAAGTGTTAAAGCTTTAATCCAAGCCTAAAATTAACTAGGATTCTAAAATCAATCAGTACTTGTTTATGGTAGTGTATTTATTGTTCCAATAATCCATGGAAACCACTTTCTAAACAAAATATGTCATTAATCCATGACATATTAAGTCCAACATACACAATGTTAAATTAACGAATACTCATCGAGCAAATACTCTCAATCACTTAACATCCCTAAATTATAACTCACCCCAATGATATATTTACTCAGTCATTTGGGTGTTTAATATTCTGGATATAATAATTATGATGATAAATTAAGAATAGAAGAAAAAGAAAGGGATTAGAAAAGAGTGGTACGTCGACACACACACACGAACGATGATGACAATTAAAAATGGATTTTCGTTTGAATGAGGAAGCAAAAGAAGGGAAGGGGATTCAACTGAATTTAAACTATTTTAAGAACATAAATATTAAACTAAAGAAGTTGGATGATAATAAGAGATATTGAAGAAGTAACTTTCATTAAAACAGAATTACAAAGAAAGAGAATTACAAGATTACAAAAACGAAGAACATGAAAGTAAGTGAAAACAAAGAGAGGGGGAAAGGTCTCTCAAGTGAAAAAATTATTATGGAAGATCCTCCAAAGACTTTTTCAAGGCCTTGGTAGTACCAATATGTTCTCCTCTCTTCTTAAATTCCAACCCCTCTCAAGGAGAGAAGGGGAGAGTATTTATAGCCCAAGGAGTGGACTGTTTGCATTCCCAATCTGTCCCTCCCCTTGCATCGCCAATTTGGCTATTCATACAGCCTAATATTCAAATATATACTTCTTCAAAGTTGTAGACAATAATGTTTTCCGACTATTATCAAAATTTGGAGGCATTTGGACTTACGGATCAAAAGTTATGGCCGGATGATTAAACAATGTTAAACTGTCCATTTCAATCCAGTCTTTTTCAAGTCCATAATGTGAAACGGTTTTTGAATATGAATATGCCTTAAAATCTGAATGGTTTCTTCAACAAAGTCTGACACCTATATCTCCGTTTTCACACTGCAAGATCTCAGCTCGATTTGATGCTTAAATCATGAGATATGTCATGCATACTATACTGATTTTAATTCTCGTCCATAATGGTGGGCTGGACTTAAAAGCTTTATTTGGGAACCTTTTACTTGGATTTGGGCCTTTAAATTTTTATCCAAGATGACATGTAGTGTCCCCCGAATTATGGTGGATAGTTAATGTTTTTGGAATTCTGGATTGAGCCCAGTAAATCAATCTTCAAGGCTAGTCCAGTTTGTTCACAGATTCTTTGGTCTTGTTTGTGAGGACCATATGACCCTTCAAATGGCAGAATTGGCTCATGGTGCCTTCTAATGAAAGGTTTATATTGAAATTAGAATCCTAGAAAACAAGAACCACACAATTTAGATCAGTATAGTGTCAGTTATTATTAAAACATTAAACTGACTCAATTGGACTACTTCTAAAAATGCTCAAAAATTATATTTAATATTAGAACATTAATATTTCACACAAATTATGAAAATTTCATATAAAATCAGTAAAGGGGGAATATAATAAGTCATGAAAATATTAATAACATCAAATCCCATACACTTAGTTTTGTGCATGTCCTCGTGTGCAATAAATATAAAAACATGGAAAAATCATTTTCACTCACCAACAAATATTAAAATTTTGTTTTCTCCAATCAGGGGAGGTTTAGACTATTTCACTCATCCATTTTGAAATCTAGCACAAGTTGTTACAGAAACAATTTTCCAAAACTAATTCAATTTTCCATTCTCAAATTTAGAAATGGAAAATGTGGACACTCAAAACTCACACCTCTCAAGATGATAAAATTTATTTGTGGAGGTTCACTCTTTCACCAACCAAAAGTGAAAATCTTAGAGTTTGAAAAGAGGTCTCAGCTTAAAATCCCTATCCAAAGTGAACAAGAATCAAGAGGTATTTTTAAGGGGTTTTTCTGTGGCTATGGGACGGTTGGATTGTAATGTCCAAAAGGGTGGAAAGAGGGTCTAAAACACTAACATGGATAAAACAATGCACAATTTTTTTGAAACAAAACATGGAAGGAAATGAAAACACATATTTACAAGGAAATTATTGTGTGAAGAAAGACACAATAGAGGAATAAAATATGAAGGTTATGAGAAGATTTAATATTTACAAAACAAAAAAAAACTTCTCCCAATAAGAATATAAAGCAAGTGTTCCTTTTTTTTCTTTTTTTTTCTTTTTTTTCCGAAAGTTGACGTTAAAACAGATCTCACACTCAAATCCCAACCCATGTTTGTTCTCCTCACGACACTAATTGTAATAGTTATAACAAGATCAAAGATTGAGGATGAGTGATTTTTGACCTACCCAAGACACAACCCATTTTTTCATTTTTTTTGATTTTTTTATTGAATTTTGATTTTTTTTTTTGAATTTTTTTTGAAAACTTTTCAATATCATTTGTACAATACATTCCCAAATCCCACTGAATTATAACCTCCCCCCACAATAAAATGGATGCTTGCCCTCAAGCATATGATAACACACCAGAAAGTAAGGAAATGATACCCAAAAATGAAATCCATTCCCCCCCCCACACTTAAATTTAAAAAAACTTATGCAATGAAAATCCATGTTGATATTGGGTGGGATAAGGTATTGGGTTTGTAATGTGGCTATCAAAGAAAGGTTTTTCATAGGCTCGAAGGGGATTTCAAAAGGAGGATTAATGTAAGGGAAATGGGAGGCTATTTGGCTATTTTGATTTTCATGTGGTTCAGAAAATGCCTCTATCATATTAATACACACTATGGTAGGAAATTCAGCTCGAAGGTCCACAAACTCAAGACTCACAAATGGGGGTGAAAACACACATTTTGAAAAGATGGCCATAGGTGGCCTTGGCATGAAAGCAAATGTTTGTTCTCACGTTTGGGGAAAATAATTTTCCAAATGAAAAATTGAGCATTCAAAATGTGTTGGTTTTGACACAAAATTATTTATCAAAAGTCATAATGAAAATACAAAATTTTTGAGATGAAAACATGTCTGTTAACTCCCCAAAATGGTTGTTCAAAATTTTAAAACTCGATGGTGAGTAAGCATGACTTATAATTTTTTTGTATTTTTTTATGTGATTTTTTATGGTTTTTTTGTTTATTAGGTTTTTATTTTTGTAAAGATACACCCACACAAAAAAGAAAGTGAAAAATAAAGGTTTTGATAAAGAAAATAGTGAAAAAAATGAAAGAGAGAGGAAGAAGAAGAAAGAGGTAGAGAGAGGAAAAGATACAGAGAGTTAAAGGGAAATAGGTGCCCCCTGGTTTGGATTTGGCGGGTCACCTTCTCCATCTAGTGGTAGGTCATCTAGTGAATTTGGGGAGCCAGTGGAAGTTGATGTTGTTCCAGGATTGCATGTCCTCTCATGGTGATGCTTTAACCGATGTCCATTAACTGTGAATGTCCTTTTGGAAGAAGGGTCTTGGACTTGCACTGCAGCAAATGGCTAAACGTTAGTAATAACAAAAGGTCCCTTCCAACGAGAATTAAGCTTACCTCGGTGAAGTCGGAATCGAGAATTGAAGAGCATTACCTTTTCACCCTCATGAAATACCTTTCTCAGAATGTGTCTGTCATGGAGTACCTTATCCTTCTCTTTCTATATATTGGAATTCTCATAGGATTCAAGTCTAAGCTCCTACAGTTCATCCAATTGCAACAATCTTTCTTCACCAGATTTTTCACAATCAAAATTACAGGTTTTTACAGCCCAAAAAGACTTATGTTGGATTTCAACTGGTAAGTGACACGCTTTACCAAAAACTAGTCTAAAAGGAGACATCCCAATGGGTGTTTTATAGGTAGTTCGATAAGCCCAAAGGGCTTCACCAAGTCTCTCATGCCAGTCTTTTCTGGTGGGTTTTACAATTCTCTCTAGAACTCTTTTCACTTCTCTATTAGAAAGTTCAGCCATTCCATTTGTTTGGGGGTGATATGCAGTTGAAGTTTTATGTACAACCCCATTATTTTTCAGAAGAGATTCCATGGTTCTATTACAAAAATGGGTTCCTAATTCACTGGTCAAGGCATGTGGTGTGCCAAATCTTTGGAAGATGTGGGTCTTTAGGAACTTACTAACAGTATGAGCATCATCCTTCCTAGTGGGTTTGGCCTCAACCCACCTTGAAACATAATCGACCGCAAGAAGAATGTATGAGAATCCATTGGAAGGGGGAAATGGTCCCATGAAATCGATTCCCCAAACATCAAAGATTTCACAAAATATTAAAGGATTTTGGGGCATTTCATTTCACTTTGAAATTGTGCCAAACTTTTGGAAAGTGGGACATGATTGACAAAACTCATGTGAGTTTTTGAAGAGTGAAGGCCAGAAGAATCCAGAGTCTAGGACCTTTCGGGAGGTCCTTTGTGGTCCAAAGTGGCCACCACCAGGCATTGAGTGAAGAATTCTAAGATGGAAGAATATTCATCTTCATCAACACATCTCTTAATTACCATGTCTGCCCCAGTTTTCCAAAGTTTATTTTCTTCCCAAAAATAGTATTTTGAATCACTTTTCAACTTCATTTTTTTTTCTTTTGAAAACTTTTCAGGAAAAACACCAGAAACCAAGTAATTTACAATTGGGGCATACCATGGTATTTTTGGAGTGATATATGAAAGGTGCTCAGTAGGGAATTCAGGATCGATGATTTCTGAATGAGAAAAATTAGAAATTCTACTCAAGTGATCAGCCACAGGGTTTTCTTTTCCAGGTCTATCTTTGATTTCAAGGTCAAACTCTTAGAGCATTAGGATCCATCTTATTAGCCTCGGTTTGGAATCACTTTTCTTGAGTAAGAACTTAATAGAAGAATGGACTGTGAATATGATGATTTTGGAACCTAAGAGATAGGACCGGAATTTATCTAAGGAAAAAACCACTACTAGAAGTTCCTTTTCATTCACAGTGTAGTGAGATTGAGTTTCATACAATGTTTTTGAGGCATAATAGATGACATGAGGAATCTTTTCTCTTCTTTGACCAAGAACAGCCCCAACAGCTCTATCAGAATCATCACACATCAATTCAAAAGGTAAGGACCAATCTTGGGGTTGGATTATCGGGGCAGATGTAAGAGCAGTTTTGAGTTAAATGAAGGCTCTCTTGCAAACCTCATCAAAATGGAAAGTGACATCATTTTGGAGAAACCGAGTGAGTGGGAGGGAAATTTTACTGAAGTTATGGATGAATATCCAATAGAAACCAGCATGACCGAGAAATGAACGGATGTCTCGAATAAAGTTGGGTTCAGGAAGTGATTGGATCACTTCAATTTTGGCAGGATCGACTTCAATACCATCTTTTGAAACTATGTTCCCCAGAACAATCCCATTTTCAACCATGAAGTGACATTTTTCAAAATTTAACACAAGGTTACACTTGACACACTTTTGAAGGACTAGAGAGAGTGAATACAAACAAGATTCAAATGACTCACCATAAATGGTGAAGTCATCCATGAAGACTTCCATGCAGTGTTCAATGAATTCTGAAAAGATACTCATCATACACCTCTGGAATGTTGCAGGAGCATTGCAAAGTCCAAAAGGCATTCTTCTATATGCATATGTTCCAAAGGGGCATGTGAAAGTAGTCTTTTCTTGGTCCTGAGGTGAGATTGGGATATGAAAATAGTCGGTGTATCCATCAAGGAAGAATTAGTGCGACTTTCCGGCCAATCTTTCTAGCATTTGATCAAGGAATGGAAGAGGGTAGTGATCTTTTCGGGTTTCAACATTCAATTTCATATAGTCAATGCACACATGCCATTTGTTCTTCACTCGAGTTGTGACTAGCTCCCCATGTTCATTTGTGACAACAGTTATCCCACCCTTCTTAGGTACAACTTGAATTGGACTAACCCATTCACTATCAGAAATTGGGTAGATAATACCAGCTTGAAGAAGCTTGGTGATCTCTTCTCTAACTACCTCAAGTATGAGTGGATTGAGTCTTATTTGGGGTGGTCTAACTGGTTTGGATGTCTCCTCCAGATGGATGTGATGCATGCAAAGGGCAGGGTTGATTCCTGGTATGTCATCTAGGGTCCAACCTAAGGCTTTTTTGTTTTCCTCTAACACTTGAACAAGTTTGGACTCCTCAGTTTCAGTAAGGGTGGAAGAGATAATGACAGGATATGAGTGATCATGGAAGAGGAATGCATATTTCAGGTGTGCAGGAAGAGGTTTCAAATCAGTCTCATCTTTCACTTTTGGGATAGACAACTCAGGAATAGAAGAAGGGTCTTCAGTTTCTTCAGATTCATTTTCCTTAATATTGTCCAAGGTGGAGCAGTAGAGATCAGAGTTGAGATGGGATTCAAGAGAGTTTTCAAGATCCTCTAAATTGATGGAGTCTATGAATGAAAGGTCCACATCAATTTCACCATTTATGACTTTGTTAATCATGGTTCATATTTCACAAGATCCTTTATCATTATAACATGAAGAACATGGAGGATTGGGGTTCGATTGACTCTTAGAAGTGTCCTCAGAAGCATGGATTTAGAATGTAGAGTGATCCTCAGATGGGTATCGCATGGCTTGGAAAATGTTGAACTTGACCAGTTGGCCACCGAATTCCATGGATAAGATGCCAGAATGGACATCAATCTTGGTTCTTGCAGTCATGAGGAATGTTCTTCCTAGAATTAGGGAGATCGAGAAGAGTTCGTCTCACCTTCCATGTCAAGGACATAGAAATCAGCAGGGAAGATAATATCATTGACTCGGACAAGGAAATCCTCAATTATTCCCTCAGGACTGGTTGTGCTTCGATTGGATAACTGAATGACAACACCCATTGGGGGCAAGGTACCTAGACAAAGGTTTGAGAATATGGATTTGGGAATGACATTAATTGAGGCTCCTAGGTCTATGAGTGAATCATCAAAGTTGGAACTTCCAATTTGTCATGGGACTGTAAAGGTACCTGGATCTTTTCACTTTATGGGAATAGACTGTTGGGTGGAAACATTTTCAAAGGTCCTAAGTTACCTCTTGTGGGTGCACAATTCCTTAAGAAACTTGGCATACTTAGGAATTTTTTTATGGCATCTAAGAGGGGAATGTTGACATTAACACGTCTAAACATGTCGAGCATTTCAGGATCAGGTTCAAAGGACTTCCTTGGTTTAGAAACGTCTTGAGGAAAAGGAATTGGATTCCTAAGTGGAACAGAAGGAGGTGAGGGAATGTATTCAGGTTCTTTTTCAAGTTTCTTTTTCTTTTCGTTTTCTAGGTCAACATTCAAAGGAGGGTTTGAGGATTTATCTTTAGGTACAACAATTTGCTCTCCCGATCTAAGTGAAATTGCACTTACATTACCCTTGGGGTTGGGTAATGGTTGAGCTAGGAGTTGGGAAGAATTTGATTGTTTTTTTTGGCTTAGGTGGGATGCAAGTTGACCTATTTGAGTTTCAATGTTTTTAAGGCTATAACGGGTGAAGGAGGCAAGATCTTCCACTGCACTTTCCCATGGTTTCTTGAAAGAAGAGGCTTGTCCCTGGTTGGGATTTCCTTGATTTTGGTTCTTGGGAAATCGATTGTATTGGTTTTGGAAGTGGTAAGTCTCACTAGGATGATGGAATCCAGGAGGAGGATTGTTCCATTGAGGTTGAGGAACAAAAGGATAAGGTTGATGGAAGTTACCAACACCATGACCATATTGAAACTAGTTTGGGTTTTGAGGAGGGAATTGAGGGGGATGAGATATGGGATTACCATACCTAAGGCCTTGGTTATAGGAAGAAGGGAAGGGCTCATAGTGAGGTTGGTTGAAGTTTCTAAAAAACTGACCTGATAGTTGAGGATTGGTGTTCCGCTGAGCATATGCTACATTGAGCTCCATTGATCTGGATGAATCAGATTGATCCTCTTTAAGATTTGGACATGTGTCTATTGGATGATATTGGGAGCTATAGATTCCACAATTCTTAATAGGTCCAAGGAATAGTGACTATGGAGAAGATGAGGTTGGGGATTTGGTAGCCACCGCTAGTTGACGCACAAGACCTGTAAGTTCACTCATCCACTCGGTCATCTTGTTAGGATCTATAGATTGATTATCTTGGGCTTGTTTTACTTGATCATGTGCTCGAGTATGGAATTTTTGTGTGTTTTCAGCCATGTTACTTATGAGATCTCTTGCAGCTGCTGGAGTTTTGTCAACAAGAGCACTGCCACTTGCGGCATCAATGAGGGTTCGCTCCATAGCCAATAACCCATCATAGAAGTATTGGATCAAGAGTTGGTTAGGGATTTAATGATGTGGGAAGGTTGCCACAAGCTTTTTGAACCTCTCCCAGTACTCATGGAGTGATTCACTTGGGAATTGATGGATACCACTTATTTCCTTTCGGATAGAAGCAGTACGAGAAGCAGGAAAGATTTTCTCTAAAAAAAGCCGCTTCATGTCATTCCATGTAGTTATGGAACCAGAAGGTAGGTAGTATAGCCATGACATAGTAGTGTCAACTAGGGAGAAAGGGAATGCTCGAAGTTTGATTTGTTCTTCAGAAACCCCTTGAGGCTTCATGTTAGAGAATACTACTTGGAACTCTTTAAGGTGGAGATGTGGATCCCCACCGTCTTGCCCGTGAAAATGAGGGAGAAGATGAATCAAACCCGATTTGAGTTTGAAGTCAACTTCAATGTTTGGATATTGAATACCAAAGGTTTTTAATTCATATCAGGGGTAGAAAGTTCTTTTAGGGTTTGTTCCCTAGGATTTTCTATTTCAATTTCAACTGGTTGGATGAGGACTGGTTCTTGAATTATTTGAGTATCTCTTATGTTCCTCCTAAGTTGGCGAAGTGTTCGCTCAATTTCAGGGTCAAAAAAATCTGAGGTATTGTTTAGAAGTCTACAGGACATTCAGAGAGATTTTGGAAGAAAGCGGAAGACGGGTTTTTCTTTTTATTTTTTAGTTTATGATTTTTATGAGAAGACGGGTTTTTCTTTGTGATTTTTTTTCAATTTTTTTTTAAAATTTTGTAATTTTTTGGGTTTTTTTGACAATAACCAGAAAAGAATGACTACTTAAAGCACCATCCCCGGTAACTGCACCATTTGAAATGCATGTCCGATTGTCGTCTATCGACCGGTCAAAGTTACGGTGCTCTGCTAATGTGTATAGCATCACTCGGGTCGAATCCTCAGCGATGATACTTTGTAATAGTCGTTTGTTTTTAGTTGATTGTATTTTGATTAGAGGGGTTTGTTTGCAGAGATTAATTGAAATAAATAATTGATTATGATTGATTTAACAAATTGATAATAATTGGGGTGAGTTCATTATTAGGGAGTTATGCTTGTGATATCCTTGAGTTTTTCTTTATATTTTATTTAAATTAACACCCACTTCACAAGTTGACTTCGATTAGAATTCCTAAGTGTTAAAGCTTTAATCTAAGACTTAACATAACTAGGATTATAAAATCAATCAGTAATTGTTTATGGTAGTGTATTTATGGTTCCAATAATCCATGGAAAACACTTGCTAAACAAAATATGTCATTAATCCATGACATATTAAGTCCAACATACACAATGTTAAATTAACGAATAATCATCGAGCAAATACTCTCAATCACTTAACTTCCCTAAATTATAACTCACCCCAATGAGATATTTACTCATCCATTTGGGTGTTTAATATTCTGGATATAATAATTATGATGATAAATTAAGAATAGAAGAAAAATAAAGGGATTAGAAAAGAGTGGTACGTCGACACACACACACGAACGATGATGATAATAAAAAACGGATTTTTGATTGAATGAGGAAGCAAAAGAAGGGAAAGAGATTCAACTTAATTTAAACTTTTTTAAGAACATAAATATTAAACTACAGAAGGTGGATGAAAATAAGAGATATTGAAGAAGTAACTTGCATTAAAATAGATTTACAAAGAAAGAGAATTACAAGATTACAAAAATGAAGAACACGAAAGTAAGTGAAAACAAAGAGAGGCGGAAAGGTCTCTAAAGTGAAAACGTGAGTATGGAAGATCCCCAAAATCCTTTGGCAAGGCCTTGGTCGTGCCAATATGTTCTCCTCTCTTCTGAAATTCCAACCCCTCTCAAGGAGAGAAGGGGGTAGTATTTATATCCCAGGGAGTGGACTGTTTGAATTCCCAATCTGTCCCTCCACTTGCATCACCAATTTGGCTATTCAGACAGCCTAATCTTAAAATATCTCATTATTAAAAGCTTTAGACAATAATGTTTTCTGAATACTCTCAAATTTGGAGTCATTTGGACTTACGGATCAAAAGTTATGGCCGATTTATTAAACAAAGTTAAACTGTCCATTTCAATCTAGTCTTTTTAAAGTCCATAATGTGAAAGGGTTTTTGAATATGAATATGCCCTAAAATCCGAATGGTTTCTTCAACACAGTCGGCCGCCTATATCGCCTCTATCACACTGCAAAACCTCATCTCGATTTGATGCTTAAATCATGAGATATGTCATGCATAATATACTGATTTTAATTCTCGGCCAGAATGGTGGGCTGGATTTAAAAGCTTTATTTGGGCCCCTTGTACATGGATTTGGGCCTTGAAATTCTTATCCAAGATGACATGTAGTGTCCCCCGAATTATGGTGGAGAGTTAATGTTTTTGGACTTTTGGATTGAGCCCAGTAAATCAATCTTCAAGGCTGGTCCAGTTTGTTCACAGATTCTTTGGTCTTGTTTGTGAGGACCATATGACCCTTAAAATGGCAGAATTGGATCATGGTACCTTCTAATGAAATGTTTTATATTTAAAGGAGAATCCTAAAAAACAATAACCACATAAATTTGGATCATTATAGTGATAGTTAGTATTAAAACATTAAACTAAATCAATTAGACTACTTCTAAAAATGCTCAAAAATTATATTTAATATTAAAACATTAATATTTCACACAAATTATGCACATTTCATATAAAATCAGTAAAGGGGGTATATAATAAGTCATTAAAATATTAATAACATCAGTAAGCCAGTGAGTGTTGATTCATGATGTTGGCTTATATTCACAGAGTGGGAGTGCTTTCATTCGATCAGGGATAAAATGGGAGATGTTGTGTTTCGAACTCCTTGGCCTCCATTAAACATTTTTTTCTTGGTTGTTGATGTTAAAAAATTTATTAAAGAATATTTTTTTGTAATACATACATAGAAGTTATATGTTGTCCTTTATATTTTTTCCTTATTTAATTTTTCTTATTTTTTAGACTAATTACTACTTTATAATTATTATCTCACATGTTGAGACCTCGTGTTTGGTTTCTAGTTGGAACCCATTTTGTGGATATTGTATTTGAAGGGTGAAATAAATTTTAATAGTTTTGTTTTGATACCCTTGGTTATTTTCACTCTTAAATGGAAGTCAACAACATGCATAGTTCCCTATGTTGGAGCCATCCAGGTGATAGGTCAGGTTGACCCTAGCTAGATAAATATTATTGTTATATATCACAAAATATTTTCCACTACAGGGTACTATGATTGCAGGGAAATTGACCTACAATCTCTTATTCTATTTGAAATTACCTTCTTAATATTTTGTCTATATGAATTTAAATCCCTTCTAAGATAACATTGTTTTTATATTTGATAATCATGAGAAATGTTTCACAATATTCCAATATTATCTAGCCAATCCATGAAAACCACATATCAATATTACAATGGTAAATTAGGGACATTAATCAATCACAAATATCTTTGAAAGATCTATAAATATACTGTCACATATGATTATATGACCAAAAAATGATACATTCTATAAAAATAGTTTAGATATAATGAATTTGTCATACAATTTCTATTTTCTTAAATTTTTCAACACAATCCTTAAATTCTCTTCATATTTTTCATTACGCTTGGAATATATGAGAATAGGATTTATAAATATTGTTATAAACTTATTGAGTAAATATATAAATACTATATTCATCAAATATATGAAAATATTGAAGGAATTTGTAAATCTGAAAGGCATCACTATGAATTCATTGTGTCTATACCCAATTTGGAAGTATATCTATTGTATATTTTCTATTTTTGACCTTCATTAATAAAATATGGATCAAAGTTACACCTTTAATAAGTATTGATCCCCATAAATTTTATTGAATAAAACAACCATATGGGATATGGGATATTTTTCTCGATCCTGATCTTATTATGTTAATGATAATCAATACAAATATGCATTGATCCAATATTCTTCATAATAAAGTGGAATGGTTCACCCTATGGTGATGTATTTAGGTGTATAAAACCCTTGTAAAAATTCTATTAAAGTTTCTTCTTTAATTTTTTTAGATCAATGGGGTACATTCTATAAGGACACTTAACTATAGACATTGATCTAGTTATCATTTCAATTTAAAAATCATCCTCACATTTTGGGGGAAGGTTATGTATCACTTTTAGAATTAAATTAATATATTCCTACACAAATGGCATGTATTCAATATTTATTTTATCCCAAATAATTTTAGCCAAATATTATTTATTATTGGGTATCAAGACCCAAATCAAATAATTTATCCCCATTTTGAGTTTATAATAATATTTACATCGATATCTGATCAGGGGATGATTTAGTATATGGAATTTGATTATCCTATCCTAATAATTGATATTGGATCTTCGTAGAGAGATAAATTACATGTCCAAAATCACATAAAATTATACTAAAAGGAGAATAAAAAGATTAATTATAATCATATTCCCAAAAATCTAAATTGTAGAAGAGTTTTAGAGTTGGGATGTAATCATAATACCAAAAAAAATTATAGATAATTCAACATACAATCATTATGGAGGTGAATTAATTATTTTACAAATATTTACATATATTAAGGAGTGCATAAATCCATATTCAAATAATATGTTCACAATTTTTTAGTATAGAATTATTGTACCTTTCGTCACTTAATTCTTATGATCCACCTTGGTGGTAATTATCATATAAGCTTTCACTTTATTCTGTTTTCTTGGAGATTTTTGACATCAGTTGTCCTTATAAACCCTTGGGTCAAGGATTTTATCTATAGATTACCCAAATTATTTACATTTAAAACATTGAACAGTTATAGTGTATTAGGTGTTACTTTCATCTCTTATATTGTTTTTGTTATCCTATTCATATATATTTATCATTCATGTGCATAATGGACTCCTTTTCAATACTCAAATCATTTTTCTGGCCCTATTAGACAATTCCCCCTCACACTTCTCAAATTTTAATCATGTTAAAAGTTTAATATTCATTTTATCATTTTCATTCCCATAAAACTCTATCCCACCCAAACCTCAATAATAAGATCCTATGATTTCCATATCATCCTTGAGAGAACATTGAACAATTTCTAAATATCTACCAAAGTCCTTTTTAGTTATTTATCATTAGATACACTATTTTAAAACACCAAATAAACATTCAATTTGGTTTTGGGGGTTAATGATAAAACCAGAGGTATGCCTTTCAAGTCTCATGACGTTTTATTCATAGATACCAATGGATTTATCCTCCCTTATATTTTTCTTAAAGAACTATATCTCTATTTTAATATGAATTATTCACAGAAAATATTTATTAAAAAATACATTTTAAAACTCCCCCTACCATAAAGTAAATTTCTTATTTTATCTTGTATTCTTGATGAAAATAAACCATTGATCTACTCCAAAATCCAAATTATAAAAAAAATAAGAATACATTTTCATGATTCAATTATTAACGAAAAAAATATGTTGTTTTGATCTATTTCCCAGTAATTAGTGGATAAAAAGACCGACTATAGAATAGTTTACTTTATCGCATGAATAATTCAATGGTGAGTTTTTCCTTACATGGTGTTTTGGGGAGTTAAACATGGTTTATATTTTTATTAGTAACTTCAAAGAGTTGGGTGAGCATAAAATTGATATTTTTCACTCCAAATCCAATCCTATTTCGTTCTTTACTGGGATAATCATTTAATTCTCCATCACCCTCATTGTTTATATGATTCCTCCTAGTTTCATCCATTTACTAGAACTAAAATTTTTGTGTGAGTATTAAACATTAATATCAATCATAAAAAAATAATATGATATTAAATCCAAAGATATAATAAATTATAAAACCTTCATTTCAATCAGTACTATATTATGTTGAACTTATAACACTCTCGGTTCATCATATAACACTTTTGGAACAACTAAGGATGTTTAGTTTTAATCCTATATTTATTTATAAATTAATCCACATAAATAATTAAATCATTATCTAATACCTACTTATATAACTCAAACATAAAAAAATACATATTACATAATTTCAATGATTAATAATTATATTTTCATAAAAAATAACACCCCTATAAACTGTTATTTAATGTCTTTAGATTAGCTATATGAAATTCTTATTTCAAAAAAAGTAATCAGTATCTTCCATAAATTTTTTGACAAATGATAAAATTCTAGACATATTATAAATGATATTCATATTTATAATATAGGGAATGGAAACATAGAAAATGGGTGATCTTAGATTCTCACTAATGGATAATAAATAAGATACATTAATCAAGTTTGTATAGGTAATCCTAATTAACATCATAAAGGAGTAATCATAATAAGAACATGTATGAAAGAAAATATAATCGTTAAATTATAAACAAAATATTAAGAACACACCATTAGTCACAAATATTTATGTATAACATAGGTGTGTAGAATCATAAGACAATAATAATGATCCATGGATGCATCATATAATAATGTGGCATTGATATAAGCATAGTATATCAAAACTTATTTTAAGGTTATCCACCAATACATTCATATCATAGTGGACAAGGATAAACATCCATTTCTCATAACATAATGGACTAGTTTAGCCACTTTTGTCCTATAACATAGCATCTCCTGAGATAAAATGCTTTTCCCAATTCATTATATGGATATATCTAGCCCAACCATCACATAATGTTAACCATCTATATGTTTACCATAATAACATGTTCACATTCATAATTAAACCATAAAACAAATACCCTGATAGAGAAAAAATGAGATTCTTACATGTTGCCATAGATTATAAATAAACTTTCAACATAAATAAAGTGGATTATTTCATTAAAACACATCCCTAGATTAAATTAATGAATATTAAATGATATTGAAATATATGGGAAAAACTTTAAAATAACATTATAAAATTGATTACAATATTTAAGAAAATTCCATTACATTTTTGAAAATATTTATTCTAAAATGAAATAATTTAAAAAAAATTAAAAAAATAAGAAGTTGAATAAAGAATACTTTGAAAAACCATGAAAACATAGTGTGGAATATTTATAATGAAATGTAAATAAAATGGTAGGATAAAGAAACAGTGCATAAAATGTTAAAAAAGAGATTTAAAAGATTTATTTTACACTTTTATAAATAAAAAGTAACACTCAATAGAAAATAAACTTAATAAATCATATAATTTGAAAAAAGGATATAAAATAAATCCTAACACATTATAGAGAACTTGGATAAGGAATAAAAAGGTTCTAATGGAAACAATGACATAAATACAATTCCACTTACAATAATCATTTCAAGTGGGTTTTGAATAAATGATGGGGGAAATGGTAAGAATAGGTGTAGACCAAAAAAATAACTATAGAATAAGAAAATATATGAATCTATATAGAGAGAAAATATATATAAATCCCCAATCGGAATTTTTACATAGAAAATTTAGATCTCAATGTTTGATTGGGAAAGAAATTCCTAACATTACTCTAAACTCCCATGAAAACTATTTAATATAGAGTTATATTATAGTAATGTCATATTTTAAAAAAAATAGTTATGTTAATAGAATATAATTATAGTGGTGAATTATATTTATAAAGGGTTCATGTGAGAATGTAATTGAAAATTAGTCAAAGAACTAGGCACTTTGATGAATTTACTCTTGGAATGAGTTTCATCAGAATGATGGATTTATTCCCTCTTTTTGAGACAAGAATCCACTAAACATGCAATAATAATTCAGGATAGGAAATTTTGGCCAATTATTTAACAATAAATTTAAGTCAAAGTTATATTTGAAGTGGGTATAAGAGGGGTCCTTTTATAGGTGAGTTTAGGTTTCATTTCTATAATCACTCATTCTTTATTGTGTAAAGGGTGTCATTTTATGGGAAAAGTGGATCCAAAGTGGAAATATAATGGGTATGGTTCATTTATCTCATTATATACTCAATTTAGATATATATTTAGAGATATTTTAGTCCTTTATCCCATAATTTAACCCATTTTAGCTTGTTTTACCATTACCATGGTAACTCACTTTTTACATTGGTAACTTATTTAATAATACAAAAATTAAATTGAATCTCCAACCTAATTTAAATTCACTAATTACAAAAATAGAATCTTTTTATTCTAATTCATGTTCTAAATATGAAAAATTCAATTGTTAAATGAAAATAATATATATATACATATTCTATTTTTCTAGAACCCTGACTTATTAAACATTAAGTGTACTTATTCCTTTTTAATATAAATTAAAAATCAATACATGAGTACAAAAATATTTTTTTATACTCATAAACATTTAATTTTAATAAAATAATCCTTAAACCATGATATATTTAGGTTTTTAAAATAAAAATTCTTGACATAATAAAAATAATTTTTAAAAAAGTATTTTTTAATCCTAAAATGAATTTATTATTATTTCTAAAAAATTAATAACTAATCAATGAATTTTAAATACTTTATATATCTATATATATGATTTATTTCATTAAATTTCATACACCAATTATGAGAAATTTATCCTTAAAATAAAAAACATAAAATATTTAATAAAAATAATGTTTTAAAATAAAACAAATTTATTTTACCATGAATTATTATATTTTTAGTACTTAAAATTCCTTATTTATTTATTAGATTTTATTTTCAAATTTTAACAACAATTTTGTTAATTTGTTTATTATAAATAAATATTTGAAGGTAAAAAAATTCCTTAAAAATTCATTAAAAACAATTTCATTAAAATAATAAATATTTTTAGAAATAAATTATGATAATTTAATTTTAATCTAAAATCACTTATTTTATATTATTTAAATATTGAATATATTATTAGTAAAAATTATTCAATTTAAATAATATTCAATATAACAGTAATATTTACCCTTTTCACCCCTATATATAACCTCAAATACTTCTCTAAAATTCATCCATAAACATTACTTATTTCTCCCTAAAAATGTTAATTATATTTTTAATTTGGTTACCTCTTAATTCATTTTTAATTGACAGTATGATCTTCAATGAAAACAATGAGGTTGATGATTTCACATTTGTTGTAATATTATTTACTTGTGGTTTTATTCCACCTTTATTTTTCATAAGGATGTTTCATATTGATTTCTCATTAGGTATTAATATTTATCTTATATTATAATATTTGTCCTTAATAAAATATAATTTGGTTTGTTTTAGTTCGGTGTTGCATGTGAAACAACCTATTCAACATGTTAAATGAATTAAAATATAATGTGTTATAGATGATATAATAACTCAATTGAATATGCTAGTGTGAGGATAAGGATTTTAGATGGAGTGAAAGATCTAAATCAACATTAAATTCACTACTTAGTTTTACTTATTGGTTTAAGCTTGTTAAGTGTTTTGGGTTTCTCTTACTTCCTCAGATAAAAATTATGAACATCGAAATTGAATTTTTTAACCATTTTTCATTATTAATTTGATTTTTTCACTGGTTTTGTGTCTAGGATGCACACTTGAAGAGGTATGGTCATCAATTAATGAAGTCTTTGTGAATTGGTATGATTCTTATTCAATGTATGATAACTTGTTGAAGTGTTTAATGGTAGATATTGTAGATTAATAAACCAAATACTGATCTTGGTACCTCTACATTTTCAATTATATCTAGATTAATATTGATAATGGTCATAAAATATGTCTTAAGAATGGTGATTGAGGTTCAATGAGACATAATTTTTAGTAGTTATGAAGAAAAATATAAGGAAAATTCCAGGAATTAGGGGGATGTTCATGATTTGATCGATGTATGAAGGAAGTTAATGGTTATCAATTTGTGTGAGTGAAAATATAAACTTATAAGAGAATAATGAATAGATCCATATGTGTATTTTTAAAGTTAAAATTCAAATATTGGTTGGATTTTTGTTTTTTAGCTTAGGTTCTTAAAGATAACTTCCATAAGGAGGACTAGGCATGTGTCTATCATATTAAAATAGGAGATAATCTTGGGCATATTTTGGATATTCATTGAGAAAGTTTTAACACCATTTATTGGATTAAATTTACCATTTATTATGTTTTTTTAAATTACATAATTATTACACTGACTTATAAGAGTTTTCATATTGTTTTGGAGAGTTTTAGAATATTTCTAGAGGTTCACAGGTTGGTCACAATTAGCGGAAAACATGTGGATACACCAGGTAACTATGTGAGGGTTAAGGAAGTTCAATATGTAGGTGAACAATTGAAACATTCTTTGGTAAAATTATTTGGTAATCGTATAACTTTAAAAATTTTAATACCTTGTCATAATTCATAATTGGTGTTTTAATTATCAAACTATACATCCCAACCATGTGACCCTGAGTATTTTCAAGTAATACCTACACAATTTTCCAAAATATGTGGCCTAACAGTGTAGTGTGGTCAATAAAATCATAAAATTAGTTTTTATACTTACAAAATTCCATGAAACCCCTTTTATTTCTCCATTGATCTATGCTCTTTAAACTTAGGCTTCCACTAGGAGTATTTGGAGATTTCTTTCCTATCTAATTCTAATTCAAATATATTAAAGCGAATTAGATATAAAAAATCGTAGATAATAGCCTCATTATTATTATATCTTTTGTGATATTTTTATTTTTTTTCTTGAGTGTAACCTTAAACCCGGGATACAATTCTTAAGCATATGGTTTATGGATTTTCTAGATGGAATCTTCTTAGGATTCAATGAAGAAAAATAACAGTGATACTCGATCTCTGATATCACAAAGAAATTCTTTGCAAAAAACCATTTAAGGTTGGTGGTTTCTCTCTCATTCTATTTTATCATGGTACTGGATGAGTTTCTATTTTATAAAATAAATTTATTTTACTTTTATTAGATAACTAATGTTAAAAGATTTTGGAAATATATCTTTCTTGTTTCTTATAAATTCTTATGTTGTAGGTGAATTCTAAAATGTATTCAATAAAAATGGATTAATGAAATTTCCAATAAAAAATGTTTGGGGTGTGTGTACTTTTCATGTACATGGTTAGTGTGCATTCAAATTCATGTGGAAAATGTATTGAGGGTTAGAAATAGTAGCAATGCCAATTTAGGCACATTTGATCACACCGTTGAGTTACAACATGAGACTGGAGGGATGAGTTTCTACTCCTGAGTTAGACTGTTCAAAGGTCCATCATAATATAGAATATTCATTGGGTTGGTGTATTTCATGGGTGTATGAGTTTATTCATAGTTTATACGCCAGTGTCGATTATCCCACTAAATTTTTTGTATCTATCATGAAACCATTTTTATACTCTCCTCCTATTTTATAAAAATTATTCTAACATTTTCTTGTGTTATTGAAATTTTTAAGAATTCATGGGGATTACTTGCATATGTACTTTTTTGTGTATAAAAATTGTGTTTATCATGGAACTGGTAAAGGGAAGATTCTATACTTCTCTAATAGTGCATCTTGATGCAATGGTTTTAAAAAAATTAGTAATGGTCATAATAAATCAAAATTATGATTTATAAGTATTAATTTTAAAGATTCATATTCATTATAGTATTATAAATAAGTTTATAGAAATGTTTTGTCCAAAAATTAATAGTTTAATATAACTAAATTGATTTTTCATGAATGACATGCTTTTATTCAAAAGATAAATTTTGAAATTTTAGAAATTTAATTCATTTTTTATATCCTAATATATATTTTTTATTAAGGTTATTTTTTGATTTTTTTCTAGAAAAGATTGATTTGTTAGAGAATAGTGAAAAATACCATTTTTTGAAAAACATCTATTTTTTATTTTAATCGTGTCATTTAAAATTCTAATTCAATTTTATATTTTTTTAATGTATGAAAAGATTAATTTTGTTAAAAATATTCTAAATAATTCCTAATTAATAAAAATAATATTTGGTTTTGGTATAATTTTATATTATACTAAAAATTCATTTTTTTTAAAACTATTTTTCATTGAGTTTTATGAAAAAAAATTAAAATTAAAATTTTCCTATTATATTAATTGAATATTGAAAAATAAATTATATATTTTCAACTATAAGGTTAAAATTTAGTAATAATGTTAATTTTATTTTTGGTCATTATGGATAGTTACCAGGGTAACAATTTGTTACTATGATAAAAAGGTAAAATAAGTTAATTAAGGGAAAAAGTAAGGGATAAGGCCAAAAATTAATACCTTACTTATTATTGAATGATTATATTTGGACCATTTTCACCTTATATTTTAAATTGGATATTTTTATCCATATTAACATGAGTATGACATTTATAATATTTTAATGTTTAGAAAACTTACAAGTGTGCTACTCCCCTTACTTATAAAAGGACACCTTCTATCCTCTCTTCCTCATGCATTTTCAGCAATCTATCTCAGCCATTAACTTTTCAAATTCACTCAAAACATCTCTACCCATGTTTTATAGGTCTTTTTATCACCAAAATAATTTCCTAAAAAGGGTTAAAGTGTAATCGATTAGAGGTTTTCCAAATAAAATGTATAATTATTAAACAAATTTTTCATATTTATTTATTATTCTATGACCTTAAAATATTCTTTAACCATGTTGAAATTATAACATAATTATATATAATATAAATTTATTTATTTATGATTATGTTTAAAAAAAATTCATTTCCATTCCATCCTATTGGAAATGAAAACATAATTCATCTGTACGTGTGAACTACCACCTCCATGAAGCGATGTGTTTCATTTTTCATCATCAGATTAAATGGATATTTAAAATTATGGATCAAATAAATAGATATATGATAATTATGAAATTATTAGTATTATGTAATTATAATATATTACTATCTTCTTATCATTTTTTCCTTTGAAATTGATAGTGTCACTCATGAGTATGTGTAGAATACCACCTCCATGATGTGATTTCATTTACACCTTAAAAGGATGGTAACAAGGATGGAAATAGTGAATAAATATGAAATTTATAACATATATATATATATATGAATATATAAAATTAAAATATTAACTATTTTTTCCACTTATTATAAAAATGAAATTGTTTTTCTTGCATATGTATGAAATATCATCTCCCTAAAATGATGTGATTAATTTTTCATGAATGCCTTACATGGTTGGTTGTAAAAGTGTATTTATTGTACAAAAATGATAATTATTAAAATTTTATGATTATGATTATAGTAGAACCATTACAACTTTGACCACGGTCAATGCACTATTGTTGTTTTGAGGTTATAAACTGAACGACTCTGCAATGTCCGTTGTGAACATGACCATTTTTTTAAATAAATAAAATATGATAATAATTTAAACAAAAGAACTAATAATAATTAAATAGACATGAAAGGTTTATTAAAAAATTATAAAACTAATATAATTTTATCATTTATGATTTAGATAATGTATGAAGACACACAAGTCTTAAGGTGATGGATTTTCATTTTAAACGTTTTTTAAAATATTTTAAAATATTTTTCCTTTATATCAATGTTATGTTAATTAATTTAAGAAAGTAATTATTTATTATTCAAAGTTTTATAAATTTTAGTTTATAATATATTTTAATTTACTTAAAAATGTTTTAAAAAATAAATATTTAACCATTTTCTATATGGGATATTTTTAAGTTTTTTTATATAAGTGAAAAAGAATGTTTTCAACTTATATGTCCTCCCCAAATTTCTCACAATCATAGTCGTTATTAGTTATCAAGATTACTCTAAAATTTCTCATGGTTTTTAAAATAATATCCTATTCTGTATCTTCTTATAGCATTTCATTTTTTATATTTTTCAATGAAAAATGATATTTGTCCATATGATTATGTGAAAAATAAAAAGTGTTTTAATTATGGGTTCAAAATAGTTTTTAAAGGTTTTTATGATGAAAACGTTAAACCATATAAATTATTATTTTCACGATACGATACATGATAATTATAGATGATGAAAAGTGAGCATGATATAGTTATCCAATTTATTGGGTAATGATGTAGTCTTCAAAGGAAAAAATGAAGGAGATAATTGGGTTGGTTACTCCTATGGAATTAATTAGTCTTAAGTTATTCTAATATAGATGGAACATGGGTGAACATGGGTTACGAATATGACTCTCTAAAATACTTGTATTACCCTTGATTTTTTTGTAAATCTTTATATTTCATGTGGTAATAAAATTTTATGAACTTTTAAATGCGAAAGTTTTGTTTTGAAAGAAATATTTTCATGATTTACCATGTGCCTCATGATTCCTCTATGGTTTAATTTGGCTAAATAATGGGTTAAAATATTTTCTTTGAGAAAATATTTATTTTCACATGTGTAAATGTTTTATTTATATCTTAAATGTTTTATTATGAAAAAGGTAAACATTTTCATGGGTTTTCATATTTTTAATTAGACTACAAAAATTTATTTATTTTTACGTCCATTATTGATATTTGTTTTTCTCATCCCAAATTTAAAATATTTTTCAAAGTATCTAAGGATGATTAGAAATTTTAGAAAGGTTAATATTTCTAATACGGTGACTCAAATTAAAAGTATAAAATTAGTCTTTAATTAAATAGGAGTGTAAACTTAAAGAAATATTTTTTATAGAAAACATATACATTGTATGAATTTTCCTCTGTTATTTAATTTTTTTCCTAATTATTCAAAAATATAAAACAAAAGGATACTTGAAATATAAGTAAGTCCAACCCTTATTATATATCATGTAATTTTGGGATTTTTTTGTTATGGGTTGTTATTATTGGTATTATAGGAAAGGTTTATATACCTTTATAATCCTTGAGAATGTTAAAAGACTCTTTAATATGTATCTAATTTATGATTATATTCTCATGGGATAGATTTTAAATATTTAAATGTTTCATTATCTCAACCATGTCTATTTAGAATAGTTTTCCTTAAAATAAATAGGGTAGTGGAAGTAGGAAGGTATTGAGAGGATAATAGCCCTTTAAAACACATCCTAGAATATTTAGAATATAGAAGTTTGTGGAAATGTTAACTTAGATGATGTAGGCTATTAATAGTAAAACTTATGAAGTAGAGTAACTAAATTCCCCACAAAGTAACATTTCTATAGTGGGTAATTTCATGAAACAATACCCCCCATCATTAGATGGATCCCTCAACCACATGAAATATGAAGAATGAATAAATGTAAAGAAAATTTTATTTTTAGTTTTGAGATGTAGATATTATCAAAAGGAAACTCTTTTTATTTAATAGTTTAAAGGTGAATCTAACTGATGGTGGTCTCTGATTAAATATACTATAAAAAATATGATATTTATTCCATAGAGTGGATGAAATTTAAAGATATTTTGATTATGAAGTATTTTCCTAAATTTCTTATTATTATAATGGAAAGGAAAATTTATGAGTTAAATTAAAAGTAATAAGACTGGATGGTTGCCTCTGAGGAAAATTTTACCCGACTGGTTAGGTATATACTGAATTTAATTTTTTAAAATGAGAGTACATTTTTTAGATTTTAAAAAGGTCTAAAAAAATTATGAAGAGATAAAAACCATCATTAATTTGAATGTTATAAGGAATTATTTTGTTATGTTGAGATAATGTTTTTTGACACTTATGTACTCCTTGAAAATAAAAAAAAATGTCAAGGTGGAAAGAAATGGAGAAGAAATCAACTATGAAATTGAGATGTAGAATCCTAAAATGATACAAATGTGGAAAAATATATTTTAAATAATGTTTGGTAGGATTATAAAAATGTTCTTCATGTGAAAATTTTATTTATTATAGAAAAAAATAGTTCTGATAAGAAACTTTGTGGTGAAATAGTTAGTCAGCAATTAGTTTTATGTTTTAGATATAATAAGATTTTTAGTATACTAATTCATGTCTAAATTTAGTTAACAAAGGTTAAAATCATTGAGACCTAATGTATAAAAGTGCATAGAAGTATTTTTATTATACTATAAATGCTATTGTAAAATAAAATGAAGTGGTTTCGGGTACATTACATATTTATTCAGATTATTTCAATGTATTATTTGATCCAAGACCTCCAAATTATTTTATTTCTTTGAAATTTTCTTATATAATGGAAATACCATATCAAGAAATAATGTTATAACTCTTGGTAAAAACTCTTCGGGGTATTACTAATGAAACGATAATTTATAAGAACCTTCTTATTATTAAACATGGAATGAATTTTCATATAAAACTTTTTATCCTTATGATTATATAATTTGAGTTTATTATATGTATGGATTGGATTTCAGTTTATCTTGCAAATACATATTAAATATATAAATCATTCATATCTAATTTTTATATTTATTTTCAATTTATATATAATAACGAGTTAATACATTTTATAACATATCATGAAGTATAAAAACTAATTAAATATGGAATTGAAAGTCATATTGAACTTATTATTAAAAATAAAGGAATTGTTAAAATTTGTATTATTCCAATTGTAAATGAATATCTAGATCTATTTTTTTATGATTTTATGTCTGTTACTCCTGATTGTAAGGTTTAGTTTACTATTAAATAAGTTCATGATGATAATCCATTTTCAAAACCCCCTTATCGAATTGCTCGAGTAGAACTTTTGGAATTGAAAAGAAACTAAAAGATTTTCTTGAAAAAGGTTTCATCTTCCCTATCATTTCACCTTGGGGTGATCCTATTTTTTATTAGAAATAAGGATGGTTCCATGAGACTTTTCACTAATTATAGATAACTCAATTACATCATTAATAAGAAAAATTGTTATTTTATTATATCGATTACTTTTTTGATCAGATCAAGGATGTTCAGTTTTTTTCAAAGATTGATCTATCATCTAGGTGTCACCAGTTGAAGGAAAAGAATAAATACATTATATCGATGATGTTTTATACTAGGTATGGAAATTATGAGCTTGTGGTTATTTATCCTGGTTTCACAAATGCACATTATATATTTATGGATTTTATGGATTGAGTTTTTTTATGAGTATTTAGATAAATATTTTGTGGTTTTAATTGATTACTATTTATTTTATTTTAAAAGTTATGAGGAACATTAGAAACATCTAAGGATTTTTTTAGGCTTTAGAAGAAAATAATTTTGTTGGAAAATTTAGTGAAAGTGCCCAGTCGGAGTACTGTATCACTAAGAGGGGGAGGTGGTGAATCAGTGATACTCTTTTTATTTTATTTTTCTTTTCAATTGAAATAACCTTCACCTCCTTTTAAGGACTTTAATTCCCTACAGAGAAAAAAATTGACACATATCCAAAGGAACACAAAGATTTACAATATTCGATATTCAATAAAAATAGTTACGTCCTTGGAATGGTTTGGAAATGATAAAATACCATACAATCCACTAAGAAAACAATCCTTGTATTATAATGAGTAGGATATACCCTTTCACTCGTGTAGCACTATGAAACGATCCCACTAGTGCGTGTGCTCCCTCTTAGCATAATAGAGTAATACAATTGTTTTGTAACAACTCATGTTACATGCTCTTCTTTTCAAAATCAAAAAATGTATTCAAATTGTAATATAATTCATCAATTCTTTACCTAGAATAAAGGTAATAACTACATAAAATTTGTTATGAAACACTGCTTCTGATTCCTCTAAGTACAATTCATTCAAAACAAATCTCGCAGTCATATTATTTCTATAGAAATCTCCCATTCCAATTCTTTCAATAAAAAAAATCCCATTTCGATTATTTCAATACAAATATCCCATTCTGATTCTTTCAATATAAAGCTCTCAATCCTATTTTCATATAGAAAACAATAGAGTAGTATCAGCACCACTTCAATTCCCAAATAAAATTGTCATGCTGAATAGAATATGAATTAATCATCACCACCCAAGATAATTTTCAATCTTAAAGGAATTGTACTCTCCTTCTCTCTAGAAACCTAGAGCTTCTCTCTCTGTAAGTCACACCGGTACAATGTACTTCATGCCTTTTAAAGGTATCCCAAAAATTGTTTAAGTAGGAATCCCAAAACACATTCCTACTCACTTAAATTCGCCCATATCTGAATTTATCTTAAAATCTCTGAGTAATTATGACTTTATCAATGCTTCATGATTCTTCTTGAATCTTCTAAAATCATTATCTCTCTTTTTCCAGAAGCCCAATTAAAATGTTAATAGAATTACAATTGATGATCAATACATGGTTCTGAATCAAATTCTCTCATAAGTATTTCTTCAAAACCATGCTTGATACCATACCAATTGAATGTGTTTGAAGAAATGCACTTACCCACTTTAGATACAATCCCTCTTTTAAAAGAGATTCTCCCCCTTAACAATTCATTCATCTATCTCAACTTTCTTTTCTTTTCTCTTAACCCTCTTGAGAACACACATCATCACATTAAAAAACCAGTGCTTGAATCGTGACTACCTTCATGACTTTGAATTAATTGAGGATCAACTTTAGAATCATTTGACATAAATTAGAAAGTATTATAACTTTCCATTCACTCTTTCTTATTTCTTTTCATCTCAACCCAAGAATGATCTTTTCTATATACAAATGGTTTGGATACCATTATCCTTAATATGATCATATATAGTTATGATCATTCTAATTACAATCATTCTATTTACAATTATCCTGGATACGATCATTCGGGTAATGATCATTCTAGTTACGATCATCCTAGATATGATCATTCTGGTTACGATCATTTTGGATATGATCATTCTAGTAATGATCATGCTGGATATGATCATTTCAGATATGATCATCTATGTTTACGATCATACTGGATATGATCATTATGGATACAATCATTTTAGGATATGATCATTCTATTTATGATTACTAGTTACAATTACTGGATATGATACAACACAATCCGATGTGATCATTCTCAATTGACACCATCTCATTCCTTTTCTTCTACCAGAATATGATTGTTTGGAAAAACAATTTGTGTCTCATCTTCTATTGGCATCACCTTTCCATTGGTACCATCTATTTTAATTTCACCCAGAATCCAATTCTTTTGAATGAAAATCGATACAGTATGAATATGATTCTTTTTTGATTGTTTTTAAAAACAATCAGTGCCACTTTTTTCTTGATTGTTTAGAAGAAAAATCTAAAATACAATTCTTTTCTGATTTTTTTGAAAAACAATCTGAATACAATTATTCTCTGATTGGTAGAATATCTTTATCTCCTCCTTTCTTACATCAAGATTGCATCACAAGTTATCAATCCAACTTATGATTTATATGAAATACAAATTAGTAAAGCATCGTCACAGTTAACATGGGTCTGATTCTTTTCAAAAAAAACAAAACAATTTTTTACACAAAATAAAGTGAAGTGATTTACATTCTTCAAAACATACCTTGAAAAAAAAAAGAAAACACTTGAAACCTTCATCACTTTGAACATAATTCTGGTCCCAAAAATATCCCCCTTTTTATTTTGTTTTCAAACAAGTTTCACAAATCATTGAAATTTGTAAACTTAAGCAATAGATTACATATCAATAATTTTATGCCTACGTGAGCTAACACATTGTAGGAAACAAGAATCATTAATAGAAAAACCATGTTATCCAAAATATTGATCATGACCACCTCTTTATTTTCTTCATTCATTCTGGAAAACAATTCAATTTCTTTTCATACAACCACTTCAACAAACAGTTATAATGGTTCACACAAAAAACAATTTGGAATTCATAGCTTACCCACAACTCTCACTTTTGTGCAATAGATTTATGAAAAAAACAATTCCCCCCTTGAAAAAACAATCCAAAGATAATATGAAAGAGGGGACAGATATGCATACCTTGACCTTGAAGAGAAAGAGGTTGGACACCCATTTTCAACCTCATTTTTTATAATTATTCCTTCGATAAAGGTTTTGTGAAAATATCAGTAACTTGTTCCGATGTTGGAACATACTCCATATTTAATTCATTATTCTCCACATGCTATTTGATGAAATGATATTTTATATCAATATGTTATGAATGAGAATTTTTCACTAGATTCCTTGTGAGATTGATTGTACTTTTATTGTCACATCACAAGAGCAAGGGTAACTTTACTTAAACAAGTAAATATTCCAATTGTGTTTTCATCTACATAAGTTGTGTAGTGATTTGAGTAGTAGAAACATGCTCAGCTTCAGTTGTACTAAGAGTTACTATGTTTTTTTTCTTCGAAGGCCAACTAACATAATTATTTCCCAAAAATAATACACCACCAGATATAGATCCTCTATCATCAATATTTCCTGCCCAATCTGCATTAGAATACCCAAATAAATCAATACTATCTGAGATGCAATACCTAGTTCCAAATTATATTGTGCCTATGATGTATTTGAGAATCCTTTTTCTAGAAATAATATGTGATTCTCTTGGAGCACTCTGAAATCTTGCACATAAGGTAAGAGCACAAACAATATCAGGTCATGGGGAAGTGAAATACAATAGACTTACAATCATCTTTCGATACTCTTTCTGATCCACTTATTTTCTATCTCCATCTTTACTCATATTTTTTCCCACTGAAATGGGTATGGAAACAGTTTTTTGATTTTCCATGCCAAACCACTTGAGAAGTTATTTTGTATAATTTTATTTTGAGAGGAAAAGGCATTCTTTTTTTGGTTGGACTTTTAACCCAAGAAAGTATTTCATTACTCCCACCATGGAAATTAAAAATATATTCTTCATTTCTTTAGAAAATCTATCACATATTTCATCATCATTCCCAGAAAAGATAATATCGTTAACATAAACAATTAAAATGATGGAATAGTCTCTACTTTATCAGATGTAAACATTTTTATCCACTCTTCCTTTATTAAAATTCATTTTTCTTAATCATGTATCCAATTTGTAATAGCATGCCCTCAGAGATTATTTTAGGCCATATAATTCCTTTTTCAATCTTCACACATAACCTTCATCTTTTACAATATCAAATCCACAAGGTTGTTCAATATAAACCTCTTCTTCAATATCACCATTTAGGAATGCAGATTTAACATCCATTTGAAAGATCATGTAGCCTCGTTGTGTGGCAATAGAAACGAATATTCTGATTGTTTCAAGGCTTTCCATTGGAGAAAATATTATTCTTTCCAATCTAATACAATTATTCATTCTTGGCATAAAACCATTCCATATGCTAAAAGGCGTCTTTCACATCATTTGATTCCACCTTTGAATACAAAGAAGTATGTGTAATGGAATTAGTTATTCTTCTTGTTTGAACCTTCTGATGTTGATCAATAATTATGTTTCTTGCTTCTACTGTTTCTTATCCTAGGATAAGATTTTAGATTGTCTTCCTCATCATTGGAAATAGCTGAGTCTGATTATTTTCCTTTATTAGGATGGCAATTGTTTGTATCCTTAAAAAAATTATCTTTTTCAACTTGCTTAAATTCATTATACACCTGAACATGTTTCTCTTTCTCAGATACTTTAATCACTTTTACATCAACTGAATCAATAATTTATTGTTTATTTGTTGAAGCATCTATATCATCTTCCTTCTAGAGAATAGCCAATAAAGATTTCATACTCAACTTTCTGCTCAAACTTACCATAGTTTCCACCTTTCTTCTTTATAATACAAGGACTCCCGAAAACTCTAAAGTTCTTCAAACATGGATTTTTTCCATAAAAAATTCATAGACAGTCATACCTAATTGAGGCATGTTGAAATAATGGTTAAAAATATAAATAGCAGTATAAATGGCTTGGCTCTAAAAGTAATGAGAAACACTATGCTCAAGTAACATGGTTCTTCCCATTTCCACTAGGCTTCTATTTTTTCTTTCAGAAACCCCATTTTGTTGGGTAGTGTATGGAGAACTAAACTCATGCTGAATTCTGTGCTTCTCAAGATAGTTTTAAAAATATTTACATCTGTATTCACCAACATTATTATTTCTCAACATCTTGACAGAATACTCACATTCTTTCTCATCTTTTCTTCTGAAACTTTTAACTATTTTCAAAGAATATTATTTTTGTTTCATATACATAACACAAGTAATGCGAGTTAAATCATCAATAAAAGTAATGAAGTACTTATCTACATGTGTTTATTGTTTTCCCATTGGCCCGCATATATAGGAATATATCATCTCTGGTGGTCGTTTTGAACAAATATCAACTTTCTTATGCACATCATTTGTAATCTTTCCTTTTTGGAAAATAGTGCAACACCAATATCTACTTCTTTGAAAAACATGAATGTCTCGGACACTATATCTTTTGAATAACTTGATCATATTTCTCTGTAACATATAACCAAGCCTTTTATTCCATAACTGATTCTCTTCCACCATACTCATGAAACAAGAGTTTTGTGAATCACCAACCTGAAACAAGTTTCCTTTTGTACGTTGGCCTCTTGTAACAATATTACCATCTTATTTACTATTTACAAAAAAATCCATATTTCTTGAAGACAACCTTGTTACCTTCATTACACAATTTTGAAACACTTAGAATATTGTGTTTCATCCCATCAACATATAATGTTTTCTTAGATATCATATTTTATTTTTCAATAATGGCTAACCAAAAACCTATGATTTTCAAAGATTCATCATTGCCAATTATCATTATGCCTTCTTTAAAATCATTAATATCCTTCCACAATCTCAAGTATCATGTCATGTTAGAATGAAACCCACTATCATGTATCCAGGGTTATTATCCATTCATGGATTTTAATGCAGTTTCAAAAACTATCACCTTTTCTCCATTCTTTTTATTATTCACCTTCAGCTTTTGAGAATTGAGAATCTTTTGCTGAGCCGGTAACAAAACAAGACATCCTTTTTCAAGGTTTCCAGGTTTTCCCATATTTCAAAAATAGTTTTGAAGGGTTGGAACCTATTTTCAATATTCAATTCATTATTTTCATATTTACTCAAGATAACCTTTTCATTTTTCTTTCTTTGAGGAGATTGAATCCCCCAAAATCTCTTTATTTCAAAACCTATAGGATAATAATAATTTTTTTTATTGAACCAACACATAATTTTTATGTGCCCAAATCCCCCCAAAATACTAGCAATACCCATAGCAAGAGTATTTGCCTCTAAAACCTCCAAACTGATTAGAATTGCGAATGTGTTTCTTAGCCACCTTTTTCAATTTTTTTCTGATACACAAACATTTCTATTATCAATCAAATTCATTCATTTCTTTTCTAAATTATTGGTACCATAAGTATTGGAAGCATTTCCATATTCATAATATTTAAAAACTTTCCAAACCTTCTTGGTATTGGCCACATACATATCATTCCCAGCTTTCTTGATTTCAAAAACAATTCTATTCATCTTATCACCAATTGAAGGTTTCTTTTGTTATACCTTATCAATTTTCTCATTACGAGAACATTAACCAACTTTAGTGATATAGTTTTGAAAACATAGACTTCTCTTTTCAACTTCAGAGAGTTTTTGTTGAACATGTTCCAACTCTTCTTCATTTACTTTCAGCTTCCCCCCTAAATGCTCATTATGATTCTTTTTTTCTTCAAGATATTTCCTCAAATCATCAATCCCTTTAATTAGTTTTCTTTCTCACCTGTAAAAAATTCTTGGTTGCTTGATAATTCATGTTCTATATTTTTGTTTTTCTTTTCAAGAATTCTGATCTTTCTCAAATAGTCTTTCAACTCTTCTTTCAGAAGTATTTCAAGATGACTTTCTTCTTCTTCAGAATTACTGCTTCAAAATTCTTCATTGTTAACTATTGTAATGAATATATTTTCATTACCATAATCAATTTATTTTTCAAATTCATCACCACACTCTTCTTCTTCTTCATATTTGGAAAAGAAACATATTTTTTTTATTTGAAAGAATTTATTTTCTATTCCTTTGTCTCCCTTTTTCTTCCATGATATTCTTTAATTTCTTTATTAAATATCATTATCCTTTTTTTTCTTCAAGAAAAATTAGCCACAAAGTGACCAACACATCCACATTCCCAAAAAATCAAGGGAATTTTCCCTTTCTGTTCCCCTATACCTCTTTTCACATTATTAGAAAACAAGGATAATATTTCATTAAGATTTTTACATACCTCATTTTCATAGTCAGAATCACCTGTTTCATCTTCAATGACAATATTCTTTGACTTTTCATTCTTCATAGCCTTGAAACACATTTCTATATCAAACATTGTTTTGTTCTTCATAGAATTATCTCTTCCCATTTAATAGGTAATAATAATTCTATATAAATCATCAAGAAAAAATGTTTTAGGGTCTCTGACTTCAAGTAAATAATCTTTTTCATCGAATTGTTTTAGGTACAATTCTCAAGATTGTTTTAAAAACTGTAGATTACTTCATATTTTTACAAAATACATCTGATAGTAATCACAATTTCATTAACCTTGGTAAAGAATTCGTCAATATATTCATCCACGCCCTCATTTAAATCTTCAAACTTCAATCTCTATATTTGTAACTTTTCCCTCTTCAATTTTGTATTGCCTTCATATATGTTTTTGAACTTATCACATATACCTTTAGCTATGGAAACACATTTCATTCTCAATAATTCACTTTCATGAAGTGATGATAATATAGTATTCTTATCCCTTCCATCATTCTTAAGAAACTTATTGTCAATAGGTGTAAGTAGAGCACTATCATTAATGGGAGGAAACCCGACTTTTTAAGCTTTAAGAATATCATAACTGATAAACATAAGATATGGTATCATTCTATCCTTCTAGATATGATAGTTTTTTCCATCAAAAAATAGGAATAACATTACTATTCACATAGTTCACATTCTCCATCAGTAAAAAAAAATGAAAGGAACCTGCCATTTGATACCAATTGAGAGTACCCAGTTGGAGTATTGTATCACTGAGAGGTGGGGATGAATCAGTGATACTATTTTTCATTTATCTTTCTTTTCAATTGAAATGACCTTCGCCTCCTATTAAGGATTTCAATTCCCTGTTGAGAAACAAATTGATGGACATCCCAAGGAACACAAATATTTATAAGGTTTACTATTAAATAAGAATAGCTACGAACATGTTATGGTTTGGAAATGATCCAATACCATAAAATTCACTAAGAAAACAATCCTTGGATTAAAATGAGTAGGATAGACCCTTTCACTCATGTAGAAGTATGAAAAATTCCACCAGTGTGTGTGCTCCCTCTTAGCACAATAGAGTAAAACAATTGTTTTGTAACAACTTGGGTTACCTATGCTTCTTTTCAAATCAACAAATGTATTCAAATTTTAATAAAATTCCACAGTTCCTTACCCTAAATAAAGGTAATAACTTCTTGGACTTTGTTATGAAACACTATGTCTGAATCCTCCAAGTTTGATTCATTCAAAACAAAGCTCCCAGCCTGATTAGTTCAATATAAATATCCCATTCTGATTATTTCAATACAAAGATCCCATTTTGATTCTTTTAATACAAATCTCTCATTCTGATTCCATCAATACAAAGATCCCAATCCAATTTTCATATAGAAAACAATATAGTAGAATCTGCTCCACTTAAATTCTAGAATACAATTCTCTTTCCATATATAATATGAATGAATCGGCACCACCCATGACAATTGTCAATCCAAATAGAATTAAACTCTCTTTCTCTCTAGAAAACTGGAGGTTATCTCTCTGAAAGTCACACTATTACATTTTACTTCATTCCTTTTATAGGTGACCAGAAACATGTTTAGTAAAGAATCCCAAAACACATTCCCGCTCACTTAAATTCACCCAAATCTGAATTTCTCCTGAAATCTCGGAGTAATTATGACTTCATCAATGCTTCTTGATTCTTCTCGAATATTATACAATCATTATCTTTTATTTTTTAGACTCCAATTTCAAATTTCAATAGAATTACAATTGATGATCAATAAATGGTTCTGAATCTGATTCCCTCATACGAATTTCTTCAAAACCATGCTTGATACCATACCAATTGAATGTGTTAGGAAAAATTCACTTCTCCACTTGAGATAAAATCCCTATTTTAACAAAAAGTCTCCCCCTTGACAATTAATTCATCTATATGAACTTCCTTTTATTTTCCATTGACCATCTTGAGAACACACATCGTCACATTCAAAAACCAGGGCTTGAATCATGACAAACTCCATGACTTTGAATTCATTGAGGATCATCTTTAGCATCATATGACTTCAATTTGAAAGTATTATAACTTTCCATTCATTCCTAATTCTTTCTTTTCATCTCAGCCCAATCATGATATTTTCTGAAAAAAATGGTTTGGATACCGTTATCCTGAAAATGATCATATCTGGTTACAATAATCCTAGTTACAATCATTCTATTTATGATCATCCTAGATATGATCATTCTAGTTACGATCATTCTGGTTATGGTCATCCTGGATATGATCATTCTGGTTATGATCATTCTGGATATGTTCATTCTAGATATGATCATGATGGATACAATCATTCTATATACAGTCATATCTGGTTACGATCAAGCTGGATACGATCATTTTGGATACAATCATTTCTGGATACGATCGTTCAAGTTACAATTTCTAGTTATGATTAATGGATATGATACAATACAATCTGGGATAAATCATTCTCAATTAACACCATATCATTTCTTTTCTTCTACCAGAATACAACGGTTTTGAAAAAAAATTGGTCTCTCATATTTTATTGATATTTTCTTTCCATCGGTACCACTTCTTTTACTTTCACCCAGAATACAATTCTTTTGAAAGATAATCGATACCATATGAATATGATTATTTTATGATTTTTTTGAAAAACAATCAGCACCACTTCTTTCCTGATTGTCTTGAAAAAAAAATATGAATATGATAATTTTATGATTATTTTGAAAAACAATCAGAATACTATTATTTTCTGATTGGTGGCATCTCTTTCATTGCCCCTTACTTCCATCAAGATTTCTTCACAAGTTCTCAATCCAAATTATTTATATGAAATAATAATTAGAAAATCATTGTCACAAATACCATGGATATGATTCTTTTAAAAACAAACCCAAAATAATTGTTTCTAAAAAAACAAAGTGAAGTGATTTCCTTTCTTCAAAACATACCTTGACAACAAAAGACAACACATGAAACCTTAATCACCTTGAACATATACTTGGTACAAACATTTACTACATATGAATTTTTGTTACAACAGATATCATTTTCTAGACCTATTTTTTTAAAGTATTTGGATATCATCAAATTCTTCAAATTATCACCACGATTCTATTTTTTCTTGGATCAATGGGTTACTACCAATGGTTTGTAGAAAAATATATTCAATTATCTAGACCATTTACTAAGTTATCATGATAAATAGTTAAATACATCTATTAAAATGAATGTGATGATTGTTTAATGATATAGTTTTAGCCTTCCCAATAAAAAACAAGGTGAATTTTTTATTTACATTGATTGTTTTCTAAAAGGACTTGGCTGTGTATTAATATAATATGATCCATTAATTGAATATTATTTATTTCAATTGAAACTCAATGGGAATAATTACCCTATGCATGATAATGATCTTACAGTGGTTTTTTTTTTCTTCCAAAAATAATATCCATCTTTTATATGGGTTATATGGTGAAATATATTCTAACCATAAAAGTTGAATGTATGTATTCAATCAAAAAGAGTTGAACATGATGTATGGAATATGGTTATAACATATGAAGGATTATGATTACATTATTTATTATCATCCAGATAATGAAAACAAGTTTGATGACAAATTAAGTTAAAAATATAGTGTGTTATTAACTATGCTACATTTAGAATAGGATGCTTCTATTTATTTATTTAATGGATGTTTTACTAAAAAATGGGTGTATAGAAACTTGTTCTATTTTAGAACAGTTATCATTGTAGTCATATTTAACATAAAAGTTTCACGAGACTCATAAGGAAGATCATAGTTTTAAATAAATAGTAGAATTGTTTATGAAGGGAATGTCACCTGAGTTTAATGTTGATAACTAAGGTGTTATAAAATATAGAAAGAGGATATGTGTTATAAGTGATTCCTAGTTGAATGATGAATTGTTAAGTGAAGCTCACACCTATTCCTTTTTTTTCATAGTAGTAAGAAGATATATAGAGACCTTTGGAAATATTATTGGTTGGAAAGTTTAAAGGAATATATTATTGAATTTACCATGAAAAGTTACACTTTTTAAAGTAGAACGACAACTATTGAATGGGATAATTTATCCTTTTATAGTTATGGGTTTTAAATGAGAGAATATATCCCTATATTGTTTGATGGGATTACGAAATACATCTCGAGGTAATAATGCAATTTATGTTGTTATTGATAACTTTACTAAATCAGTATATTTTCTTTCCATTTAAGATACAGTGTATTTGGATTAAATTACAAGACTTTATCTTAATGAGATACTCAGATTACATGGGGTCTTAATTTCTATTAAATATGATTATGATCCCATATTTTCCTCATTTTTTAAAGTACTTCAAAATTTTATGGGTACTGAATTTTATTTTTGTAAAACAATTCATCTTCAATATGATGGATAGTTAGAATGAAAAATTCAGACTTTAGAAGATATTCTTAGTTCGCTCTATTTGTATTAGCAAGTAATTTAGGATCATTGTCATTTATTGTGGAAATATTCTTATAATAATAGTTTTTATTCTAGTTTACTAATGATGAATTTGAGGCATTATGTGGAATGTGGTATCGAATTCCATTATTCTAGGATTATGTTGTTGAAAGGATGTTTTTAAGACTAGAACTGGTTGAAGAGATGGTTGAGAAGGTATATAAAATTCAATAACATATGAGCGAAACTAAAATTTGATAAATGATTTATATATATAATAGGTTGAAATATATTTCATTTGAGGAAGGTGATCATGTTTTTCCTAAAGAATCTACTTAGAAAAGTGGCATGTGTTATGGAAAAAAGGGAAAGTTAAGTTTATGGTTCATCATAACCTATGATGTTTTGGAGATTGCAGGTAAATCTTATTACTATTATTCAATAGTACCATTTTTATTTTAGGTTCATGATATGTTTCATGTTTCTTTTTTAAGGAAGTACATAATTGATGCATCTCATGTTTTGAGTGTTGAAGTGGCATAATTAGATGATAATACATCTTATAAGAAAAATACATATTAGACTATTGGATTGTAGGGAGTTGGTATTGATAAATAAGGTGATTCAACAAGTTAATTTTTTATTGAAGAATCGAATGATTGGAGAAGCAATATGGGAGTCATAAACTGCTATGATGGAAAATACAATCACTTTTTAAGAAGTGAATAAAAATGAAGAAACGCAATTTATAAAAGGGGTAGAGTGTAAAACCCTTGGTAATATTAACAATAATTCAATATTATGAATTATAAGTACTCATTTTATAGATTCATCTTCATCATATTATTATAAATAAAATTTTAAACGTTTTTATTTGAAAGAGGAAGAGTTTTATTTAACTAAATTGTTTCTCCATGAATTACATGGTTTATTTAAAAGATAAATTAATAAATTTTAGAAATTAAATTTAATAAAATGGATGTAAATTTTTATATCAGCATATAAAATTTTTCATAAGTCGAATTTTTGTGGATTTTCATAAAATGGGGATTTTTTAGTGAATAGTGAAAATGGATTTTTTAAAAACATACATTTTTTTGTTAAACAATGTAATTTAAAAGTATCATTATATTTCGGATTTTTTTAAAGTTAGATAATATTAATTTGAATTAAAATAATATAAATAATTCTACATTAGTCAACATTATATTTTATTTTTGGTCTGTTCATTTTAATTCATAAAAACACAATTTTCAAAATAATGTATTTTGTTGTGTTTTGCATGCATATATTAAAATTAATTATTGATAATTACACTAATTAAATACTAAAAAATGAATTAAATATTTTTAATAAATATTTTAAAATTTTTATTCAGATAAATTTAATTTTTTTATTATGAATAGTAACATTGGTAAAAATTAGTTATCATGATAAATAGTAAAATGAGTTAATTAAGGTAAAAACAAAGTCATAATGCCACAAATTATTATCCTAATTGTTTTTCATGATTATATTTTTAATATTATCACATTATATTTTAAATTAGAGAGTTCTTGATCCACTTTACCATTATTAGACATATATAATATTTAAATATTTATAAAATTTACAAGGGTGCCACTCCCCTCACTTATAAAAATGGAACCTACTCCCGTCAATTATTTACACATTTTTATCCATATGTGTATATATATATATTAGATAATACCTAACCAAATAAATTTTAAACAACCCTCCCCACATCTTATATATCCCGGTCTCACCAAAATACAAACCTAAGAAGGAAAAGGTTTTAATTCAAGGGAGGTTTTCCAAATAAGATATATAATTCTTGACTAAGTGTTTAATGTTTATTTATTCTTCTACCTCATTAAAATTTTATTTCACCATTATGAAATAATAATAAAATTATCTTATATATATAAATTTCATTATGATTAATTTTCAACCCTTTTTCATATCATTTCAATTATATATGAAATAAAAACAATTCTTGTGTGTTAGTGTGGACTACAACCTCCACAAAGCGTTGTGTTTCATCTTTCATCACCATATTATATATAAAGTTAAAATTATGGATAAAATGAATATATATGATATTTATTATATAATTATAATTCTATAAATATGATATATTTTCACACATCCCTCTCTATCTTGGTATTTTAATAATCATAAAAATTATATTTTTTAATAGTTTCATTTAACTGTTTTTAGTTTCTACTTAAAAAAATAAGGATTCATTCATAAATTAATTTAAGTATTTAAGTGGATATTAATATATTGGGATAATTTTTTAAGCCCATTTTATCAAGATATTTTTTTAAAGAATCATGAATGGTAAATCAAATAAGTGGAAGGAAGCTATAAGTCTCAAGGTGGTGTTCTTAATGCTACAGGTAGCATTGGATATCTAATGCAGTGAACCTACTCTCTAGAACATTTTAAAAGAACTATTGAATTTTCCAGAAGTCCACCAGATATATATTATAGGGTAAATATCTAGAAAATGGATGTTGGTAGTTCACAAACAGCTCTAGCATGCATATAGGCTAGGTCATGGCATTAAGTGATTTGCTAGTGGTGCTATTCAAAAATCATTAGGGGTGTACTAATGATGGTAAATCCAGATGTAGATAAAATTTTAATTACTTGGATCAACAATTGAAGGCTAAAAAATCCTATAATGACATAAATAGATACTTTTATAGGCTTTTATCATAATCTGAATAGGAAACTAATCTTGTATAATAAATCTTTTCTCAAATCCAGATTTCGAATCTTTAGAGATCTTCGTGACCTCCTCTCAAAGATACAAGCTTTATTTCTAAATATAAAAGGCTCTCACCTTTTTCTCTACCACTCTTTACTAGACTCTAAAAATCCTTCATGATATATATAAGACCATCGCATGGGATGTGTTTTTGTCACAAAAGTTAACAGGAAAGGGAAGTGGTACTTTGGTATCAATTAAAACAAATGGTTTCTGGTTCTTAGGTGACCTTTAAAACCAAAGGATGTCATTTATTATGTCTCTATAAAAACTAAGGGAAGGTCTTAATAAGACATATCTCTCTAATTGAGGTGTGGATATGTATGGGCATATTGTGTGCTATTTTTAAACTCCTCATAAAATCATGTTTATCATCTATTTATATTTCTACAATGAATAATTATATATTGATATTCATAAACATTATAAATTAAATCCACACCCTTGTATTCTATGATTAAACTCTTAGTTAACTTTGATATTAATTTTTTAATATGAATCAAATTTATTGATTAATAATTTCACTGTATCATAGTCATTTTCTTTAAAAATTGACGTTTGAAATTATAAAATAAATTTTTAAAAGGAAATACACCCTATCTTGAAATAATATATATTACTTAACTTCTCATCTATTTTATCCATTGAAAATTGATAATTTCACTTGTGTGTACGTGTGGAATACTAACACCATGATGTGATGTGATTCATTTTTTCATTTAAACCATAAAAGTATGGTTATAAGGATGGAAATAATGGATAAATATGGAATTTAAAACATATTCCTGATTCAATAAAAGTAAAATCTTAACTACTTTATTTCTTTTCCACTTATAGAAAAATTAAAATTTCATTCATGAATACGCATAGACAACCACCTCTATGAAATGATGTGATACATTTTCCATAACCACAAAAAATGGTTGGCTATAAAAGTGTTTTTCATTTATAAAAATGATAATTATAACATTTTTGAGATTTTATATATAACATAATCATAAATCCTTTAACCATGGTCATTGAACCAATTTTGTTTATGTTATAAATTTAATGACCCCAAAATGTCGAACATGAACATAATAAAATCTGTAACAAAATAGAAAATGAAAATAATTGAAATTAAATGAAGAATAATAGTAAATTAAATTTGAAAAATATTATTAAAATTTAAAAAAGATAATATAATTTTATTATTCTAGATTTAGAGAATGTAAGAATCTAGATGAGACTTAAGTTAAGATATTTTCTTTTAAAACATTGTTTTAAATGTTTTAAAATATTTCTCCACTATATCCATGTTGTTTTAAATGTTTCAAGAATTTTTTATTTATGATTAAAAGGTTTAAAAATTCAATTTTAGGCTATATTTTACTTTCATTAAAAAGTTTCAAAATATAATATTTTCAACATTTTCCATATGAGTTATTTTTGAATTTTTTTTATAAAAGCGCAAAAGGAATGTTTTTTTAACATATATAGATTGACCTAATTTTCCCAACCCCATGTTTTTTAATCATTAAAATGATTAAACAAAACGTTAACATAGTCTTTTAAATAACATCAAATTCCATATCTTCTATGAATTTTTCATTTTTATGAGGTTTATTGGAAAAAATATATTTATCCTTATGATTATGTAAAAATGGAAAGTATTTTACTTATGGAATAAAATAGGGTTTTGGGGGGTATTTTGATGAAAATTACTATCTTACAAATGTTATTTTCATGACAAAATTATTTATCATTATATATGAATATGATTGAAATTGATAGAGCTCACCAATTCATTGAGTAATGATTTAATCATTGAAGAAAAAAAGTGGTAGATAATTGGGATGGTTTCTCCTATCGAAGTAATTGATATTTATTTATTCTTACATGGATGAAGCATTAATGGAAACCAGTTAATAATATGATTCTATAAGTTATCTATATTATGCTTTAAAACATATTTTTGTGGAATCCATTTTATTTCATGAGGTAAGGAATGTTTATTATGTTGAAAAGGCAAAAGGCTTGTTTTTTAAAGAAATAGTTTCTTGAGATACCAAATTCTTCATTATACCTTCATGTTTTACTTATTAATACTAATATGTTTTAAAGGGTTTCTTTTAGAAAATATTTATTTTCACATATGGAAATGTTTTATTTTTGTACTCAAAGTTTTACTATGAAAATGGAAAACATCTTTGATGGTTTTTCATATTTATCACTAGACTAAGAAGATTAATTTATTTTTTATATACCTTAATGATATTTTTTTCTAATCCCACATTTTTAATGGGTTTTCAAATGATATAAGGATGAGTAGAAATTTTTTAAAGTTCAATATTTCCACATTGATTACTTATCTTAAATGAATTAAAAGTTTCTTGAATGAAATATGAGTATAAACTTAAAGATACGTTTTTGTCGAAATCATATACATAGTCAAAAAGAATTCCACTTTTTTATGTAATATTTTACCTAATTTCCTTAAACCTTAATCCAAAAAGATATTAGAAATATAAGAAAGTGAAACCCTTGTTATAAATCATGTAATTATGGGACTATTTATGTTATAGGTTATTATAGTTGGTTTTATAATAAAGGTTTGGATACCATTAGTAGTGAGTAGAATGATAAAAACACTCTAAAAACACTCTAATTAATTTTTATATTATCATGAGATAGATTTTAAAGATTTCCATGTCACTTAATTTAATACTTAACTATTTATAATGGTTTTATATTATGGATACATGGTAGGTGAAGTAAAATGGAATCAAGTGAACAAAATCCTTTCAAATCAAAACCTGGAATGATTGGAATAAAGTGTTTTGTGGTAGTGTTAACTTAGTTGATGAAAGATATTAATGAAATAGTGGGAATATTAAAATAGAGTTAGTGAATTCTTAGCAGAGGAACATGTCTATGGTTGAACATTTCATGAAACATCACCCTCCGACATCTAGTGGATATTCTAACCTTTTGAAAGTTGAAGGATAGATAAATGCACTGGATGAGATATTTTATGTTTTGGAATCCATGGAACATAAAACGTTAATAATTTATATTTATTTTATTAAAGTTTAATTTGATTAATGGTGGTATATTATTATAAATACTAAAAAAGATGAGATTGATTCTATGTTGTTGATGAAATTTAAAGATATTTTTATTTATATGTGTTTTCCAAAAGTTATTTTATTTTGAATAGAAAGAAAATTTCTAGAGTTAATGAAAATGGAAGAATACTAAGTGCATTATTATGAGGAAAATTTTACAATACTTTATATATATCCCCCAAATTTTTTTTACAATTCTATTAAACATGATATATTTTATGATGGTCCAAAACCATGTTTTTAAAGACTATTGTCCTGTAATGAATTTGAAAGTTGTGAGGAATATGTTCATTATGCTAAGGAAGTGGAGATGGATTATGACAATACATATTCACTTAGTTAAAATAAGATTAAGAAGTGGTCAATGTATAAAAAATAAAAAATAATTCGACCATGAAATCTTGTGGTAAACCCCCCAAAATTTCCAAATGTGATAAAATTAACATTAAATAACTTTCGATGGGATCGAAAATATGTTACTAATGTGGTAATCCTAATTATTTATCTAGTGACTATAAGAAAATGAGTTGTTATTAGACAAGTAATTAGATAAACATTAGTTAAAAAGTGGTGAGATGTCTTAATTATAATGTTTTGGGCATTATGATAATTCATGATTGAAGTTAGTTACTAAAGGTTGGAATCATCAAAACTGAAAGAAAAAAAAAGTTAGTAAAATTCTTTTTTTACTACTAAAACAGATGTTGGACCATAAAATGTTGTGGTTTTGCATACATTATTTTTTTTATTTAGATTACGGAATGTTTTATTTGATTAAATATCTAAAAATTATTTTATTTCTTATAATTATCAAGTATAATAGAAATAATATCTCAATAAATGAAGTAAAAATTTGTAAAAACTCATGGGGTGGTATTAAAGAACTATGAATTTACAAGATCCTTCCTTTTATTATATATAGAATTGTTTGATGTAAAAATTATTTTATATACCTTTGTAGAGTTTTATGTTATTATGAATATGGATTGGATTTTAGTTTATCATTTTAAGATATATAGTAGAGATAAATAATGAATATGAAATTTTCATATTGATTTTCAATTTATATATAAGAATGAGTTTATAATTTTGATAACATATCAATTAGAAAATAAATTGATTAAATATTTAAGTGAATTTTATCTTGAACATAATTTTTTAAATGAAGGAACTATTCAAATTAATGATGTTTCAATGGTAAATGAATATCTAGATGAATTTAGTGATTATTTTACAATATTTATTTTTGATGGAGAGGTTGAGTTTAATTTTGACTTAATGTATGGTGCTAATCCAATTTCAAAACTTCCTTACAAAAAGCCTCAAGTAATTTTCAAAATTGAAAAAGTAGTAAAAATATTTTATTGATAAGGGTTTCATCTTACCAAGAACTTAAGCTTGTGGTGTTTTAGTTTTGTTTAAATAAATATTGTTCCACAAGACTTTTCATTAATTACAGAGAACTCAATAACATCACTGTTAAGAGAAAGTATATGTTTCCTCAAATCAATGAATTGTTTGATTAGATCAAGGGTGTATATTATTTTTTCAAATATTTATCTTTGGTTAGGGTTTCACAGTTGAAGGTAAAGAAGGAATATATTATGAGGATGAAGTTTGGTATAATGTATAGGAATTATGAGTTTGTGGTTATGCCAATGGGGTTAATAAATTCACCTACTAAAATTATGGATCTTATTAATAGATTTTTCTATGAGTATTTGGATAAATATGAATTCATTTTAGTAAATTTCATTCTAATTTATTCAAAAATTTATTAAGATCATGATAACCACATTAGGATTTTTTTTAGACTTTGAAGGAAAATATGTTGTATGAAAAATTTTGTAACCATGAATTTTTGTTACAAAAAAATTCATTACTTGGTTATATTGTTTAAAAATTTGGAATAACTATTGATCCTGCTAAATCTAAAGTGGTGGAATAGAGTAAAATTATTAAAAGTGTCACTAAGATCTAATGTTTTCTCAGATCAATGGGTTATTACTGATAGTTTATTAAAAAAGAGTTGGCCCTGAGGGAGAGAATATAGTTATAACTTATGATGGGTTATGATTGAATGAGTTACTACCATCCTATTAAATCAAAAATGGTAGTGAATTCCTTATCTTGAAAACAAAATGTGTCGTTAACCATGCTAAATTTGGAATAGTATCCCTGTCTTAATGATTTATAAAATGTTTCCCTTGAAATTCTGTATATATTAGCTTCCTCTATTTTGGATGAGGTTCTAATGAATTAAGTTTTATCATAAATAATCAAGGAGGTTCTGAACTAAGATCACAGTTTATAAGAAAAAGTAGATTTTGTAAATAATGTTATGTTACCAGTGTTTAACATTGATAAATAAGGTGTTATCATATTTGGAAAGAGGTCATGTGTTCTAATTGATTCCCTATTAAAGAAGGAATTATTCAGTGAATCTCACAACTCTTTGTTTTTTACTCATCCTTATGGTACTGATATGTATAGAGACCTTTGGGATTATTATTGGTGGTAAAGTACAAAGAAATATATTATTTATTTTATAAGGAATCGTTTGACTTTTCAATAGGTTAAGGCTGAGTGAAAACTATCGAATGGGATTTTTCAACCATTTTTTATACATTAATCAAAATGGTAAAATATATCAATGGATTTTATGGTAGTATTACCAAATAAATATCATGGTAATATTGAAATTATGTTTATTATTGATCATTATACTAAATCATTTATTTTTCATCAAATTATAGATATTGATTATTTTAATTAACTTACATGAATTTATCTTAACTAGATAATCAGATCACATGGAGTAACTCTCCCTATTTTATATCATTATGATCCCATATTTTCCTAAAAATTTTGGGAAAGGACGTCAAACGTCATGGGGTATTAAATTAAACATCAATACAACGTTTTATCCTCAATCTGAGGGACAATCAGAATGAATCATATAGACTTTGAAATATATTCTTCATGATATTTCTTTTGATTTCTCTATAATTTAAGATCATCCTATTTCATTAGTGTAATTTTATTATAAAAACAATTTTCATTCCACTATATAGATTGAACCTTTTGAGGCACTATATGGAAAGTGGTCCCGAACTCCATCTTCTCAGGTTAAAGACAATGAAAGGATTTTGTTGGGATCATAATTAGTAGAAGAGGTGGTTTAGAATGTAAATATCATTAAACATCATATAAGGGAAAGTAATAGTTAAAAGGGTAGTAATATAGATAACATGTGTAAATACACTTTTCATTTGAGGAAGGTGACCATGTTTTTCTTAAACTATATCTTTGGAAAATTATTATGAAATTTGGTAAAATGGTAAAGTTAAATAGATGGTTCATTAGAACCATTGAAATTATAGAGAAATTGGGGATATTATCTTACTAGAAAGCCTTAAATGCATTTTTATATTAGGTAAAAGGGGTGTTTCATGTTTCTTTTCTAAGGAAGTAAGTAACTGATGCATCTCATGTTTTGAACCTCAAAGTGGTTCAATTAGAAGGGAATCTCTCTTATAAGGAATATCTTGATCAGATTTTGGATTTCAGATATTAGTTACTGTGAAATAATATGATTCACCAAGATCATTTTTTATGGAATAATCACACGATTTAGAAAGCAACATGATAATCATAAAATTCTATGATGGAAAATACCCTAACTTATTTAAGTAATGAATAAAATTGAAAGGACACAATTTATAAAAGGGTAAATAATGTGAGAAACTAGGAAATTTTAAAAATAAATAAATATTATTATTTATAAGTACTCATTTTAGAGATTCATATTGATAATAGTTTTTTAAATTAATTTCAGAATGTTTTCAGTCAAAATGGAATAGGTATATTTGACTAAATTGTTTTTCCAATAATCACATGGTTTTATTTAGAAGATATTTTTTAAAATTTTAAAATTTGAACTATATAAAATGGTATTAATTTTTTATATCATCATGTATAATTTTTATTGAGGTAAACTTTTTGGGATTTTTAAAAAATTATTGATTTTTGAGTGTATTGTGAAAAATAACGACTTTTGAAAAACCATCATTTTTTCTTTAAATAATGTAATTTAAAAGTACCATTATATTTTGGATTTTTTTAAGGTAATGTAAAAAAATTATTAATCATAATTTAAACAATTATATATTAATCCTCACTATATTTTATTTTGGTATAAGTTCATTTTTATGCTTAAAAAGCAATTTAAAAGTAGATTTTTTTTTTGTATTTGGCACACATATATTAAAATTAATTTATGATTCTTCTAAAAATTGAATATTTAAAAATTAATTTCCTATTTAAAATCACGATTTTAAATTTTATTAATAATTTCAACATCATTTTTTGTAATTATGAATAGTAACCTTGGTAAAAATTAGTTTCCACGATAAAGGGGTAAAACGAGTTAATTAAGGTAAAATTTATGTGATAAGGCCATAAAAAACTTGTATTAATTATCATTTTATGGTGGTATTTATACCCTTATCACATTATATTATAAATTTAATAGTTTTTTAGACACTTTATAATTATTAAGACATATATAGTATTTATAATTTTAGAAAATTTATAAGTGTGCCACTCTGCTTATTTATAAAATAGAATCAGTATCCTCTCTTAGTTGCACCTTTTGATCCATTTATTTATGATAATAACAACCTAAATTCCTTTAAAAATAACTACCATATCATATAGTTTATGGTATCACCAAAATAGTAACCTAATAACGCTTAATTTTTAAGTTAAAGACGGTTTTCCAAAGAAGATGAATAATTATTAACCGATTCATACATATTTATTTCATATTCAACCTCCTAAAAATATTATTTAACCATATTAAAAAAATAAAATAATCATATTAAATTTAATTATATTATATTATTATGACTTAATAACCCTTTTTCATCTAATTTCTATCATATGGTAAATGAAAACATCACTTGCGTGTACGTGTTTACTACCACCTCATCAATGTAATGTGTTTCATTTTAAATTAAAATATTATATATATCATTAAAATGATGGATAAAATGATTCTATTTGATATTTGTGACATAATTATTATTATTTAAAAATAATATAGTGTTTTACCTCTCTATATCAGGTTATTTTAATGATAAAAAACACTCATATTTGTTTCTAACAATTTCATTTGTGTTTTTTTTAGTTTATACTAAATAAACTTTAAGGATTAGTTGATAAATGAATTAAATTATTTAATTGGGTTTAAATATGTTTTTAAAGGTTTGAATTTAATTTTAATAAGATTTTATTTCATTAAAGACACTTTAAATGGTTAATTAATGAAGTGGAAGAAAGCTGGAAGGCTTAAGGTGGGTTCTCCATATTGAAAGAAAACCGGCTATCTGGTAAACAGTTCGAGTAATCCATTTCATTTGGAATGAACTAGAGAAACCTATAGAATTCCACTAGATAGTTTTAGAAGATAATTGAATATCCAATAGATAGAAATCATCTAAATTATTGCATCATGTGGTAAGCTGGTTGCACTATTACTAAATCTTCTTGGATGTATTAATAATGGTAAATAAGATCCCAATCATCTATTAATGACTTTGATCGACCTTATACCACCTAAAAACCTATAAGGATAAAAATATAGGACTTAATATGCTTGGATCATAAACCTAATAAATAAAAGATCTTGTGTAACAACTCTTCAGTCTGAGCAAGACATCTAATTTCCAGTGATATCCATGTCCTCCTCTCAATGATAAAACCTTCCTACCTAGATTTCACAGGCTCTCCCCTTTCTCTTTATCTCTCTCTATCCTAAATTGTAACCATACTTCATGAAATATAGAAGACCAACTTTTTAATGGATTTGTTCTATAAAATATTTTTGTTCTTTTCTCATCTTCTCTAAGGTTCTTAAAACCAAAGTAAGGGATGAGATTTTTTTTCACAATAGTTAAAAGGAAATGGAATTGTTTATTGGGTCTCTATTACAACTAATATAATTTGGTTATTTGGTATCAATTAAAAACAAGGTAAGTTGGTTCTTGGGTCTCTGTTAAAACTAATGGAAGTTCTATGTAATAAATATATCTCTAATTGAGGGCTGGAGACATAGGTTTAAAATTGTTCTATTACTGAACTTCATATCAAATTATGTTAGTTATATCCTTATATTTTTTTATTTCATAATTCTATCTAAATATTAATAAAGTGTATAATTTTGATACATATTCTTATATATTGTTCTAAATCTCTTAATTAACATTGATATTAATTTCATAATATAAATCAAATTTATTTTTTATCTTTTTTTGTATCATAATAGTTTTATTTTGATATTTTCATTTTCATTTATCACATTAATTTTTAAAAGGAAACTTAACCCCCTCTTGTTTTTTTCTAATCTGACCAACATTTCGTATCAAATGAGATATTTGTTTTTATTTAAAAAATAACTCTTTTTCAAAAAAATTGTCTTAAAAATCTTAACCAATTTTAATGATTGATCATCTTTAAATGGAGTCTTATTTTCAAATATATCTTGAAGGAATTTACTTGGGAAGTTCTCATTTATATAATGGTTATAATTATTATTATTGGAGATATTACATGTCTAATATCCTTAGTATGATATATTTTCCTATTTTGAAAATGGTTATTTATGGTTATACCTCCAACAACTAAATTAGAAGATAAATAGACTCCTCATGATATCACTGCTTTTGAACATAATGAAAAATCCTTGAGAATTATTCACTACGAGCTTTGATAAAATGAATTTAATGTTATTTATTCGTTAAAACCCACTCATGAAATTTAGTAATACATATAATTTAAACATAAAGAAATGAATAAGGTTAAATAAACTATACTTGATATATTTATACAAGGGTTTCTGAGTTTTAGTATACATTTAAATAAATTTATTATTGATATGTTTACTCGCTTCACTAACATATGTCATGGTTGAAAGTATCTCAGTGATTATATGTCTAAATAAATGAATGTGTAGAAAATAATATGTTTTTTACCAAGATCATAGGATCCAAAGGTGAAAAATAAACAATAAGTGAAATAAATTAGAGATACGGTTCTCTAAGAACTCATCTACTCTCTCATGGCATTTAAAATAATGATTAAGAGATATAATGATAATTAAACAAGGGTATCCAAATAATCTATAATAATAATTTATTATAAAGAAACAAAACATGATTATTCTTTATAAAGTGATTCTAAAAATTAAATTGAAATTGATTGTTTCATGAGAAGAATGAACAAATTGAAAAAACATAAAAAAATCCTTCTAATTAACCAAAAAAATTAAATTGACGTTTCAGAAGTGACATGCTTAATCTATAAAAATAAGGGCCACTTAAAAGTAGATTTTCCCTTGTAAAAAAAATATAAATATTGTTATAAAGTTAAAAAAATATATTAATGTTTTAACTTGTAGGGCTAGTAAGGATTACTTTTGAACATATGAAACTATAAAATCAATTCCTAAATGCCTCAAAGAACATATCAAGGTAGGTGAAGAGGTTATTTCTCACTCTCTTACTTTTTCCTCTCCATCCTTTTCTTCTATCCCTTCTTAAAAACAATATGAAATTTGAATTTTTTTTCAAGAACTCATTTAAAAATATCATAATCTTTTAAATAAGTGTAAATAATTTATTTATGAGAAAAAACAATATCTTAATGATTAATATCTTCTTTCTAATGAAAAAAAATATGACTTGGTTTGGAAAATAAAAAATAAACCAGATATTGATGTTTTTATTTTTGAAATAAAGGATCTTAAAATGATCTCTTTAAAAATTTGAATAAGGTGAAAATATTTTAACATCAACCATGATTTTAAAATTTTTTTTAAAAAAATAATCATGGTTTTGGTTTTTAAATAATAATACAATCTCTTGGAAAAAATCAATTTATGTGAATGTTATTTCTGAATAATAAATTTTTCAACTATTGTAAAAAAAATTGGAATCTTATATATGAATGTGATTGAAAAAAAATATATATAAATATAAGACCAAAATCTAATCAAATTTATTCTCAATTTTTTAATATAAATTCTCATTCTAAACAAAATTAGGTTCATAAATCCAAATTAACCAATCTCAGTAGACCCAAAATTGTTTCACCTTTTTTATATTTATTAGATCACACTAAAAGTAACTAAAAGGTACCAAAAGTAACTTTATTTTGTGTTTTTTGTAGGGATATACATTTTAGGTTCCCTGAAATATCATTTGGTGAGTTATTAATAAAATTGGACTGGAAAACTATTCAATTGATAGATTAATCATTTTCAATCCCGATCTCCTTATTTAATGCTCTAATTAAGGGGGAGCCTAACTCTTTCCTTTCAAAATTATTTTTCACATCATCCTTGATCTAAATGGGATTTTTTTTGATATTTTTAGCTTTATTTCCTTTTCTTAAACATAATTTCAAAGTCTCTTCTTTCTCTATCTCATTTATTCCTTATTTTTCTTAAAACATTAGAGTTTTCCTTTTTATGTTTTCTTTTCCTTTTTAATATTTATTTTCTTATATTTTTCAAATTTCAATTTTTATTTTATATTTAATATTTTCTAATATTTTCTTTTGGTTTAATTTTTAAATATAATTTTCTTATATTTTTTAAATTTCACTTTTTCAAAGTTTTTCATTTGGTTGTATTTTTAATTTTTTTATTTCCTATCTATTTAAAATTTCCGTTTTTATCTATTTATCGTTTTCAAAATTTATTTTCATATCTTTTTCAAAATTTTATTTCTTATGTTTTTAGGAATTTATTTTCTAATATATTTTCAAATTTAATTTTCTTATATTTAAAAAAAAATATTTTCTTAGTTGTTTTTGAACATTTATTTCCATATCTTTTTTTAAATTTTATTTTATCATCTTTTTCACATTTTCTTCTTATCATACTCTAATTTTAAGTCTTTTAAAATCGTTTTACATAATATTTTAAATATTTTCAAAATCATGAGACCCACTTTAATAATTTACTTTTTAATTTATATGATGTAATATTAAGTATTTTTTCTTTTACTTTTCTCTTGCAATTTACTTATTTCAATGATATTAGTTTTTCATGATTTACATTCCTTATAGTCTTATTTTAGTTTTTAAGTTTGTGATGATCATTAAGGGGGATTTAATATTGCATATCTTAATTTTTTTACCTCAGGTGAAAATTTACTCTTATTTATTCTTATCTTTTACCTTCCTTGTTTTCCTTTTTGATAATCATAAAGTATGATAGGTTTATTGGTTTTATAATTTTTTACAAAATTTTTTTTCAAAGGGGTGTGTTTTTTGATAGATTGTGAAGGAATTATCTTATTGCATCAAAGGGGAAGAAATTTTTTATTTTAAAAATGGGAATATGTTTCTTAATATTTTCTAAATATATTTTTAACTCTTAATTATGTTGAATATATTTATGTTAATCTCTTGAGCATGTTTGATATTTTTTATTTCTATTTTTGAATTTGTTAAATATATTAAATTTTAAAATCTTTAAACGGTTAGATATATCATTATATATTAATTTCCATTTAATTTATTTTTTCATGTTAAGTTTTTTTAAAAGGGGATATTTTTGTACATATCTCCATTTAATGGTGGATTACTTATCAAAAACACTCATCCTTGTTTATAAGGGTTTCATTTTAGTGTTTTTTGTTTCTACTTAATACACTTTGAATATTAATTAATAAATTAAATAAATTATTTTATAGGCTTTTAAGATCTTGTTTGAAGTCTAAAAGTGCATTTTATCAAGATTTTATTTCATGTAAATAAGTGGGAATGGCCTACAAAATAAGTGGAAGGAATCTAGAGGGATCAAGGTGGTGATTTCCATATTGCAGGCAGCATCGACTATCTGGTGTAGTGTACCGGCTATACAATGCATTTAGGAAAAACCATTTTATCCTTTAGGAGTATACTGAACAACTTACAGAGGAGAAATAGCCATCCATCAGAGGCAGATGGTGTGTAGGAAGCTCCAGTAAGCCTACTTCCTAGTCGGTGTCATCAGGCGGCTAGCTTGTGGCACCATTCTAAAATCTTATTGGCTGTAATAATAAAGGTAAAAAATATCCCAATTTGATTTTAATGAATTGAATCAACATTTTATGATCCCAGCACCATATAAGTCTATAAATAGTGGATTTAGTAGGCTTGGATCCTTATCTTGGTGAACACACAATCTTATAAAACAAAATTTTTCTCAAATTAAGATGTTAAATCTTTTTTGATCTCTAAACCCACCTCTCAAATATACAACCTTCATTTCCAAATATCAAATTATTTTACCATTTTATTTATCTCTCTCTATAAAAAATTGTATTTTTCCTTCAATATATATGAAGACTTGGTTTGTAAAGTATTTACGCTATGTAAATCTCTCTATTATAACCATATCTTCTATTAGGTGACCACAAACAAAGTGAGGGACTAGTTTCTTGTCACAATGTTAAATGGAAAGGGAAGTGGTTATTGGGACTCCATTAAAACAAATGGAAACTAGTTCTTGGTTCTCTTTTAAAATCAAGATAATTTTTTTCTTGGGTCTCTATTTAATCCAAGGGAAGGTCTTAATAAGAAATATCTATTTGTTTGAGGGTTAGAGATATTTGGGAAACTTGTGTGCTATTAAAAAAAATCCTTATCAAATTTTATTTTTCTCTCTTTATGTTTCTAAATTTCATCATTATATATTGATACTCATAAAGTACTTGAATTTTATATGTACTCTTATGCATTATTTTGAATTGCTTAATTAAAATTATTACTAATTTCTTAATACTAATTTAATTTATCGCTTTATCTTTTCAACCTATCATAATAGTTTTATTTTAAAATTTAAATTTACATTTATAAATTTAAATTTTAACCCCCCCCCCCTCTTAATTTCCACTTTGAACAATATATATCACATAACATCTTACCCTTTTAATCCATTGGAAATTGATAATTCTGTTCATTCATACGTGTGAAATACCACCTCTATAAAGTAATATGATTAATTTTTCATTTACATCTTAAAATGATTTTCATAAGGATAAAACTAATAAAAAATTTTAAATTTATAAAATATTAATGATTTTGTACAAGTAAAATATTAACAAATTTATTTATTTTCTACTTAATGGATAATTGAAAATGCTATTCATGTGCACGTACGGACTACCATCTTCATGAAATGATGTGATTCATTTTTTATGAAGGTAATTCATGGATAGTTTTAAAAGTTTATTTAATTTATAAAAATGATAAATATAAAATTTTTAAGATTATGGAGGTAATATAACCATAACCCCATTGACCAAATTCAATGCACCAATGTTTTTTTGAGGTTATAACCTGAATGACACTAGAAAGTCCAATGTAGACATAATAATTTTAATAACTAATTAAAAAATGGTAATGAATGAAATAAAAGGAAAAATAATAATAATAACACCTGAATATTTTGTAAATAAATTTAATATTGAATACATGAAACACTGAGTCTCTACAAAACACCACTTTTTTATAACCTATCTAGTAAACATAATTTTTCCACCTCTATGATTCGAATTTCAAAAAACTGACATACACGATTGCATTCAGTAAGACATTTAGAGTTTGATAAGACAAACATATTTTTTGGTGAATAGTAAGGTACCCTAATGAATATTAATATGAAACTTATGAATAGTAACTACACACATTAAGTTATAAATAAAATATATACACCTTATAAATGAAATAGAGTATTTTAAAAACTAATAACTAAGTGTTGGTATTTATGTGAGTAATAAATATTTAATTAAAATTTAAACTTAATAAATTTTTATAAAAGAAAATTAATTATCAAAAATTTTGTTCCTAAATAAATATTTTGTTGTCCTATAATTTTACGATAATTTAATAGGACCACAGTTAACTTTTCAAAGTATTATAAAATCAGTTTTAAATCTAAATCTACATTTTTCAAATAAATAAAGAGTTTATTTAAAAATTAAATTTCTTTTATTTAAAAAATAATTTTGATAAAATGAAGTCTATATTTAAATTCTACACATCAAAAAATAGTTAGGGTGAATTTTTGGGATTTTTCTAAAATACTTTAATTTTTAGTGAATAGTGAAATTTGATTATTTACAAAATATGCTAAATAAGTGAATTTCTGCATCATGATTCTGTCATGATTGATTTAAATGACCATATTTTTGAACTCGCATGCACATAATAAAATTATTTTTTATAATAGTAAGTTATATTTCTTGTCTTGAGGGAAATAATAAAATAATGAATAAGATAATCAATGATCACTCCTCTCCTCCACTATACCTCCCCCCCAATCCCTCTTCTCAAGCCAGTTTCCCTATCTAAATTATACTCAAATATACTCCCAATATCATCCCTCACAACCTTCATCCCTTGGTCTCAGAAAAAGACCAAAGACTCTCCCCTAAAGAGGCTATCAATAAAGATTACTTCAAGAGGTAAATTCATCTTTTAATTTCCTTTATTTCAAGTTCTTTTATATTCTTTTTCTTTCCCCACATACTCTATCCAAATGACCATGATAACTCAAGTATCATATGTAAAATTTAATTATATCATGTTAATTAAAAACCCCTCATCAATATCTTTACTCTCTCTCACTCTTATTTTATAAACGAAATCATCGACCGTGGGGTTCCAATTTACAACCTTTGTGGACGACGAAGTTTCATTCATAAAATTCCAATTCAATACTGGTCATGACACCATTATTATAGTTGAACTAGGATATAATGTATTTATTATAACATATTTAATATTAAATAACCAATACATGTACATAATATTAAATCATATGACCAAACTAGTTCCTAATAATCAAAATACAACTAAAATAATCTCAGTGATTGAAATTTATATTCCATCTAATGAGTCATCCTCATGCCATGTAAACAAATGATATAAATGACAATTAACACCTATGTATCTTAATTAATAATATTTAAATTCAATTCAATAGATTTACATCCATTCCACATGAACATACACACTCATAGAAAAATATACCGATCATGAAAACAAAGGAAACAAACACTCTAAAACAACCAAATTCAGTATTATAACTTATCATTAAGGACATAATGAAATTAATAAATTTATGATAAACTAAATAAATTTATAATATGTTATTAATTATGTTATTAATCAGTATAACTTCATATTTCCGGACCATATGGTCAAGAGAAGAACATTCATACTTAAGATAAAGGTTTTCTACCCGAACCTTCGTTTTCATTCGGGTTACTTTTGTTATCTACATACCTCAATTAAATTCTTATCCGTTCATATGTACTCCTAATAATTTATATGGGAATGATATATATATATATATATATATATTTTTATGTGTGTGTGTGTGTGTTCCAATGAGAATCATACTTTCATTTATGGGGAGTTATATGTTTTAAAAGGATCTTTCAAAATTTATACCTAAAATACAATCTCGATTCAAGGGAATTTATCAAATTCTTACATGTTTTCTAGGGAACTCTATAATATGTTTTTAGAAACCATTATTTTTATAAAATTTCTTATTTTATTATGAAAATACCATCTTAATTCACTTTGGGTTTTATACAGTGTTTTTTTTCAAAAGAACTCTTCTTTTCAAAGTAAAAGATTATTTATCTCAAGAATTACTCGATGATTTCATAAGAGTATTTTAATCTATTTAAAAACTCCTATTTATTATTATATATTATTGGGATTAATATTTATGATATCATATACCATATTTAATTGAATGGTTTATGATTATTTTGACTATGGATGTTCTATCTTAACAACATTAAGCATTTTACTCTGAATAGTTAGTGGTTATGCTTAATGTTTTGAGAAAGTTATATACATTTCATATATTAGTATCAATATAAATGTATATGTTGTTTAGTTGTATCCCCATTCATATATATAATTCATTGGACTTATTATGTGATGTTTGGGGCCTACTATATTCCCTTGATGAATTGGTAGGTCTCATGAGACAAATAGAGATAGACTTGGTTGAGGCCTTGTCCATTTTTAGATATGGTTTTGGCTGAGGCCTTAATCATTATTTTTAGATATATTGGTTAAGGCCTTTATGGTGTATTTTAGAATGTCCGAGATATGCATTTCCTTTATTCTTAAGCTATAAATTCAAATTTATTGAGGTTATTAATCTAGTAGAATACCTATGATTTTGTTTTATTATGGAAACAATTACTCAGCTCATATTCCATCCATAATGTGTTCAAGTTTATTATTTTTAAAAGAATTAGTTTTCAATTATTAACTATGCCTAATATTTATGTTTTTGATATATTTTTCTATATTTTCTTCCCTTACTCAGCATCTGGCCTCACCCTTCTTGTGTTTCATTTTTCCCTGGGCAAGAAAAGGTATATTATCATTGACTTGTAGGGATAATCTTAGAGTGGTGGAATTCCTAAATAGAAAATTTATGGTGTTTCTTATTTCAAGTTTTAATGTTGAACTTATGTATATATCTTGTTTCAAATATACTAAATTATTTGTTCATTCGGGTGACAACTATCTTGTAATTGTGCCAATGTAATGTAATAAGGCATCGGCTTCAGGAAACTGGGGTCAGGTCTTTACAGTAGGTATTAGAGGAAGTTTAGTAGAAAACTTAGAAACTAGATTTAGAAAAAAAGAGTAGGAAAAAACTCCCTAAAAGAGTATTTGAGGGTAAACATATAATAACATCCTAGTTTTCTGGTAAGGAATAGATTATATGGATATTTCTATCAAATACATCAATATTTGGATACTTTAAGTGGACATAGTTCTAGCATAGATGAACCCAGGAGTAAAAAATCCAACATAGATTTTCAGGCTTGACCCGGGGTATCCTGGTATATGACAACAGGTCTTAATGCGCACCTGGTTTGACACTCCTAGGTTATATTCTTATGATAATTCACATTTTATTTACAATATATTATGAAGGATTTAAATATAATTTATTCTTCAAAGAAACCATGTTTATGGTTATGGGACTATCCATGCATAGGATTTCAATTCATGCTATGTATTTTTTCTATGTTGAGATTGTACATTATGATTATTAGCCTAATATACTGTATGACATTATTTAGAAATAGATCCTAGTGTAAGGAATAGAAACTGAATGAATATGTGTATCCCATGTAGGGATTTCCCTCATATTCAAGATAATGATGTTGGATCTAAAGCTACGACTGGTGGGGAGCAACTTATAACTATACTGGGAAAACTTACTCAGGTTATGAACAATAACCTTACCTGTATAGAGAATATAGATCCACAATGTGTAGGAGCTATGTTGGATCACTTTATGTAACACAAACCTCAATCATTTAATGTGACTACAAACCTATTCATAGTGGAGTAGTGGATAAGTTCCTTAGAGAAGATATTTATCACCTTGGAAAGTAACAATATGGAGAAGGTCGTCGTGGTAGTTTATATTCCATCAGGATATGCTGACCAATGGTGGTAACTAATTCAAAACACAAAGGAGAAGGAAGAAATATAAACCATGGAATAGAGTGACTTTAAATAAATTTTCTTATAGAAATACTTTCCTCGTGAACAGTGAGTGGATATGGATAGGCGGTATTTGAATTTAAGGAAAAAGGAAGATGAGAATGTTTCAAATTATGAAGATATCTTCACAAGGTAGGAAAGTAATTTTTTGTACTATATTCGTAATACAAGGAGCACGATTGATCGATTCTTTGATGGACTAAATCCATTTCTCTAACAGTCACCAGTCTCCCAAAGCTTCTCATCATATGAAGATATAGTTTCATATACTATCAAGACAGAAAAACAATTCTCTAAGTATTATGAATTTAAAGGAAATAAATAGAATAAGAGGGTTTCTGAAAACTCTAGAAAAGGAAATAAGGTAATGGGGAAGAAGGAAAGATTTTGCATTCCACCCTGTGATAATTGTGTAAGGAAACACCCTAGTGTTTTCTTAAAAGGAAAAGGGGTGTGCTATAAGTGTGGAAAGAAAGACCAGCATACCAGTGTTTGTTAGTGGAAGAAAGAAGATATTAATTTTCAATGATATAATTTTAGGGAGATGGGACACTAGAATAGTGATTTTCAAAAATTTCAAGGAAACATTCATTCAAAAAGTCAATGGGAGTAGGGACAATATTATACGATCAAGACTGCTGATATTGAATTTTTAATGATGTCGTGGTAGATACATTAATATTTTCCTAAAACTGATCCAATGCATTATTTGGTTCTAGATCATCACATTCTCTCATATTATCCTAGTTTAGAAATAAAATTAGATATTTATAGTTTGATTTAGTAAAGGAGTTATCAGTCAAAACTCCTAAGGGAAGTATCATCGCAACAAATTTGTGTCAGGTAGTCCCCATTATGGCATAAAAATGTGCTTTATATACGCATTTTATTATCATACCTATTATTTACTTTGATATAATCAATTATATAGATTTTCTTTCAAACCTTGAAGCAAGAATTTATTGCAAGAAGAAGGAGGTTACAATTTTTTAGGATGATGTGAAATCCCTTATCATTAGAGCAGAAACATCACTATCGGATTCTCATCTAGATCCACCCCCCAGTAGCTCTACTAAATTCAATTATTAGGGAGTAAGGGAATGAAATAATAATGGTTTAGGAAGGGAATGTTAAAATATATCACGTACCAATTCTTCAAGAATATGTTGATGTGTTTCCAGATGATTTACCTGGACATCCTATAGAGTGGTAAATTTAGTTTTCCATTGACTTAATTCCTGATTCAAGGCTCATATCAAAGACCTCTTATAGAATACCCATTGTGGAGTTAGTGGAACTGAAAAATAGCTAGAGGAATTGAGTGATAAAGGATTTATTCTACCAAGTGTTTCTCTAAGGGGAGTCCCTATTCTATTGGGACCAAGTTGGATAGATAAGGAAGTAAGAAGAGTTTGTTGTTACAGAGTGTTGTTTTTTTATATCAAAGAAGATATATCAATTCACTATGTAAAGGACTTGGAAATAAAACGATTCTTTATGGATTTTAATTTCACAAATATCATAAGATAGTAGAACTTTTGATTCAAGCCTTTTGAAAGAAAGGGGTAAAAACGATGATGACAGTCATATACAGCTTTGATTGGTTGGAATGATATTGGGGGTGGATCTAGATAAGAATTAGGTGGTGACGATTCTACTCTAAGGATAAGGTGTTCCTTATCATCATCTCCAAGAATTGTAACCTCTTTATTCTTACAATAAATCTTCACATCATAGTCTGAAATCCAATCCATACCGAGGATTATATCAAACTCAATCATAGGTATAATGATGAGATCAGAAGATAAAGAACATTTATGTGCTCTAATGGGGACTGATTCACAAAACTTTGTTGCAATGATACTTCCCTTAGGAGTTTTAACTGAAAAATACCTTGTTAAATCAAATTGGAAATATCTAATTTTCTTAGAAAACTAGGAATATATGAAACAATGTGATGATCCAGAATCAAATAATGCATTTTCTAAACTTGAGGAAACCATTAAATTACCTGCCACCACGTCTTTCGAAGCTTCTACCTCAGCAGTAGTGATAGCATAAGCTTGGCCTTGATCCCTTGGACTTTTCTGAGATAAGTTCTCCTGATGCTTAGTACATTCATTTCCATAATGCCCCATCTCCCTGCAATTGTATCACTGAACATTGGTAGCTTCTTTCTTCCCCTTGCAATCACGAGCTTGGTGTCCTTTTTCACCACACTTGTAACAGACTCCTCTTCCCTTCAAGAAAGTACCGGGGTGTTTCTTACCACATTTTCCACAGGATGGATATTCAACCTTTCCCTTCTTCCCCTTATTTCCATTCCCAGATTGATCAGCAGGTCTCTTCTTCTCTTGCTTTGCTTTAAAGTCATAAGACTTATAGATTCCTTTTCGGTCTTATAGCACATGAGACAATGTCTTCGTACGATGAAAAGGATTGTGAGACTAATGCTCGATGGAGAAATGGTTTTAACCCATCAAAGAAACGATCAATCTTACTTATTGGGTTACATATATAATCTACAGCATTCCATGTTAACCTTGTAAAGTTAGCCTCATACTTTGCGACATTCTCATCCTCCTTTTGTCTTAGACTCAGAAATTGCCTTTCCATATCTGCTCGATGGTCGCGATGAAAGTATTTTTCTAAAAATAGATCTTTGAACTCCCTCAATTATATATTTGATACTTCATCATCTTCCTTTGTATTTTGAATCAATGACCACCATTGATCAGCATCTCCAGTGAGGCGGTAAACTGTCATGATAACTTTTTCCCTTTCACTACTTCCCAAAGCCTGAAATATTCTCTCTAGGGAACTTATCCATTTCTCATCTAATAAGGGATTTGTACTCCCATTGAACGTTGGTGGTTTTTGCCTCATGAATTGATCTAGCATTGATCCTCCACGCTTCAGATCAGGGTGCTCCATACGGGTAAGGTTATTATTCATAACCTGAGTGAGTTTTCCCAGTATGGTGATTAGTTGATCAGCACCAGTTGCATCACCATCTCAACTATAATTATCTTGAGTAGGAGAGAAATACCTACATGGAGTGTTTGCATTGATACGGTTTCCATTTCTTCCACTAGGTGGCATTTCTAAATAATGGCATAAACTAGATCAGTTTATGAATCAAAATACATAATCCCATACTTATAAAACACTTAACATAAATTGAACTGTTTATGGATATAATCCATAATCATAAGAATTTTTTCTTTGAGGAAGTATATACTCATAAACCCTTCATAATGATTTGTAATGAAAATTAGAGTTATCCTAAGAATATCCCCTGAGAGTTTCATAACCAAGAGTGCAGCAAGTCCCGTTGTCGTGCATCAGTTCCCGTTCGAGTCTAGCTCAAAGCAGTGTTTTTGGGTTTTACCCCTAGGTACATCTGTGCCAGAGCCACCTCTACCTACTCGTATCTAGAAAGGGATGTATTGCTCGGAAAACTCACAAAATCTCTACAATACCAAAATTCTAGGAAGTTATTCTATACTAATCCTCAAAGTTCATCTTAGGTCTAGGTGCTCTAATCAGAGTTTATCTAAATCTATCTTCCGAGGTTTGTACTAAACGTCCTCTGATACCAACTATAACGCCCCGACCCCAGTTACCTAGAGTCGGTTCATTATTACATAACATTGGCATGATCACAAGAAAGATCAAATCTCAAAAGACCGATTTGTTTAGTAGCCTTGGAAACACCAGATATATTCATAAAGTTTTACATTACATCATAAAGTGAAAAACCACTACAAAAACATAATGTCTCCATAGTCCACACTATTATCCCCTCATAAAATCCCTACAGGTCATTCATAACTTACTTCTTCACATCCTGGTAAAAATAAAACATAGAAAAGGGGTGAGGTCAAATGCCCAGTAAGGATAACAATATAGAGGAAACTTTCAAAAATAAGCATTAACATTTAAGGCAATGTATAACTAAAACAAAAGCCTTTTAAACTTGAACTTCAACATAGTATGGAAAAAGTAAAATGCAATAATGCCATTTACTTATTCACATGGATATTCTACTAATCGAATAATCACATGCAATATCAATAACCACTTTCATAATGATGGAATGCATAATGCCAGACTATCATAACCACATAGCCAAGGCCTCGTGCCAAGAATGCAAATAAGATTTTTCCAAGGCCTTGTGCCAAAACACTGTTTTGTCTCATGAGACCTACCGATGCATCGAGGAGCTATAGCGGGCTCCACCCATCACATATTAAGTCCAATGCATTCCCATATGAAAAGGTTTAAACATAACATAAACATTCGTATTAAAAATAGCATACGAAATGTCAATACTTTCAACATAAACTATGAACGGTATAAAAATAGCACATCCACAGTCAAACATAAAAAAAACCTTCAATACAATATAGAAGTTTTGTATCATAATAAATCAACTTCAAATAAGCGTAAAATCCATCAAAGGATGTTGACATAGATGAAATCAAAACTCTTTTTAGAGAAATATCTCTTTCTATTTTGAAATCATTTAAGAGTCTTATATTTATGAAATAAAACATTTTATTTGAAAATATTCTTATAAGCTTGTAAGGGAAGCTTCAATGATTTTATAACGATGGAAAATAGCTGCACCCACCGTATAAGTTAAAAAAAACATTCTTACCTTAATTTTTTCGAAAAGGTTAAAAAGAACCTTGTTTGGAAAATGACAGAAAGATTCCTTTATAAACCTCTTATAAAAAGTAAAAAAAGGGTATAAATGACTTTAACCCATATTTTAGTAAATAGTAAAAATTTCTTGAAATTCATTTTTAAGAAACATGGATGTGGATGATAAAGAGATCCTAGTAGATTATTACGTATAAACAACCTCGGATAATGAAGAGATTGTGAAATAACCCTTAACTTGTACTTTTCCTTGGTTGGGGTAGGTTAAACTCCTGTATAATAGTGAAATAATTGTTATTAAATTATACAATAATCATATACATTCATATGATATCATATATGATCTTTTAACATTGCTTTGTTAATAATATCTTAGTATTATGTCATTTCGGGTGTTAACTTACTCATTTTCTTTTATATGTTTTGTTATATAAGCCATGTTTTTCATGGATAGTTTGTATATTATTCATATACAGAATGATATCAAGTCCTTAAACATTATTTTTAAATCATCAAATGATAATTATACTTGAATGGATACGATGGAGAATGAATCTCATCATGTTCGTGGAGACGGTAGTCCGTACGTACGCACGAGCGACAATATCATTCTTTTGATATTAAAATAATATATAAATGGATGGTATATCATATATAAAGAATCATTAACATGTTATATTTATTATTTACATGATTTACACATCATTATTATACCCATCCAAATAATAATATATTGAATAACAATTACACCATGACATGGAGACGGTAAGTCGTACATACGCACGTATGGTGGCATGTTATTCAAAGAGTGGATAGAATACTGAATATGGTTGTACCATATTTATAATAACATAATAGTATATATATGATACTGGATTTATTATTTTAGAATGGTAATAACAAAGTAAGAATAAGTGGAAGAAGAAAGGAACTTGGAAAAGGGTGGTGAAATCATTACCTCTTCTTCAGGTTCTTCCTTTTGATTTGATCAAAAGGGCTTCATAGGTTGGCTTTATGATCAAACTAAGGCCTCTAGGTTGTAGTGAGAGAAGTTTGTAGAGTATTTGGGTAGAGTTTTGCTGAACCAAAAGGCTTTGAAGGTGTGAAAAAATGAGAAGGAGGAGTGCCCTTTTATAAGAGGGGTGAGGGGCACCTTTGGAAAAGCTAGAAATATTAATTTATAATAAATTCATATTCAGTTTATAATGGCTCCATAGTTGATTATTTAAATTTTAAGGTGGGGATAGGTCGAAACCCATTCAACAAATATAATTTATACAGGTTTGGGTTACTATATTAACCTTATCTGTAAGTATTAACTCTTAGTTAATTAGTTTGACATTGACCATGTCACTTTGTATTTTTATATTATATAGTTAATAAACTTACTGTACATCCAAGCGAACCCCAAGTGATCCATTAATGATACAAATATCATGATATAAGTCTATTTTCCAAACCTTAGATTTTTATGAATTTAATATCAATTAATAATATAATATTGTTTTTAAAAACTCTTTTATGTCAATTTTGACACTATTCAGTAGTTGATTTTTTTGAAACTCATAACAGAATTATTACTTCTAAAAAGGTTAATTAAATCGATAATAATATGTCATATTATCCTATTAAATTATTTTGATTCATTAAAAGTCTCAAATTATATTTATTTGGGTATTTATAATATTAGTTATTTTGAAGTTTCACTATTATGTTAACTACTGCATCATCATTGTGTCATAAATAAATTAAATTATGTAATCTATAAAAATTATAAATAAAATATCATTATGTAGGAAATATTTTTATATTTATAATGAATATTTATAGTGGAAAATCCAACATATATAACCCTATGTAAAAAATTGTTTTTCTAAAAGATATATGCTTGTGTAATTTTTGTATTCATTTTAACTTAATTAAAATAAAGTGTCCCTATCACCTAAAAGTGGCTCTATGGGGTCCTAAAATATACCCAAATATGACTATGGTCGAACATGTATCAACCAATAAGTCTAGAACACGTTTTAGGGTAATTTAGTATTATTATAATATTGCTTTTAACCCTTATTTACCAGATTTACCCTTAACCATGGTAAATAAAATATTTACCGAAGTAATTATTCAAAATGTCTAAAAATAAAAGTTACCTATTTACACAATTTGAACATCCTGATTCCAAATATGGAATCCATTTTTTCAAATTCAAAACACAGAAGTGGCGGAAATTAATTTAAAATTAATTCTCGTTGTTAAAACAAAAAGCGTGTTTTTAAGAGATAATAACTATCAAAAGATTGACACTTGTTTATGTTCGGTTTAATTGTAAAATTATGTCCAATGACCAACATTATATTAAATGGTAAAAATATATTCTAAATATACTTTAAAACCACTCAAATTCATAATTTATCACTATTAATTATTTTGATTAAAAAAGTTGTTTTTAATTAAAATTTAGTAATTTTCACTATTCATCAAAATATTAAAGTTATCCGAAAAGTACCAGAATTTCACTTTAGGATAAATTCGATATTCCGAATCCAAAAATTAAGTCCATTTAAAAAAATAAAATATATATAATTTCAAAACGTAGGTATTATTATTCATAACAGCTAGTTTGATTGGTTATGGTGTGTTAGAACTCGGTGTTGCGTACAACACACGCTATCACGTTATTCAAAGAGAAGCGTATTGTGGAAGCTTGGGGTGTTACAATAGAACCTTGTCTCTATAATCCAAGATCTCTACTGCTTACTCATCATAAGAGATGTCGTGTTCCATTTGAACCACTTATGGATTTAGTATATATGAAGGGTCAGGTATGTTCTTCCTCAAGAGGGATACATTTAATACATCATGAACTTGATCAATATTTGGAGGTAGTGCAAGATGATATGAAACTGATCTTATGTTGTCAAGGATTTCATAGAGGCCAATATACCTAGGGATAAGATTCCCTTTCTTCCAAAACCTCATAAATCTCTTCCATGGATAAATTTGAAGGAAGACCTTGTCACCAACTTCAAACTCCAAGTCCCTTTGAAGTTTTTCAGTATAACGCTTCTACCGACTCTAATCAGCCTTTATGTGTTGTAGGATGGCATGAACCTTTTCTGTCATATCTTGCACAAGATTAGCCCCAAGAATCTTTCTATCACCATCTTCATCCCAACAAGTAGAAGTTCTACATAGCTTACCATATAGAGCTTCAAAGGGTTCCATTTGAATGCTTGAGTGGAATCTGTTGTTGTAAGAGAACTCAACTAATGGTATATGTTTATCCCACCACCTTTAAATTATATTGAGCATGTTCTCAGCATGTCCTTCAGTGTTTCAATAGTCCTTTCAGATTTTCCATCAGTTTATGGGTGATAAGCCATACTAAAATTCAATTTGATACCAAAAGAAGGTCGAAGAATTCTCTATAATTTTGATGTGAGCCTTGGATCATGATCAAATACGATATAAAGTGGAAATCCATGTAGCCTTACCACTTCCTTCATGTAAATACTAGAAAGTTTATCAGGAGATAAATCTTCCTGAATAAAGATAAAATGGGTAGTCTTGGCGAGATGGTCCACTATAACGCATATCACATTGTTTCCTTTCTAGTTCTCATGAGACCAATGAAAAAGTCCATAGTTATATTATTCGACTTCTATGCCATAATGGGTAGTGGTTGTAATACTCCTGTAGTAAGTTTTTTCTCTACCTTCACTTACTGACATACCAGGAACCTTGTAGTGTAGTCAGTAATCTCCCTTTTCATATTATCCCACCAATAATGATCACAAAGGTCCCTATACATTTTTGTGCTTCCATGATGTATAGAGAATGTAGAGCTATAAGCTTCATCCATCAGATCCTTCTTTATTTCTAGAATAGATGGAACACGTTGTCTGGTATGAAATTTTGTACCCCTTCTTGATCAATATTAAACATAGTAAACATCCACTCCTTCACAGCCTCAAACTTCTTCTGTAATAAAGTATATTCATTATGATCTTTCTTGATGTTCTCTATTAATGACGGTTGAGAAATCATTTGGGATAGGGTTTAGGATTTATCTTACATTACAATTCCTACGTCTAGTTTCTCTAGGTCTTTGATTAAGGTATATCTTTGAATCCTCATCATGGATAGAACAATAGGGTCTTTCCTAATTAATTCCTCAGTGACATTGTTTTCTCTCTCAGGGTGATAATTAATTGAACAATCATAGTCTTTAAAATTTTCAAAACACCTCCTATGTCTCATGTTAAATTCCTTTTGTGTGAAAATATACTTCAAAATTTTATGGTTTGTATATATATCACACTTCTCCCCATAAAGATAGTTTCTCCATATCTTTAGAGAAGAAACAACCACATCCATATTTATATTATGCATAGGATAGTTCTGGTAATGATTCTTCAATTGTCGAGATGTATAAGCAATAACCTTGTTATTTTACATGAGGAAACACCCAATCCCTTTTAGGGATGCATAGCCAAAAATAAAAGATCCTTCTCCACTTGAGGGAAGAGTTAACATGAGTGCAGTAACCAATCTCTTCTTCATCTCATGGAAACTTTCCTCACACTTCTTTTTCCTGATGAACTTGACCCCTTTTCTAGTTAACTTGGTTAATTGATAAGATATTCATTAAATTTTTTTCACAAACCTCTTATAATATCCCTTTAATCCAAGGAAAATATGAATCTCAATTATTTTTTTAGGCTGAGTACACTCCTCTACAACCTTTATCTTTGTAGGGTCAACTATGATTCCTTCATTGGTTACAATGTTCCCCAAGAAAGAAACTTTTTTTAACCAAAATTCACATTTTCTGAACTTTCCAAAAAGCCTCTTCTTCTATAGAGTTTTCAGAATAACCATTATATGATCCTCATTCTCCTCATTAATTTTTGAATATATCAAAATATCATCAATAAAAACTACCACAAAGTTATCAAAGTAGTCCTTAAATACTCTATTCATTAAATCCATTAAAATAGAAGGATCATTAGTCAATCTGAAGAGAAAAACAACAAACTCAAAATGCCCATATCTTGATTGGAAGTCATTTTTTAGAATATCTTCTTGCTTCGCCCTCAATTGATGATAACCAGATTGAATATCAATCTTAGAGAAGAATTGATCCCCATGAAGCTGGTCAAATTATTCATCAATTCTTGGAAGAGGGTATTTTTATTCAATGTGATCTCATTCAGTTATCAAAAATCAACGTATATCCCACATTGATACATCCTTCTTCTTCACAAAGAGAACAAGCTATCCCCAAGGAGACATACTTGGTAGGATAAACCTCTTCTCTAAAAGTTCTTTGAGTTGTTTATTTAATTCTTCAAGATCCACATTATCCATCCTATATGGGGTCTTTGATATCAGATGAGATCCTAGTATGAGTTCAATGGAGAACTCTACCTCCCTTTCTGGGGGAGGTCTGGTAACTCTTCAAGAAATACATCAATGTATTTCCTAGACGATGGGGACATTTTCTATCCTTATACTCTCATTTCCTTCTTCATCCTCACTGATCAACTCCATAAATATAGCTATAGGAATTGCTTCTTGAAAAATTTGTGGTCAATAAATCTCTCCATGGTAGATAACTATAGGTTTCCCATTTATGACTACTTAGATTTCCTTGCTTCTTCATTTGATCTTAGCATTCTACTTTTGGATCTAGCACATCACAAGTATAATGTCGAATTATAAAATGGGAATGACTACTAGATTTTCGATAAGATTGTGCTCACTAAAGTAAATACTATAGTTTCTAAACACTGATGATGCTTGGATAATCCCTCCAGGAGTCTTGATTGATAACTCTACTTCTAGAAATTCAGGGGTTCATTCTATATTCTTTGAAAACATGGAGGAAATAAAGGAATTCGTAGAACCAAAATCAATCAAAGTACGTGTTATCTTTTAGAGAACAATAAGAGTTCCTTCCACCACATCATTTGGATCTTCCACATTAGCTTCCATGATAGAAAAAGCACAAACATTCTATCTTGTCCTTTGTTGAGGCCGATGGTGATTCCCCTCAATTTCCCTCATATTTGGATAGTGATTAAAAAAGTTCCCAAGTTGTCAACACTTGAAGAATTGGTCTTCAGGTAAGGTCTGCACTATCTTCCCATAATATTTAGTATTGGGAAGTTGAGGCTTCACCTCACTACTACAATTTTGTGTAATATGTCCAACTCTCTTCCACACTTGTAACACTTCCTTCTTTCGAGCAGGTAATTCCCTAAATGCTTATTCCCACATTTATTACACGTGGGAAGTTTCACTTTCTTTCCTCCTCTTCCCTAATAAATGATCCTCCCCAAACATAGATCTATTGATCTCTTATTTTCATTGGATTTGTGATACCACTACATCTCATTGAACTCCAGTTTGACTTTCATAGCACTCTGTATGATCTCCTCATAGCTATCATAGTCACTTTTTTCTAGACTCATCCACATATGAGGTCTTAGTTCAAAAAAAATATGTAAACCTTCCCATGATGGTCTATAACAAAGCTTGAGGTGTAACAAGAAAGTCTTATGAAGTTCATCTCATAGCTTCTAAAATATTCATTCTTCTTCTTCTTCATATAAAGAAAAAATTTCTCTATTTTTGTTCTCATAGAATGAGGAAAATAATCATTGAAAAAGATCCCTCAAAACTCTTACCACTCTAAAGATTCAACCTCTACTCTTGGTCTCATTTTTTTAATCAGTTACCAAAACTGATCAGCTTCTCCCTCTAAGTGTAAAATAGTTAGGGTGACATTCTCTTGTTCTAAATAGTAAATCACAGAAAATATCTTTTCGATAGATCCGATTCGTTGTTTAGTAATCAATTGGTCAGTAGATCCACTGAACATTGGTGGTCATTGATGCATAAAAGACTCAAAAAAATGTGTTCCCTTCATGGTGAAGTCAGCCTCTTAGCTTTATTCAAGATAATTCCCATAACATGAGTTAGTTGGTTCATCATTCTCATAAAATTTTCCATTTCAACTACCATCATAGGGTCGTCAATGCATGGTCCATTGTAGTCACCATTTGCAAGGTTCCTCTTATTTCCCTCAATTTTATAAAATAATAAAACCTCAGTGATAAGCTTATTTTATTTATGAATCTCTTAACTTTAAAATATTTTTATGTCTTAAAACATCATGATTAAATATATTATTCTTTAACAATGATTACATTTTGATATAAATCCTTCATAATGATTCATAAAAAACATGTGATTAACCAAATATATCCCATGGGAGTGTCAAACTATGAGTACATCAAGGCCCATTTTCATGAACCAGTTCCTATTCCAGTCTTACTCAAAGTGTTGTTTTGAGTTTTACCCCTAGATACATCTCTACTAGAGCCACATCCACTTTTTTTGTATCCATATAGGCATCTATTTGTTTGATAACCACTTACTTAATATTTTACCAAATTACCAAGAAGATTTCCTATATTTTAACTTTTATATAGGGTTCTTACTAAAGTTTTCATACCATAATTTCTATAAATAACTATACTATTCATTGATACCAACTACAAAATCCTACCTTTTTGTTACATAACCTTTCATTACATTTTACAAACAGAGAATCTTTAAAGTCCAGTGTCTTGGAAATAAGGTACATAATAAATGAAAACATAAAAAATTATTTTAATCCTCTTTAAAGGATTATTTAAATGTGCATCCTAAGTTCAATTACTTAATCTCATAACCTGGGTACATACATCAAAGGAAAGGGTGAGCATAAGGCTCGGTAAGGGAAAATAGGGAAAACAATTTACATTTGAACTTGATAGAATACAATAAGAACATGAGGTAATATAATAAAGGTGTGAGAAAAAGGCATATAATGATAATAATAAAATTATTAATCTATTGAAAATGTGGCTAAAACATTTAATTTATACATTCATAATAATATCTTCAAGTTCCATCTCCAAGGTGTCAAAAATATTATCAAGGTTATTCACCAAGGTATTGTAAATCTTTTCATCTCTAGAGATTAATTTCTTTAGCCAATGTATTAGAGTTATATTAGATTAAAACATTAATATATATTTATTTTCATGTTATCCACATATATATTAATAAAAAATTCCATAAATAACCCATAGATAATAAAATAAATGGGTTTTATATAAAAATCATGGTGTTTTGAAAAGTGCTTAAAAATGTGATCATTATGTCATTTACAACCCATGGAAAGGGAATGAGAGTATTGTGTATGTAAATTATAGAATAAAATAAATTATTCTAATGTCTAGATTAATACCCCTAGAAATAAAAATAGGTTTTTTTTTTACATAATGTTGAAAAAATAATTTCTTGAGAAAAAGAGAGAGATTTTGAGACAGAAATTCTACAGCATAATGGCTATGCAACAAGGATTTAGAAAACATTAAAAAGAGAGTGGAAAGGATTAAACCATTAATAAAAGACTCATAATATATTATAGGGATATATTAAATTGAAAATAAGAACATGGTTTTGAAATTTGAAATCCATACCACAAAAAAATAAAATGGGAAATGAAAGAGAAGTTGAGAATTCCCTTAACTTAAAGAGTAACTTCTAAGGCTCTAGGATCAGGATCATGAGGGATTGAGGACACAATATGAAAAATCCTTGGGAGGTAATTCTATCACATCTTAGAGGGAGTGATTTTTTAATGAAATAAAATGAAGTAATGGCTTGATATTTACAGTAAAAGAGAGAGAGTTTTTTATTAATTTTCAAGGACACCTCATTAGTGGTATTTGAAAAACCATGGACTTGACCATGGTATTTGCCCATGGTTTTGGCCACTTGGAAAAAATAAGATAATATTTTAATCCAAATGAGTCAAACAGAATTTTAAATTACATATTACATCATTATGATGTCATAAAACACACTGAAGACTCAAAAACTGTATTTTTAATATTTACTAAAAAACAAAACATTTTATAAAAATATCATAAATTCCTTTTAAACTAATATTGATGTTCTGAATTCAAATATGAACAAAATTTTATGAAAATAATTTTTATAAATATTATAATTTTGATTTCTAAGTAAAATCACTATTTACTTAAAATAAAATACTAATACTTAACTAATAATTTCTAAAAACGTTATTTACAAATACTATTATATCACGTTACCATTCAAGATGCATAAATTATATTTATACCTCCCTATGTGAGGTTATTATTCCATTTTTCATATTACTATTCATAAGGGTAATATTACTATTCATAAGTTACTATTCACTAAAAATTAAGTTGATCTTATCAGACTCTAAATTTTTACCTAATCACAATAGTATGTCTGTTTTTTCGAAGATCATTTCTTAGTATCAATTATTTAAAGTATAAAAAATACTTTTAAAATACTCTTTTTTTCAATATTCATCAATAATACAAAACTTCTTAGAAAAATACTTAAAATTTCATCCTAGATTAAGTTTTACATTTTAAATTCAAAAATGATGTTTATTTTACCATAAAAACAATGTTATTTATAAAAATGGATTATAAAAAGTAACTAAGGCCTCGTTACATAGCCCCTTATAACACCTACATAGAACTTAAGAGTAAGGTTCTAAATGGTGATAGAATCTTGGGGTGGCTAGGACAACATTTCCCAAGTGGTGATTTCTGTCATCTAAAACATCCCACATAGGTGATTTCGTTTAATATTAACATGTTAAAACTTGGATTGGGATTGGTCCATAGAAATGCCCAGTGATGCTACCTCCTTTCCAAGCCCTAAAAATGGGCTTTATATGGGATGAGACTACTAGATGAGGCCTGAGACTCTACTTTTTGTATTAATTAAACATGATCATTTCTATTTATAAACAATAATCATAATGTTAAGAGTATAGTTTCCAACAGTCATATGAACCAATGATCATAATTAACCAATGGTTATATAATGGTTAAAACCCAAAGGTATCATTTCAATTATACTCACTTCATTAATAAAATGATATAGTTTTTTTGAGTAAAAAATAAAATAAAACACAAATTCAGGAAACAAAAATTATTCAAATGTCTGGGTCGTTGCAATTTATGTGTCTAAAATTGTACATTTCCATTGATTCAGTGCATTTTTTGGGGGAGTTTACTGTCTTGAAAATATAAATATTTTATTTAATCACTAGAATAGATTGTTTGGTAGTTTTCAATACTCATGTAGATTTTTACTCTTGTAATACAACCCTTACATCCCCTGATGGTTCTATTAACATATTCAAAGTATATTGGGATATGAATGTTGGTAGAGCAGGTACTTTGGTGATTGTGGATTGGAAAATATCTTATTATCTAACAATGATGTCCTTATGTGTGACTAATAAAATGAGGAATAGGATTCTTGATTCAATTGTATAATAATAACTAAATTTATTTCCATATTATTTCTATCGGTTACCATAAAATGGGAAATTGAATTTTCTATCGATCTACATCTGGGAACGAGTCCTATTTTTCTTCTGTCAAATAGAATGTAACTAATAGATTAAATGGAATTGATGTTCTAGTTGGAAAATGGGATGTAAAAGGATTTATTAGACCAAGTAAATAAAATTTGGATTCTCTAATGTTATTCCAAAATATGGAAGATGGATCAATTCAATTATGCATCTACTATCATATACTAAATCAATTTACAATCAAGAATCAATATTCTCTTCCTCGTGTCAATGATATATTTTTTCAATTGAAGGCATCCAAATGGTTCTCCAAAATTTATCTATTATCAGGAAATCACTTACTCAGATTAAGGAAAGTGGATATCCCAAAAATATATTTTTGAAGCTGACATGATCACTATAAATACATAGACATTCCATTTAGCCTTATTAATGAACCTACGATTTTCTTTGAATTCCACAAGTACCATGAATCATTTATCAATGTATGTTTTAGGATATATTGGTATAATATCATATCATAAATGACCTTGAAAATATTTTAGATATTTTATTGGTTACATTACCTCAACACTAAATCTATACAAGATTCTCTAAGTGTGACTTATAGATATGAGAAGTATTCTTCCTTGGTCATGTCATTTATAATAAAGTAATATCATTTGATCCTAAAAATATTTAAGTAGTCATTTATTATAAACCACCTAAAAACCCCTTTGAGATAAAGAGTTTTTTGGGATTAATATTCAATTATCATCACTTTTTAGGGGATTTCTCCAGGATTACTTCTATTATGACTTCTTTCACAAAGAAATATATTGAATTAAAATAGATTGATGATTACCAAAAATACTTTCTTGAGATCAAATACCTACTTTATTTAATAACTATAATCTTATTTCCATAACTAGTAAAGGGTTATGTTGTGTATTATAAAGAATCTAGATAAATAATCGGTTGTGTTCTCATGTAAAAGTCCATGTAATGGCTTATGGCTTGAGTTTATTTCAAAAAAATGAAAAAAAATTATTCAATACATGACCTGGAATTATCTGTGGTGGTCTATTCATTAAAAACATGGTGCCACTACCACTTTGGTGAAAAGTTCAATGTGTTTGCATATTACAAAATCATGAAACACATATTTTCACAAAGAGACTTGAGCCTATGTAAAGAATATGGATATATTATCTTTAATTTTTGAATTAGACTTGTTTTATATTCCATATAAAGGAAATTTGGTGGTTGATGCTTTGAGTCTAAATTCAAATAGTGAAGTGGTCAAAGTGGTTCATGACTAGTATAACCTTATGGGAGTAATTAATAACATGTATTTTGATTTTACATAATAGAATCATGATGAAAAATTAATTCTAGTTACTTTTGTTTATAATTTATTCAACCACGTTAAAAAGGCTCGACAAATGGATTTATATAGTCTTTCTATTAGGTTAAACCTCACTTATGCATAGATTTTTTATGCTTGGGTAGAGGATGAAAACATATTTTAGTGATTTTGGGATCATATTGCAGTTCCTCTATCATTCCAAGAATAACTGATTTAGGCTTATCACCATTAAAAATTGGTTTTCCACCCAAGTATTAAGAAAATTTATAGGGAAATGAAGAAATATTTTTGGTGGGTGGGTATGAAAAATTAGTTGGCGACTATTCTATGAGATGACTCCCCTATCAATAGGTGAAGGCTATATATCAATGACTAAAAGGAATGTTATGGTATATGTCTATTCCCATATGGAAATGGGAATATATTTCGATGTAATTTTTCATTGTGCTACCACATATACATCTAATGCATGATGTTATTTGGGTAATTGTGGACTGACTCACGAAGTTTCAACACTTTATCCCAGTTTGAGAGTTTAATACAGTAGAATATTAAGAAAATATATATATTCAAAAAATAGAAAAAATTCATGGGGTACTAATTTCTATTGTCTTGGACTAAGAACTAGGATTCACCTCATGGTTTTGGAAATCTTTACAACATGTACTTGGAACTCAGTTTACCATGATCATAAATTTTATCCTCAAATAGATGTCCAGTTCGAAATAATTATCCTGACACTGAAAGACATGATTATAGTTTTTTTTATAGATTTCTTGTGGTTCATGGGAAGATAATATTTCTTTAGGTTTGTTTTCATAAATTAGTGGCTATTAAGACATGATAGATTCAACTCTATTCAAGGAATTGAATAATCATCCATGTCAATCTAAACATTGGGTGGCAGAGATTGGGGAAAATTCATTGATTGGATCATGTCTTTTCTATGAGACTGCTGTGAAAATTCAAATGATTAGGAAATAGACAAAAACATCACATATTTATCATAAATTTTTCTTATATCATTATCATTATCCATTATCTTTTGATAAATGAGACCATATATTCATAAAAGTTTCGCAAAGATTGGGACACCACCAATTGGGAAAGAAACATAAATTTGATCTTTAGTACATTAGACCATTTGAGATTCTGGAAGGCATCAATAACATTTCATATCAATTAGTTGTACCACCAAGATAAAAATTTTCCCATAGTTTTCTGAATGTATCCCTACTAAATAAATTCCAACCTAATATGTGCAATGTGATTCTTTGGGACCATGTTACTATTGAATCACTTAAAATATATTTCCATGCCATAATTTGTATTCTCGATACGTAATAGAAGAATTTATGTTGTATCCTAAATCCTTTTTTTAGGTATTATGGTAGTATGGCCTGATTTAATAGGAGTCTTGGGTTTGGGAAAAGCTTATACTGGAGAAATGGAAATAGATCTTAATGAAGTCACCAAAATCTAGCTTTTGAGAATGGAAATCTCAATTGTAGTTAGAATATATCACCCTTGGTTTGAGGTGTGTTTCCATTTTGTTATGTATTGTAAAGATATATAATAATTGGTTTAACATATGAGACTTCATATATAAGGACCCAGCCTTAAACCTTACTTAATATTGAATTTAATGAATAATTCACATTGAGGATCTTTTCAAGTTTAGAGTTTTAGAGAATTAGAACATAACTATTACATCTCAAAAGATTTACAAAGTAGACACTTCTACTTAGTTTCCATAGAGTAAAAAAACCCTTAAAAAGAAACATTTCTAGTTCCATGTTTTATATAGAATGGCTTTCCCTTGATCCAATCCTTGACCCTATTCCATATTAAGTACTATGAAAAACATTTCAAAAAACTTGGGGTGAGCATAAAAAGCTCAGTAAGGGATACACAAAGAATGAAAACTGTTAGTTTTTAAAACATCAAGTAAACCATGTATACATTATCAAAGTAATACCTTCACCTTCATGAAGTAGTAAAAACTTTTCACTGAATAAAATATCATTACTTACCCTTTTGTAACCAAAGGATTACCATAAAGCCCATATAAAGAAAACATAACATATAATGGTAACTTGGGACATAAACATACTTAAGTGGAATAACCATACGGTCGACTTCCACACATATCACTTAATGGAATAGCCATACGGCCAACTTCCATACATACTTAATGGAATAGCCATACGGCTGACTTCCATACCCAATGCATTGGAGGTTATAATGTAACCACCCGTCTTGGTATTCACGGCACCACCCTTCATATGGTTTATCACGTAACCACCCGTCAAATGTCCAAGTACCAATATAAAATCATAAAACATAAAACCAATATAAAGGAATGATAACATTTCCACATTTCAATCACAATATATAATTTAAATATATTGACATAATAGAATCCTTTATCAAAACCATTTTCAATACCAAAATACATGAAATAGTATATGGTATTTATTTTATTTTAAAAACATTACGGCTTGTTGAGGAAGCCAAAGACCAAATAATACTCGCGGTGACGGAAAAGGTTGTTGTTATCGCGTACGTTAAAAAAACATTCCTTTTTGTCATTTAGTAAAACGCTTCATAGAAAAATAATCCTTTTTTATAAAAGTAAAAGTCATAGGGGTTTATACACCGTATAAAATAAAGTTGTGTATAAAACGAAATATGCCTCAATGAAACGAGATTGAGACGAAGTCCCTTACCTCGGGTCCGACTTAACTCGATCATTCTTTAACGTCCTGAATAATAAACTTGAGTTAATTTATATTTTCTTAAGAACCTTTTTCAAGTTCATAATTCCTTTTATATCACTTATTTCCATGTTATAAACATTATTTAACCATTTAAGTTAATAATGTTTGTTTTGTCGATATTTGGTTCTTAAGTCGAAAGTGGACTTCTTACAATTACATGTTATTCATATGGTCAAAGGTTCTTTATATCCAGAATGAAATTCCTGATTTGGATATCATATATATCATATATATCCAGAATATACATGTATTTATAATATTACATAATCATTTAGAGGTAAGAAATAAAATGCACCGTTCATGGAGACGGTAAGCCGTACGTACGCATGAACGCTACTTTCATTTCATTATCATATTAATGGAATTAAAACTAAATGAGAGGTATGTATATTTTAATTCCAGAATTATATTCATCATTTAGATGTATCATTCATCATATATATCCATTATATACATGTACTTATAATAGTACATTACATTTGGGGATAAGAAATGAAATGCACCGTTCATGGAGACGGTAAGCCATACGTACGCATGAATGCTACTTTCATTTCTATATCATAATTTAATGGAAATAAATAATAATTATATAGAGGTATATTATAATTCCATTATAACATCATAAATAATAACTTTAAATCCATCCTTTATACGTCCCACATATGGCATTTAACGAATCAAATCACTTTGAGGGGGCGGTAGTCCGCACTTCCTTAAATGAAGATATCGCGTTTACCCATAATGGAAACCATAAAGGTATGCCCAAAATGAAAAATACAGAAGCTTAAGGAAAACATAAAAATATTATATATCATATATAAATATAGTTTCATCTCAATGTCCACCTTTGAAGGTGTTAAAATAATGTTGAACAATCATCATTTCGGGAGGCAGAAATTCACCATCCACGGAAACAGTATGTTATTTAACCATTAGATATAGGTGTGTGTAAGTGTAGCTCGAATACTTCTTATAAAAATATCCTAGTATATTGATGATACTAGAGTTGTTACAAAATAAAATAATAAAAAGAATTTAGGGGGTTGGAGAATCAAAATAAAACAAAAGGACTCAAAAGAAGACATTACCTTAAAATCGGGAAACTCCCTTTGGTTTGAGCTCAAAGGCTTCCTTGGGAAGACTAATGCCCAATGTGAGGCTTCAAGGAGTAATAGAGGGATGTGGAGAGACAAAATGGGCAGGGGTTGGCCAATCCAAAGGCTTTGGAAGTGTGGGTAAGGTGGTAAAGGTGGGGGCCTTTTATAAGAGGAGAGGAGGGGCACTCTTGTAACGTTAGAAAATGTTACTTTATTTTCAAATGATTTTCGGATTTTAAAGGTCCCACATTAATTTATTTAAAGGATAAGGTGATGAGGGTTCTAAATCAACTCATCCAATAGGTTTTGGACATGTTTAGGTCTTAGATGTTACATTATCTTTCCATTTTATTTAAATCGTTAAATAATGAGGTCATCGCTGCATCATCATGATGTCATAAATAATTTAATTTATTTAATGTATAAAAATTATAAAAAAATTACTATGATGTATTAAAACTTTTTATATTTACAATGAATATTTATAGTCAAAAATATGACTTGTATAACCCCATGTAAAAATTGTTTTAGTAAAACATTTCATGTTTGTGTCATTTTTTACTTTAACATTAAATAAAAGGTATTTATGTCATTTTCCAACTAAAGTGGCTCCATGGGGTCCCCAAGATGACCCATGGATTGTCTTGGTCGGCCATTAAACATCCAATGAGGGTAGGACATGTGTCTAGCTCATTTCATTTTATTAAAACATTATTCTTACCTTAAACTACATTAATTACCTCTAATCGCGATTAAGAACTTAAGAGTTACTATTCATCAAAAAATTATTTTAATCTCATTGAACCACATTTTACTTATTAATGACAACCATGTATGTCGGATTTTTGAAATTCAAAACACAGAAGTGGTAAAATTTCCTTTAAACGAAAAATCAGTTTTTATAAGTACCACTTAGTGGTTTCACTATTCATCAAAAATTGAAGTTTTTCAGGAAAATACCAAAAATTGACCCTAAGCTATATTTGATATTCCGAATCCAAAAATGAAGTATATTTTACAAAATTCAAAACATATAATTAACATTAATTAATTTAATAATTAATTCCCGTTGTCATGACAAATAGCATGTTTTTATTAAACAATAAGTATCAAAACAATGACACTAGTTTAAGTCCGATTTCAAAGTGAAATTAATTCCAACGACCACTATTGGATTTAATGGTAAAAATATTTTCTAATTTCACTTTAAAACCAATTCAAATGATAATCTAATCATATAAATAAAATAGATTAAAAAGAGGTTTTGAATTAAAATACAACATTTTACACTATTCATTAAAAAATGAACTTTATCGGAAAGATACCAAAAATTTACACAAAGTAAATTTTGATGTCCTGATTCTAAAGAAGAGTTATATTTTGTCCAATTGAATGTATAAGAGTGATCAAAACTATATTTAATGACGGTTCTCCATCAAAAGGTGATAAGTGAACCTTTAGTGAAAATTAGGGTATAAATGCCTAAAATTGAATTCTTTCGGTATTTTAAGCCTTTATCTTTTATTGGATAAATGTAAAAACATTTAAAAAACTTATATAATAATATTTTAGTTATTTCTATCCATTCCTGCCAATACAACGGCTACATGTTAACTACCATTTAAAATAATATTATTATATTACTAGTGTGTAACGTAAGTTTTCAAAGGAACTCATCGTTGCGTATCGGGTGCGCTATCGAACATAGAAACCCCTTTAAAGTAAAATTAATATTTAATTCGTAAATATTAATAAATATGAAAATGTTTTATTCATTATTTACCTGGGATTTTACATCCTTCCCCCCTTTTGGGAATTTCATCCTCGCAATTTTATTCACTTATCAAAATAAGTGGGGGTATTTATCCCTCATATAATTTTCAGATTCCCGCATTGCCTCTTCAACAATATGGTTTTTCCACAAAAACTTCACCTGGTGAATTACCTTATTTCGCAACACTTTCTCTCTTTGGTCAAGAATCTGGACTGGTTGTTCTTCATAAGATAGGTTCTCCTCCAGCTGAACTACCTCTGGTCTCAAAACATGAGATGGATCTGGCATATACTTTCTCAGCATCGAAACATGTAAAACATTGTGTACCTGAGATAAACTCAGAGGTAAAGCCACTCGGTAAGCAACTGATCCAACTCTCTCCAGAATTTCATATGGTCCAATGAACCTTGGACTCAACTTTCCTTTCTTACCAAATCGCATCACACTTTTCCATGGTGATACTTTGAGAAAAACATGATCACCTACCTCAAAAGAGATATCCTTCCTCCGGTTATCCGCATAACTCTTCTGCCTGCTCTGAGCTGTTCTCATGTGTTTCTGAATCAACTGAACTTTTTCTGCCATCTCTTCTACCAATTCTACTCCCATCAGCTTCCTTTCACCCACTGCATCCCAAAATGCTGGAGTTCGACACCGCTTCCCATATAATGCCTCAAATGGTGCCATCTGTATACTAGAATGAAAACTGTTATTATATGAAAACTCAACCAAAGAAAGATGTTGGTCCCAACTTCCCTAATAATCCATCGAACAAGCTCATATAATATCCTCCAAGGTCTGAATTTTTCATTTTGACTACTCATCTGATTGAGGATGAAAAGCTGTACTAAAATTTAATTCAATACCCAACGACTTCTGAAGACCTTTCCAAAAGTTAGAAGTAAACCTAGGATCACGGTCAGATACAATGGAGAGAGGAAATCCATGTAACCTAACTATCTCTTTAAGATACAAATGGGAAAGTTGATCTAGGTAAAAAGTATCTCGTATAGCAAGGAAATGAGCTGATTTAGTCAAGCGATCAACAATAACCCAGATTGCATTATTACCTCTAGATGTCCTCTGTAATCCCACAACGAAGTCCATGGATATATTCTCACATTTCCACTCTGGCACTGGTAAAGGCTGAAGCATCCCTTTCGGTAACTGCCGCTCTGATTTAACCTGCTGACAAGTCAAACACTTCACAGTAAAATCAACAATATCTCTTTTCATTCCATCCCACCAGTAATACTCTCGCAGATCTCTATACATATTAGTACTGCCAGGATGAACTGAAAACGGAGAACTATGAGCTTCACATAACAACTCTTTCTTCAACTGTGAATCACAAGGCACACACAATCTCTTCCCAAATCTCAAAACACAATCATTATCAATGTTTAATTCAGGCAACTTACCCTTCTGAACCAACTCTACCTTTTTCTGCAACTCACTGTCTTGCTTCTGTGCTTGCTTGATTCTGTCTGATAGAGAAGATTTCACTGATACCTGAAACAAAACAGAAGAACTTCCTGCACCAAAAACTTCTATGCCAAACTTCATCAAATCAAAAACCAAAGGATCTCATTCCAAATGTATCATGGTTAATGAAGCATTAATTTTTCGACTCAAAGCATCGGCCACTTTATTTGCTTTTCCCGGATGGTAGTGAATTGTACAATCATAATCCTTGATTAATTCCAGCCATCTCCTATGACTCATGTTCAATTATTTCTGAGTGAATATATACTATAAACTTTTATGATCGGTATATATTTCACACTTTACTCCATACAAATGATGCCTCCAAATTTTTAGAGCAAAAACAACAGCAGCTTATTCCAAATCATGTGTAGGGTAATTTACCTCATGATTTTTCAACTGACGTGAGGCATAAGAAATTACCTGGTCATTCTGCATAAGGACACAACCAAGTCCCTTCAATGAAGCATCATTGTATATAACAAACACACCATTCCTAGAAGGAAGTGCCAAAACTGGAGCATTCACTAATCTTCTCTTCAACTCCTGAAAACAATCATCACATTCTTTTGTCCAGATGAACTTAACACCCTTACGAGTTATCTTAGTCATTGGACAAGATAACTGTGAAAAAATTTCAACAAACCTTCGGTAGTAACCTACCAAACCAAGAAAACTACGGATCTCAGTTACATTTGTAGGTCTTTTCCATTCTTCAACAACTTTTTTTTTATCAAGATCAACAGTTATGCCATCTTTTGAAACAATGTGACCCAGGAAAGAAATTTGTTGTAACCAAAACTCACACTTGCTAAATTTTCCATATAGTTTCTTTTCTTTTTAGGTTTGGAAGATAACCCTTAAATGACTTTCATGATCCTCTTTACTTTTAGAAAACACCAAAATATCATCAATAAACACAACCACCATTTATCACCTGATTCAACTGATCCATTAGTGTAGTAAACTGCTCAATTATGATTCCGACCATCTCTGGTTGCTGATTCGAAAGGTCATTATACTCGGTATGCCTTCCTAGAAAAGCTGCTCTGTTTCCTCTATGGAAAACCATTCTTATCACAGAAATATCTTAGGGGAAGAAACATGGTAATCTTTAAATGCTATATCAATTCAGTCATACCATAAATTAACTTATAATTGAACAATTTTCTAACTCCTAAAGTTGTCTAAACCGACCTCTAATACCAACTATAAGGCCTCGGCCTTAAACCTTACTTAATATTGAATTAAATGAATAATTCACATTGAGGATCTTTTCAGGTTTAGAGTTTTAGAGAATTATAACATAACTATTACATCTCAAAAGATTTACAAAGTAGACACTTCTACTATGTTTTCATAGAAAAAAAACTCTTAAAAAGAAACATGTCTAGTTCTATGTTTTATATAGCATGACTTTCCCTTGATCCCATCCTTGAACCTATTCCAAATTAAGTCCTGTGAAAAACATTTCAAAAAACTTGGGGTGAGCATAAAAAGCTCAGTAAGGGATACACAAAGAATGAAAACTGTTAGTTTTTCAAACATCAAGTAAACCATGAATACTTTATCAAATTAATACCTTCACCTTCATGAAGTAGTAAAAACTATTTACTGAATAAAATATCATTACTTACCCTTTTGTAACCAAAGGATTACCATAAAACCCATATAAAGAACACATAACATATAAAGGTAACTTGGGACATAAAGATACTTAAGTGGAATAACCATACGGTCGACTTCCACACATATCACTTAATGGAATATCCATACGGCCAACTTCCATACATACTTAATAGAATAGCCATACGGCCGACTTCCATACCCAATGAATTGGAGGTTATAATGTAACCACTCGTCCTGGTATTCACGGCACCACCCGTCATATGGTTTATTACGTAACCACCCATCAAATGTCCAAGTACCAATATAAAATCATAAAACATAAAACCAATATAAAGGAATGATAACATTTCCACATTTCAATCAAAATATATAATTTAAATATATTGACATAATAGAATCCTTTATCAAAACCATTTTCAATACCAAAATACATGAATGAGTATATGGTATTTATTTTATTTTAAAAACATTATGGCTTGTTGAGGAAGCCAAAGACCAAATAATACTCACGGCGGCGAAAAAGGTCGTTGTCACCGTGTACGTTAAAAAAAATTCCTTTTTTTGTTAAGTAAAATGCTTCATAGAAAAAGAATCCTTTTGTATAAAATTAAAATTAAAAGTTGTTTATACACCGTATAAAACAAAGTTGTTTATAAAACGAAATATGCCTTAATGAAAGGAGATTGAGATGAAGTCCCTTACCTCGGGTCTGACTTGACTCGATCGTTCTTTAACGTCCTGAATAATAAACTTGAGTTAATTTCTATTTTCTTAAGAACCTTTTTTAAGTTCATTATTCCTTTTATATCACTTATTTCCATGTTATAAACATTATGTAACCATTTAAGTTAATAATGTTTGTTTTTTTGATATTTGGTTCTTAAGTCGAAAGTGGACTTCTTACAATTACATGTTGTTCGTGTGGTCAAAGGTTATTTATATCCAGAATGACATTCCTGATTTGGATATCATATATATAATATATATCCAGCATATACATGTATTTATAATATTAAATAATCATTTATAGGTAAGAAATGAAATGCATCGTTCATGGAGACGGTAAGCCGTACGTACGCATGAACGCTGCTATCATTTCTTTGTCATATTAATAAAATTAAAACTAAATGAGAGGTATTTATATTTTAATTCCAGAATTATATTCATCATTTAGATGTATCATTCATCATATATATCCAGTATATACATGTACTTATAATAGTACATTACATTTGGGGATAAGAAATGAAATGCACCATTCATGGAGACGGTAAGCCGTACGTATGCATGAACGCTACTTTCATTTCTATCTCATACTTTAATGGAAAGAAATAATAATGATATAGAGTTATATTATAATTCCATTATAACATCATATATAATAACTTTAAATCCATCCTTTATACGTCCCACATATGGCATTTAACGAATCAAATCACTTTGAGGGGGCGGTAGTCCGCACTTCCTTAAATGAAGATATCGCGTTTACCCATAATTGAAACCATAAAGGTATGCCCAAAATTAAAAATACAGAAGCCTAAGGAAAACATAAACATATTATATATCATATATAAATATAGTGTCATCTTAATGGCCACCTTTGAAGGTGTTAAAAGAATGTTGAACAATCATCGTTTCGGGAGGCAGAAATTCGCCATCCACAGAAACAATATATTCTTTAACCATTAGATGTAGGTGTGTGTAAGTGTAGATCGAATCCTTATTATAACAACATCCTAGTATATTGAGGATACTGGATTTTTTACAAATGAAAAGAATAAAAAGTGTTTATGGGGTTGGAGAAGCAAAATAAAACAAAAGGACTCAAAAGAAGACATTACCTTAATATCGGGTAACTCCCTTTGGTTTGAGCTCAAAGGATTCCTTGGAAAGACTTCTGCCCAAAGTGAGGCTTCAAGGAGTAATAGAGGGATGTGGAGAGACAAAATGGGTAGGGGTTGGCCAAGCTAAAGGCTTTGGAAGTGTGGTTAAGGTGGTAGAGGGGGGGCCTTTTATAAGAGGAGAGGAGGGGCACTCTTGTAAAGTTACAAAATGTTACTTTATTTTCAAAAGAGTTTCGGATTTTAAAGGTCCCACATTGATTTATTTCGAGTATAAGGTGATGAGGGTTCGAAATCAACTCATCCAATAGGTTTTGGACATGTTTAGGTCTTATATTTTACATTATCTTTCCATTTTATTTAAATTTTTAAATAATGAGGTCATCGCTGCATCATCATGATGTCATAAATAATTTAATTTATTTAATGTATTTATTATAAAAAAATTACTATGATGTAGGAAATATTTTTAGATTTCCAATTACTATTTATAGTCAAAAATATGACTTGTATAACCCCATGTAAAAATTATTTTAGTAAAACATTTCATGTTTGTGTCATTTTTTACTTTAACATTAAATAAAAGGTATTTATGTCATTTTCCAAACAAGGTGGCTCCATGGGGTATCCAAGTTGACCCATGGATTGTCTTGGTCGGCCATGACACATACAATGAGGGTAGAACATGTGTCTAGGTCATTTCATTTTATTAAAACATTATTCTTACCTTAAACTACACTAATTACCTCTAATCGCGATTAAGAACTTAACAGTTACTATTCACCAAAAAATTATTTTAATCTCATTGAACCAGATTTTACTTCTTAATGACAACCATTTATGTCGGATTTTTGAAATTCAAAACACAGAAGTGGTAAAATTTCATTTAAACGAAAAATCAGTTTTTATAAGTACCACTTAGTGGTTTCACTATTCCTCAAAAATTGATGTTTTTCAGAAATATAACAAAAATTCACCCAAAGCTATATTTGATATTCCAAATTCAAAAATGAAGTCTATTTTAAAAAAATTCAAAACATATAATTCACATTAATTAATTTAATAATTAATTCCCACGGTCATGACAAATAGCGTGTTTTTATGAAACAATAAGTATCAAAAGATTGACACTAGTTTAAGTCCGATTTCAAAGTGAAATTAATTCCAACGACCACTATTGGATTTAATGGTAAAAATATTTTCTAATTTCACTTTAAAACCAATTCAAATGATAATATAATCATATAAATAAATTATATTAAAAAGAGGTTTTGAATTAAAATACAACATTTTACACTATTCATTAAAAAATGAACTTTATCGGAAAGATACCAAAAATTTACACAAAGTAAATTTTGATGTCCATATTCTAAAGAAGAGTTATATTTGGTCCAATATAATGTATAAGAGTGATAAAAACTATATTTAATGACGGTTCGCCATCAAAAGGTGATAAGTGAACCTTTAGTGAAAATTTGGGTATAAATGCCTAAAATTGAATTCTTTCCGTATTTTAAGCCTTTATCTTTTATTGGATAAATGTAAAAACATTTAAAAACATATATAATCATATTTTAGTTATTTCTATCCATTTCCACCAATACAACGGCTACATGTTAACTACCATTTAAAATAATATTATTATATTACTAGTGTGCAACGTAAGTTTTCAAAGGAACTCATCGTTGCGTATCGGGTACGCTATCGAACATAGAAACCCCTTTAAAGTAAAATTAATAATTACTTTGTAAATATTAATAAATATGAAAATGTTTTATTCATTATTTACCTGGGATGTTACATCCTTCCCCCCTTTTGGGAATTGCTTCCTCGCAATTTTATCCACTTATCAAAATAAGTGGAGGTATTTATCCCTCATAGAATTTTTAGATTCCCATGTCGCCTCTTCAACAATATGGTTTTTCCACAAAACCTTTACCTGGTGAATTACCTTATTTGGAAAAAATTGCTCTCTTTGGTCAAGAATCTGGACTGGTTGTTCTTCATAAGATAGGTTCTCCTCCAGATGAACTACCTCTGGACTCAAAACATGAGATGGATCTGGCATATACTTTCTCAGCATCGAAACATGAAAAAAATTGTGTACCTGAGATAAACTCGGAGGTAAATCCACTCGGTAAGCAACTGATCCAACTCTCTCGAGAATTTCATATGGTCCAATGAACCTTGGACTCAACTTTCCTTTCTTACCAAATCACATCACACTTTTCCATGGTGATACTTTGAGAAAAACATGATCATCAACCTCAAAAGAGAGATCCTTCCTCCAGTTATCCTCATAACTCTTCTGCCTGCTCTGAGCTGTTCTCATGTGTTTCTGAATCAACTGAACTTTTTCTGCCATCTCTTCTACCAATTCTGGTCCCATCGGCTTCCTTTCACCCACTTCATTCCAAAATGCTGGAGTTCAACACTGCTTCCCATATAATTCCTCAAATAGTTTCATCTGTATACTGGAATGAAAACTGTTATTATATGAAAACTCAACCAAAGAAAGATGTTGGTCCCAACTTCCCTGATAATCCATCGAACAAGCTCGTAGCATATCCTCCAAGGTCTGAATTGTTCATTCTGACTGCTCATCTGATTGAGGATGAAAAGTTGTACTAAAATTTAATTCAGTACCCAACGACTTCTGAAGGCCTTTCCAAAAGTTAGAAGTAAACCTAGGATCACGGTCAGATATAATGGAGAGAGTAAATCCATGTAACCAAACTATCTCCTTAAGATAAAAATGGGATAGTTGATCTGGGGAAAAAGTATCTCGTATAGCAAGGAAATGAGCCGATTTTGTCAAGGGATCAATAATAACCCAGATTGCATTATTACCTCTATATTTACTCGGTAATCCCAAAACAAAGTCCATGGATATATTCTCACATTTCCACTCTGGAACTGGTAAAGGCTGAAGCATCCCTTTCGGTAATTGCCGCTCTGCTTTAACCTACTGACAACTCAAACACTTCACAGTAAAATCCGCAATATCTCTTTTCATTCCATCCCACCAGTAATACTCCCGTAGATCTCTATACATCTTAGTACTGCGAGGATGAACTGAAAACGGAGAACTATGAGCTTCACATAACAACTCTTTCTTCAACTGTGAATCACAAGGCACACACAATCTCTTCCCAAATCTCAAAACACAATCATTATCAATGTTGAATTCAGGAAACTTACCCTTCTGAACCAACTCTACCTTTTTCTACAACTCACTGTCTTGCTTCTGTGCTTGCTTGATTCTGTCTGATAGAAAATATTTCACTGATACCTGAAACAAAACAGAAGAACTTCCTGCACCAAAAACTTCTATGCCAAAGTTCATCAAATCAAAAACCAAAGGATCTCGTTCCAAATGTATCATGGTTAATGAAGCATTACTTTTTCGACTCAAAGCATCGGCCACTTTATTTGCTTTTCCCGGATGGTAGTGAATTGTACAATCATAATCCTTGATTAATTCCAGCAATCTCCTCTGTCTCATGTTCAATTATTTCTGAGTTAATATATACTATAAACTTTTATGATCGGTATATATTTCACACTTTACTCCATGCAAATGATGCCTCCAAATTTTTAGAGCAAAAACAACAACATCTTATTCCAAATCATGTGTAGGGTAATTTACCTCAGGAGTTTTCAAATGACGTGAAGCATAAGCAATTACCTGATCATTCTGCATAAGGACACAACCAAGTCCCTTCAACGAAGCATCACTGTATATAACAAACTCACCATTCCTGGAAGGAAGTGCCAAAACTGGAGCATTCACCAATCTTCTCTTCAACTCCTGAAACAATCATCACATTATTTTGTCCAAATGAACTTAACACCCTTATGAGTTAGCTTAGTCATTGGACTAGATAAACGTGAAAAATTTTCAACAAACCATTGGTAGTAACCTTCCAATCCAAGAAAACTACGGATCTCGGTTACATTTTTAGGTCTTGGCCATTATTCAACAACTTTTGTTTTAGCAGGATCAACAGTTATTCCATCTTTTGAAACAATGTTACCGAGGAAAGAAATTTGTTGTAACCAAAACTCACACATGCTTAATTTTCCATATAGTTTCTTTTCTTTTATGGTTTGCAAGATAACCCTTAAATGACTTTCATGCTCCTATTTACTTTTAGAAAACAAAAAAATATCATCAATAAACACAACCACCATTTATCACCTGATTCAACTGAGCCATCAGTGTAGTAAACTGCTCAATTATTATTCCTACCATCTCTGGTTGCTGATTCGAAAGGTCATTATACTCTGTATGTCTTCCTAGAAAAGCTGCTCTGTTTCCTCTATGGAAAACCATTCTTATCACAGAAATATCTTAGGCGAATCAACATGATAATCTTTAAATGAAATATCAATTCATTCATACCTTAAATTAACTTATAATTTAACAATTTTCTAACTCCTAAAGTTGTCTAAACCGACCTCTGATACCAACTATAAGGCCCCGGCCTTAAACCTTACTTAATATTGAATTAAATGAATAATTCACATTGAGGATATTTTCCGGTTTAGAGTTTTAGATAATTAGAACATAACTATTACATCTCAAAATATTTACAGAATAGACACTTATACTAAGTTTCCATAAAATAAAAAAACTCTTAAAAAGAAACATGTCAAGTTTCATGTTTTATATAGCATGACTTTCCCTTGATCCCATCCTTGACCCTATTCCACATTAAGTCCTGTGAAAAACATTTCAAAAAACTTGGGGTGTGCATAAAAATCTCAGTAAGGGATACACAAAGAATGAAAACTGTTAGTTTTTCAAACATCAAGTAAACCATGTATACTTTATCAAAGTAATACCTTCACCTTCATGAAGTAGTAAAAACTCTTCACTGAATAAAATATCATTACTTACCCTTTTGTAACCAAATGATTACCATAAAACCCATATAAAGAACACATAACATATAAAGGTAACATGGGAAATAAACATACTTAAGTGGAATAACCTTATGGTCGACTTCCACACATATCACTTAATGGAATAGCCATACGGCCAACTTCCATACATACTTAATGGAATAGCCATACGGCCGACTTCCATACCCAATGCATTGGATGTTATAACGTAACCACTTGTCCTGGTATTCATGGAACCACCCGTCATATGGTTTATCACGTAACCACCCGTCAAATGTCCAAGTACCAATATAAAATCATAAAACATAAAACAAATATAAAGGAATGATAACATTTCCACATTTCAATCACAATATATAATTTAAATATATTGACATAAAAGAATCCTTTATCAAAACCATTTTCAATACCAAAATACATGAAATAGTATATGGTATTTATTCTATTTTAAAAACATTACGGCTTGTTGAGGAAGCCAAAGACCAAATAATACTCGCGGCGGTGGAAAAGGTCGTTGTCACCGTGTACGTTAAAAAAACATTCCTTTTTGTCGTTTAGTAAAACGCTTAGTAGAAAAAGATTCCTTGTGTATAAAAGTAAAATTAAAAGGGGTTTATACACCGTATAAAATAAAGTTGTGTATAAAACGAAATATGCCTCAATGAAAGGAGATTGAGACGAAGTCCCTTACCTTGGGTCCGACTTGACTCGATCGTTCTTTAACGTCCTGAATAATAAGCTTGAGTTAATTTCTATTTTCTTAAGAACATTTTTCAAGATCATTATTCCTTTTATATCACTTATTTCCATGTTATAAACATTATGTAACCATTTAAGTTAATAATGTTTGTTTTGTCGATATTTGGTTCTTAAGTCGAAAGTGGACTTCTTACAATTACATGTTGTTTGTGTGGTCAAAGGTTCTTTATATCCAGAATGACATTACTGATTTGGATATCATATATATCATATATATCTAGCATATACATGTATTTATAATATTACATAATCATTTATAGGTAAGAAATTAAATGCACCATTCATGGAGACGGTAAGCCGTACGTACGCATGAACGCTACTTTCATTTCTTTGTCATATTAATGGAATTAAAACTAAATGAGAGGTATGTATATTTTAATTCCAGAATTAAATTCATCATTTAGATGTATCATTCATCATATATATCCATTATATACATGTACTTATAATAGTACATTACATTTGGGGATAAGAAATGAAATGCACCGTTCATGGAGACGGTAAGCCGTACGTACGCATGAACGCTACTTTCATTTCTATCTCATACTTTAATGGAAAGAAATAATAATGATATAGAGGTATATTATAATTCCAGTATAAAATCATATATAATAACTTTAAATCCATATTTTATACGTCCCACATATGGCATTTAACGAATCAAATCACTTTGAGGGGGCGGTAGTTCGCACTTTCTTAAATGAAGATATCGTGTTTACCCATAATGGAAACCATAAAGGTATGCCCAAAATGAAAAATACAGAAGCTTAAGGAAAACATAAACATATTATATATCATATATAAATATAGTGTCATCTTAATGGCCACCTTTTAAGGTGTTAAAAGAATGTTGAACAATCATCGTTTCGGGAGGCAGAAATTCGCCATCCACGGAAACAGTATGTTCTTTAACCATTAGATGTAGGTGTGTGTAAGTGTAGCTCGAATAATTATTATAACAACATCCTAATATATTTAGGATACTGTATTTGTTACAAAATAAAAGAATAAAAAGAGTTTAGGGGGTTGGAGAAGCAAAATAAAACAAAAGGACTCAAAAGAAGACATTACCTTAAAATCGGGTAACTCCCTTTGGTTTGAGATCAAAGGCTTCCTTGGGAAGACTTCTGCCCAAAGTGAGGCTTCAAGGAGTAATAGAGGGATTTGGAGAGACAAAATGGTCAGGGTTTGTCCAATCCAAAGGCTTTGGAAGTGTGGGTTAGGTGGTATAGGTGGGGGCCTTTTATAAGAGGAGAGGGGGGGCACTCTTGTAAAGTTACAAAATGTTACTTTATTTTCAACAGAGTTTCGGATTTTAAAGGTCCCACATTGATTTATTTCGAGGATAAGGTGATGAGGGTTCAAAATCAACTCATCAAATAGGTTTTGGACATTTGTAGTTCTTAGATTGTACATTATCTATCCATTTTATTTAAATCGTTAAATAATGAGGTCATCGCCGCATCATCATGATGTCATAAATAATTTAATTTATTTAATGTCTAAAAATTATATAAAAATTACTATGATGTAGGAAATATTTTTAGATTTCCAATGACTATTTATAGTAAAAAATATGACTTGTATAACCCCATGTAAAATTTTTTTTAGTAAAACATTTCATGTTTGTGTCATTTTTTACTTTAATATTAAATAAAAGGTATTTATGTCATTTTCCAACCGAAGTGGCTCCATGGGGTCCCGAAGTTGACCCATGGATTGTCTTGGTCGGACATTACACATCCAATGGGAGTAGGACATGTGTCTAGTTCATTTCATTTTATTAAAACATTATTCTTACCTTAAACTACACTAATTACCTCTAATCGCGATTAAGAACTTAAGAGTTACTATTCACCAAAAAATTATTTTAATCTCATTGAACCACATTTTACTTCTTAATGACAACCATGTATGTCAGATTTATGAAATTCAAAATACAGAAGTGGTAAAATTTCATTTAAACGAAAAATCAGTTTTTATAAGTACCACTTAGTGGTTTCACTATTCATCAAAAATTGAAGTTTTTCAGAAAAATACCAAAAATTCACCCTAAGCTATATTTGATATTCCGAATTCAAAAATGAAGTCTATTTTAAAAAATTAAAAACATATAAGTCACATTAATTAATTTAATAGTTAATTTCTGCTGTCATGACAAATAGCGTGTTTTTATGAAACAATAAGTATCAAAAGATTGACACTAGTTTAAGTCTGATTTCAAAGTGAAATTAATTCCAACGACCAATATTGGATTTAATGGTAAAAATACTTTCTAATTTAACTTTAAAACCAATTCAAATGATAATATAATCATATAAATAAATTAGATTAAAAATAGGTTTTGAATTAAAATACAACATTTTACACTATTCATTAAAAATGAACTTTATCAGAAAGATACCAAAAATTTACACAAAGTAAATTTTGATGTCCCGATTCTAAAGAAGAGTTATATTTGGTCCAATAGAATTTATAAGAGTGATCAAAACTATATTTAATGACAGTTCTCCATCAAAAGGTGATTAGTGAACCTTTAGTGAAAATTAGGGTATAAATGCCTAAAATTGAATTCTTTCCGTATTTTGAGTCTTTATCTTTTATTGGATAAATGTAAAAACATTTAAAAACATATATAATCATATTTTAGTTATTTCTATCCATTCCCTCCAATACAACGGCTACATGTTAACTACCATTTAAAATAATATTATTATATTACTAGTGTGCAACGTAAGTTTTCAAAGGAACTCACCATTGCGTATCGGGTACGCTATCGAACATAGAAACCCCTTTAAAGTAAAATTAATATTTAATTCGTAAATATTAATAAATATGAAAATTTTTTATTCATTATTTACCTGGGATGTTACATCTTATATTTTTTTGGGATGTTTTAGAATCTTTATATAGGGTGCATGGTTCGATCATGATTAAGGGAAACCATTAGGATTCCCCAGGTAACTATGTGAGGGTTAAGGAAGAAAAATGGGTTGTCACATAGTTGGAATAATATTTGGGAAAATTTTGTGGTAACTATGGAAATTTGGATCTTTTTTAAGGGTGGAATAATTCATAGTTGGTGCATGGTTTTCTAATTTGTGTGGCCTAACCATGTATCCTTGGGTATTGTCAACAACACGTGCATGGTTAGTGTAGAGTTTTACAAACCATGATGCCAAATCATGGTGTGTGACTAATGAAAGAAAAAATTATATTTCAAACTTGGAACTTCCCTTGAAACCCACATTCTTTCACCATTAACCTAGGATATTGAATCTCAGTCTTCCTCTATGAATTTTATTTGTGATTCCTTTCTTATCATAAGTTGATTTTAATTAATTAGAGATTTTTGGATCTATAAAATCAAAGGCAAGTTCCTTATTATACTTTTCTATTCTATATATCATCATTTTTTCTGTAGAGGAACCCTATAAAGGGGCTCACATGCCCAGATATATAGTTTATGGATTATTCTAATGGAATATTATTAGGATTAATTGAAGGAATGGAAATGAGATTCAAGATATGTTAGATCACAAAGAAATTCATTGTAATGAAATTGTTAGAGGTAGGTTTCATCTCTATCATTTAACTTTCTCATGGAAATCAATGGATTTATATTTCCTAAAATAAACTTCCCCTATCTTGACTAGAGAACTTATGTTAAACCCCCATCAAAATCTATCTTCCTAGTTTTTCTTAATATCTTGGGTTGTTGAATACTCACAAAACAGGTTAGATAAAATTATTTAACATAATTTCAATGAAAAGTTTTTTGGATGTGTGGAATTGGAATGGACATGGGTAGATTGTATCCATATACATGTGTGATGAAACTTTGGGTTTTTTTAATATGTATTTAGTTATTTTCAATATATTGTTTGTGAATGTTTTTATGTTTAAAGAAAAATGATTTTCTTAAGGAGGTTAAGAAATATTCTTTTATAAGTCAAATAATGCGATGATAATCTTCAAATATCCTAAAATCATGAATATTTTCATGATTCAAGCTATGTTTGTATGATTTTTTATAAAGGGGGAGAATTAAAAGATTAGATATGTGACTGTACAAATATTAATTTTTGGAAATATAAATTTTTTATATCTAATTTTATCATGTTCATATGTGGGATGATTGGACAGACATGTATCTAGGCCAATGGTTCTGATGAACCTAACTATTTTATTGAAGTTGGAATTTTACCGATGTTGAATTTATTTTCAATAGGATTAGAAGTTTGAAAAGTAAATTTGTTTTAAATTAAATAGTTTTAGATCTATTGTTAATTTCCAAAACATGTACCAATTTCATTTGGATAATGTATATTGTTTATAACATTTTATAAATACCATGAAAATGTTTATTTTCTTGAATAACTGAGGTGTATTCCATGAAAGAATAAAAGGACAGAGAAATATATATATTATTTTTCATGAAGAATTTTAATAATTATTTTTGAGTTTAATTTAGTGTTGATACTTATATGGAACATGGAATATATCATGGACATTGTTTTTGGATTGGATAAGTCTTTTTATTGGACTTTATTAAAAAATGGGAAACCAAATAACTAGAAAAGTGGTCCTCAAAACGTCTTCTTAGGTTGGCATGATCAACCCTCAAAGATCCATGGTGGTGGAAGAGGAGCGTTGGTGAAAACATGTCACCCACAAAAGTTCACATGAGGCATTAAAGGTATGGTGAACATGTAAGGATCATGCAGGGTGTAGGTGGGTGCATCCTTCCCCATGTATGGCATGTGAAATGTACATGAGTGTTAAACCTAGTGTACAATCAATGTGTTGGTGGAGTGAATTGATTTATTAAGTAGAACCAGGATGGAGAAATATTTTATGTGTGATAAAAGTCCCAACATAATATTCATTTTTCATTAAAAACATACATAAAGAGGAATCATAAATTGATATCTTTAATCTGAGCTATTCGGTCATTGTTAGAGGGTTATATTCAACCTACCCTTAAGGTTTTTTCATTCATCGAAATTTATATTTCATGATGTCTATTGATCATAATGAGTATTCAATTTCGAAGATATCCATACATGATATTGAATGTATGCGCAAAATTATGTTTTCATTATTAATAACTCACTATTACAACAATATAGTGAGGTGTTATAACACTAGAAGGTTTAATTGAAAAGATGGGGACTTTATGAAGTTGGTATGTTCTATTGAAATAAAGGAAGGTGGAATACGTTGGTGTATGCTAAGTCAATACACACGAGCTAAGGTGATTTATGCTTGTGTATAAATTCACACTATGCTAACCATTTTCAATCAGAACTAAATATGTATCGAGACAGATATTTTAGAAGTCTAAAAAGATCATTGAGTAGCTATTCATTCACAAATTTGGTTCCAATTCATCATTATATGTTTTATCCTTTTAAACCACATAAAGTTATATCAGTTTTGTAAGGTATTGATTTTGTAATAAAATTCAATTATGTTATGCGAATAAATGTGGTTCAGCATATAAAACCTTACATGATGAATAAATATCTTCATGTAAAAAAAAATTCATTTATAAAAAGGAAAAATCAAACAATTAGACATACATTGTTCAATAAAGAAGGATAAAACCATGTGATTAATTTTTTTGATATAGTTTTGTGAAATTAAGAATATGCTACATGAAAAACATGCATGGAATTTGAATGTATGAATTAAAAATACCGAGAAGAAGTTAGTTGAACACACTCGTGTTTTTGTATAAACAATGTGTGATGAAAGAAAACCATGCATGAAATATTATTTACACTAAAATTCTATTCATATGATTTTATACATGAAGAAATTTAAAAATACGATTAGCGGTATTATTTTAAGCTGAAGTGGTAAATTTCAGGGAGGCAAGAAAAAACACAAGTTGTAGTGTTTTGATAAATCATTAGTTTTTCATACTGATGTAACATTGAGATGTGGTGGAAGTGATATCTTCTACACATTCTAAAGATTATACTAACCCAACTAGAATATAGTGTTCTTGATGGAATTGTGTGGTAGTTAAAAACTTTCAGTAAAGGTTATATGGGACAACATTTTATCCAAAGAAAATTTATATGAGTGGACTTGAAATAGAAAAAATCTAAAGTTCATACTACATTAGTAGGAAGAATTTGTTGAAGACCTACTCACAAGAGGTTGGGAAGACCATTAAATAATTGGGGGGTACCTATATAAACAACCATATCTTTTTGGGAGATAACTCAACTAGAGGGAGTTAGTATAAATAACACTGGTGGGATTCTATTATAATTTTGAAAGTGGATAATAACTACCCATCATGTTTTCAGGATAATAGCTGATTTACCCACTTGTAATTAGTGATTTATTTATAGCGGAGAATCCATGTCTCAAAATATCCCAAACACATTAATGAAATAGTCACCGACATCAGGGGAGAACCATGAAATAATGATGTGTGTTATTATTCATTTACTTTTAGTATTTCATGTAGTATAATTGTATTTGTTTACAGGGAAGATCTATCCATCCTAATAGGTGGAGAGGTTAAAATTCAAAAGGGGATAAAACTGAAAGAAAATCAATTGGAAAAACTTTTCAACATTGATTCACCCCTCTCCCACCCCTCTTAGTTTACCTTTAAGATCCACTGGGAACTTCAAGTTTGAGTCTACCAAAAAAATAATTTAAATTTTCTAAAGAGGCAATGTTTCCAAACTTTCGGTTTTTAAAAAGTTCAAGTTACAAATTTGAATCTAAAATATGTATAAAGTTGTTATTTATGGATGATTCTATATAAAGTATACTGGATTGATTCTATTAGATAATGTTTCCTTAGGCTGAGCTTTAAATAATATATTTTTGTTACTCTAGTAGGAGGAAATTTCATATGTTCATTAGATATAGAGGGTTAGTAATCAATGGATTTCCATAGTACATATATTAAATGTAAATACCCCACCCTAGTAGCCTAGAATCAGTGGTTAATTTATTATCTTTCCCCAATATAAAATGGATAAAATCCTGAAGGAATAAACAGATTAGTAGTTTTGGAAAACTAGATACAAACTTGAACCTTACATTATAATTAAAAATATAAAATACAACATATTGAATCCTTTGAGAACCCCATTATTCTCATACCATAACATTGAATATTAATCATAATAAATTTCTTATCATCCTATGAAAAAATAAAACATAAGAAAGGGGTGATCTCTGATTCTCAGTAATGGTTATGTATAGGGGAAGTTATCATAAATAAGAATAAATAATTATGTAAAGGAAAATAACTGAAACATAAGACATTTAACTGATAACTAGAGTATAATTGGTCCAGAATAAAAGATGATAAAACAATTCCATATAAAAAATCACATGATCTAGAAAACATAACCATGGATCTTCTACTTATCAAATTATCACATGTAAATCAATAACTGGTCTCATTATGAGAGAATTCATAATGCAGGACATCGTAATCATACCTTTGAAACTTACACCAATACACTATACTTAAATGGGTAAGACAATAGTCAATAACAAAACTAGTTTATCTCATGAGACCAATTTATGCATCCAGTGGCTATAGAGGGATCTAACCATCACTTACTAATTCAAATTCACTCCTCATATGAAATGGGTAAAATATAATCAACATATACATTTGTATTGAAACGATGTTATGTAATGTAAAAAACTTTCCCTAATCAGTAAACATAATCACAAGCTCATCAGAGTAATATGGTGAATGGTACAAAATAGAACATCACAAGTCAAAGTGATCATAAACCATTTAGTAGAATATGGAAGATGGTATCATAACATATCAACCATAATGAAACATAACATTCAAAAAATGATGTTGACATAGAGAAAATAAATTTAATGTGATCATTTAATAATTCATGAGTAAAATTCATTTTTCACGTTTAAAATCACTATGTTATCAAATTCTATGAAATTATAAAAGAAAACATTTTCTTTTAGAATAAAATTATAAACTTTTAAATTAAACTTAAAAACATTAAGGTGTCATGATTATAGAAAATACATTCATACAGTATAAGTTAAATAATATTCCTTCTGTATTTTTGTTGGAAAAGTATAAAATAATTTTTTTAGAAAATAAAAAATAATACCTTTAAAAATTATAAAATTAAAAAACAAGTAAAATTTAATTAAAAAAAAAGGATAATACTAAAAACATTTTTGGAAATAATTATAGAAAACATGGACATTGAAGTTTTAAGGGAAACGTTAAAAAAGATAATTTTTTAAAGAAAGTATCTTAAAAATATAGTATTATTGAAGTGAAAATTAATCAAATGAATATATTATGTGTATTTTCTATAAATACACATAAAAACGATGTAAATAAAATGTAAGGTAATAAAAATTCATTTCACACAAAATCTTAACATAAAAAAATCAATTACCTATAAGTTGAACCCTATAAATAACATTTCAGTTAAGAAATCCCTTACCACACGCTTCCCTTTAGTATTATATACTTCAATATACTACATAAAACTTCAAATAATGATCCTCTTATAACATTGTACCACCCATTTATTAATAATATTTCATTGTTTTCATTGTTTTGAATGCGTTCGATTTTTGGTTTCATGGTCGGTTCGCTTGTGTTTAATTATATATGTTCTTGTAAAATAGAAATAAAACTCTAGAAATGAAATTAAATGGTATTAATTAACATAAATAAGTTTAAATGTCTCCATATATTATTTTAATTTATGACATTTGGATGATTCATTTGATAAAAATTTGTTAAATGTTTAGTTTATTTTGTCGTTTTCCAAACCATCACAAACTAGTTTCATATTATTTAATATTATGTCATTATATTAGTTCAAAAACATGAATTAGGTTATAATATAATTATTAAAATATGTTTTAACCAGAATAATACTTTAATTACTATCCTTGAAGGTGATAATGGAAAATTAACAAAATCATTATCCATGAAGACAGTTAACCGCCATAAATTGGACAATAGTTTCATTTCTTTGAATAAGAGGAGACTAGAAAAGGGGTGGAAATAAAATATTACACTATAAATATAAGATTATAGTATATATATATGATAATATAGTTATTATTTTTTAATGGATGAATTAATTTAAGAGAATGTAGAAGAATAAATGAAAATAATATAGGTTTTTTGAGAAAGTTACCTCTTGAATATCACCTCCTTGAAGGGACCCTTAAGGAACAAGGAATTTGTATTTATCTGAGAAAAGTAGCAATTGGACATTGGTAGAATGGTTGAGATTGTAATTGGTATATATTTAAATATCTTAAAGTATTTTAGCTACAAATGGGTTGGTGAGGAGTGGTATTTATACTTTAGGAGGGGTGGTTTAAAGTGATAAAACAATGATTATTTTATATTTAAATCCAACCGCTTTTGTTTGGAATTAATTCCAAAGAATATGGTTGATAATTAATTATATATACGATTTTTAAGGTCTAAAAAACATCAAACATCCATTTATTTTTTTTGTTTTTAGGTATTTTAATATTTTACCTTTTAACTTTAACCCACTACATTAATTTACCAATATTGCGATAAATATTTTTTTACCATGGTAATTTTTTATGCATAAAATTAAAATAACCTTATAACATAATTTTGATCTCATTATTCTAAATATGAAATTATTTTTACTTGATTGAATTCATTTAAGTGATAAAAAACAAGTCTAAATATGTTACATGTATAACTCATAAAAATAATATTTAGGCTAAAATCAAGGTTTTCAAAATTATTAAGCATGTGTTTCTATTTGTAACACCTTATGTATTATGTACTTATATAAATAAAGTTTCATAAATAATTAAATCATTATTATATGATAATAATTTCATAAGATTTATAGTTTTTCATAAGAAAATTATTTTCACTTTTTTACCCAAAAATCAACATTTTTAGGATATTCCCAAAAAAATTACCCTATGTTAATTTTGACATGATGAGTCCAAAAATGAAGTTTATTTTGTGAATTAAATTTTCTAAAAGTGTCAAAAATTAATTATAGTTATTTTTTCATAGATAACAATAAAAATTTATTTTTTAAGAAAATATATATTTGAAGAATAAAATGACTTTACTATTAATTATGTGTTCATTTTATTAGAATAATTAAATTTGTATTGAATATGAAATTTATATTTATTTCATAATATAGTTAATTGTATTCACACTCTTTAATTTAAGGGCTAGTTTATAGTGGCCATGTTAAAATAATGATATTTTGGGTTTCTCTTAAGCTCATTGTTCTTAGTAATGTATGCTATGAAATATAGTGTTATTTTAAAATCTTGGCGTTTCATTCACCTTAATCCTTCAATGAGATTAAAATTAAAAATAAAAATACCACAAAATATTGGTGTTTTATATTCTTCCCTCCTTAAAAATTTCATCCTTGAAATTTATGTATTGTCACCTCATAAATAAATTTGTGTATTTAGGTTCCCATGTCACCATTTCTATCGTCTGATTTATCCAAAGTACATTTACCAGTAGAGTCATATGATTCTTCAATAATTTTTCCCCAGTGTCCAGAATTTAGATAGGATCTTTACAGTAAGGCAGACTAGGTTCCAATTCTATCTCTTCAAAAGTAATAACATGGGTAGGCTCCGGAATGTAATTCCTTATCAAAGACAAATATAACACATCATATACTTTAGAAATGATAGTTTTCATTTCCAAATGATAAGCCACAACTCCAATTATTTCAATGATTTCAAAAGGTCTAATATACCTAGGACACAATTTTCCTTTCTTACTGAATCTTATAACACTATTCCATGATGATACCTTCAAGAAAACAAGATCTCCCACATGAAATTCCAAATATTCCCTCCATTTATCAGTATAGTTATTTTTTATTATTTGAGAAAATTTGATATGGGTTTTAATAGTATTTACATTTTTTATTGTTTAATAAACAAGTTCTGGCCCAACAAGCTTCATTTCACCAACTTGATCCTTGAAAGTTAGTGTATGGAATCTTTTTCTATATAACTCTTCATACAGCTCCATTTTAATACTTTAATGGAAACTATTATTATAGGAAATTTCTAAAAAATTGTAAATATTGAGCCCACATACCATGAAAGTCAAGTTATAAGGCTCTAAAAATGCCTTATAGAGTTGAAATAGTTCTTTATGAGAGCCCATTAGTTTGAGGTTGATAATATGTTCTAAAATAAAGTTTGGTATCAATGGCCTTATAAAGAATTTTATTTAATTTTAATGTATATCTTCGATTAGGATCGAACATAATTGAAATAGTTACTCCATGAGGTGTTCGAAAGTCACTAATATAGAGTCATGCAAGGCGTTCTAGTGTCAAATATTCTATTATAGTAAGGAAATGTGTATACATGGTAATTAGATAAACAATTACCCATATTACATCATTATTTCTTGGAATATTGGGTAATCTAGTGAAAAATTCCATAGTAATTTCATCCCATTTCCATGAAGTAAAAGTTATAGGTTTCATGAATCATCTAGGATGTTTTCTCTCAGATTTCACTTGTTTAAAATTCAAACATATTGATATATAATCAGTAATTTCTCTCTTCATATTATCCCACCAAAATTTTCCATAAAATATCTATAAATCATGGTGCTACCAATGTTTATATTGAAATTTGTTCAATTATAATCATCCAATAATTCCATTTTTAGCTCGGTTATATATGTAATTCAAATCCTCTTTCCAAATTTAATAATTTAATACTAAGATAAAAAGTATTCCAATTTTCCATCATTCAAAGTATTAATTTTATTTTTCAAATTATCATTATCATATTGAGAAATTTTTATCTTTTCCAATAAATATTGTTTCTAAACTATTTGAAAAAGGAGTGGTGTTTCCCATTCCCTAATAATTCTCATATATAACTTTACTAAATCCAAGAACATAGGATCTCATTCAATCCTCATTTTTTCATAACTCAATCATCCTTATTTTTCAAGGAATCTACTACCTTATTAGCCTTAACTATGTGGTAGTGTATTGAAAAATCATAATCCTTGAGTAGCTCGATCCATCACCTTTGTCTCATGTTGAGTTGTTTTTGTGAGAAGATATATTTCAAACTCTTGTGATAGGTATATATCTCACATATTTCACTATAGATAAAGTGTCTCTATAACTTTAGAGAAACAATTATAGTTTTAGACTCAAGATCATGAGTTGGATAGATCTTCTCATGAGTTTTCAACTTCCATGATGCATAATAAATAACTGTATCATTTTTTATAAGGACACAAACAAGTCATTTCCTCAATGCATCACTATAAATCACAAATCCACTATTTCCGAATTTTAGAGTCAAGATCATAGAATTCGTCAAGTTCATATTCAATTAATTAAAACATTATTCACATTTCTTTATCTAAATAAACTTAACCCCATTATGAGTAAGCTTGGTTAAAGGGTTAGATAATCAGAAATTTGTTTTAGTGAAACACCAATAGTAACATGCCAAACCATTGAAACTGCATACCTCGGCTATGTTTGTTGGTATAGTCCATTCTTGATATACCTTTTTATTCATAGGTTCAATTAAAAATCCACCCTTGGAGACAATACTGCCAAGAAATTAATATTTTTGAAGCTATAATTCACACTTGATAAACGTTCCATATAACTATTTTCTTCTAATATTCTTAAGAATGATCCATAGGTGTTTTTCATGGTCATCATAGTGACTATATTATACCAAGATTTCTTCAATAAATACCAAACAAAAAATTTCCAAGATGTTCCTTAAATACTCTATTCATTATATCCTTAAATATGGAGGGTTCATTATTCAATCCAAATGTAATTACTGTAAACTCATAATGTACATATCTCTTTTGAAATTTCATCTTTGGAATATTATCCTTAATTACTCTAAATTAATGTTACCCAAAATGAAGTTCAATCATTGAAAATTATTTAGCTTCATGAAGTTGGTTGAATAAATCATCAATGTGTGGCATATCTATCTTTCTTACTAATGAAAAGAGAAGGGGATCCCCAAGGTGAAACACTTGGTTTTATAAATACCTTACCAATCAAATACTCTAATGTTTTTTCAACACTAAAAAATCCATAGTGTCCATTTTATAGTTATTATAAGGGATTAAGTCAATGGAAAACTAAACTTCCCGCTCTAGTGGATATCTAGGTAATTCCTTTGGAAATACGTCAATTTATTATTTTACAATAGGTACAACCTCAATATGAAGATTAAATTTTTCATTACTAGGTTTGGACATCTATTCCTATATAAGAATCACATACATAAGAGCTACTGAAGTTGGATCTAGATATTAATCAGATGATTATGTATCCCCTCTAAAGATAACATATTTTTATATCTTCATCATGAATTATAATTTACTTCTCTTAATAATAAATTTTTGAATTATATTTTGAAATTCATTCCATTCCAAGGATTATATTAATTTCAACCATAAGTATGATAATAAAATCATTAAATAGAGCGTTTTTATGTATAATAATAGGAACTTCTTGATAAATATTTACTGTATTGAGATTTCCGCAATGTGTTTTGACTGAAAACTCCCTTGTTAAGTTTAATGAGAAATGTCTATTTTTTTGGAAAACATTTAATAAATAAAATAATGTTATGATCAAAAATCAAATAAATAAATATCTAAATTCTAAGAGATTATTAAATTAATTACTATCACATAATTAAGAAATTCAAACTCATCTATTTTTAATGATTAATCTTGGCATTTCTCCCTTATCCATTTTTTGGGGAAATTTTTCTCTACGCTAATGAAAATCATATGCATAGTGTCCCATGCTCTTGCAGCTAAATCATTTAAAATTTCTTACTTCTTTCTTGACTCTAAATCATGGGCCTTGTGGAAGATTTCACAACATTTTTAACAAAATCACATTCCCAAAATTAATGTTCTATGATGTTTTTTCTCACATTTATTGCAAGTTGTGAATTCACCTCTTACATTCCTACCCTTTTCCTTATTTCCTTTTTCTAGGGTACTCAACATCCCTTTTATTATCTTAATTCCCTTCAAAGTAGTAAGAATTAAAAATTTTATTCTCTATCTTGATGGAACATGGTACAATATTATCATATAATAATAAATTTTGGTGGACTAGTTCCCTTCATGTAACTAGCTTAATACCATCAATGAAAGGATCAATATTAATATTTGAATTATGTATGTTTTTGTTTGAAGAAGGCAGAGACATGAACTGGTTTCCCAATTCATGCCCCCAATGGAATTTATTAAAATAAAAAAGATACAATATAAACATGAGGTGTAATACACTTACACCAGTAGGGAATTAACGGGGATACAAAAAAACAAAGACAACATCATCCCAAAACAAGAAACTAGACAACTTACATCACCATTACCAGCCAGAGTGAGCATTAAAATAGAGACTTCAAGAGAATCCAACTTCAGAATATGCTGCAGAAGGAGTCTCAAGGCCAAGGATTACATGCTTCCAATTCCACTAAAAGGGATCTTAACATGTCATAATCAGAATCACGATTCTGTATAGCAGATCAAGCAGAATCGCAGTGCAAAGTTCAAGATAAGATCAGAACATCATCTAAGAACAAGAACATAGAAAGTAGCCAGATAGAGCTTCAGGACAGAGACTTCAAGAGGAACCATCTTCAAAGGAAGAATGCTGCAACATGAGTCACAAAAAAACAGAAATAGCCATTAAAGCAGATTTTTCCTGAAACTTTTATGTAGTAAGATTATCCAAGAAAGTTGAACCACAAAAACCAGCCATCTCTTCAGATCAGAGCAGATTGATCCGGCCTTGAAAAGCAGATTCAAACCGAAAAGAAGCATCTCACAAGTTCCTCTTAAAAGTAGAATATCAAGATCTCAAAAGAAACATCAGCCTCAAAAGAAGTGACCACCAATATCAAAAACTGAAAGCAACCAGTCCAAACAGAACCGCAAACCGAACCCAGTAGTGAGAAAAAGGGGATAAAAACTATGCCCAAAATATGTAGCATCCCTCAAAACCAGAATATCATCCTCAACCAGATCAGAGACACATTGAGGGACAACAAATAAAGAAACAATAGTCAAACAAATCCATCAAACAAAATAGATAAGCAGCAGCTTCACCAGATGTTAAAGCAGAATATCAAAAGAACATAATCAAAGAAAAGGAGAAACAACTTCCAGAATTAGGATGATTTGATGCTCATCTTCGATTTTTCAGTGGAGATGGATTCTTTTATACTAATATACTCTCTAGCTGATATCATACCATCCTAAAACTCTTTAAGGGAAATTTATTGTTGCCTATCCATATATTGAATCCACTCTTATAGATCATGTTCGTCAAAATTCTGATTAAAGTAGTACAATAAAGTACGAGAGGCAGTAACTTGAGAGTTTTCTTGAGGGTCCTCTGCAGGTTGAGGTTTGGAATTATCAATGAGAATTTTTTCCAGAGGGGCTTCAACAGGTTCAGACTTGGAAGCATTCACTGATCTTGTCACAATTGTGCATTCAGTGTTGGAGTAATCTTTGAATTTTCTAGTCTTTATTGGATGTGGGGTGATGAAACCATCCCCATCTTCCAAGGGATATTTACCTTTTTTGACAGAGAATTTAGAGGGTTATCTTCAATATGACTCGGAGTATCATTATGATTAGAGGACTCAAGATCTCTTTCAACTTCATTTTCTTTTTTAGCTTGTGTGCTATCTTGAGTCGAGATAAGGCCTTCATTAGTATTTGAAGTAGGGGTAGTAACTCCCCTTTTTCAATTACAACCCCAACAGGTTCCTGTAATGTAACCTGATTAAGAACAAAAGTCTGGGTGTATCATCTAAGATATCCATGGCTAAGGCCTCAACTTGATTTTCAGCAATGTGATTATCCTTCATATTTTCTCTAGGCACTAATTTAGAGGTTTTAGTATCAACAGAATCAACAATAACTACCTGAGAAGCACCCTTGACAGAAATAGTTTGACTATCTTGCATACAAGTCTTCTGTTTTTCAACCCAAGTCGACTTATAAAGTGTTTGTGTGTGTGCTGCTGACTTCCCACATTCATTATAATAGTGACCTTCTTTGGAACATTTTTTACAAAATGGAGGAAGGTTCTCAAAAACCACATCCTGAATAAATCCATTCTCACCATTTTGGATCTAAAAAAAAGAGGTAAAATCCTTGGATAAGTCAATTTCAGTGCAAACTATAGCAACCGAGGGCTGAGAGAGATTCAAAGTGGAAAAATATAATTTAATAGGAGTTCCAAAAATCATGGCAATTGAGAATAGGGCCCTCTTCTTAGACTGGTGAATAGGCAGGTCATGGAAGGATAACCATATGGGAACAATTGGGGATTCAAATCCCGAAACAAAATCTAGAGACCACTTATGAACCTTCATAATTTCTCTCCCAAAAGACCAAGAACCACGCATCCAAAAATAGTAATAATTAGAATCCGAAGCAAATCTAAACAACACATTCTAGGATTTTAAAAAACCAATGCTAAAATCAACAAATCTGATCCTTTCTAACATCTTATGCAAGAACATGAGCGAGGGACGATGCTTTGAAAATTCTCCGACCAAGGAAAAATGAAGATCAGAGGCAATGGAGTTTACCTCATCCTTTGAAAAGGAAATTGCAGTTAAACCTCGATGCTTGAATACATTTGGAGCGATAATCTCTTCCTTCTTCAAATCGGAGAACGATTTTTCACCTTAAACCACCGCAGAGAAGGTTCGGCCATCTCTATTAGAAACATTATCATCCTTTATTTATCTCAAACACAAAAAATGTCTCTCTGTATCTACTTGTTCTTCTTGAGGATAATATTTTTCTAGTAAAATATCCATAAAATCCTTCCATTATATGTTTGCAATTTTCTCCTCCTCCTTGGTGTTTTTAATTAATGACCACCATTGATCTAAATCTCCAAGAGATAATAAACTACCATATCAACCTTTTACCTTTCATTACTTTACAAATAAAGAAATATCTTCTCTAAGGAACTTATCCACTTCTATGTTATAAATGGATTTATAGTCCCATGAATCATGGATGTTTTTGTCACATGAAGTGGTTTAGAATTTTTCCACCATGTTTTAGATCATATTTCTCCATATGGGTAAAGTTATTTCTCAAGACCAGAGTCATCTTTCCTAATATAGTTATTTGTTTTTCATCTTCATCTATAGATCTAGCTCAAACATCACTCTCTTTCCTATGAGGTAAATACCTACATGGAATACTTTAATTGATATGGTTCCCATTCCTTTCACTAGTTGTTGTTTCTAAACAGTGGAATACACTATATTAGATTATAAATCATATTGTATAACTTCAAAACCAGTGAAACACTTAACATAAAATTAAAATTTTTATATAAATTATCTCAAAATCATAAGCTTGGTTACGTTGGGAATATTTTCAAAAATTGTTACCGGGTTACATTTCCCTAATCTATGTTTTTCATAAATCTAGTTCCCAAGTTTTCTACTAAACTTCATCTAATACCAACGGTAATGACACTGAACCTAGTATCTGAGATCTATGGTTAATTTATTACATTGACACAATATACAAGGAATCACATCCTGAAAGACCAAATAGTTTAGTAGTTTTGAAAAACTAGATATATACTTGAACCTTAAATTACAATTGAAAATATAAAATACAAAATAATTAATTTTTAGAGGACTCCATTATTCTATTATCTTAACCCTGCATATCAATCATAATAAACTTCTCAGTATCTGGGTGAAAAAAGTATAGTGGGTGATTTTAGATACTCATAAAGGGTTAAGTACTTCGGAAGCTATCATAAATAATCATAAAATAATTATAACAAGGTAAATAATTAAAACAAAATCCATTTAATCAACAACATGTTCATAATATGTATAAAATAAAAGATGATAAAATAATGACAAATAAATAATCACATGATTGAGAAAACAAAACCATAGATATTATAAAAATATAATAATCAAATGAAAATTAATAACTAAAATAAAAATAAGGTAATGAATAATTAGGGACATCATGAGAATACCTTTGAGGCTTCGTCCAAGAAACATTACATAAAAAGATAAGACATCATCCAATTAAAAAACAAGCTTGTCTCATGAGACCTAACAATGTGTCGAGGGGCTATAGTGGGACCCAATTATCAATTACTAAGTCTAATGAATTCCAAATAAGTAAGGGGTGAAATATAATCAATATATACATCTTTATTTAAACAAGAATATGAAATATAATAACTTTCCCTAATCAGTAAACACAATCACACACTAACTAGAGTAATAGGGTGAATGGTTTAAAAATAGTACATCCCTAGTCAAAATAATCATAAAAAATTTCATATATTATATAATATGGTATCATAATAGATCATACTTAATGAATCATAGTATTAAACAACATATTTTGATATGGATGATAATATTTTAAATGAGATCATTAAAAACTTGTTGAGGATAATACCCTTATCAATTTGAAAAGAAGTATGTTTAAAAATGTCGGATAATTATAAAAGAAAACATTTTCTTTAAAATAAACATGGAAACTTGTAAATTAAACTTTAAAACATCATGGAATCATGGAGGTGGGAAAAAACTCATATTTAATATAAGTTAAAAAATATGTGTTTCGTATTTTTTTCAGAAAATTATTAAGGAACCTTGTTTGTAAAATGACAAAATATACATTTAAAAATATTTTTTAAAAAGAAAAACAAGATAAAAATTTACTTTAAAAATAATAGGGGAATATTGAAAGCATTTTTTAAATAATTATAGAATACACATACAGGTAATTTTTAAGGTAAACAATAAAAAAGATATTTTTTAAAATAAAGTCTCTTAAAAATATCATATCATTGAAGTGAGTGTTAATCAAATGAATATATTATGTGTATCCAATATAAATACACATAAATAAAGATTAAATGAAACATTATGTAATAAAAATTCATTTCACATATAATCTTAACATAACTAAATCTATAATGTAGAAGTTGAACCCAATGAATGTAAACTAAGTTAACAAATACCTTACCTCATGATTACCTTTATTTTTTAATACATAAATCTCATATATAGTGGTTTAAATAATGTTATTAATTTATTAAATAACTATATTAATATTTATAACACCTTATATGATCCTTTTATAACATATTATCACCTGTTTATCAATAAAAATTCATTATTTTCATTATTTTGGGTGTGTTCATTACATGGTTTTATGGTCGGTTCACTTGTGTATAATTATGAATGTTCTTTTAAAATGGAAATAAAACTTTATAAGTGAAATAAAATTTTATTAATGAAAATCCATAATTTTAAATTTCTCTATATATATTTTATCTTTCTAACATGAGGATGATTCATTTTATAAAAAGTTATTATAAATGTTCAGTCTATTTTAGTGTTTTTTCTGTCCATCACAAACTAGTTTAATTTTATTTCATATTATGTCTTTATATTAATTTTATAAAATTAATTAGGTTATAATATAATTATTAAAATTTTATTTAATCATAATAATACATTTATGACCTTTCATTAAGGAAACAATAGAAAACAAACAAAATCATTATCCATGGAGATGGTTAACCACAAAAATTTAGAAAATGGTATTGTTTCATTGAATAATAGGAGGTGAGAAAAGGGGTGGACAAAAAATAATCCCTTAGAAATATAAAACTAAGTATATTAATTATACAGGATTTATTATTCTATTATGGATGAAGGATGTGAGGATAAATTAGAAGAAGAAAATAAAATAAGATAGGGGGTTTGAGAAAGTTACCTTTTGATTATCATCTCCTTGAAGAGACCATTATGGATGTTGGAATTGGTATTTGGGTGAGATTAGAAGAACATGTACATGGGAAGAGTAAGGATTATAGGTTTTGATAGATATTTTAAGATCTTTATGGATTTTTAAGAGAAATGGGGTGGTGAGGAATGGTATTTATACTTCAGGGGGTATGGTTTTAATGAATTAAATATTGATTATTTTATATTTAAATCCAACCACATTTGGGTTGAATTAATTCCAAAAAAATATGATAATTAATGTTTTAAAGAATTTTTAAGTACTATAAAGACATAAAGTACCCATTTAATGTTTTATTTTAGAATTATTTTTTGATTTTACCTTTTAAATTTAACCCGCTACATTATTTTACCTATACTGTGTTAAATATTTTTTTACGACGGTAATGTTTTTATGTATAAAATTGAAAATGACATTATAACATAATATTGACCTCATAATTTCAAATATGGAATAAATTTTACATTATTAAACTAATAAAAGTTATAAAAATAAATTCTAAATATGTTATGTGTATAACTCATAAAAACAGTTTTTTATGGTTAAAATCATGGATTTCAAAATTGTTAAGAATATGCTTATAAATATAAAACATTATTTATTATGTTCATTAAAAAAAAATATTTTGATTAAGAATAAGTTTTAATAAATTTTAAATCATGGTCATATAATACTTATTTCATAAGAGTTATGGTATTTTCTAAAAATAATATTTTTACTTTTTAACCCAAAAAATTAATTTTTTAGAAAGTTCCAAAAAAAATACCCTAAGATAATTTTGATGTAATGAGTCTGAAAATAAATTTAATTTTTTTCAAATACATTCTATAAAAATTTCAAAAATTAATTATATTTATTTTCTAATAGAAAGAAACGAAAATTTCTTTTTGAAGAATGAAAATATTTTATAAATAAATTGACTTTACTAAAAATTATTCATTCATTTCCAAAGAATAATTACGTTTTTATCGAATATGAACTTTCTTTTTATTTCATAATATAGTTAATATTATTCACACATGCCAATTTAACAGCTAGTTTATAACAATCGTCTTAAAATAATGATATTTTGGAGTTTGTTTAAGCTCGGTGTTCTGTGAAATGTAAGCTATCAAACATAGTGTTATTTTAAAATATTTGGATTTCCCACACCGTAATAACTCAAAGAGATTAAAATTAAGAAAAAACATACCGTAAAATCTATGGGGGTTACATTTGTAATATTTATTGAATGATCTTTCTCAAAGTGGTTTAGGAGGTAAAATATGGAGAGTCTACCAGATAGATAATGAAAAAATGCCTAATAAATAGAGATGTTTGAAGAGAGGGAAGATGAATTTATCAGGTCAAGATGATTGGTTAAAAATGTTGTAATAGTGGGTTCCTTATACCAAATTTTATTGGAACTTTTTTATTACCATACCATTTAGAGAGTGATTTTTTCATGATATACACTTACCATTTTAGTGTATATATTTGTGCACCCAATATTTAAATGGTAATTTATATAGTTTATTTATCATATCAAATGTTAATAGTAGTTTCTAGGGTATAATGAGAACCTATAGATACTATCAAATTAATCATAATGTAATTTCCTATTGTCTAGAGACATTATACTGATTGGACGTAGTTGATGTATGTATATCATATTTTGGGGGCTTTTAAGCATTGAGAAATATTCTCATGAAGTTCACAGTTGGCGATATTTGGTAAGTGACATCATGAGGATAAACCCTCCAATAGAATCACCACATGTTTTGGGTGTCATTATTTATGGACATGTAAATTATTCTCCTAACTAGATATCATTATCAATGTGTTCCATTTGATTATTTACATTGATTCAAGGAAAATCCCATGATAATGAATTCATGGTGAGGTATCGTTTGTCGGGTGAATCATTGGTGGTATGGCATTATTTGAATGATCGGGATAGAATTTTCCACTTCAGAGTTCATGATGTAATATATCGGGTCTAGTTGATCAGCATGGTAGTGGCTTTATAAATCCTTGTCCAAGGTATTTGGAGGTATGTCTATCGAATTATATCAACAAATAATAAAGAAATAATGGATGGTAACATAAGTCTGTGTCCTTTATGAGATATCAAAAGTCAAATAGATTTTATTACACAATGCATGGTCATATGAAAGGTCTTCATTATTATGAATTTTATTTATCTCATTAAGGGCCTTGAGGGTTTCTAGACTCTTCACTTGGTATGTGAATAATATTCCTTGCTATTTAGATAAGGGTTTAAAGGGTTATACACAATAGCATATTCAGGATTTCTTACTATTTTGGTGAATAGGAATATTAGATATGGTAAACCCACCATGAGGTATAATATTGTCTAAGTAAATCATCCCAAAAAAATAAATATATTCATTATTATTTGAGTATAAAATAATTGGTTTGAAATTATTTATTATAATTATTCACAATATATTAAATTAATACTGGAATAATATTATACGGAATAATATTATTTTAATATTATAGGTCTATTTAATATTAGCGGGAATTATGATTTGAGTTAATGACTTGGGTATATAACGTAATATATTTATTATATATTACAAGTACGTGATAAAATATAAATTATATTTATGATGTATTTAGTTTTTCATAACAATTTATTTATTACTTATTTAGTGGTTGTTTTATTTTCGGGGGATGGGGAACCCTAACCGAGTATTTTAGAAACCCACTATATAAGAGAGAGGAGAAAATCATTCCAACAACTTTTTATTCTAATGAAATGATAGATTCTCTCTCCTCCCACATCTTAGGGAGAGAAAATACCTCTTTGATTGACTAATCCAAGAATGCCTTTGATGAATTAAAGGGATAGGATCAAAATGATCGGCATGATGTCGAAGGATTTATCAGAGCTCCATGATAGCACTTGGAATTCAAAGAATAATTAGTGCATGGATTCTTAGATAATGTGTGGATGATCTAGAGGGGTTCAGATTCAGATGATTCAAAAAAGATTTATTGGTGATTAGTTGCAGTTGAAAGAACCACCTAATTGAATGAGGTACTCTTTAATTAAAAAAGTTTCTAATTAAATTAATGTGAGAACCTTGGACCTCTATCAGTGCTCAAATAATTGGATACGAAAAGTTTTTTCACTTTGGTGATAATAAATTTTAAATTTCCAGCCCACTGGTTTCCTCTTACACACCCTGATACCATCAATTGGTATCAAATAGATCACATGAATTTTATGAGCCAAGGAAAAATTAATGCATTAAATTAAGTAGAGTGTTTCAATTTGGAACCAATGGAATAGACCACAAGTCAATTTTATTTCAGATGGCCAAGTTATGGCTATTTAGAAAAGTTAATATTTATAATTTTGGTTTTTGAAGTTTAAAAAAAATTTGAAAATTATATACACTTATACGATCATGTTATTATTTTCATAGTAATTTCCTATCACCCTAAAATTTTTGCAATGATCTGGATGGATTATGGTCACCAAAAATAATCTTTATCTTGTGGGATAATTTTCCATATGTTTTTTGAGTTAACATTTTATAAAAAAAATTATTTCCAGAGTAGTTGTGCGGTTGAAGTCATCAAAACGTACAAAAAATATTCTTTTTTCAAAATAATAACATTAACATTAATAAAAAAATTTAAGGCCATATTTAAAGGGGGCCTTGAAAATATCAATAAAAAATGGGGTATATGGCTAGCTTCTGATGAAGACACCCTTTTACTAAGAAAAAATTTGTGATGGCCCACCCTAGCTGTGAGCCACTCCACCTAGCCATCCGCAACAACCCCTCCATTTCGTGGCTACTATCATCCTACCACCCCTTGGTCGACCACCCATCAAATTTACAGCAATCGCTGACTCCTATTGGTCTGACCTAAAGCTTCACCCAACTAAAACTATTGAACCAAAATCTTACAACCCTCCCTGGTCTCCACCCATAGTAGGTCACACATGTCATGTACTAAGAGCATCACCCATTAGGAACCTCAAGCCAGCCGACTTTTCCTTCACCAATACCACCTCTACCTGGAGTCCCCACTGACTCCATAACCCACTATGGCTATTTATTCATGAACCGGTAAAATATCCTACTAGACGACGCCCAACCTTTACCCACTACACCACCAGTGTGACCCCTGACCGGACATGCTAGATGAACCCCTAAGACCTCTTCACCTCTGTGTGTCTTCCCAAGGTTGACCACTCCATTGCCTAGACCTAGATACTTCCACCAATTGTGGACAACCTCCTAGCTTTAGGTCAGTCTTAATATACCTTGGTAGCATGTGACCATCTTGATCGGGCTCATGCAAATATATTTTTTCTTGATTCTCCCCACAATTGGTCTAGGTGGATCCTGCTAATCCAAAACGAATCAAGGCTAGTATGGCTAGCCTAGAATATCCCTATATATGGTTTTTTTAACCTAGTATGGGTCTATATGGGGTTGGCTTAACCCACATTAGCACTAAATGAGGTATTCGGTGCCCGGAAAATTATAATATAACCAAAATATTAATTAATTAATTTTTTGAATTTAAAATAATTATAATTTTATTATTATGAAAAATTATTAAATTTTGGTGGAAAATTAATTAAATTTTTTAAAATTAAATTAATTGAATAATTTAATTTCTGAATTATATATTAAATAATTTATGGGATATACCAAAAATTAATTATTTGAATTGAAATAAATAATTTAATTTATTAAGTTCCCTAAACTTTAAATTTATTACATTTTGATTTTTATCGCACTTTACTTTTACCTCTTGAATATACTTGAGCAGTGACTAAACCTTTCTTATCTGGTTTATTTATTTAATTATTTATTACATGTGTGCAATGTTTGTAATAAGTAATTATTTTTATGGTGGTCTACACATCATATTATTCTTTCAAATAAGTATAAGGGTTAGTGCATCCATTATTATTTTTAAATGTACATTGCATTTCCTAAGATCCCCTCACCTATATACGAGTACATTTTTATTATAATAAAGATATTGTAAGATATGAACCTTACCAAGATGAGGTGGTAATCCATGTAAGAAGTGAACATAATAGACCAGGGAGAATATTCATCATGATTAAATATGCGACTCGGGTACGATTCCCCTAGGTTATGGTTGAGCCATTAAGTTTAAATAGATGAACCAATATTTTATTCTAAAAACTAGTCAGGGAATTTTATTTCTTTTATACATTGTAAATTAATTTATGCATTTTCTTTTTTATGGGAAACAAATAAAATAATTAACAAAAAAATCATAAATATGATAATAATGTTTTTAAATTAATGTTTAATTGTGAGATGGAAAAATAATTTGAACATATTAATAGAAATTTATTACATTCATCAAAAAATTAAAAACCATAATAGAAATATTAGGTCAAAAAAACCATTTATCATTTGAATTTGAATAAAATTGGGTGTACGGGGTTCTTGTCAGATAAATTTGAGGGTGCCTCATACTATCGAGGAGTTCTTATGGGATTGATTTGTTGAATTACCTGATTTTTTTTGTAAAGGAGTAGCCAAATCTATATTTTTTTAACTTTAGAGGATAGTTTTTAGTAAATCAATTTTTGATTTTAGAAGCTGGGAGTTCACTCAACAGATCAACGAGTCATGATTTAATACGATTTTCCAATCAAATTTCTACTTTTAACTCTTCGAGTAGTATTGTATCCAAATATTACAGACTACATGGAGTTTTTTCAAGGATCCTTTCTACTAGAATACTCAAGAAATAGAGAATTTTGACTCTACTGAATAGGGTTTCTAGAGTTTGATAAAATAGTTGGAGATATTTTATTATTAAATTAATTGGTAATGTCTAATCGGAAATCAAGATAAAATTACAATATTCTAGATTTAATTTTCTTATAAAATAAAAAATAATATCAAAAGTACACTGTAATTAATTATGGACAATGAAAATTTCCAATCTGGCATGAGTTTCTAACAAGTAGTGCAAGTGCTTGAGAAAATTATTATGACATAAAAAATTCAAGACGTTGATGTTATTAATACCTATTAAGCCTCTTTTATAAGTGAGGGTGAGAAAAATTATTATAGGAGACTCATGTGTGATTCATATAATGGCTATCTCATAATTTTATCATCAATAACCAATGTGATTTGTGGATAAAACATTAAGACTTTGAGGATTTCACATGTATTCTCATATATAAGAAGCTTCCAAGGAGAAAATGAAGCATGATATAAATGGGTGATAATTACACTGGTTACGTGTAAATATGAAAGATGGATCATGATCTTTCCATATATCCCATTATTATATATTTAGCATTTATTTAATCTAGTTTTGTTTAATATTATAAAACAAACAGTATGAAAAAAACACTTCATTTACTTTTGGGTAATGTTATCCTAGTTAATAAGAACTTAAATAAAGTATAATAATCATTTCTTTTAGTAAACAAGTTTTAAAGACAAGGTAAATAGGTTAATTAAAAGTTTACTTCCAATGGAATATTCATAACTTATTTCAATGAAAATAGGTTGGTTATCATATAGGTGGTTTTTTTTCTTTTTATATCATTAAATAAATTATAATGAAGTTTAAATGTAATCAACTAAATCAAAGAATAATGTTTTTTCTTATTCTTCACATATAACCATCAATTGTTTGTAATGTTTGTGTAATAATATTTTGGTATTGAATAAAATGTGACTATCATGTATGTTCATTTGGATATAGTAACCAAGTAAGTGTAGAAAGGTTCCAATAAGTAATATTTGTTCTATAAATGTCTCAAAAAGGGAGGTTACTAAGTTAGTGGTGAGAAACACAAAACCTTTATATTTCTAGGTTTAATTATTCTAGTTGAACATTTGATGTATCACCAAAAAAAATTATTTTACGTTTTCTTTGGACACTAGGAAAAATTATTCCAAATCAGGAATTAATATTTTTTTGTGTCTCATACTCAACGAATAGTTTTGTGATACATAAATTCTAGCCAATATGTGATTAATACAAAATTTAATACTTATATAACCATTTATGGAATGGTAATACTTTGAGAAGAAAAACTAAGTAATTTTCAAGAATATACCAAATATGGTTTTATAATTTTTGGAGTTTTAGACCATAGGTATTATCGACACACTTATGTAAATTGTTTTGTAAAAAGAAACCTTCAGAAATAAAGGTAATCCATAATGTTATTGGAGTTAGTTTAGCTGGAGAGTGTGAAATGTTCAAAGGCTAAGATAGTGGTTAATATACTTCATTAGATTCCTTTACTTGTTATTAAGGAATGTAAAAGAAAATTATGATATATGCGTGGTCAAAATATATGAGTTGCTTCAGCTTGGTGTGTCAAATAATATCTTGAACAAGAATTAGTCGATAAAAATAATGTAATATGGAGTAATTTCTAAGTGTACATTATCTTATCCACATCAAAGTTATGATGCCAATAAGTAGGATCAATGATGAGTCTTAAATGTTGTCTTTGTTCAAAAAATGTAGCATGGAGTAATTTCTAAATTAATATTTCCTTATACACATTAGTTTCATGATTTAAGTAAAAGGAGAATCAATGTTACAACTTAAATCCATTGTAGAAACATCCATTATTTTAAAAACATGCATTATAAATAATGACACTATCCCATAAGGACATGAACATTATATTGAAAAATGGAAATCATATGAGACACAGTTTGATATAAATCCATTATTTCATAAATAAATTGTTTTTTAATGAAATTTTTTTGTTAAGGATACAAACTAACATGAATCATCAAAAACAAAATGTGCATCTAAAGTAATTATCCAAAACATTTCTTCGGAGTTTATAGAAATCTCTATGATAAAAAATATGTAGTTGAGTTATAGAATAAGTTTCTATAAAAGGGTGTACATATCTACTTGAGATAGTGGGAGTAAGATTAAATTGGGTTTCATCATTTCTATAAATGCACAAATTAGTTGACATAGGAACTAGTTCAACAAGAGGTTTGGATGAGGAATTTTCTAGAGACACATGCTATGTAGGAAGGTTAAAACTATAGTTATGGTTTTATATTCACTATGGATAATAATAAATTATTCATTGAGAATAATAAATCCAACAGGTAAGTAGTATATGGAAACTATATAAGATTAAAAATATCAGTTGAAATTCAATAATGGATTATATGTATCAATTAACATGGGATTATTATTTTTAATATTGGGGAGGGAATTCAAGTGAGTTATACATGGAGGGTAAAAATGTGGTACCAATGTGGCTTGATTGGTAATACCAAGTCATTTTTCTTAAATCCATTAGAATTTTAATTATCATATCTATTTACTATGATCATTTTATTGACCATTGGATGTCAAGACCATAAATCATGGAAGGATTCTATTTGACGTATCCATACATGGATGGTGACACCGTAGAATTCCAATAAGGGATAAAAGTTACTGAAATAATGTTTTGGATTTTAATAAGTGACATGATGATTGAATATTCATTTAGGAAAAAAATCCATGTTTCCACAAAAGGTTAATGAAGAATAACTGTTTTCCAAGTAAAATATGTTTGGAAACATATGAAACATAGCTCTTGTTGTTATAGATAGTTAAGACCAGAATGAGAACATATCTCTAGCAATTGACTTAAACTAGAAACCAACATTTTAGGGTATGTCATCTATTGAGTTATATCTAAGGGTTTATTATACCAAGTCAATGTACATATACTTACAAGGTATAAAAAAATACCATTTCAAATAATTTGAGAGTGAATTGTTACCAATGTCACATAGCATAAATCTATCCAAGAAGACACACATGGGAATAGAAGGAGTTTAAAGTGGTGAATTTAATTCCATATGACTCTATGATGGATCAATCACATATTCCATGTTATGTACTAAAAGTTATATTTCCATAATGTACTTTATGGTAGGAAAATATAATTTTTATCCAGGAGAACTACAAGGGAAGTAGTTGGAAAATAAAATTGTATCGAAAAAAGTACACTGGATATATATATATATGGTATGTAGAGATTAAAGAATACTATTTATAAGGGGACACAAAATATTCTTCTTTTATATCTACATGATCTAATATCATAGTTAGGATAAGGTAATGAAAAGGTAAAGATCATTCAAGGTAGTGGTAACCATATCTACAAATACAAAGTCTGTTGTAAATTCTCATAAAGCTAAAGAAGTGGTGTATAATATAAAATTATTATTTATAGTTCTTTGAATCACACCTTTTAATTCAATTTTTATCATAATATAAATTATCATTATTATTCTACTAGTATTATCCATGATGTCATGTTTTGAAAGTGAACAAAAGGATATACACTAAGAATTTATATCTATTAATAAGTCCTACATAAGGAGTTAAGGTTTCCCATAGTAGAATATGCATGCAGGGAATATGTGGAGGAGAAAAGAACTAAAGAAATTTCTAAGTGGAAACATGACATTAATTATGTAAGAGTAAAAAATGATAGTTGTAAAGATGGACCTAGTGCAAGTGGGAATGTTGTAAAAGTGGGTTCCCTAAACCCAACTTGATCAGTACTTTTCGATTACCATACCATTTATAAAGTGAGTTATGCATGATGTACACTTACTATTATAGTGTATATATTTCTTTTCATGCTATTTAAATGGTAAAGTTCATATATTATTTGTCATATCAAAAGGTTATTGCAGTTCCCATGATTTAATGAGTACCTCAAGATACTATGACATTAATATTAAAAATTGTCCTATGGTCTAGCTGTATCATAATAAATGGACTGATTTGATGTCTAACATCAGGTATAGGGGTATCATAATCATTCAAAAAAAATCATGAATTCAAACTTGGTGATCTCTGGTAGGTGAGATGATAAGGAAAGATCCACCAATATAAACACAACTTGTTTTGGGTGTCATTGGTTGTTTCTATCTACTGATATGTGTATTAGTCTCCTAACTTGAGATCATTATCAATGTGTTCCATTTTATTTCTTAATTTTATGTAACAAAAAAACCATGACAATGAATTCATGGATAGGTTGGTTGTGTTGTGTGTCATTGGTGGTGTGGAATTGGTTGAATAATTGAGATATAATTTTTCACTTCCAAGTTGAGGAAGTGATATCTCATGACTGGTTGATCATAATCATGTAACCATTATAAATAATTTTCCGAGGTATTTAGAGGTAAGTCTATCTCATAATATTAAAAAATAATAAATTAATAATGTACAATGATAGAGGTGTGTGTCATGCTTCCTGAGATATCGTGATACAAAGTGTTTATATTAAACAATGAATGTTTGTAAGAAAGGTTTACATTGCTATGACTTTTCCTTATCTCTATAGGGTCCTCGATGGGTTACAAGACTCTATTCTCGGACTGTGAATAATATTCACTACTATCACGGTAAGGGATTATAGGGTCTCAAAAAATAGTGTATTAAAGAGTCTTCCATATTCTGGTGAATATGAATATTGGGCATGGTGGGCCGCACCATGGTGTTAGAGAGATTTCCAAGTGAATGATCAACAATGAATAAATAATTTCATTATTATTCAAATATATAATCATTTGGTTGAATTGATTTTTTAATATTATTCCCATGGTATTAAGTGAAAATAGAAAAAATATTATATGAAAAAATGTTATTGTAATATTCAATGTTCATTTAATATTAATATGAATTACGATTTGAGTTAACGAATTAGTTTTATCATTTAATATATTTAATATATATTACAATTATATGATAAAATATAAATAATCTTTATGATGTAGTTATTTCATCATAATTATTTAATAATTGCTTATTTTTTGGGCATTTTATTTATGGAGGTTGGATAACACTAAATAAGTATTTTTGACTCCCACTATATAAGCAGGAGGAGAATCTCATCCCAATGACTATTCATGCCAACAGAATGAGATATTCTCTCTCCTCTCTCATTTTATAAAGATAAAATATTCCTTTGAGCAATCGATCCAAAAATTCCTTCAATAGATCGAAGGGGTGGGATCAAGATGATCATCCTGATGCTAAAGGATTTGTAAGTTATCCATTCTAGGACATAAAATTTGATGAATTAAGAATGCACTTATTATTTGTGCATGTGTGGATGATCTAGTGGGGTTCATCTTTAGATCTTTCAAGCAACAATAATTAGTGACTTCCTATAGTTGAATGTGTTATCGAATTGAATGAGGTAATTTTTTATTTATTTATTTTCTTATCAAATTCATGTGAGATCCTCATACCTCTACTAGGGCTTGGATTGATAAAGATGATAGGTTTTATCACCCTAGTGATAAAAATTTTAAAATACCTAGCCCACCAGTTTCTGCCTACATGCTCCAGTACCTTCAAAAGATCCATCAGATGGATGAGCATCAAATATGGAAATATAATTTCATAAGACGGATGATCCTATGAAGAGTTAGCAGACTAATTTTTATGAAACAAGACCTATATAAAGATTTAATGTATGAAGGATGGTTAAATGGAGACATTCCAATACAACAGACATATCAATCTGAATGAATATATATGATTCTATCGGACAGATGATGGATGAGAAGATCACCCAAAAGAGAGACTCTAAGTTTACCAGAAAAATTCAATTAGTTAAATGGGATTGAAATGATTAAAATTAAACAAAAAATACTATTTATTGGAATTTATTATGAATTCATCATATTAACATTCACCAAATAGAGTTTTTAGATCATTACATAAATATTGTAAAGTCCATAAAAAATTATTCCGAGATATTATTTAAATTTTTTTAATCTAGACAAGATTTTAGGATGTTTGAATAAATTCATTTAATTTGAGTTTTTAGGAATCTTCAAGAATATTATAGAAGGATTGTAAGGTGGTCTATTGAAGCTAAGCTAAGTAGGAAAATTCAAATTTCAAATCTTGTAAGACAACACTTTCTACTAAATTTTGAGAAAAAGTGATTCTATTTAAATAGTTTCAAGTGTAGTATAAATATAAAATATTATTTTATAATATATAGTTGAATTGATGAATTCTTTACAAGAATAATATCATGAGTTTCTAACCAAGGAAACACTTGGTAGAGGAAGAATAACTAGACAAAGGTGTATTGGAAAAACATTCAATGGTTGAAGATTCATTTGAAAGAGGCACCATAAAGAGGCACATTAAATTAAGCTAAATCAAATCAATGTGTTTTATTTTTAGTCATTATATATCTATTCACATTGGATGAATAAAAAGGATCACCAGATGGAGGGTGTACTGGACAATTTATTTCCCCAAAATTTTTTGTGAGCTATTTCAAAACTTTTCTTATTTTGTTTTCGATAAAGAGATAAAAAAACATTATAACTGATTGGTGTCATTATAATTTCCAAGAGAGATACAAATGGATCTTGATTTTAGTTGGATCTAATATATTTACTTCATGTCATAGTGATTCTTTTTTGAATGATGGGTGTCACAACTTTAAGGATATAGTCACCCACACTGGGGGTGAACCTTTTAAATATTTTTGGCCTTTAATTAATTTCATATCTTTTTATATGATTCATGATTAGATATAAAATTTAAAATAATATAAACTATAACAATTTACTAGGATTAATTTAAAAATAAAATAAATTATAAAAGAATGCCACTAATTCAACCCCCTTATCAGGAGTCCTTATATTCGTAGAAACACTAAGTTATATCAAATAATCTTGGTTCCCTTTGTAAGATGATTAAATTTATTGGCATGGATAATATTAACTCAACAAATAGTAGGGGAATTTCTACCTTCGATGTAAAAAATTATCACTATTGAAAAAAATGATACCTTATCTTCTATCTCTTGTCCTATAGGTGTTTAAATTCACTATAGTTGGGTTTCCACCTGTTGAAAAATATTCTATATTTTATATTTTATTAAAAAATGAATCTTGAGGTTAATTTTACAGCTCAAAATTCTATTTTTATGTCCCTATACTAAAATTTTTATATACAGGTGATGGGTATAAAGATATAAAAAGAAATTTTGGACAAACTCAAAATCATGTTTGAAGGAAATATAAAAGTGAAGGACGCAAAGATTTAAATCTAGAGAATAAATCTTGAATATATCAGTATGGGAGAAAAAGAAACTATAAATCATAGCTTCACTATAGTTAAAAAAAGTTATCAACATCAGAGGATTTAGGGTTTTCTTGGAAGATTCAACCATTTTTTAAAAAAATTAATGACAAACCTTCCAGACAGATTTTATCCAAAAATCCATTCTTTAAAAAATAAATATGATTTGTCTCTTAATTAATTTCATAACTTTATTTTTCTCTGTATGATATTAAAAAATATTAAGTATTAAAAAATAATATTAAGGAAGAAAGGGATTTTTGAAGATATGTGGAAGTTAAAAATTTGAGAACTATAATGTGAGATAGTGGACCTTAGTGAATTGTAAGATAAAAAAGATGCAGCAAAAGTGAATGATATAATTATGACCCATTCCTATAAAAATAATGGAAAGGAAGAGGAATATACAAATTAAAACTCTTAGTTAAATTTTTTATTTTTGGTGGAATTGGTAATTTTTTGTGAATTATTTAAAGAAAAAATATGGAGAATGTGGTGATGATTTTTAAGAAAAGACTCGGTGGAATAAGTGTAGAAAAACATCCAACGAAAATAAGGATTCCACATGAAGAAAGAAAAGATTCACTAAATGTAATACAATAAGTATGTTAAGTAAGAAATTTGGGTATGAATCTATTAATAACAGATCATCAAAATATGAACTCTTGATAAGTTCCAAACCTTCTTTGTAAATGTTTATAGAAAGGAATACACTTCAATCAATGAAGAATAATTGGGTGAAGAGACTTATAGGGAATGTTAGCTAAGACCATAAATTGTGGCATGTGTTGATAAAAATATAAAACTCAAGAAAAAATCTATAATATTAAATAAGGAAAGTGATAATAAGAATAAAAGAAAGGAATAATTCCTTTAAATTGGGTATGGGTATATTAAAGAGATTAAAAACCACAAGATAAAAGGTATAAAAGAAAGGAAGGTGGAGAATGATTTTTTTAAGGAAAATACTTATAAGGAATAAGATCTATGTAAGACTCAATCAAGATGTATTAAGGATGAATATACTTTCAATAAAATGAAGGAAAAATTTAAAAAATATTTAGAGGTAAAATTTTAACATCTCAAGTGGATAGAATAACTTAGCCTAAGAAACATGTGAAATATACACCCACTATACTCAAAAATTTAATTTTATTATACTAACTATATAGGTGTAAGAATTAAAAATGGTAAATCTTAGGGTGAAAAATTATTTGGGAAAAACATAACCTCAATTAAAGTTACAAATAATCATTGGAAATATTTTCCCCCCATCAAGAGAAATGAGTTACTGAAAGATAAGTTAAAACCTAAAAGACTCACCATAGAGAAAACCCATTTTTCTATAGATGATATAGGTTTTTTGGATTTATTTTTTTAGTGGTATATAAAGTCACATGACGTATAATTATTGGCACAAAATTCTTATCCATGGTAGTATTCATGAATTGGGAGGATAGTGAAATAAAAGAGAGTAACTATAAATTTTTTGGAAGAAATAAAATAAAGGTCATAAGAAGTTATAAAACCCTAAAATAAAAATTGATTTGATTTCATACAGTAATTTTATGGAATATATGACTAACTAAGTCACAATGATGAAGAATTTATGAAAAAACCTTTATGATGAATTTATTATATCACAAAAGAAAGAGAAGTTGGGAATAAGAATATTGAATACAAAACTTTTTCTATTGAGACTACTTTAAAATCTATCAAGAAGGATAAGTCATTGATTATTGAAAATTTTTGTTCCTTACAAATGATAATTGATTTAAAAAACTTAAATAATATTAAAAAACATGATGGAGGTTCAATAAATTTTATAAATTATAGTTCTTTAAAAATAAGAGGAATTGGAAAGACAATGACTGAATTTTAGAAACTGAAGTCAAAGGAATTTATATATAGTGATGGGATTATGCATAACATACTAAGTGTGAGGTAGATTTTTGATATTGGTAAGGAAGTTAACATTATAAAATATCTTTACATCACCTGTTCATTGAAATATTGAAAAGTTTTTACAAAAGGAGAAAGAACCATTCAAAATCTGTTTCATATTAGAGACCCTTTAATTATTATTATTTGAGTGTTGAGAATGAAAATGATTTGTTGAATCAAAGACTCTGTAATCTTGGCTATAAGGTTATGATGATTAATTTCAAATGAAGATGTTTTAAGTGTTTTAACACATCTATAAAAGTAAATATGTTGATGTTTGTACAAAAATTCTTGAAAGGAAATTTGGTAAGTGATAGACCTAAGAAATTTGAAATCCAATCCATGAGACCTATTGAGACCATACACTCTGATCTTTGTGGGCTAATGAGACATCAATCAATAAAGAGTGATTTTTATTTTACTACTATTATTTATGATTTCACTAAGATTTCTAATATATTACTCATGAAACATAAATCAGATTCTATAAAATTATCTTTTATATTCAAAAGGGATATTAATAAAGAGTTGGGTATATATATATATTGAATTCAGGGACTGGTAATGGAAAAGAGTACAAAAGTAACACTTCTGAGTCATATTTGAAGAAACATGGAATCAAATACCAAAAAAGTGATCCATACATTACTCAAAAAAAATGGGGTTACATAAAGGAATAATATAGGTTTACTTGAAATGGAAAGAATAACACACACAAAATATGACCTCTCAATGTTATTCTAGAGACAGTCTACAATTATAGTTGTGCATGTTCAAAAAAGTTTCTGGGTTTGAACAAAATAAAAAATGACTCCCTATGAGATGTAGTATAATAAAAAGACTAAAATGATATACTTTAAGGTTTTTGGGATTCCTTTTTTAAAAATGTTCCAAAAAACAAGATCTAGTAAAGTTTTATGAAAAAGTAAAATAAAGAATTTTCATGGGATATTTAAATGATGGGTGAAGTTACAAGTGCTGGAATCGATGATTAAGAAATTTGGTTCATTCCTTTGAGGTGAAAGTTATTGAAAATCATACATCCTTAACAAAATTTATTGAAGATGATAAGTAAGATATTATGAAAGATAAAATGATTAATTCTAAAGAATATAATAAGAAGAAATTTTACTATGATTATAAGCTTGTAAAAGTTGAATTAGATCATTGTAATGATGAGGAAAGTAAGATCAGAATAAAATAACTAAAGTTATGAACCTTAAAAAAATTTAATCTAATAAAATCATAAAAAATCAATTAGAAAAAGGTTAGAAAATATGGAAATTGATATTTGAGAATCATCCATCACTTATCTCATAGGTGGAACCTCAATCTATTTTAGAGGTAGTTAAACATAAATAATAGTTAAATGTGACGAATAAAGAGAAAGATAAAACATAGAAAAATAATGCTTGAGGTATTAATCCTTGAATGATAGGAAACAAAATTATATGGTAAAAATTATTGTTCAGCTAGTTGTGGCTAGAATATGACTCTCTCAACCCCCCTAAGATCATAATTCATGTGCCTTTGAGTTTTTAAATTTTTTCAAATGTTGGCTCACTTCTACCCATCTAGAAGCTAGAATGTCTTACCCCTCTATCATTTGTTGGTCTTTATTCCTCCTTTTTTTATTTCTCTTTGGATGGTAATCTTCTCTATTGGATGGATTCCCTCATCCATCATACAATAGGGTTGTGAACATCTTGAAATCATTGAAATATTCTCTCTTTGGTTTTTAACCCTCTCAGGTGGTCTCTCATATGAAGATCCTAGAAATTAATATGGATATTTCATGGCCTTTATCAGTGGAGGGATCCTCAGAGCTCAAGTTCTTTGGAGATACTTTCGATGTGGCCATAGATTTTCACAAGTGGGTGCTAGTGGATTTTTGTGGTCTTATGAACCCTCCAATCACAGATTTTTTATCCTTTATTAGATATTGGGAGTTATATTCCCTAGATTTACTGTAGGTTCTTCATATGAATGATTTTTTTGTGTTTTTGTCTTCCAGGGAAGATTTTGAGCAAGCCTGGTCCTAGAGCCCCCACGTATTTTGAAAAAGATGCTTCACCCTCTCAAATTAGTTGATGGATGTTCATTCTAGTTAGGACTCATCCCCCCCCCCCACCCGACGATGATCTAAAATAACAACCCCGACCTAACCCTAACATTCCACAAACTATCCTTTATCAAGGGTATTGGTGAAAAGCTTGGTTTTTTATTGTGCATTGATTAATGTTGTCTATAATTTCTTGACTCTTTGATTTCTCAACTTTTCATAGATTTGGACTTATCACAACCTCTTCTACCTTGTTTTATTCTACGATCGGGTGATTTGGTATCCTATTAGAAGTGGATATTTTATACATCTCTCATGGGTTTTTTCAGAATTCCATCTTCAATGGAATTCACTGTCAACTTCTAGGATGTCACATTTTGTCTTTAAGGTTTCTCACTTGGTGGCCCCTTGTGATCTAAATTTGGGGCTGATGGTTCTGGGGAGTGGTGTGTAGTATCTCTCGCCTTTATTGAGATTAGTTCATATGGATTCATTTTGTAGGAAATGTTCTCCTTCCCTACCTCCTTTAGGGATTCCTCTTTCCTCCCTAAGGCTTCAATACCTCAATCCTCTTCCCCATTCAGACAAGGGGGGTCGGGTCTTGCTTTGGTGGTGTATAAGATGAGGTGTGAGTTGGTGTTTCAAAATAGTTTGTAACCCTCATGGAATTACCCTCCTTATTCTCCAAGTAAGGTTCTTCAGTTTTGAAATTATATAGTTCCCTCCGCATCCCCTCCAAAATGTTATAAGCCTTTGGACCATTCCCCTTATGGTAACTCCTTCCTTCCCCTCAAAAATTCATTTTAAGTGTTTTCTATAAATATATCTCTATCAACATATTTACAAGTTCCTTATGAGGATATTAGTATGTGGTTATATTATCTTGAATACATCTATACTAGAAAACAATCCAGATAAAGGATGGAAGATACTTGCATCCAGTTTAGAGATGCCCCGATGCCAGGCTCTTTCGCAAGGCATATTCTTATTCAATGATTTCTCTTATGGTTTGGAATGATCATGTATTAGGTTCCTAGTTGAAGACTAAATTTATTTATAATGAGTTTCTTATAAATAACACTACTCTAGTTTTCTCTCTTGTATGGAATCCCACATTTTTATTACATAATTTTATATAGCATTTACAAATAGAGGATCTTTTAAAGATTAGTGTCATGGAAATTAAGTACATATTACATGAAAACAAAATTAATTTGTCTATTACACATGAAATGCTTAATTATAGGTTGATCCTAAGTAAAACTACTACATCTCATAACCTAGGGACAAACATCAATGGAAAGGGTGAGAAAAAGGACCAATAAAGAAAAACATGTGAAATAGTTTACAAGTGATCTTGAGAAATATTGATAAGAACTTGAAAAATGTCAATATTGCATGAAAAAGAGAACATGAAGAATATGATAAATAAAAGAACTTGAATAATAACTTTTAAATGTGGCTAAAACATTTAATTTATACATTCATAATCATATCACCAAGGTTCATCCCCAAGGTGTCATAAAAATTATAAGGTTATTCACCAAGGTATCATAAAACTTGTCATCTCTAGAGATTAAATTATTTTCCCAATGCATTAGAGAAATATCAAGGAGAACCCATAATATGTATTTATTTTCATGTGATCCACATAGATCATAATCAAAAAATTTATAAATAACCTATATAAAATAAAATAAATGAGTTTCATATAAAAACATTGCATTTTAAAAAGTGCTTAAAAACAAGATCTTTATGTCATTTATAAAACATTGAAAGGGAATTAGGGTTTTAATTATGTAAATTACAGAATTAAATAAATAATTTTTATATATTGATGAATATCCCAAGAAAATAAAGAGTTTTGGGTATTTACATAATGAAAATAAAGTAATTTCTTGAGAAAAAGAGAGATTTTGAGATGAAAATTATGCAGCATAACAGGTATGAAACATGGTTTTATAAAACATTAAAAAGAGTAGGGAAAAGTGTCACCCAGTAATAAAAGACTCATAATAAATTATATATATTGAATAAAATTTAAATAATAACATGTTATGGAAATTTGAAAGACATACGACATAAAAGATAACTTGAAAGGAAAAGAGAAGTTGAGAATTCTCTTACCTTGTAAAGTAACTTATAAAACTCTAAGATCGGGACCTTGGGGGATTGAGGAAAACTTTTAAGGACTCCTTGTAAGGGGAAAATATAATATATTAAAGGGTTTTATTTTTGAATTAAAGGAAACTATGTAATGGGTGGTATTTATAGAAAAAGAGAGGGAGTTTTTTATTAATTTCTAAGGACACCTCAGTAGTGGTATTTATAAAACCGTGGGCTTTCCCATGGTATTTTCCCATGGTATTAGCCACTTGGAACACCTCATATAATATTTTAATGAAAAAGAGTCTACCAGTATTATAAATATATCATAACATCATTACGAAATAACAATGATTTCATTAAACTTAACAAAAAACTCAAACTGTATTTTTACTATTCACTGAAAAACAAAAAATTTTATAAAATTCTCATAAATTCAATGTAACCTAATATCAACTTTCGGAATTCAAAAATAAAATTTATTTTATCATAATTGTAACACCCCAATCTTCCACGGTACACTTCTCTTTGAATAATGCAATAGCGTGTGTTGTACACAACACTGAGTTCAAGTACACCACGACTTACCAAACTAGCCGTTTAAAAGAGGTTAGGAATAGTATTAACTGAATTTTAAATATTTTATTATCCTTATAATTTTAATGCATATTATGAGTTTCTAAGACATGATTTATGAACAAATTCATTTTTTCAGATAAAATAAGTATTTTTCAAAAAATTAAATTTTACTGCCTTTTAATGGCGAAGCCTTTTTAAAACCAATATTTGAAACTTTTATATATTCAATTTGGAAAAATTAAATTATTCTTTAGAATAGAGACATAGTAATTTAGTATAAATAATGTTTTTGTGTCTTTCTGATAACTTTCATATTTGGGTGAATAGTGAAAAATTTCTAAATTTTAACTGAAAACAACTTTTTTAATCAAAATAATTTATATTGTTAAATTATAAATTTTAATGGTATGGAAGTATAAATATATTATATTTTTACTATTTAATCCAATTATGGTCATTTTAAGTAATTTCACCTTGAAATTGGACATAAACAAGTGTCAAACTTTTGATAGTTATTATTTCTTAAAAATACGCCTTTTGGTTTCGAAAGCATGAATCAATTTTAAATTAATAAATGCAACTTTTATTTTTTGAATTTGGTAAAATATACTTCATTTTTGGATTTGGAATAACTAAATTATCCTAGGGTGAAATTTTGGTACTTTCGGATAACTTTTATATTTTGATGAATAGTAAAAAATAACTAAAATTTAATTAAAAACAAAATTTTTAATCAAAATAATTAACGGTGATAAATTATGAATTTGGGTGGTTTTAAATTATATTTAAAATATTTTTTTACCATGTAATACAATGTTGGTCATTAAACATAATTTCACATTTAAACCCGACATAAACAAGTGCCAATCTTTTGATAGTTATTATCTCTTAAAAACACGCTTTTTGTTTTAACAATGGGAATTAATTTTAAATTAATTTCTGCCACTTCTGTGTTTTGAATTTGGAAAAATGGATTCCATATTTGGAATCAGGATGTTCAAATTGTTTAAATAGGTAACTTTTATTTTTAGCCATTTTGGATAATTACGTCGGTAAATATTTTATTTACCATGGTTTAAGGGTAAATCCGGTAAAAAAGGGTTATAAAATAATATTATAATAATACTAAATTACCCTAAAACATGTCTTAACCCTATTGGTTGATACATGGTCGACCATGTGCATCTTTGGGTTGATTTTGGGACCCCATGGATCCACTTTTAAGTGATAGGGACACTTTATTTTAAGTAAGTTAAAATGAATACAAAAATGACACAAGCATATATCTTTTAGAAAAACAATTGTTACATAGGGTTATATATGTTGGATTTTAGACTATAAATATTCATTAGAAATATAAAAATATTTCCTACATAATTATATTTTATTTATAATTTTTAGACATTAAATAATTTAATTTATTTATGACACAATGGTGATGCAGTAATTACCATAATAGTGAAAAATTAGAATAATTGATATTATAAATACCCAAATAAATATAATTTGAGACTTTTATTGAATTACACTAATTTTATAGGTTACTATGACATATTAGGATTGATTTAATTAACCTTTTTTGAAGTAATCATTCTGTTATGAGTTTCACAAAAATCAACTATTGAATAGTGTCAAAATTGACAAAAAAACTTTTTAAAACAAATATTATATTATTAATTGATATTAAATTCTTAAAAATCTACAGTTCGGCCAAGATACTTATATCATGATATTAGTATAATTAATGGACCACTTGGGGGTCTCTTGGATGTATATGGTAAGTTTATTAACCATATAATATAAAAATACAAAGTGACATGGTAAATGTCAAACTAATTAACTAAGAGTTAAAAATAAAAGATAAGGTTAATATAATAACCCAAACCTGTATAAATTCTATTGGTTGATTGGTTTTAGACCTATCCCCACCTTAAACTTTAAATAATCAACTTTGGATCCATTAGAAACTGAATATAAATTTATTATAAATTAATATTTCTAGCTTTTCCAAAGGTGCCCCTCACCCCTCTTATAAAAGGGAACTCCTCCTTCTCATTTCTTCACACCTTCAAAGCCTTTTGGTTCGGAAAAACCCTGCCCAAATACTCTCTCAACTTCCCTCACTACAATTTAGATACCTTATTTTGATCAGAAATCCATCCTAAGGAGCCCTTTTGATCAAATCAAAAGGAAGAACCCGAAGAAGAGGTAATGTTTTCACCACCCCTTTTCAAGTTCCTTTCTTCTTCCACTTCTTCATTATTTGTTATTACCATTATAAAATAATAAATCCAGTTTCATATATATACTTTGATGTTATTATAAATATGGTACAACCATATTCATTATTCTGTCCACCCTCTGAATAACATGTCACCATACGTGCGTACATACGGCTTACCGTCTCCACGTCGTGATGTAATTGTTATTAAATATATTAATATTTGGATGGGTATAATAATTATGTGTAAATCATGTAAATAATAAATATAACATGATAATGATTCTTTATATATGATATACCATCCAATTATATATTGTTTTAATATCAAAAGAATGATATTGTCGCTCGTGCGTACGTACGGACTACCGTCTCCACGAACGCGATGAGATTCATTCTCCATCATATCCATTCAAGTATAATTATCATTTGATGATTTAAAAATAGTATCTAAGGACTTGATATCATTCTGTATATGAATAATATACATCCCATTAATAACGAATATGGCTCACATAACAAAGAATATAAAGTAAAATGAACCCGTTAACACCCAAAATGACGATAATTCTAAGATATTATTAACAAATCAATGTTAAAAGATCATATATGATATCATATTAATGTAAATTATTCTTTTATAATTAAATAAAAATTATTTCACGATTATACAAGAGTTTAACCTACCATCAACCAAGGAAAAAGTACAAAGTATGGGGTTTCTTAACTCACTTTTAATTCTGTGAGAATTCCATTGTTCACCACTTATTTATTGCATGTGGTGTGTGTACTGACCATGATTGTATTCATTGTGTAATATACTTTAATTTATGGATATTTACATCATCATTGTATTATCCTTCTTTCATGGGTGTATGTTTCGTAAGTTACCAAATCGATAAGGGAATTTGAAATTTCAATTTCCACTCATTCAGCTTTACGCATACTTCATTGATTATTTTACTCCAAGATTATGTGTGGAATCACTATTCATTTGATTCTGTCATAATTTCCACTCCCCTTTCTGTAGATATACTTTTTATACACATAATCACTCCATTGATAAATTCTCAAGTCATCGGTATGAACTTGATAAGAGAAATTTTTACTCAATCTCGATTTTTTGAGATAAACATCCAATTCATTGGTGTTGTTTTTACTAGAATATGTGTGAATGTACTTTGATTGTTTTACACTGAATATCCAATCATATTTAGTGTATTTATATTCGTCACACATAATTATGTCTTTGATTTATTATTAACCTAAGGATACTGCCTTTATGAGAGATTTCATCTCAATTTACATTCCATTGAGACTTCTTTGTTGTTATACACCAAATCAGTTTTATATGGTGTATATAATGTACTTTGACATAGTATATAATGAATCCCTTTATTCTCACGATATTACAAAGTTTTTATTACCACAATTATTTGTATTCAAGTGTCTCCTTCTTGGTTAGAAACTCTAACTAAAATACCATTTTTAAATGTTTTAAAGACTTATTCTTCTAAATATTACTCATTAATGTCCATGTTTTAAAAATGGTTTTAAGGATTTATTCATATGGACATTAATGTCTTAAAATTAAAACTCTTTTTAAAAGTTTCAAAGTGGCATGGGACACTTTGATTCAAAAATCTATTTTTAAATGGCTTCTTGACAAATAGTGTGACTTTTAAATGATTTCAAGAAAAAGGGGGATATTTCTCTCAAATATTTTTTATGATTATTTTCATCTATGTCAATATCCTTCATTATTCTTGATTGAGTTTAATGTGATATAATACAATCTTCCATATTTTATCGAATGAGTTATGTTTGACTATGGATGTGCTATTTTTATACCATTCATGGTTTGTGGTTAAAGTATTGACATTTTTTATGCTAGTTTTAATACGAATGTTTATGTTATGATTAAACCTATTCATATGAGGAATGAATTGGACTTAATAAGTGACTGTTGGAGCCCGTTATAGCTCCTCGATGCATCGGTAGGTCTCATGAGACAAACTAGTGTCTTGGCACAAGGCCTTGGCAAAATATTATTTGTAGTCTTGGCACGAGGCCTTGGCTATGTGGTTATGATAGTCTGGTATTATGCATTCCATCATTATGAAAGTGGTTATTGATATTGCATGTGATCATTAGACTAGTATAATATCCATGTGACTAAGTAAATGGAATTATTTTATTTTATATTTTCCATTTTATACTGAAGTTCAAGTTTAAAAGGCTTTTGTTTTAGTTATAAACTGCCTTAAGTGTTTATGCTTATCTATGAAAGCTTCTGCTATAATGTTGTCCTTACTGAGCATCTGAGCTCACCCCTTTCAATGTTTTATTTTTCCCAGGATTATGAATAAGTAATTTATGCATGACCTGTAGGGATATTATGAGGGGATATGAGGACAAGATGATTCTTTTATGTAATGTAAAACTTTATGATTGTATCTAGTTTTTCCAAGTCTACTAAACTAATCGGTCTTTCGAGACATGATCTTTCTTGTGATCATGCCAATGTTATATAATAATGCACTGACTCTGGGTAACTAGGGTCAGGGCATTAAAGTTTGTATCAGATGAAGTTTAGTACAAACCTTGGAAGCTAGATTTAGATAAACTCTGATTAGAGCACGTAGAACTAAGATGAACTTTGAGGATTAGTATAGAATAACTTCCTAGAATTTTGATATTGTAGAGATTTTGTGAGTTTTCCGAGCAATACATCCCTGTCTGGATATGAGCAGGTAGAGGCGGCTCTGGCACAGATGTACCTAGAGGTAAAACCCGAAAACACTTCTTTGAGCTAGACTCGAACGAGAATTGTGCACGACAACAGGCCTTGTGGCACTCTTGGTTACGACACTCCCAAGGGATATGCTTAGGATAATTTACATTTTCTTTACAAACCTATTTAAAGTAATATATATATAAGATGAGAGTAAATGACCTTGGTTAATCCTAATGTGTTTCAAATTGAGAATATGGTGACATGTTAATCTCTAAATTATTTTATGACTACTGTTACTCACACAATGCTTTCTGGTTTTAGTCAATGGCTAGATTCCAAGGAAGTCATAGTGACTTTGAGAATGAGGTACAAGGTGGGAACAGTGGTGGAAATGAGCAACAACATGGAATGTTGATAGGCGTAAAAGATATCTTCTTTATGCCAAATCAGTTTTCCAAAAATATGATCAACAATATATATATTAACCAACTCTCGGACTCAATAAGGAAGAGAAAGGTGATGAATGATAAGAGCTCCAGCAGTGGAGATCATGGAGAAAGGAATCCTCAATTTCCATCATGCAGGAAATGTGGAAGGAGACACCCAGGAAAGTGCCTCAATTGGGCAAGGAAATGCTTTACATGCGGGAAGGAAGGATATAAAGTGAAGAATTGATGAAGAAAAATGAAGATTACTATGGAAGAAGATAAAAATGGTCCCAAGAGTCCATTTACAGTCATTTTCCGTAAATGTAGGGGACCTGGCCATTACCCGAGTGAATTCCCTATTCTATAGGATATTTTCTTGGTCAAAGAAGAAGTTATGTGGAAATAAATGGTTGGAGAAATGTTTAAAAAGTATTAGTGCTCCTTATTGATGGGTTTACTTTGGAATAATTTTCTCTTGTATTTGTAACCCCGCAGTTTTCCATGTGAGAATGATATTTGCGGAAGAGTTATCTCTTCTCTTGTGGATATAGGTATAAATAGCCATTTGGTTTTATATGATCATTGGGGTTTGAGAGAGTTATAAGTTATTATAATTTGGGATGAAAATGCAAGGTATGAGATAATATTTGTGGTTAAATTATGTTATGGTTATTTTAAGGAATTTATCTCATTTTGGTAAAGTTATAAAACATAGTTTTTGAAAAGGAAAACACGCAGACCGCGTGAAAACCCGTCGCGTCAGACAAAGCTGTGGGAATCAAACCCACAACCAAAGTTCGATTGGGATTTATCGCCTACCACTGGACTACGTGAAGTCCCTGGATAGTGTGACTAATTATTTTTAGTTAAATGATTTTATTGATCAATAATAAGTTGATTTGGGTTCTTATGTATTATCAAATGAATACCCTTGGTATAGGAAAATGATTTGGTGATTAAGTGATAAATGTTATTTTGGAAGATGTTCACTTTTTTGGGAACACTATATGCCCAAGGAAAATAGAATACTATGGGGTTTCATTTTTGGAGTAATGGTATATTTTTGTCTACGTTTTTATTTTGAATTTATAGGGATTTGGGTTATTTATGGAAATGATTAACCTATAATAGAGAAAATGTGATGAGGTTAATTACTTTTAAGAATGTGACTTTAAGAGTATTTAATGTCATTTGGAGATACAATTTAACATGGAAGACTACATAATCAAATTCTTCTATGTTTTAGGTTTCAATATTAGTTTTGGATTATATTGAAGGATTTTAAGGACAATTGATTATTGAATGGTATTTATTTAACTTTGGGGTATTGTTGGTTTAATTTTAGAAATTAAGATTACTATTTATTTCTCTCATGGAATATCCTTTTTTTGGGATCATTAGATCTTGTACTAACTATTTTGGTTTTGATTAATCTCTAAAGACAATGTAAATATATAGTTTATCCTGCATGGATCATGTGATTCTATAGAAGTTTATTCTAGCTCTTCTAGTGTGACCAAGTCTTCTTGAATACTCATCATTTAAAAAAAATTGATTTGTGGTGGAAATTTATTAAAGAATGAAACTATACTTAAAAATTAAGTATATATCTTTATATTCTTAGTCAATATCATAAATGAATTCCTCATCCTTATGTAATGTAACTTAAAAAAAATGTTGTCCATTTACTTTTCCTACTAGGAGATTAATGATCGTTTGTCCTAACACAAGTTTGTGGTTTTCTTATTGTTAACTTTCTCCTGATCATGACTTCTATCCCTCTCTATCAGAACTTGACACTTGGTTTATCATCCATATCCATGTTTTCCTACCTGGATTCCTAGTATGGGTTATCTTGGGTGACCTTTATACCTCTCTTTTTTTCTTTTAAAGTAATAGTTTTATTGACTCTTTTTCCGATGTGGGACTATCCATTATATTCTCAAGCCCAATTTTTAAAATTGTGAGGAGGAAATTTATTGAAGGAGGGGTGAATTTAACACCCCAATCTTCCACGGTACACTTCTCTTTGAATAATACAATAGTGTGTGTTGTACGCAACACTGAGTTCAAGTACACCACGACTTACCAAACTAGCCGTTTAAAAGAGGTTATGAATAGTATTAACTGAATTTTAAATATTATATAATCCTTATAATTTTAATCCATATTATGAGTTTCTAAGAGATTATTTATGAAAAAATTCATTTTTTCAGATAAAAGAAGTATTTTTCAAAAAATGAAATTTTACCGCCTTTTAAAGGAAAAGCCTTTTTAAAACCAATATTTGAAACTTTTATATATTCAATTTGGAAAAATTAAATTCTTCTCTAGAATCTGGACATAAGAATTTAGTATCAATAATGTTTTGGTGTCTTTCTGATAACTTTCATATTTGGGTGAATAGTGAAAAATTACTAAATTTTAACTAAAAACAACTTTTTAATCAAAATAATTTATATTGTTAAATTATAAATTTTAATGGTTTTGAAGTATAAATAGATTATATTTTTACTATTTAATCCAATTATGGTCATTTTAAGTAATTTCACTTTAAAATTGGACATAAACAAGTGTCAAACTTTTGATACTTATTATTTCTTAAAAATACGCCTTTTGGTTTAGAAAGCAGGAATCAATTTTAAATTAATAAATTCAACTTTTATTTTTTGAATTTGGTAAAATAGACTTCATTTTTAGATTCGGAATAACGAAATTAGCCTAGGGTGAAATTTTGGTACTTTTCGGATAACTTTTATATTTTGATGAATAGTAAAAAATTACTAAATTTTAATTAAAAACAACTTTTTTAATCGAAATAATTAAAAGTGATAAATTATGAATTTGGGTGGTTTTAAATTATATTTAAAATATATTTTTACCATGTAATACAATGTGGGTCATTGAACATAATTTCACATTTAAACCAGACATAAAAAAGTGTCAATCATTTAATAGTTCTTATCTCTTAAAAACACGCTTTTTGTTTTAACAATGGGAATTAATTTTAAATTAATTTATGCCACTTCTGTGTTTTGAATTTGGAAAAATGGATTCCATATTTTGAATCAGTATGTTCAAATTTTGTAAATAGGTAACTTTTATTTTTAGACATTTTGGATAATTACTTCGGTAAATATTTTATTTACCATGGTTAAAGGGTAAATCCGGTAAACAAGGGTTAAAAAATAAAATTATAATAATACTAAATTACCCTAAAATGTGTCTTAACCCTATGGGTTGATACATGGTCTACCATGGGCATCTTTGGGTCGATTTTGGGACCCCATGGATCCACTTGTAAGTGATAGGGACACTTTATTTTAATTAAGTTAAAATGAATACAAAAATGACACAAGCATATATATTTTAGAAAAAAAATTCTTACACAGGGTTATATATGTTGGATTTTAGACTATAAATATTAATTAGAAATATAAAAATATTTCCTACATAATTATATTTTATTTATAATTTTTTGACATTAAATAATTTAATTTATTAATGACAGAATGGTGATGGAGAAATTACCATAATAGTGAAAAATTAGAATAATTGATATTATAAATACCCAAATAAATATAATTTGAGACTTTTATTGAATTACACTAATTTTATAGGTTATTATTACATATTAGGATTGATTTAAGTAACTGTTTTCGAAGTAGTCATTCTGTTATGAGTTTCACAAAAATCAACTATTGAATAGTGTCAAAATTGACAAAAAAGAGTTTTTAAAACAAATATTATATTATTAATTGATATTAAATTCCTAAAAATCTATGGTTCGGACAAGAGACTTATATCATGATATTTGTATCATTAATGGACCAATTGGGGGTCTCTTATATGTATATGGTAAGTTTATTAACCATATAATATAAAAATACAAAGTGACATGGTAAATGTCAAACTAATTAACTAAGAGTTAAAAATAAAAGATAAGGTTAATATAGTAACCCAAACCTGTCTAAATTTTATTGGTTGATTGGTTTTCGACCTATCCCAACCTTAAACTTTAAATAATAAACTTTGGATCCATTAGAAACCGAATATGAATTTATTATGAATTAAAATTTCTAGCTTTTCCAAAGGTGCCCCTCACCCCTCTTATAAAAGGGCACTCCTCCTTCTCATTTCTTCACACCTTCAAAGCCTTTTGGTTAGGCCAACCCCTGCCCACATACTCTCTAAAATTACCTCACTACAACCTAGAGACCTTAGTTTGATCAGAAATCCATCCTAATAAGCCCTTTTGATCAAATAAAAAGGAAGAACCCGAAGAAGAGGTAATGTTTCCACCACCCCTTTTCAAGTTCCTTTCTTCTTCCACTTCTTCTTTCTTTGTTATTACCATTATAAAATAATAACTACAGTATAATATATATACTTTGATGTTATTATAAATATGTTGCAACCATATTCATTATTCTATCCACCCTTTTAATAACATGTCACCATACGTGCGTACATACGGCTTACCGTCTCCACGTCGTGGTGTAATTGTTATTCAATATATTATTATTTGGATGGGTATAATAATGATGTGTAACTCATGTAAATAATAAATATAACTTGATAATGATTCTGTATATATGATATACCATCAAATTATATATTATTTTAATATCAAAAGAAAGATATTGTCTCTCGTGCGTACATACGGACTACCGTCTCTATAAACGCGATGAGATTCATTCTCCATCATTTCCATTCAAGTATAATTATCATTTGATGATTTAAAAATAGTATCTAAGGACTTGATATCATTCTGGATATTAATAATATACATCCCATTAATAACGAATATGGGTCACATAACAAAGAATATAAAGTAAAATGAACCTGTTAACACCCGAAATGACGATAATTCTAAGATATTATTAACAAATAAATGTTAAAAGATCATATATGATATCATATTAATGTAAATGATTATTGTATAATTAAATAACAATTATTTTACCATTATATAGGAGTTTAACCTACCGTTGACCAAGTAAAAAGTACAAAGTAAGGGGTTTCTTATCTCACTTTTAATTCCGTGAGAATTCCATTGTTCACCACTTATTTATTGCATGTGGTGTGTGTACTTCCCATGATTGTATTAATTGTTTAATATAATTTAATTTATGGATATTTACATCATCATTGTATTATCCTTCTTTCATGGGTTTATGTTCTGTAAGTTACCAAATCGATAAAGGAATTTGAAAATTCAATTTCCACTCATTCGGCTTTACGCATACTTCATTGATTATTTTACTCCAAGATTATGTGTGGAATCATTATTCATTTTATTATGTCATAATTTGCACTCCCCTTTATGTAGATATACTTTTTATACACATAATCACTCCATTGATAAATTCTCAAGTCATCGGTATGAACTTGATAAGATAAATTTTTACTCAATCTCGATTTGTTGAGATAAACATCCAATTCATTGGTGTTGTTTTTACTAGAATATGTGTGAATGTCCATTGATTGTTTTAACCTGAATATCCAATCATATTTAGTGTATTTATATTCTTCACACATAATTATGTCGTTGATTTATCCTTAACTTAAGGATACGGCCTTTATGAGAGATTTCATATCAATTTACATTCCATTGAGACTTCTTTGTTGTTATACACCAAATCACTTTTATATGGTGTATATAATGTACTTTGACATAGTATATCATGAATCCCTTTATTCTCAGGATATTACAATGTTTTTATTACCTCAATTATTTTTCTTCAAGTGTCTCTCTCTTTGTTAGAAACTCTAACTAAAATACCATTTTTAAATGTTTTAAAGACTTATTCTTCTAAATATTACTCATTAATGTCCATGTTTTAAAAAATGGTTTTAAGGATTTATTCATATGGACATTAATGTATTAAAATTAAACTCCTTTTAAAATTTTAAAAGTGGTATGGGACACTTTGATTCAAAAATCTATTTTTAAATGGCTTCTTGACAAATAGTGTGACTTTTAAATGATTTCAAGAAAAAGGGGGATATTTCTCTCAAATAGTTTTGATGATTATTTTCATCTATGTCAATATCCTTCATTATTCTTGATTGAGGTTAATGTGATACAATACAATCTTCCATATTGTATTGAATGAGTTATTTTTGACTGTGGATGTGCTATTTTTATACCATTCATGGTTTGTGGTAAAAGTATTGACATTTTTTATGCTAGTTTTAATAAAAAAAATTATGTTATGTTTAAACCTGTTCATATGAGGAATGCATTGCTCTTAATAAGTGACGGGTGGAGCCTGATATAGCTCTTCAATGCATCTGTAGGTATCATGAGACAAACTAGTGTCTTGGCACAAGGCCTTGGAAAAATCTTATTTGTAGTCTTGGCACGAGGCCTTGGCTATGTGGTTATGATAGTCTGGCATTATGCATTCCATCATTATGAAAGTGGTTATTGATATTGCATGTGATCATTAGACTAGTATAATATCCATGTGACTAATTAAATGGAATTATTTTATTTTATCTTTACCATTTTATGCTGAAGTTCAAGTTTAAAAGGCTTTTGTTTTAGTTATAAACTGCCTTAAGTGTTTATGCTTATCTTTGAAAGCTTCTGCTATAATGTTGTCCTTAGTGAGCATCTGAGCTCACCCCATTCAATGTTTTATTTTTCCCAGGATTATGAAGAATTAATTTATGAATGACTTATAGGGATAGTATGATGGGATATGAGGACAAGATGTTTTTTTATGTAATGTAAAACTTTATGATTGTATCTAGTGTTTCCAAGGCTACTAAACTAATCGGTCTTTCGAGACTTGATCATTCTTGTGATCATGCCAATGTTATGTAATAATGTACCAACTTTGGGTAACTAGGGTCGGGGCATTACAATAATAATTCTCTAAATATGATAAATTTAACGTTTCACTCTAAAAATATTTAATTGTAAAAAATAATAGCGGACATAAAATGCATAGTAAATTGCAGTAAATTGCATAGTAAAATTTTTGACTCTTGAAAAAAATTATTTTATAATTTTTAATTAAAAAATGTGTGTTTTTATAAAACTATTTAATTATAATAATAACTATTAATAAAACATAATTTTAATTTAATAATTTATATCTCTTTGAAAAATACAGTTTTTTCTCAAAAATCAATTTATCAAATTCCATCTTAATTTTTAAGAAAAAATATTCTTAAAACAGAAAAGTTGGAACAAAAAATTTATGAATACTTTCTTATGTGTGGTTACTATTCCATTAGTCAAATTGATATTAATAAGGGTAACATTACTATTAAAAAGGGTCAAGTTACTATTCAACAAAAAATTAAGTTGATCATAAGAGATTCGAAATATCATACTGATCGCAATTGAGTATGTCCATTTTTTGAAATTCAATTCCAAAAAGCAGGGATATGCCCCCGATTGGTCCTTCGGGCCACTGATTTGGTCTCGGAGTCCTGTAAGGCATTCGGGCCACCCAGGCCTTCGGGTCAGTAAGGCCTTGGGGCCACCTCAAGGACTTTGGGCCACCTTTAGTGTAGATGAAAACAAGACAACCTACAAAGAACAATCTCTAGAAGGAGGATGAGCAAGGAGATTTCACCACAGCAGAGCTAAACGGATTACAAGAATGAGAGGGTATGGCAGCTGCCATCAGGACAAGCCTATGCATGCACAGGAATGCCTAGTCGAATAGCAATGCAAAGGTGGAGAGCTGATTTCACGATAAAGATGTTGGGGAGGAGCAGTTCCAAGTAGTTAGTCTGGGTTGTATGTAATGTTTGAAGCCTATGGGCAATGAATTCCTCTAAGGCATACGGGCCATGTAATACTTATGCCTATGGGCCTTGTAAGGGTTCCGCCTCACCCCTTGAAAGGTGGATTATCAAAAATAAATAAAAAATGAAGGCCTTCGGGCCATTGGAGGAGGTGTATATGTCATTATTGTTCGTAGTTTTACTAATACTAATTTATTCATGATTTATTATGTTCTCATTAAATAAAAACTCATTCTATGTGAATTTATTGTAAAAAATAATAAAAATTTATTGGAAGGAAAGATATCCATAAATAAAATATGTACATTTCATGGGTCGTTACATTCTTCCCCCATAAAGAAATTGCATCATCACAATTTTCTCTTATTAGAAATTTTTTACTATTAGGAATATTATAAAACTAAATTGATATTAGGTCTTAAAAAATCATTCTTAAAAATATTATTCTTTAATAATAATTACATAATCTATAAATCCTTCATAATAGTTTATAAAAAAACTTATTATTAACCAAACATATCCACTGAGAGTGTCAAACTAGGTGTGAAATAAGGAAATTTATCATGCACCTGTTCCCATTAGAGTCTAGATCAAAGTGGTGTTTTCGGGTTTTTCCCCTAGATACATCTATTTTAGAGCCACATCCACTTGTTCGTATAAAGATAGGGATTTCTTTATTCAGAAACCACATAATTAATATTTCACCAAAATACCAAGATGTTTTCCTATATTTAAAATTTTCCTATATTTAATAATTAAAATCCTAATGTTCACAAATAACTAAACTTTCCTTTGATACCAATTATGAAATCCCTCCTTTTTATTACATAAGTTTACATAGCATTTACAAATAGCGAATCTTTTAAGTCTTAGTGTCTTGTAAATTATGTACATATTACATGAAAACATAAACAAATTAGTCTATTATATACTAAAGGCTTCATAATAGGTTCATCCTAAGTAAAAATATTGTATCTCATAACCTAGGGACATATATCAATTTAAAGGGTGAGAAAAAGGCCTCATAAGGGAAAACAAGTGAAACAGTTTTCAATTGATCTTGAGAAATATCGATAAGAGCTTGAATAACATCAATATGGCATGAAAAAGAGAAAATCAGGCATATAATATATAAAATAACATGAATAATAACATTTAAATGTGTCCAAAACATTTAATTTATAAATTTATAAGAATATCACCAAGGACTATCCCCAAGGTGTCATAAAAATTACTAGGGTTATTAACCAAGGTATCATAAAACTTGTTATCTATAGAGATTAAATTTTTTAGCCAATGCATTGTAGATATATTATGGTTCACCATTAATATGTATTTGTTTTAATTTTATCCACATATATCATAATAAAAAATTTCATAAATAACCCATAGATAATAAAAGAAATGGGTTTCATATCAAAATATTGGCATTTGAAAATGTGTGTAAAACAAGATCTTTATTTCATTTAAAACCCATGGAAAGGGAATAAAGGTTTTATGTATGTAAATTAAAGAATAAAATAAATAATTTTTTTATCTTTATAAATACCCCTATAAATAAAAAAGTTTTTGGTATTGATATAAAGAAAATAAAAGCATTTCTTGAGAAAAAGAGAGAGATTTTGAGACGAACATTCTACAACATAACGACTATGAAACATCGTTTTATAAAAAATAAAAAAGATAGGTTAAAAGGGTAAAACATTCATAAAAGGCTCATAATAAAATATATATATATATATAATAAAATTTAAATAATAACATGGTATATAAATCTTAAATTCATACCACATAAAAGAGAACTTGAAAGGAAAAGAGAAGTTGAGAATTCCCTTACCCTGTAGAGTAACTTCTAAACCACTATGATCAGGACCTTGGGGGATTTAGGAAACTATTGAAGGACTCCTTGTGAGGTAATACTATCAGATATTCTAGAAGGATACTTTTTTAATGAAAGGAAACTAATTAATTACTGGTATTTATAGAAAAATAGATTGGGTTTTTTATTAATTTCCAAGGACACCTTAGTAGAGGAAATTGAAAAACCATGGGCTCCCCATGGTATTGGACACTTGGGACACATAATATAATATTTTAATGAAACATATTCGACCATAATTTTAAATTAATCATTAAATCATTATTTCATAGCTATAATGTCATTAAAATTATTGAAAAACCAAAACTTAATTTTTATTATTCATCGAAAAACAAAATATTTTATAAAATTATCATAAAGTAATTGTAACCTAAGATTGATGTCATGAATTAAAAAATGATATTTATTTTATCATAATAATTCTCTAAATATGATAAATTTAACTTATAACTCTAAAAATACTTAATTATTAAAAATAATAGCAGACATAAAATGCATAATAAACTGCATAGTAAAATTTTCAACTCTTGAAAAAACCATTATCATTTGTAATTAAAAAAAAGGTGAGTTTTTATAAAAATATTTAATTATAATCAACATTATTGATGAAATGTAAGTATAATATAATATTTTATATCTCTCTAAAAACTACATTTTTTTCTTGAAAATTCTATTTACCAAATTCAATCTAAATTTTTAAGAAAAATTATTCTTAAAACAAAAAAGATGGAAAAAAATTATTAATACTTTCTTAGGTGATGTTACTATTCCATTGGTCAAATTACTATTCATAAGGGTAACATTACTATTCCCAAGGGTAAATTTACTATTCATCAAAAAAATTAAGTTGATAATATCATATTTTAAATATCTTACTAATTGCAATTGTGTATGTCCATTTTTCGAAATTCAATTCACATAAGTGAAAACATTACATTTAAAAAGGGTTATTTTAATCATAATATTTCATTAAAATAAAAATTATTCATAATACCTTAATTCATTATAATTATTATATCATTTATAAAAAGTACAATTTGGGTCTAAAAAGTCAATTTATCAAATATTTCTCAATTAAACATATATTTTATTAAGAAAAACTATTCTTAAATGTGTATAAGTCATTATTGTTCATTTTTGTACTAATATAAATTTATGCATGATGTATTATGTTCACCTGAAATAAAAATTTATTCTATGTGCATTTATTATAAAACATAATAAAAAGTTATTGGGTGGAAAAAGATCCATAAATAAAAGAAGTACATTTTTTAGGTCATTACATCATGAACACAAGAAAAATTCTTATAGGATTTCATAATTTTCTAGAACATTGGGAGTCTGGGACGCATACATGGTGACCTGACTAACAATCATATATGGATATTTTGGAGAACTAGTATTTTAGTTGATATATTCATTATATAAGATCATTGTATCACCATAAATATCATATTTTGGTATCTATATTTCTTATTATCAATTTTCTATTTAAAAGTATATAGTGTTTCAAGGGAGAAGATGTGGTTTGAGATTAGTCTCTTCAAAACAAGTATCTCACCTTGGTTTATTGGAGGTTATTTTAATGTCATTCTAGATTATTCATAGAATAAAGGGGGAGGGGAATATCCAATAAGTCTAGGAAATATTTTTATGATTTTATTGGTTAGACTGGAATTTTGCACATAGAATTTCTAGGTAAAAAGTACATCTGGTGTAACAATCAAAAGGTGAATGGGAAAATGTGGGGTCAGCTGGATAGATGCTTCACCAAATCTCCAATATATATCCTCGTACATAAATTCAATTTTTTCTCATCTTGTATGGGTTCTCTAAGATCACTCAATGCTTCATATCAACCTGGTGGCACAAAATTTTAGGGGTCAAAAAAAATTCTCCAACTGGTGGCCCATATAACCAATCTTTCTTCTAGTGGTGTGTGCATCCTAGAAAAACCAATGAAAGGTATTTCATAGTTCTACTTGCTCAAAAATATTAGGGAACTGAAGGGAAACTTCCAGACACAGAATAATACCAATCCTTCTTATTGACATGATCAAGATTCTCTAAAGACGGACATTGAGAATCTGGAGTCTCAGATTGACAATGGTTGAGAGGATGATATTTTTGAAATAATAATGAACAAGATAGACCAGATTTCATATTTTCTTATAGATAAAGTGATGTAGTTTTGGTATTAGTCTATGTAAACCTTTATCAAGGAGGGTTATCATAATATGGCATTTTTTCAAACATGTATCAAGGCGAAAATGGGAACTATCAGCCCGAATATATTCTTGGAAGTTGGATCTTACACAAATGATCTGGTTGTTTTTGGAGGTATGGAATAGATGTTTTTTAAATCCTTACTTGTTGATGTTAACCCTTTTATATAGAGTGATTATCTGAGGGGTCATGCATCTATTTTTTATTCCATCCCTTTAGTTGTGACTGATGGACTGAAAATTATTATTTTTTATTATATAATAAACCAATTTTAAGGATAGAGGGGAACCAAACATGACTTCATGGAAATAAGACATTAAACTATCCCCCAAAGGGTATAAATCCATAAAACCAAATCAAAACTACAAGGGAATCCCCTCCCCAGCATAAAACAATCAGTCCAGCTTCCGCCTTCTCATCGCTACTCAGCTAGATGTCACGTGTCGTGACGCACGGGCCTGGTACCGATGGAAAAGGCCATACCCTCTCAAACATCTGATTCTAGATAGCCATGATCTGATGAAAAATTATCTCTAAAACTCATCTGGAACAACCCCTAAAGCAGAAATCAAAGCATAGACCCATGTACCTCTGATCGCACAATAGAACACACCTCCCAAGAAGAATCAACCAGATTCGCACAGCAGATTCACTACAAGAACAATGCACCAAAACCCATCACCAACCATCATAAGAATACCAATATCAACACCATCCGATCAGAAACCATCTTTCAACACCATTCAGACAATCACAAACATCCCCAAACAATAAACCATTAATAAACTCTTGGAAGACAGTCAGGACCTCCCCCCTCCAAGCTACTCCAGATCTATAGTCGACCACACCAGAAACACACCGGAGACGTCGCCAAGCCGTGCAGATTCGATGCTTGGAGACATTACTTCAAAAAAATAGATTTGAGGGGATATTAAATCCCTCAATATAGATAGTTTTTTAAGATCAAAGGGATCATTAGTTTCATCTATTTATCTATGTTTAATCTAGTAAAGAAGGAAATTTTTTAGTGTATCCATGAATTGTTTCACAGAGGTGGGCTCCCCTGGGAAACATGTTCAACTACCCTATTTTTCATCATGAAAATGAATGAACCATCATCCTTGATTCCTTTTAAACTTATAATCATGTGTAATTTTTCTTATACATTTTTGGAGAGCATCTTCAACAGAAGGGTGACTTTTCTCCTAGAAAAATGGTTCTCTGAAGAGAAGCCTGGATTTATCAAGGGGCTATCAATTTAGGTTTCCATTAGTATTTCTCATGGAATGATAGGAAATATCATAATATAGGCACTATGTTCCAAAATTTACATCAAATTAAACATAGAAAATTCGTTTGAAATGATGTCATGAAACTTTATTCATAATGTTATCGGATTCATTGGATTCCCTGCATGGGTAACTGAAATATTTTTTAGACTATATAGCTCAATTTGGATTTCCATTTCTTTTATAGGTTAGAAGTTCGATTTTATGAAATATTTTAGGGGGATAAGGTAAGGGGATCCATTATCCAAAAACATGTTCATCTTGTTGTAGGATGTTCTTAGAAAATATCTTTCCCATTCTCTCTATACCTATAAAATTATCCTATTTTGAAAATTGGGTAGTTTTAATGGTGTCTCTCATCTTTTATTCCCTATTGATATGATTTTATTTCTAAATGGTAGTAGGATGAATCATTAAGTTTTCAACAAGGTCATTTAAGAGTATTATAAATGGAGTATCCAAATTGTTAATCACGATAAGAGTAGCATCTATATCCCATATTACTATTTAAAAAGGCGTGCTAAGGTGATTAAAATTTCCTTGGTAATTCACATGAGATTATTCCCCATGTAGTATTTGGGAGCCCCCATCTCACTCAGTTGGATTCACATTAACCATTTCGATGGGTTAGTTGAAAATATTTCCAATTGAATTGATAACTAAAAAATATATTTATATAGGTGGAAGGATCACTTTAGTTAACAGTGTTATCACATCTATCCTACTACATTTCCTCTCCCTCTCTCTCTCTCTCTTCAAGGTACCTAAATAAGTAATTGGGGATATTTAGAAACTCATGGTATCATTAATTTGGGATGCTCACTCAAAATGAGATGTTTCATTAGGATTTATGGGAGAGACTGGCCAAGACCTAGGATGTAGGTGGCATCAATTGGAGGGATATTCCTAGAATGATGCATACCATGTAGGCCATTCTAGCCTAGTAAGTAATTGAGGGTTGGAATCAGTAAGGAAGATTCATTATAATAATGTATATAAAAAAACCTAGACACCCCAAGGGGAAGGTATCTGGTTATTGGATCTTTATCCATGGGAAAATTTCATTTATTTTGGATAATTATCTCTAGATTATTGGATATGGGGAGATCAATTACTTGGTATACAGTTGGGTAGGTATTGTTCTTGGATTTCTAGGGTGATTGACCCCCAACATCTCTTTTAAGATCACCAATAGCTACCCTTTATTAATTTACATAGTGCTAAAATAGGCGAAAATTATTTTTTCCACAGTATCTATATGAATTAGGAGTGGGACTTCTATATTTTCATGATCACTAAGTATAGTGAAATATCAATGAAGGCATATCATTGAACTTTGTATGGGAATGCAATGCATAATGCATGGGGTAGTATTACTTTCTGAAAATACATTACCCTAAAAACGTTCTATATGGTGGATTAGGTACAATACACTTCTGATGTGTAAGGAGATCAAACAAAAGGGTATAAAGTTGTCTTTTAGGTGCCTTTTTTTCATTAACCCTAAAGAGGAATCAGTTTCCCATAATGAATTTAAAGGTGAATAGGGAATGTATGTTTGGTGAATGATTGGTGACTTCATAGTGGTTTCATCCCATGAGTATAACTATGTATAATTTCTTTATATCTTGTTCAACAGGGTTGTAGGCAATAACATAAAGAAAAAATATCAAGGGTGATTCTCTTAGAAGTAGATTATTGGTGTATCTAAGAAGTTAAAAATAAGGTTCTTCATGTTGGAGTAAGTTGTTTGAGTTGTATTATTGTTTTTATATATATAATCCTAATGGATTATCTAGTTTCTCTCTTTAATCATTATAAGGCTACTTCATCTTTAGGGAGTATTATAAGACTTCTTGTCGTCTATCCCTCCATGAAGTGACCGACTCCACATGGGAACTAAATCCATTGGACTCCTCCCTTTATTGGATTTAATATCAATTTTTATGGGTCCAATAGATCTAGTATTATGAGATGTGGTTGTATTTTATGTAACTCACGTGGTTATATGATCTTCTCCTTTAGTGAAACATACGGCCAAAGTGATTATCTTTTAGCAGAGGCTTGTTTGATGTGCAATTTTCTAGAGCTATGCAGTGAGAAAAATATTGATTTAGATTCATTCGATAATGACTCGATCATAATCCTCCTATTACTCCAAGATCTAATCATATTGGTGTATTATTTAAAAAAATTCATAGATTTACATATTTAATCAATGAACATACTACTTTAATCTACATCTACTAACAAGGAAAGTATGTTTTGGATAATTTGGATTAAATGGTTATTATAACTAGCACAAGTATTCTTTTTTCTAACTTTGGATCCCTACCTCTTGGATTTTTATATATTTTTAGGGGATATGATCTTAGGATGCATCATTTTAGGCGCCCATGATCTTGTTTCCAATCTTGTAATTCTAATAAAAGAATTTAATTTGTTTTTATAATTATAATGAGAATTTATAAAAAAAATTCAAGAAAAAATGGGTGTTCAAAAATAATCTCAAAAAAAAAAGTTAATTTTCAAGGAATGAAACATGAATTGTTTTCAATTTTTACTCCTGAATTAAGGGTGTTTATTTTAAAGAAACTTTTTTCTCTATTGTTAGGTTCAAAACTATAAGAATTTTCTTGGGGGATACTGCTCATCGTAATTCAAAATTCTATCAGAGAGATGTTAAGACATTTTTATTAAATAGATCAATTGAAGAAGTTTTTATTGAACAACTTAGTTGGTTCATAGTTTATAATAATGGAACCATGGTGTAAAAATTGATTAAATATTTGTATGGGTTGAAACAAGCCCCTCATGTTTGGTATTCTAAACTTGACAGTTTCCTAAAGCAGTTAAAATTTTCGAATAAAAAAATATCATAAGCTTGTATATAATTGAAATGAGCACAACTACCCTGATTTCCATTTTTCATGATGATGATATGATTTTTAAAAGGAACATGAATAAATCCTATGAAAATGTTTCTACAAAAATGAATTGAATATTTGAGATTTATTTTCTTGGAGAGTAAAATTTCTTTATGGTATTACGAGTCTAATATAAAAGAGGATATATCTTCCTCTACCAAGAAAAGTATGTCAAGTAGTTTTTATAAATGTTTGGAATGGTATATTCGAATAAATTTTTTACTCATATCACTATTGTTATACATATGAGAAAATATGTATCTTTGAAAACTATGAATTAAAATGAATTTCAGAAGTTGATTATTAGTTTACTCTACCTTACTATTTCCAGGCCAGACATTGTATATGCTGTAAATTTGTGTGCAATATATTCAAGTGATCCAAAAGAATCACATTTACTATAAGCTAAGAGAATACTAAAGTATGTTAAAGAAACATTAAATTATGGCTTTATGTATAAAATAAGAAATAATACAACCTTTCATGGGTTCACTAATGCTGATTGGGTCATATATTATAATGATAGAAAAACAAAATTAGGGGAACTTTATTCATGAGAAAAAGTTATGTGAGCTAGTATAGTAAGAAACAAATTTCTGTTTCTTTGAGTACAATGGAAGTAAAATAATTTTTCACTACCTAGGATTGTATAAAAATGATTTGGATAAAATTTTAGAAGGAGTACTTGTTGGTGAATGTTAATAAACGATTGAATATTATTTATGATAATAAAAGTGAAATTTATCTCTCTAAAAATAATGTATAATATTCTAGATCAAAGTAAATTGATATTAAATATCCTTTCATTAAGGAGAAAATTTTTATAGGTGATATTATTATTGATTATATTTTAACGAAATGTCATATTTTTAATGTTTTCAATAAAGATATACCAAGTAAAATATTTGAGTAATTGAGGCTATAAATACATGTCCATCCTCCTTGAATGTTTTAATAAATTTCTTAAGAATAACCCCTACCATTATTTGGAATTTTTTTCCAAAGGGGGGGAATAATTATAACTCAATACTCTATATTATGTGAATCTAAATATTTTTTTATGATAAAAAAGGAAGAGTAATGTATTGAGGAGATTTATTCAATATCATGGACAAAAAAATCTTATCAATGAGATATAAAATTACATAAAAAATATTTCTTCAACTAACAGTGTGGTGTTAGGAAATTAACTTTGAGAAAAGATTTTGTTTGATGAAAGTTTAAAAAAAGTTTTATTGAGTTGTTAAGAATGTTTCCAAAAACTCCAAAGGAGGATATTGATGATCCGTTGGGGTTTTTTTGTAATAGGTATTATATATTTTGTCAATATCATATTAATGAATTTTTTTATCATGTAATAATGAGTTGTTAAAGGATATTAAGAATTTATCCTTAATGAGTCAAATATTTCTATGATAGTCTTCAAAGTTCCTAACTGTCGAGAAATAAGTAGAGATGACATCAAACCTAACACCCAATCTGTCATGTGACATGGACCAAAGGGTGTTCCCGATCCACACCAGTTGGAAACTAGTTCTTGGGAATCAAACGTGAAATTTGGGAATGATTTTGACCATTAGTTTCAACTATTAACATCCAACAAGAACAAAACATCACCACATAATCAACAAACACAACCAAAAGAAACACAACTATTACAAGTTAAACATTTTACATCATTAAACAAAACCAAAACCTCAAAATATGGAGGGTAAAGAACTATACTAAAACCAAAAACCTTCATGAAATAAGAGGTACATTACCCTCAAGCTGCCTCCACCAACATGTATAAGAGGAGGAATACTAGAAACTGGATCCACCATCACCGCCATAGAACATCTAGACTTTACCTAGGTCAAACGAAATAAGGTCTACATTCACCTGAGCTTATGTGTATGGTGTAAGCCAATGCCCAGAGGGATATAACCCAAAAGAGATTCCACACTATAACATTATAATAAATATAAATATTCTTGTTTTTATGATGAATAAAGAAAAAAATATTTTTATGGAAATCATGTTTTAAAACTAAAATTTAATGTAAATTCCACCATATGTTGATGGTAAGCATAGAATCAAATGATCACCACATTAAAATCCAAAGGTACTAGGTTTAGTGGGAACCTATGATCCTAATGCCTCAGTTACATGGTATAGAAACCATAACCCATAGCATCCTCATGCACGAGGCACTAGAGAGGAATCCATCCAAAGTTATAGAGGTCTCTAATCATCATCATGGTTTAGTTAGTGTTGTAGCATCAATCCTTCTAGGGGAACCAGGAATCAGCCCTACTAATCTGCCTAGAATACTAAACTAGTCTACCCAACCTAGTTACCATGGATTATCTTTGGGCTAAATTTCATCTCCTATGTCACATAAACCACCTCTTTCACACACATTATTTCAACACTTGATTCACACATGATAAACCACCCCTTTTCATTTTTAAACCCACCATTAAACCTTTACTATGGAAAAACAATTTTAAAACATCATTCACACCACCCACACAATCCATAGAATATATTTAGTAAGAGAAGAATGCACACCAGAATTATCCAACAATGGTAAATCATGGAATCACCTACATTTCACTTGGAAACTTCCAATGAATAGGTGGAAACTACAAACACACCACCAAAAGATCCAATAAAGGCAAGATCATACCATAAACATCAAGATATTTCTCAAAGGAACAAGGTTCAGCCTACTTCATGGAAACCAATCCACTAGAAAAGAGATAACCAAATAAAAAGGGAAGTGGAATCCAAGAAGAAGGAATAAATCAATAGAGGAGAGACTTACTTGATGTGTTCTTGAAGATCCAAGTCCAAATAACCCACAAAAATGGAGACCATGGGATGAGAGGAATAGAGGGAGATGAACCTAGGGATAGAGGTTCAAATGGTGGGGAATGGGTGGATTTGGGATAAATTGATGAAGGGAAAACTAGGAATTCAATATTTTTAATGTTCTGGGAAGGCTGCATGGTTTGGCCACATGATTTTTCCAACCATGAGGAATAAAAGCAGAAGATCCCTTAAAATGAGGTATCACGGTATCCTAGGGAAGGTCCCACACTCATGTGGTTGACCATGCACCTCAAACAGAACCATTGGTTTTGGTGAATGGTTATTCGGGCGCTCGTGTGGTAAGTCGTGCAGCATGTACAGTCCAATTGTCCTATGCACAAATTATTCTCTAGGATAGCACATGGTTTCTATTAACTATGAACTAATCATGACACACCTACTGTTTAGTTAAAAAACTCCATGTTCCTAAAAAACACTCTGAAAATCCACAATACAAAAATAAGACTGAAAATAAAAGATAAAATACCTCCAAAAACCATGAATATGACAATGTCCCCACCATAAAAACTTTCCACCTTCAGAAGTTCAAACCAAATTCTAATTATAGAATAAGAATGGTCATTTCTACTCAAACCAAAATCATCATTACCATATCTAATGTTCATCATTTCCATGATCCCAATGAACCTAAACCAATAGTATGGACTTCCCATGAATCATGTTCTCTTGGAATTCCACAATCTGTACTCGCTACTCAAACACATAAAAATCGGATTCCATCTCTAAATCATCTTAATACAGCACATGAGAGGGGTCCAGACTATAACTCTTTAACTGAGAGACTTGGAAAGTATCATGAATTAACCCCAATTGAGAAAGAAAATAAAACTGGTATGCCACCTTGTTGATTGTCTCAATGATCTCAAAAGGTCTGACATACCTTGGTGTCAGCTTCCCCTTCTTACCAAGATAACAGTGACCCAAATGGGGGGCCACTTTCAGAAACACTCGATCACTGACTTATAATTCCAAGTCTTATTTCTTATGATTAGCATAAAATTTTTAGTGTCTCTATGTTGTTATAAACTCTTCCCTGGTCAAACGGACTTTATCAGATGTCTCGTGCACAAATATCAGTCCCAACAACATGATCACACCACCTCTATCTAGAAAAAGGTGGACAATATGACCAACCATAAACCACCTCAAATGGATCCATTATTATTGAGTATGGTAACTATTATTATATGAAAACATAACCAATCCCAAATTTCTATCCCAAGGGCCTTCAAAATCAAACGCACATGGTCGGAGCATGTCTCCCAAAATTTGGTTTTCCCATTTTGTCTGACCATCTGTTTGGGGATGGTACTTTGTACTCAACCAAACATGTGATCCCATTTCCTTCTAAAGGTCTTCCCAAAACTAATAGGTAAAGTGGGGGGGTCCTTGTTCCAATATTTGATGGCACATAATGATGCCTCGCTATATCTTGAACATTAAAGGAATCCATTTTATCTACCTTGGTTGATTCATTGATCAAGAAGAAATATGCTAATTTGGTCAGATGGTCTATCACTATCCATATGGTGTTCCTTACATGGGATGACTGAGGTAATATAATAATGAATTCCATGGAAATCTTGTCCTACTTCTAGGTAGTAATGGGTAGTGTCTAAAGAAAACCTTAGGACATATGGTTCTTTTCTTTAACCTGTTAATAGGTATAACACTATGACATGAATTAAGCTACATCTCGCCACATACCAAGCCACAATAACTAAATATGTACGTCATAAAACATCTTGGTGTTCCTAAGATGAATAGACAACTAAGACTTGTGGTTATTCTAAATCACCACCTTCTGCAAACACAATGGTACCATGAACCAACTCTTGAAGAAAAGAACTCAATTTGAAGACAAATACCAAACTTTGGGAACCTCCCCACCATTTATAAATCCCATAAAACACTGGAACAACTCCTCACTTTTATTTTTTTGATGAATTAGATCTGGGAGGGTGGGAGTTAGCTAAACACTGGCCAATAATGTAGCACCACTATGCTCCTTGGTCCATAGATGCATCTAGGTGAAAATCCCTATCAAATTTCATTCATCAATTGACTCTTTTAGAGAATTCACTAGCATATTACTACTCAAGGAATCTTCTACTACATTACCTTTACTCAAGGTATAAATGATATAAAAACTGAACACATGAAGGTACTAAAACCAATGAAACATCCTCAAATTTAGATCTATATGATAGAAAATGTAGTCCAGTCTCTTATTATTTAAGTAAACTAAAAACTTCTCCCCAAATAGGTAATGATTCCATGTATTCAAGGAATACATCACTACATCCAATTACAGGTCATGGGATAGATAATTGTTCTCATGTGGTCGGATTTGGTGAGAACCATGCACCCCCACATGCTTATCCTACATGAACACACATCAAATACCCATACCTGAGGTATCCAAGTGAACCGTATATCCCTTTCTAGATTTTGACAAGATCAAAATTGGATTCATGTTCAACTGCCTCGTAATATCATAAGAATACTCCTAAAATTATGAGATCCGGTTAAACTATACCCTTTTAGGGTAACTGTGGTCATGGGTGAATAAAGTTGAAATAAATCTAGTAAAAACCACCTATAATACCCTACCAATACAAAAAAGATCTTGATTTTGACAATGTTTATTTTTTTCTCCCATGATATCACCACTTTAATCTTCTTGGGGTCCACTAAAACCCCACATTATAAGATCACATGGCCCAAAAACTTCACCTCCTTGGTCCAAAAGGAATACTTGTAAATATTATCATAAAGGTGAGGATCTCAAGTAGTTCCCAATATGATCCTCAAGTTTTGTTTATACTCCTCCTTAGTCCCAAATTAAACCAGGATTTCATCCATAAACACCACAATAAAGAAGTCAAGGTACTGATGAAACATGTTGTTCATGAACTCCATGAAGACTTATGGAGAATTCCTCAACCCAAAAGGCAGGAATAAATACTCAAAGTGGTCTTACCTACTTTAGAAGGTTGTATGAAAGAACAGCCACCTCTCTGAGCCAGTCCTAGTAATACCCGAAATTCAAGTCGATATTAAAGAACCACATTTTTTCTTGATCTGGTCCAAGAGGTAATAAATTTGGGGGGAACGGTATTTATTCTTTATCATAACCTTATTCAAATTACATTAATCGATGCACAATCAGATATATACATTATCCTTTATAGAAAATAGAACTCAAGTGGCCCAAAGGTGAGATGATCAGGAAAATGAATCCTTTGGATTCTAAATCATACAGTTTTATTTTTAATTATCTCAACTTAGTGGGGCTATATGATATGACAGAAGAGATATTGATTGTGTTCCCAATTCCAAATTAATGGTAAACTACACATCCCAATTCTGGGGAATACCTGAAAAATCATCTATAAATACCTCTGGGAACTCACCCACCATAGGAGGTATTCCACCTCACGACCACTACCATTGTCCTCCAACATGAGCGATGAGATCAATGAAACAATACTACCCAATTATGAATGTGAAGGTTCAGCACATCCTAAATGAGGATCCCATTCACCATATAAAACATTATTACTTCCATCAGGTTCAATTAAGATCACTCACCACTGATAAAAATTGATGTGTGCCTAGAAACACACCCTCCAATCCATATCGAGGATCATGTCAAAGTCGTCCATTTCCAAAACTAGGAAATCCCATTCCAGATCAACCCCTAATAGAGTGAGAGAACATAATGGACACTAGAAACCCTTATCTCTCCTCTTAAAAATATATGTCAACAACTCTATAACATACAACTTGTGCTAAATTGGAAATTTCAATAAATCCACAAGATAGTTAGAGATAATGGAATTAAAATAACATATATCTAATAGAGCAGAAGTTATGGATGATTCAATGAAAATCATGCCTCAAATGGTTGTAAGTCCTGCATCTAATTCCATTGGTACTTGATCTACAATATGAAGATGCCTCATCTCTGCCTAGACCTAAGAGTGAATTATAACCTACAGATCTACCTTAAGATAGATCTTCCCAAAAGTAGACCTAACCTTTCCACCATGGATGCTAAACTGAGATCTTGTTGTCCTAGACGATTTTAATTGGGTCTCCATCCCCATGGAAACTACAAATCCCACACCACCTTGATATGAATGTGTAGCTCTGAAAATACATTGTATGTTCCCCATACGTCCACACTAATGTCAAGGTTGAGGTGGGTTTGGACATGCTAGCCACATATTCCTCAGTTTTCCATACTGAGGGCATAGAACTGATCCAACATCTGATGCCACAAAAGAAGGAGGTCAAAAAAGATAATTTTATCTACCACCTCCCCTCTTTTCCTACTTAACTCGCTTCCTCTTCTTTTCATATGAACTGCCACTTCTTTGGACCATTGTGGAAGCCACTCTAGAAAAACCAAAATTCCCACTCTGATTGATCTCTACCATCAAAGCATGATCAACCACCTCAACATACATCTTAATCTTGAACAAGAGGACCTAGGATCATATATATATATATATATATATATATATATATATATATATATATATCTACAACCCAATTTTAGACCATTGTGCCTTCATCTTCTCATTAGAAACTACTTTAGGCGTGAAATTGACTAACTTAGTGAAATTTTTAGCATACTCCAACACGTTCTGATCCTCCTATTGAAGATGTAGTAATTCTTTGGTCTTAGAGAAGGATAATTTATTAGGGAAATATTATACATTAAATATGAACTTGAAGTCCTTACAACCAATATTATAATACTTCATTGACCAAACTACCGAATCCCACCACTTCAAACATGGAAATTTCAACAAGAACGAAGAAAACTTCACCTTTACTACCATATGAGTATCAAGAAACCCAAACATACTTTCAATTTTCTCAGTACAATCCTCAACTTCTTGGGGATCTATGCTACCCTGGAAGGATGGATTATTGTCCTTGAGGAACTTCTGATCCTTTTCCTTTCCCAAACCAAGTTCGGCTTCCCTAACCTGAGTGGGACTAGGGCCCACTCCATTAACAAACACTTATATAGCCTAAACAACTACTTCCACAATCCTATGATCAACTATAGTGAGGGATAACTCTCTATGGACACTTCTTGTGATTGCACAAGAAGTATTCAAGGAGGCATGATTCTATATCCATCAAAAAAAAGAGACATCCATCAACACACATCCTAAAAATCAGCAACAACACATTTAAAACAACTTTATAAATCAAGACCAAAATCATAACAATCGTAATCACAATTCCAACCATTCCACATCCACTCAGTGTTAATGCATAGTCTATAGCCTGTATGGATCACCTATAGGAAGAATCAAACTAAATCTAAATAATCTATGGTGAGATAAGTCTTTTTGTGAGGTATGTAGTTTAGAAACCCAACTCACAATGGAAACCACAAGCCCTGATAGCCCTAGATCTTATCTATCTAGACTCTCCCAAAAAACATGACCTTGGTAAAGGGTTAAACCAACTATAATACCATTTTTTCATGAACCATTATGATATTCCATCCAACCCAACTCATGATATGGCCTGAAGGGTGTTCCTAATCCCCATGGACTAGAAAATAGTGCATGGGCATCGAAAATCACATTTGGGAATGATTTATCCCATGAGTTTCAACTATAAAAATACAACAACAATAAAACATCACCACATAATCAATAACCATAACCAAAATAAACACAACTATCACAAGTTAAACATATTACATCTTTAAAAAACCAAAACATCAAAATAGGAAGGGAAACCAATTATACCATAACTAAAAACCTTCATGCAATAAAAGGGCCATCACCCTAAAGCAACCTCTACAAACACCTGAAAGAATAGGAACACTAGAAACCCGATCCACCATCACCACAACATAATATCTTTCCTTTACCTGGGTCAAACAAAACAAGGTATACATGCACCTAGAGGAATTTTTAGGGTTTGATCCAATGCTTATTAGGATATTACCCAAAATATATTCCATGTTATAACATTATGAGACAAATCAATATTCATGTGTTCATGAAATAGGAAAGAATAAATTTTTTTAATGAAGATATGATTTGAAACTAAAATGGAAGTTAATTTCCATCATATTCTAATAGTGAGAGTATAATCAAATGAGCACCGTGGGAAAACCCTCAGGTACTAGGGTTATTGGGGAATCCATCCAAAGTTTTATTAGACTCCAATCATCATCATAGTGTATTTAGTATTGTAGTTTCAATCCTACTATGGTGAACTGAGCCCCTACCCTACCAATCCACCTAGAATAATAGACATAGTCTTCCCAACCTAATTACCATGGATTCCCTTTGTGGTCAATTTCATATCATATGTCTCATACACCACCTATTTTACACAAATTCTTTCAACACTCGAAACACACATGCTAAACCACCCCTTTTCATTTGGAAAACCACCATTGAACCTTTACAGACCCCAAAACCATTTGAAAAAATTATTCTCACCATCCACACAATCCATTGAAGGCATTTAAAAAGCAAAGAAAACACCAAAAAATCATCCAACAACGCTAAATCATGGAATCACAAACCTTTCACTTGGAAACTTTAGGAGAATTCATTGAAACCAAAAATTCACCATATGAGACCCCTATAAAGGAAAGAACATGCCATAAATATCAATATATTTCCCAAAGGAACATGGATAAACCCAAATTAGGGAAACCAATTCTATAGAAAAGAGAGAACCTAGAAAAGAGGGAAGAAGAAACCAAGAAGAATGAAGAAATCAAGAGAATAGAGACTTACTTGATGATTTATTTAATATCCAAGTCCAAATCACTAACAAAAATGGAGCCCAGGGAACGATATGAAGAGAGGGAGGCATGAATTGGGCTATAGGGTCGAATGGGGGAGGAATGTATTTGGGTTAAAAGTGGGGAAGGGAAAATATAAATTCAACATTTTTAATGTTATTGATAGGCCTAATGGTTTTCTCATATAGTTTTCCAAACCATAAAAAATATATGCGACACATCCCTTCAAACAAAAATGAGGTTAAAAGTTCTCATGGGGAAGGCTACACACCCATTTGGTCGACGATTTTCTTCATACTGAACCATTGTTCTGGGTGCATGGTTAATCAAACGTCCATGCGGCAGGTCGTGCGTCTTGGACAGTCACACTTTCCCAGGCGCACGGTCACCTATGGGATAACACACAGTTTCTACTAACCATATGCCAACTGTGCACCACCTATTGTTAGTTCCAAAGAATTCATTTTCTTCTGAAAAATTCAGGAAATCCACAAGACAAAAATAAAACCCAAAATAAAAGATAAAATACCTCAAAACTAAAACCAAATATGTGATGCTATTAATATTATTATTTTTCAAACTCAATTTGAGATTTTATGAGTTTTTAAAAATCAGGATAAGTTAAGGTTCAAATATTTTACTATACAAAGATGATTTTATAGACATAAATAGTTTTATCACTAGTATTATCATGATCAAATATAATATGATCATACAGACACATATGAAGGATAATAGTTTGAGTCTCCCAGACCAATGAATATGAAGTTTCCAAAGAGTTAAAGTTTCTGGACAGTCGGTTTGCACGTAGTTAAAGTTAGAAAGTTGAAGCTACAAACTATATAAAGTTCAAAGTATTGTAAGATTATGTATGAATTCAATCATATCAAATCCATTAGAAAAGGTTCCCTCATAAAAAGTTTTATATGAATTAGTTTTGTTTCTCTAATAAAAGGCACTTTTGTTAGTTCATTGGATAATGAGAGTTGGTGATAAATGTAGTTCCATCAGATAGATATTTACAATATCCATTGAATGATCTTTATCAAAGTGGTGTAAGTGGAGAAATATGGGAATTATACTATACATACAATGACCAAATTCTAAATAAACAAGGAGGTTTAAAGGGAGGGTGGATGAGTTTATCAGGTCCAGATGATTGGTCAAATATCCATTAGATAGATGATCATCGAATAGAGAAATTATAGGTCATCGGATAGATGATTCTATAAATAGGTATGTGATTTAGATTTTTAAACCAATCCATGTATGATGTTTGAATAGATGTTGGATGGGTAAACAGAGACATGCTTACTCAATGGATATATCAAGACTTATAAACATATATGAGTCCCTCAAAAAGAGGATGGATGTGGACAGTACCAAATGGAGAGAATGTTGGTTTATAAAATCAAGTCAATTAGTAAAAGTATATTGGATATAGGGGAGTTTAAAAAACAATACTGGCCTGAGGAATTTTTTATGAAGTTATAAAAAAATCACCAAACGGTTTTTTGAGAAGCTTTACATAAACTTTGTAAAGTCCATAAACATGATGATGAAGAGATTTTATTTAAATGTTTGTTAATCTATCTAATTTTTGATAAAGTTTCAAAAAAATCGTTGATCCTAATTTTTTAGTAAGATTTAAGAGTATTTTATAAGTTTTATAAAGGGTTATAACAAAGTTGATCTGAGTAGGAAAATTTCAAAATCAAAATTTTGGAGCTTTTCTTTCTTCTGAATGTTCATAAAAAGTGTTCCTAGATAAATGGGTTCAATTAAAGTACTAATATAAAATATTCATTAATGATAAAGATACAATGTTGAAAAAAATTATAATATTATAATGAGTTTAAAACCAAGTAAACACTTGGTTGAAGAAGAGACACAAGATAGAGGTGTGTTGGGCATAGGTGCAACAGGCAGAGATTCATCAGACATAGGCACTAGATAAAAAAACATTGAATTAAGGCACATCAGAGAGAGAAAAAATATTTTGTGGAAAAACATATTATGTCATATCATATCAATATGGAGGATATCTAGGTTGATTCATGTTGGATGGAGGGTGAACCAGAAAATGTATTTGCAGAAATAGTTTTTAGGGTATGTTTAGAAAATATTCTTTTTTTCTCAAAAGATAAAAAAACATTGTAGCTGATATGAGTAGGCATAATTACCTATTAGGAGAGAGAAGGATATTGATGGGAGTATGCTCAATTATAATCAATTCAATTTTTAGTTAATATTTATAGACAAACATGATTCTCTATATAAAGGATGTATTTTCCCAAAGTAGGGTAGAACCATGTAAATCTCGCATGCCTTTATTTACTTCCATATCTTTTCATACAAGTAAGGTTGAGATATATATTTAAAAAGGGATAGAAGATCTGAAAAGATTATTAGGTTAATTTCGATAGAAAATAAATTATAAGTGATCACCACATATTAAACCCCCCTTCTTGGTGATCCTCGCATTCCTGGGAACAACAATGTGGAATGGGCCTTGGGGGTTAGACTATGTGGCGGTACTAATTCAATAATATTGGATTATACCACTGAGGGATGACTTGATAGTATAGGGAAGGGTTTTTTCTCATTATTTATAATTTTAAAATTGGATAATGATACATGATATGAATTGTGGTGGTGTATTGTATGGTTGTGTGGCTTCACTCCTAGTTTATACATTGGTGTAGGTTATTTCACTATATTTTGAATATCAATCTTGATAAGTGGTTTTATACTCTCCACATGTTTTATATAAATTGCGCTAACATGTTCTTGTTTTATTCTAATGTTTGAGAAGTCTTAGGGATTAGTTATTTAGTTGATATTGTAACATCCCAATATTTTTTGAATAATTTTTTTTCAAATTAGTTTAATCTTTTTAATATTTTTTATTTCACGCAATAGGGAATATATATTTTGTTATAAGAAAGAAATTATTGGGACTTTTTTTATACAGAGAACCAAGTAATGAATATATTACATGCAGCATAATATTTAGCTTTCTCTATATGGGTCACTAAGGTTAGCTTGTGTTATGCACAATAATGACTTTCCTCGATGGCTTGCGTAGCACGCCAGATCGAGTTTTTCCGAAAAATAATATATTATTAATAATATTATTATTTAATATAATAAGACATAAACAAACCATTAAATTGATGGTTATTAATATAATTAACTAAATTATAAAAATATATATTTTAATTCATTGGTTACCTATTAATAAGAAATTAATATCGAACCCAATTGTATATAAATAGAATGATTTTATAAAAGACTATTTTTATGTGAAAAAGGTTATTTATCTTAAGTTAAATTAATTACTATTAGTGAATTATAATAAATAAATTTAAATATTATATATTCAATAAAATATCTTTTACATTCATCCAATATTATTTATAGGCATAACATAATAAAAACCCCAATTTTACACATAAAAACATATATTTTTATAAAGGTGCTTCTACCACCTTTTAATGGTGCACCTATTTTAAATATGAATTTTAGAACATTTATAAATTTTATATGTAAAAATAAACTTAATTTGTTAAAGAAAAACATAAAAATTAGTTTTGGGTGAATTTTTTATATATTTTCTTGATGTTACATTTTTTGATGAATAGAGAAAAATACTAAATTTTAATTAAAAACTTCTCTTTAATATAATTTATTTATTAGGTTAAAACAATATTTTTTATTGGTTTTAATGATTAATTAGATAAATTTTTATATATATTAATTAAATTTAGGTCATTTTAATCAATTTTAATTTAAAATTTAAAATAAAATCTTATCAAAATTTTGTACTTTTTTTCTTCAAAACCCCACTTTGTCATCCCTACTGTTGGATTAAATTTCAATTAATTTCTTCCACTTATGTGATTGAAATTTACAAAAATAGATTATATATTTGGAATAATAATAATTTATAATGTCTAATAAGTTCAAATTATTTTTTTACTAAAAATATTAGTGAAATTAATTAAAATTAATTACATCAATTAAGAGAAAAACTAACTTAAAAATGCACTATGTCCTAAACATAAGGACCAAAATGACCTAGAAATTTGTAAAAAGCATTTTATGGAAATTTTTATAAAATATACTCCATTTTATTAGTTTGGGACAATTATTGGAGCCACTTTTCATGGGAAAAAGGTTATTGGAATTCCCTTTTCAAAAACATTATAAGAATGTCACTCCACTCTAAAAAGGCACTCAACCCTCTCACTTAATCACAATTCTTGAGCCATTTATATTAGAAAAACCCTACCTAAATCTCATCCCAACATCCCTACCTTAATCCTAGAATAATTTCTTTGGGAATAAATCCATCCAAGGAATCCCTTTTGTGAAAACCAAAAGGAGTTACCTAAAGAATAGGTAGCATCCTTCCTCAAGCTCTATTATTTAATTTTAATTATCCAACCCTTAAAATCATATTATTACAGGATTATATAATAAAAAAAGTATCATGAATATATTTATATATTTTAATTATAATTTCTAGACCTACACTTACACATTCATCCATCTTATGGGTAATTAACTTACCATTCTTATGTGTGGAAAACTATCGCATCATAAAATGATGTTGTTCGTTTTTACTTTACCTCTTATAATGGTTGGGAATTATAATGGAAAATATATTTTTATATTATATAGATGATATTAATTATTTATTAATGGTTTTTTAATTATTATATAAAACATACCGTTATTATATCCTTTTTGTAAATATGATAACTTCATTTGTGGACGTGCAGACTAATGCCTCCTCAAAGTAATGTGATCCGTTCACACTTTACATAGAATGTATTATGGAAGGTTTTAGTAAAATTATATACTATATATGAAATAATAATTCTAATTGAATGATATTATATATATATATATCATTTAATTTATTTCATTCAATACAACAATAAAATGGAAATAATATTCATGTGTATATATGACATACCGTCTCCATTAACAGTGTATTCCATTTCAAAATTCTAAATTCTAAAAATTATTATAAATAAATAAATAATAAAAATATATTATATTATATCATGTTTTAAATTATTTAATTAATTAAATCAGGATCTGAGTAAGAGTACCAAGAATAACAATTCAAAATATGCATGAAAAACAAGGAAGTTATCACCTCAAATGTAACTTTAATATGGAGTTATTAATGAATGTGAAATATAAAGTCATAATTAAAAGGTAAATTATATTATATATAAATATGGTTCTGTTATGGATTTACAATAAAATTATACTTATTATGTATGAGGTTTTAAGTAGTATGACAAGATTCAAGACATAATGTAAGGGTTTTCTTATTTCAATTTTATTTTTCGGAGGACACGGGTCATGATCACATCCTATTTATTAAATGTAGTGTGTAAATTGACAATGGATTTAGTATATTATTCTTATAATTAAATTTATTTATATTTATATATCCATTTGATGATCTTTATTTCAGGTGGTTAATGTTTCCAAAGTTACTAAATTGGGGAAGTATCTTTTTTCTCAATCTTCCTTCTTTGAGATACATGTCATGTTATAAACCTATATTTTTCTATGAGGTGTCTATATTACCTTTGACAAGATATATCATGAATATATTTATTTTAATTATATTTCAAGCTTCATTTAATTTTATTCATTCCATTTTATTATGATTCAAAGATACCAAAGTGGCAACAGTTTATTGTTAGAATCTCATCATTTATTGAGATTATTTATTATTATGATTTCATTGATGAAATATTATGATCCATATCTCAAGAACACTCATTAATTTCATTAAAATATTTTTATTCATGTTATATCAAATTAATGGTACCATTTTTCCAATCTTTTTTACTTAATATAATTAAAAAATGATTTTATGAAAACCTGACTTTATTTATCATTTCAATTGGAGATCTATGTTCTTTCAAAACCGTGTTTCCTAAAAATGTTTTAAATTTTTTTTATTATTATCCTATGATGTTTAAATAATTTTTTTACCCATGTATTATATTTTTTAATTTTTTTTTAAATTAATATTCTTATCATTTTCTAATCAAGGTACATTTCTAAACTTTTGAGGTGAAAAAGGAATGTTCATCATGGGAAAACATACACACTTTCAGGACTGCCATTTCTTTGATGATTACTTTGTAAGTTTATAGGGTTATTTTTTAAAATAAAATTGTTCCTAATATTATAGAAGTTTTTTAAATTTCAATTTTTTTCTCAAAATAAAATGGGTTTTCAAAAACAAATTATGCTTAAAAAGTGTTTTAAATGATTTTCAAAGATTCATTTATATGTTTTTAAAATTTTGTATTCAAATAAAAGTATTTAAATTATATCAAAGCTTATTTTATAAGTTTTAAATTTATTTTTAAGGAAAATGGTTTCCAAAAACATTTCAAGCTTCTTTTATAAGTTTTCATGAAAAATGGTATTCAAATTTTTTTCAAGATTCTTTTATAAGTATTCAAGGAAAAATATTTTCAAAATAATTTCAATAATTATTTTTAAGTTTTCAAATTAGTTTTAAAGAAATAATTTTCAAAAAGGTTTTATTTTTTAAAAATAATTTTTCAAATAAGAAAATATATTTCCCTCAAAAGAAAATTAAAAATATATTTCAAAATTATTTTCCATCTAAGATGACATACATTGATGTTACTCATGTCTTTATGGGAAATTATCCAAAGGTTACATTCATCTTCTTTATTTGAATGGTTTATGTTTTGATGGAATGATGTTTATGAAACCCATTTCTCTTTCATGGGTTATATTTTTATGGAACCCATTTCTCTTTCACAGGTTATATGTTTATGAAACTCACTCCCTTTCACGGATTATATTTTTATGAAGCCTGTTTCTCAGGGGTTATGCTTTGATGAAATGATTATGATACCTATATTTTTTCATTTGTTAATATATGATTACATGTTTATTATACCAATTTAATTTCATGTGTTATGATATGGTTGTTTATGATATTTTGGAACATGTATACATGACTTCATTATGAGATGGGAGGTACATATATTTACCTTTAATGCATTAGGTAAATATTTGTATCTAATGAGATATAAATGGATGGAATGGGGGTGAACTTCATTATGTAAAGGAATGTGTCCTCTAATAGGGTCTTGTTAGTGAACCTTTACTCCTAAGATGGTCATGGTGGTGAACCATGACTACAAAGACGTTATGGGGAGTGAACCCATACAACTAAGATGGCCTTTGAAACAATTAATTGACTATTATAGAAATAATTTTATTTGATTATGTGTATACCACAAATTCTATGTCTTATTCCTATGTTATGATATCATAGATAATTCTCTTGATTTCCTTGTGATTCATGTCTTATTAACTTACAATATTTATTCCTTGACTCATTTATATGATCTTTTACATGTAGGGTATGATCTTAAAATGTTATTATCATGTTCTCATACCATTATGCTCAGTTGATGATAATGTATCTCTTTTGTTTACCCTTACTTAGAATCTGAGCTCACCCCCATTCATATGTTTCTTTTTCCTAGGTTATAAAGAAATTTTTTAAGTGGAACTACTAACGAGGGAATTATTTATGAGAAACAATGAAGATATTTCATCAAGTTATAATATTTTGTTCCAATTTTACAAATATGCTAAACTATTATGGTACTTCGGCTTGTATGTTATTAATGTGCCAAATATTTATCTAAAAGGATTTAATATCCATGTATGTTTAGTATGGGTCACTATAGTTGTTATCAAAGGAATGATTTATTCAAAATTTGGAAACTAGGATGAAAAAAATAGTAGATCCCTAGGTATATTTCTAGGGTTATGTTTAAGGATTTATATAAGGATAAATCTAATGATAATGAAAAGTATAGGAAAATGTTAGGGAATTTTGGTAAAAGACAGAGTGAGTGGTTTTCTATAAATACATCCTTTTCTGGATACTACAAGTGGGTGTGGATTTGGCACATATATACCTAGGGGTAACAACTCTGAAAAAAAAAATTTGTCTTAAATCGAACGTAACCTAGTGTACAACAACGGGCCTTATTGTACACCTATTTTTACACTCCCAAGGGATATGCATTGGTAATTCAAAAACTATTTATGAACCATAATGAAGGATTTAAATAGAAGATTAATATAAATAACCTAGGATAAAACTAAGGTGTTATACATTAAAGAATTAGATTTCATAATTTATAGATATTTTTAGTAATTTTTTCATGATTATGTGGATTTCTTCTATAATAAGTGTTTCTCACACTATTCTTTCTAGTGTTAGTCTATAGAAGGAACTATAAAAAGATGGGTTGACATTAAATTTTTTAGATGAATAAAATATTTTAATTATAAAAATTAATCTACTAAGTAGAGATACCATAAAGAGAATCAGGATGCCGGTATGAGTACTGGTTATACTTTTGAAGATAAAGTGATCGCAAATGACATGTCAAAGGTAAGGGATGTTCTAATAGTATTTCATACATTAAAAGTAAGAAGTTTGATTATATATAGGTTGAGGAACTTTAATACATGATTTATATTTCAAATTCTATGACAAATTTTATTAAGTAATAAGATGATGAAGCCCGAGTAATGGTTTATGAATAAATTTGTGTAATTTAAGTTTATATGTTTTGGAATTAAAAGATTGTGTTTTATGAATCATGAAATATATAATTATTTTTAGTATCTTTTTTCATTAAGGATTAAAAAGGATATTTTTAATGGTTATAAAGACATAGCAAAATGATTTAATGTAAAGGTAGTACTTTTAATTAATGAAATGTAACCCTTAATGTGTTTATGATGTTGAAACAATGTTTTAAATCTTGGATAAAGAGAGTATTGATTTGGATAAAGTAACATGGATAATATTTATAACCTTATAACCAATAGAAGTTTTTTTGGAAAAGTGGTCCATGTTAGTATGGATGAAGTTTAAAAAAATTGGATTTATGGAATATATCCATTAAACATTGGAATAAGGAATCATGCGTGTTTTTAAAAAGGATTGTTGGTAATTTAGGTTATTACCATGTTTCAATAGAATACACGATGTGGGTACTCACATGTTGGTAATTTTACAACCAAGAGATAATTTATGATATATGGGGTATAAATTTTAATATTATTTAGTAACATTATTTCTAATTTTTTGGATTTTTATCTTTTTAAGGGGTTATAATGATAACCATTTATGGAATTTTTAAGTTAAATTTTTGATAAAGTTTATGAGATTAAATTATTATCTCACCATATGAGGATTTATGAATGTTGAATAATCTATGTTAACCTTTTTTGATATGATTATAACTAAATATATATGGAATTACTTATCACTCTTCCTTGTGATATGTTTGTACTTCAAGAGTGAAAAATTCACCTTCACTTCTTAGAGTAAGAGATGAAGTGGAAATCAAGAAAGGAACCACCAAAGGGTGAGACTGTGCATATGAAAATGAATAAAATCATGTAAGTGTATTTTCTTGTTTTCTTATATAGTAAAATAATTATTTAAATATAGGAAAATGATATTGAAAAACATTGATTCTAAAACCTTTGTTTCTGTTGAACTGAAAGTCATATAAAGTATCATATATTTAAGGTTATGAGGGCCTTAACTTTACATTAACCATTAACTTACTTGTGATCAATGATCTTTATCAATATCTATAAATATTTACAATTTTCTTCCATGTCCAATCTTCACTACCCACCTATGTTCTCCTATGTGGAAACCTAGTTATGAGTTACTTTAGTTAATCGTCATGTTTCTAACATTTCCTTTTTAATGGAAGTTTCTGTATTCATTTATATAATGTGGGTTCGATGAAAGGAACTTTCAAGTAAAAATCTTTCAATAACCCATAATAATTTTGTGGTAGAAATTAATTTTAAGGGGGGTATAATGTAACACCCTGAGATTTTGTGTATTATTTTTTCGAATTAATTTAATATTATAGATATTTTCCATTTCACGCAACACTGAATATAACTTTTATTTTATGAAAGCGCAAAGTATGGATTTTATTATAGGAAACACTATGTTAATATTATGTTAAAAACATAAATATTGGCTTTCTCTACATGGAACGTTGAGGTTAGCTTTTGTTACACGCAAGATTGACATTCCTCAATGGCTTTCCTAACACACAAGATAGAGTTTTACTAAATAATAATATATTATTAAAAGTATTATTATTTAATATAATAATATATAACTAAGTATTTAAATTTATGTTTATGATTCTGATAAAATAACTTTAAAAATATATTTTTAAATTTATTAGATACCTACAAATTAGAAATAAATATTTAAATCCAATGAATGTAAAGAGAATGATTTTATAAAAGGGTGTTTTTATGTAAAAAATGTGATTTATTTTAATAAGATAAGTTAATTACTATTGGTGAATTATATTAATTTAATTTATATATTATATATTTAATAAAACATTTTTTATAATCATCCAGTAGTCTTTATAGACATAAGATAATAACAAACCCAATTTTATACACAAAATCCTATATTTTTATAAAGGCAGTTTTACGGCATTTTAATGGCACACCTATTTTAAATATGAATTTTGGAACTTTTATAAATTTTATATGCTAAAATAAACTACATTTTTTCAATCTAAAAATAAAATTTTGTTTAGGGTGAATTTTTCATATTTTTATGTGAAGTTTCATTTTTTGATGAATAGTTAAAGATACTAAATTATAATTCAAACCATATTTTTCTTATAATTTATTTATAATAATAAATTATATTTTTAATTTTTATGAAAGATTAATTATATCAATTAATATAATTTATGTAATTTTAATAAATTTCAATTTGAAATTGTTCATTTAAACATAATAAACTATTGAACATTTTTACTTTAAAAATCTGTTATATCATCTCGTCTGTGGGATAAAATTTAAATTAATTTATAACACTTATGTAATTATAATATAGAAAAATTGATTATGTATTTTTAATAAGAATAATTTATATTTTCTAACAAGTTTTACTTAATGTTTTACCAAAAAAATAGTGAATGTAATTAAAATTAATTACAGCGATTAAGAGAAAAACTAACTTAATGAAGGATTAAACCCTAAACTTAAGGAACAAAATGAACTAGAAGCCTCCAAAAAGGACATTTAATTTCCATATTTGGACTATATGATCAATTTTATCTATTTTGGATCACTATTGGAGTACCTTGTATTGTGAAAAATGAGGGTGGAATTACCTTTTCAAAAACATTATAAGAATGTCACTCCTCCTCTACTATAAAAAGGAACTCACCCCTCCCAGTTATTCACACCTCTCAAGAACATTGGGTCAGAAAATATCTTCATTAATATACTACCAACATAAATAAATTCTTCATAGAAGTCTCATTTTTGGAAGAAATCCATCCAAGGAATCCCTATGGTGAAAACCAAACGGAGTAACACAAAGAAGAGGTAACATCCTTCCTCAAGCTAATTTTTTTATTTCCATTATCCACCCCTTAAAATATTCTTATTACATTATTAAATAATAACCTCAGTGTAATAAATATAATGATATATTTTTATTCTAATGATTATATGTACACTTATACACAATTTCATCTATTGGGTAATGAACTTATCATTCTTGTGTACGGCGAACTACCATATCATGAAACCATATTGTTCTTTTTTCCTTTACCACCTTTCATGGTTGGGAATTATGATGGAAAATATATTTTTATATGATATATATAATATTAATAATGTATTTAAGATTATTAAATTATTATATAAAATATATTATCATTTATTCTATTTTCTGTAAATACAATAACTTCGTTTGTGGATGTGTGGACTACTGCCTCCTCAAAGTGATGTGATTTGTTCACACTTTACATGGATTATATTCAAGATGGGTTTAGAAAAAATTTATGATATATATGAAATAATAATTATATCTTAATTATATTATATGTGTGTGTGTGTGTGTTATTTTCTTTCATTCATTCTTTCAATATGACAATAAAACAGAAACAACGTTCATGTATATGTACGACCTACCATCTCCATGAATGGTGTATTTCATTTCATACTTATATATTCTTTATATTATTATGAATACACATATTATTGAAAATATATGATATTTATATCATTTCTTACATTCTTCAGATAATTAAATAATTATCTAACAGGACCAAGAATAACAAGTCAAAACTTGTACGAAAAACAATGCAGTTGTCACCCGAAATGTAAAATTAACATGGATTTATTAATGAATGGGTAATATAAAGTAATATATAAATAATAAATAATATTATATATATTAATATGGTTCTATTATGGATTTATAATCAACTTATACTTATTAGATAGGAGGTATTAGTGAGTACAATGAGAGTCAAGACATAAGGTAAGGGTTTTCTTGTCTCACTTTTATTTTCCATGGGTCACAAGACATTTTCCCATCCTAATTTTTATATGTGGTGTATACACTGAACATGGATGTGTTATATGATTCTTGTAATTAAATTTATGGGCATTTACATATCTAGTTTATAATCTTCCTTTCATGGGGTTTATGTTTCAAAAGTTACTAAATTGGTAAAGTAATATTGTCTCAATTTTCCTTCATTGAGACACATGTCATGTTATGCACCAATATTTTTAAAAGGTTCCCCTTAAACCCTTAAAATATATATTATCAAAAAATTAAATAAAACGATGTCCTTTGGGTCATTCAGGGTAATTTTTGGTAATTTGTTTTATTTTAAAATGGTTTTCAAAAAATTGGTTTTCAAGAATTGTTTTTTTTAAGTGTTTTAAATGATTTTTAAAGCTCCTTTTATATGTTTTATAAAGTTTTTTACAAAATTTTGTTTTCAAAGAAAAGGATTTAAATAATTTCAAATATTATTTTATAAATTTTCAAATTATTTTAAAGAAAATGGTTTTTAAAAATGTTTTTAAGCTTCATTTATAAGTTTTCAAAAAAAATATATTTAAAAAAAATCAATCTTATTTTATAATTTTTCAAGGTAAAAGGTTCTCAAAATGATTTCAGGCCTTATTTATAAGTTTTCAATGAATTTTAAACGAATATTGTTTTAAAAAAGTTTTATTTTTTAATAAAACTTTTCAAATATGAAATAATATTTTCCTCAAGGAATTGTTTTTAAATATATTTCAAAATTATTTTCCATCTATTATGACACACATTGATGTTACTCATTCTTTTATGGGAAATGATCCAAAGTTTACATTATTATTATTTCTCTTAATGGTTTATGCTTTGATGGCATGATCTATATGAAACCCATTTCTCTTTCACAGGTTATATGTTTATGAAACTCGTTTCTCTTTCATGGGTTATATGTTCATGAAACCTATTTCCGTTTCATAGGATATATTCTTATGAATCCACTTATTTTCATGGGTTATGATTTGATGAAATGATTATTAAATTTGTCTATTTTCCACATGTTATGATGTGGTTACATGTTTATGATACCCATTTCATTTCATGGGTTATGATATGATTGTTTATAATCTTATGGAGCATGTATGAATGATTTAATTATAAGATGGGTGGGACCTATATTTCCCTCCAACACATTTGGTATAGATTGATATCTCATGAGATAGACATGGAATGAATGGGGAGTGAACTTGGTTTAGAAAAAAATTGTCTGTTAAGATTCCCGTGGGAGTAAACCTTGGATACAAAGATGGTCATTAGATTGAACCATGACTACCAAGATAGTATGGGGAGTGAAACCATAATAATAAGATAGACTTAGTAGTGATGCCTTAACTACTATAGAAATAATTTTATATGATATTTTTTTACCACAAATTTTATGTCTTATTCTTATGTTATGGTCTCATGGATTATTCTCTTGTTTCCCTTATGAATCATGTCTTATGAACTACCAATATTTATGGAATGAATCATGTATATGATATTTTATATAAATAGTATGATATTAAAATGTTATTTTCATGTTCTCATACCCTTATGTTCATGTTATGCTTATGTATCTCTTATATTTACCCTTACTGAGGATCTGAGGTCACCCCCTTTCTTATGTTTCCTTTACCCATGTTATGAAGAAAGGTTTTATGTACAAGTACTAAATGGGGTGATATTTCTGAGAAACATTGAATATCTTCCACCAAGTAAGAATATTTTATTCCAAGTTTCCCATAACACTAAATTATTATGGTCCCGAGGAATGTATGTTTGTAATGTGATGAATATTCATCTAAAATGATGTAATATCCATGTATTTTAGTACTGGGTCTCTATGGATATACTCAACCCATATATATACATTATAGTGTGCATGTAGATGTTATTTATGATGAAACATGTAATGGTAAGGTTATACACTTATCTGGTAAATAATATTTATGTTATGGTCATTATTGGATGGATCATAGGGTTGGTTGAGCAATGGAGTCTTTTGAAGTTCCTACTTAGTGCTCAGGTCATATTGTCTTCAGGATTTTTAGACCTTTACATTGTATTGTTTACTATTGTGCTCTGGTTATGTTTTTTATACTTTATGTAATTGGGATTTTATTGGTTTTATATAATGAATCATGTTAAATTTTATATCATTATTGTTGGTCTATTGTATGTTTTTATATAATGAAAAATCATCCCCTGTATTTTTTATGATATTGGAATTTATTATCAGCCTTTCGTATCTAAGGGACATCACCTAAGGTTAGTGGAATTTCATCTCTACCTCATGCAATGTTTCAGTTTAGGATATTAGTAATATGATAAATTGGTGTATAAAAATAACAAATATTAATAAAAATGTATAATAATATTAGTAGATAAAAAATTTATAAATCCTAGAAACTTTTTAATTATGTAACAATGACCTGATTCAGTGGATTGTAAATTTTAAAAATGGGAAATTATAAATATTTTGGTGGAATTTTCAAATACTTATAGACTAATAGACTTTAGGATTGAGAGATAAAAATATTGGTAGATGTGTGACGTAGTTCTTTGAAAATTAAATTCAATAGTGGAAGTAGGGAGATATAGATGCTCTCGATAGAGAAGAATCAGTTCGTATTCCTTATTCTTCTTCTTCAATATTTTTATTATGATTTTCTCATGTGATATTACTATGAATATAACTATGTTTTTTCTTAAAATTATTAATGTGGGTATGATATTTTTTATTTATTAATTAATTTGTTTTCTTATTTTCCTCATTCATGATTGTAAATTCTTTCTCTTAGCTTTTTATTTTTAAATTCAATTCTTCATAATGTTTAGTAGATTAATGGATAAAAATAACCATCAATGTGGTATTGTTAACTTAATCTTATCCTCTATAAAATATTGACAAATTGAGTTGGAGAAAATAGAGGAATGAACATTCATGGTTGAATGATGGTTTATTTTATAAATGAATCACTAATCACTTCCATTTTCATTGTTTTATAAAATATCTTCTTAAAAAATTGAGCTTTTGTTTAGTAGTAATTATAATTAGAGATCAGAAAAATTGTGATAAAGTATAAAGTTATGATGAATATATTCTTAAGAACCATAAAATTTTTAAAGCTATACTATTCATATTTATCCCCAATCATTTATTTGGTTCATTAACCACTCTTTATTACTTTCTACTAATGGTTTTTGGATTTTCTTCATTAAATGTTGTTTTTTACTTAACTTTCCTTTACTTTTCATTACATGGTTTTGAAATTTCCTCAATCACCACTCTTATGTTTTCATTTATTTTTTTTATAATTTTTTGAAATCTTATAAATATCACATGTATTAGTTGTGGGACAATCCCTACTCTTCTTCTATATGAGCTTAGTGTATATAAGAATAAATATTTTGATATTAATGATGTATAAAAGGTTTTCACTATTACTATAACATGTTTTTACTATTTTCATGTACTCATCAACCCCCCATATTGTTTATACTTTTGTTGGTGTTCATCTTAGGATTCTTTGGGAATAACTTTGAAAATTTTGGTGCTTTTTGGGTTGTGCATGGTTGGTGAAAATATTTCTTGAACCGTGCACCCACCAAGGGTAAACTATAAAAACCAAGCTAGAAGTGGTTTTCAAGGTTTCTACATGGTTTGAAAACCCATGGGCACACCGAGGATAAATAATTCACTACCCAGTAGTGATGCATGGTTATGGTGCACAGTTTGGGAAATCATGTATCACAGCCCAACTAACCGTGTAGATGGAGATTTTTAATTCGAAGAAATTACTAAAAATTTCTTAAACCCCATTTTTACCTCTAGTTGGCCCCAACTCCACTTGGATTTATTTCTGAGGTCTTGGACTATCTCAAGGACCCATTTTGGCTCATCTAAACCCTTTACAAGGTGGATTGAATCTTGTATAATGTCAACTAATTCCTCTATAGTAATAGATCTTCCTATGTTCCTTCTCTTCTACTCTTTATATCTATCCTATTTAGGGTTTGTTAGATATCCTTTTTGTTGGTGGATCTAAACCCCATTTTTTAGATCTTGAATCTAGGTTTAATTTCTCTATCTTTATTCTCAACATTCTTTGATGGCGAATCATATTTTGGGTGTTGTGATACGTGATCTCATGATCCCATTGTAGGAAGTTCTGTATGAGTTTAGCCAATTAATTTATCCTTGAATTTATTTATTATTATTTTTTTCAATAGAACTAGAAAAATAAAATTTGGTGTGAATTGGGATTTTAAAATTATTTTTCATGAAATTTTTGGAAAATCACCAATTCCAATGAATTGGGGTGAGATTGAGATTTGAAAAAAATTATGGAATTTGATTTGAGAAATTTAATTGTGAAATGGATTTTTTAGAAAATAGATTAAATTGTTTTGATAAGAACCTTGGATTATTTTTATCCCTAAAAAGAAATTAATTGATTAAAACCCATGTTTTTTATTTTAAAGAGAAAATGGAATATTGAAATGGAAAATGGGGAAAATGTATTTTGAACAGTTTTGAAATAATTTTTCCATTATTGATTACTGTTTAACCACATGCAAGACTATGTAGTAAAATTTTTGGGACCAACACGCTTGGTTTAGATTTCCCTAGTAATAGATTGACACTTTAAAACTCTAACAAAATAGTACCTCAGAAGATGTTATCCTCATTAGAATGTTGATTAGTCCTCTTTTACCAGTTTCAAAGGGTAGTTTGTGTGCATTTCCACTATCATTATATGAGAGTGTGAGTATCCCATAACCTAGAAATATTTTACCTATTTGAAGATGAACATCTTTCTCATTTAAGAATTATTGTGATATACATATATCCCATTGTTTTAAAAACTATGTTATACATGCCTTGTGAATTTATATAAACTATTTTATATAAAATGTTTATTAAGCCATTTTTTTGAAATGTTTCTATCAATTGAGATGAAAAACATGTTTTGATTTAAATTTGATATTGTATTTCCATGTCTGTTTTATTTAAAATTGATATCATTATTTTGTTAATTGTTATGTAATATTATTATGGAACACTTGGTGAGACTCTACATGGATTTTAGATCCCACCCTGCCTTTCCTTCAGGTGTTAGTAGATTTCCTTCTTCTAGGTTTGAGAAAGGTGAAATCACCACTTAGAGGTGGTTTTTGATGATCTTTTGGGCTTAGAGTGTTGTGTCTGTTAGGAATTGGGATATTTTCCCAGCATTTCTAGTAATTGGATAATGTACTTCTTGGGTTTTTTTAGACCTATTTAGTTTCAATTATTGTCTCCTTTGGGAGTTTTCTTTGACCATAATGATATGTATCTATTTATTCCACTATATATATGTGAAAAACTATTCCCACTTTATCCGATATGATTATAGGTTTTTTTCATCAACCCATAGGTATTGGGAACACCCTTAAGGTTATGTATGTTCCAACTAGGGTATTAGGGTGCTAGGTTATCTAGGAAAGTTCCTGAAAAGGTGGTATTAGAGATCTAGGTTGAGCTTCTTTCTTTGATGTCGGCATGCAGTTGTGTAATATTTTCAAGACCTAGGAGGTAGTTACTGGTGAGTGCCTAGCCAAATCTCACCAAAATGATCCTTAAATCACCCAAGGAATATTTTGAAAGATTTCTTGAGGATTAGTTCTATTATTTCCCTACTTTTTATTAGTATATATTGAAATCCAAATCTTTTTTATCAATCTGATGGTATTAATTTTATTTATTTCTCTTTTTTGTGTTTTGATCTGAGTAATCCTTTGATGTCTTTAATGTTGTCTACTAATGTTGTGTAGCATCATGCCTCCGAGAAGATGTGAGAATATGATCAAGGAGGAAGATATTGATAAAACATAGTAATAAAATTCTCCCATGGACCAAAATCATGTTGAGGTTATTGTGAATGTTATCTGGCCTTTAGGACAGGCACCAACACATGTTACCATACTGGCTCCATTTGTGAAACCTCAAAGGGATGAATTTAGATTTCTTGGTTAGGAATTCATTTTATTTAAAACAACAAAATTATAAGTCTCAAAAGATCCTCAATAGTATGAGGATTAGTTAATAAATTTTGAGATTTTATTTGATTTATATGGTGTTTCCTAAAACTATATATTTTTTCAAACTCGAGCAAGCTTACCGGACTGTGATAGAATATGAAAATTAATTTGTTGAGCTTGTGTAGTTTTAATATAATATTGTATCAAATGATAATATGAAGACTCGATGGGTTTATTTGGTACTAAAATATAATATTTGTTCTCAGGTTTTCTTACTGAATATCCCTTCTTATGTTGATGTACTCGATAGAGTAATGATGGTTGAGATGAACCTGATTGGTGAGTCATGGTTGATGGGAGTTCCTTTTTCTACATGTGATATATCTATGATTTCCTTCAAAGTAAATATCAATATTGATGATTCTCATGGTGTTTCTTGATATCAAGGTTCTTATTAACCTTCTATAGTGTCAGGAATATGCCCTTTTATTTTCTACCAGTGTGGAAAGTCAAGGAATTTGAAATGGGTTTTCACTAAGGCACCCAAGTTATATGGTTCCTATAGACACTCAAGTCACTTTAAAAAGTTTTATCATGTCTATTATACCCCATGTGGTGGCATGGTATCATCAATGCCTAAAAGTACTATGGTAAATTTAGATGCTTCAGGAACTAAGGGGCTCCATCGATAGGTATCTAGAACAAATATTCTTCACACAGTGGAAGAGTCTCGAGAGGAAGAAAATATGGGTCCAATGAATGTGAGATGTACCATCACTATAGCTTTATCTTTATTTACTTCTTTATTTGATACTAGTTCATCTCATTCGTTTATTTCAACCCATGTTTTAAATCTTCAAAATCTTTCTAATAGATTTTATCATATGTGATGGATATTACTACTCCCCTCAGAATGAAGTTAGAGTAGGGTCTTTATTATCTTAATTTTTTATTCTATTGATCATATATTTATCTTTATTGGGATTTTATATTTCTTAACATGAAACCTCTTGATGTCATTTTCGGGATGGATTTTCTCATTGTTGATAAAGCCCAAATTGAACACTATCTGTAATGGGTCTTCTTTACTTCACACGATGGGGTATGCCGTATCTTTCAGGGAAAATGGGACCCAAGATAGAGTACAGATAGACCATCATATCCAGGTTTGGGGGAAGTAATGTCATTGTTTTCTTTTTATTTGGAGTGAGAATCTTTGAGTGATGATATCCCTCCATTTTTCAAGGAGTTTCCTAAATTTTTCCTTTTGAATTCTCTAGTTTTCCACCTATAAGGGAGGTATATTTCTATATTTATTTAGTGCCTGATACTCAACTTGTATCTATACCTTATTATTGAATGGAATCAGCTAAAATGATAGAATTGAAGACTTAGTTGGATGATATTTTGGACAAAGGATCTATACACCAGAGTGCTTCATTTTGGGCGGTGTTAGTTATCATTGCTAAAGAAATATAATTGGCCACTTCTCCTTTGTATTGATTATTAAAAATTAAATTGAGTTACGGTGGAGAACAAGTATCCATTTCCATGGATTAATGATCTATTCGACTAGTTTAAAGAGGAAAAGTGATTCTCGAAGATTGATATTCGATCTGGTTATCACAAATTGATAATAAATTGATTTTATGTTCATAAAACCACCATTAATAGAATATATGGACACTATGAATACCTTTTAATTCCATTTTCTTTAATCAATTCTCATGTAATATTTATATATTTAATAAATAGTATTTTTGAAGATTATATTGGTACCTTTTTTTTAGTATTTGTGGATGAAATCCTTGTTTACTCTAAGTCTAAGGTGGATCATGTGCATCATCTGAGATAAATTATGGAATTATTGAAAAATCACTGACTTTATGAAAATATTTTGAAATGTGATTTCTGGATTCAGGAAGTGAAGTTATTGTACATGTGGTGTTGGAACATTAAATATCGATTGATCTTGAGAAGGTGAATGTTATTACTACATGGAAACAACCACAAAAAAATGATATTGAGAGATTCATAGAATTGGCTGGATATTATCACTAGTTTTTACATGATTTATTAAATTTGGATTCAAAAATGACTACTCACACTCATAAGTGAGTAAATTTATCTTAGGATGTTAAATATCAGGGTTCTTTTTTTGAGTTGACATTTATTTGGAATATTGTTTCGATGTTGACTCTTCCAGACTCCAGGTGAGGCTATGTGGGATTCTGTGACACAACAAGCTTGGGTTTGGGTGATGTTCTTATGTAGGGTGATCACATTGTTGCCTATGTCTATTGGTATTTTAGGCCACATGAGAAGAATTATCCAACCCATGACCTTGAGCTTGAATTTGTGATGCATTCACTTTAGAGTTGGTGGCATAACCCTTTCAAGGAATGGTTTACCATGCATTCTAACTAAAATATTTTGAGTTATATATTCTCTCAAAAATATTTAAATCTATGACTGAGTAATTGGGTTGAGTACATAAAATATTTTTATTTTTACATTGCTTATGCCTTGGGGAAAGGTAAGGTCGTTGCATATGCTTTGAGTGGGAAACTTTCAACCCAATCCATGAAAGAATCATAAAAAGAGTGTAAATTGATGGATATTTTTTACAATTTCGTATAGGAGTTCAGAAAAATAGGGGTTGAGGTTGTTTTTAATATTGTTAATTTGACATTCTCCCTTCTTTATATGATTATTCAGGAACAACAACTTAATGTTGAATTCTGCAGCATTAGAGACTCTATTGTGGGGAGACCATTTCTGAGTAGACATTCTCCTTATAGGGTATTTTATGTTTCCAAAATCGGTACATTGTATCTTTTCCTATGAGAAAATATTTTATTGGGTATTTTCATAATTCTCATTGGAAAGTGAACCCAGAAACCAAAAAGATATTCTGTGACATATGGTGATGTTTCTGGTGGCCAGGTATAATAAGGGGCATTGATAATTTTGTCTCTCATTGTCATACTTTCCAATAGGTCAAGGTAAAGATAAAAAAAACATTTGGGTTTTCTTTAGCCACTTCTAGTGCCAACTTGGAAGTGTGATGAAATGTCTTTATAATTTTTGGTCAAGTTGTCATGTACCTAGAGAAAGAAGTATGTTATATGGGTTGTGATCGATATCTTGACCAAATCATCTCACTTTATACCCATTCATGATAAATACAAACTTGAGGTGATGGGAAATCTATTTGTGAAATAGATTGTTAATTTTCATGTATTTATATCTATTATATTCTATTATAGGGATCCTCAGTTTACTTCTCACTTTTGGAGATCCTTTCAGGAGGCACTAGGATCTCAGGTTCATTTGAGTATGGAATACCATCTATAGTCATATTTCTAGTCATAAAGAGTTATAAAATTCTTGAGGATATGATTTATACCCATATCCTTGATTATGGTGAAGCTTGGAATGTCCATATGGGAATGGTTGAGTTTTCCTATAATAATAGTTACCACTCTGTGATTTAGATTGATCTATTTAAGGCCTTATATGGTTGGCCTTGAAAATAAACATTCTGTTGGTCATATATTGGTGAAAGATACTTGGTTGGATCAATCTTGGTTCAAGAGATGATAGTAAAGATTCATCTGATTCATTATAGAATGTTAAGGACATATATTCGGCATAAATATTATTCTGATCTTCATCGTAGACTGTTGGAATTTTCATTTGGTTATCAAGTGTCCTTGAAATTCTCACCTCGTTTAGGTCATTTACTGATTGGGAGGAAAGGGAATCTTGATCCTCATTTTTTGAGACCTTTTGAGGTTGTTGATAGGTTGTGGATAGTGTCTTATCATTTATCACTTCCACCACAGTTTTCATTGAAACATAATGTGTTCCATGTATCTTAGCTATGAAAGTAGCTTTATGACCCATCTCATGTTCCTAGAAAGAGTGATCTTGATGTTGAACCTGATTTATCCATGAATGAGAATCCAGTTAAGATAGTGGATTCTGAAACCAAGGTACTTTATGAGAAGACGATATCATTTTTTTAGTGTTCTAGAAGCATATTTTTACTACTCATGAGACTTGGGAGAGAGTGGCATTGATGAGAGAGCAATGGCCATATCTTTTTGACATGGAGACTTCTTAACAAGACTTATGGGGAAAAATTTCTATGGTGGGGAGGTTGAAACATTCTCTTACTATTTTCAGGTATTTCTCGACCCCGCTTTTTTAATATATTGGATGGGGTTCATCTTAGGTTTTTTTCAGAATAAATTTGAAAATATTATAGTTTTCAAGGTTGTGCATGGTTGGCACATAGTTTTCCAAAACAGTTAACACAGCTTGGGTAAACCATGAAAACCAGGGCAGTGGGGGTTTTCACATTTAGTGCATGATTTGACAAACCATATACCACATGGTAGGGGTGTGAATTTAGGGTGCATAGTTTGGGAAACCATATGGCCAAGCCCAGCTGACCATGAGGGTGGTTATTTTTAATTCTGAAAATTTATTAAAATTTTCCTAAACCTACTTTTTACCTCCCAATCAACCCAAACTCCTCTTAGATTGATTTTATAGGTCTTAGAATCTCTTAAGGACCCATTTTGGATCCTCTAAACCCTTTATAAGGTGGATCAATGCTTGGAAAACATCAACTAATTCCTCCCTATTAAGAGATATTCCCATGTTCCCACTCTCCAGATCTCTCTATATATTCTCCTTAGGGTTTTTCAGATCACCTTGTTTTCTGTTGATCTAAACCTCATTATTTTGGATCTTGACACTAGTTTTTGTTTCTTAATCTCCATTTTTTAAATTCTGTATTGGTGAATATCATTGTGGGTGTTGTGATACATAATCCCATGATACCAAGGTAGGTTGTTCTTTATGAGTTAGGCCAATTAATTTAACCATTAATTTATTCATTTTTTTAATTTACTTTCAATTGAATTGTGAAAATAAAATTCACTATTAATTGGGATTTCAAATTTATTTGGCATGAAATTTTGGGAAAACCCACAATTATAATGAATTAGGGTGTGATTTAGATTTGATAGAAATTGTGGAATTTGATTTTTGAAATTGTTTTATGTAATGGATTTTAATAAAATGGATTAAATTGTGTTGATAATAACCTTGGATTCCTTTTATTTTAAAAAGGTATGAATTGATTAAAAACCCATGTTTTGGTTTCTAAAGAGAAATGGGCATATTCAAATGGAAAATGGAGAAATTTTATTTTGAATGTTTTGAAATAATTTTTCCATTAGTTATTATTGTTTGAGAACATGAAATCCTTGGTAGTTAGTAAGTTATTTGGGACAAAAACACTAGGTTGGGATTTCCCTATCAAAGTATTGAATCTTTACAACTCTAAAAAACATACCTTAGCAGAAATTATCCTTAATAGGATGTTTATTAGTCATCTATGATCAATTTATAAGGGATTTTTGTTCACATTACCATTATCATTATATGAGAGTGTGAGGATACTATAACTTGGAACTATTGTGCCTCTTGGAATATAGCCATGTTTTTCATTTGTGGATTATTGTGATATACATATATTCCATTATTTGTAAAACTAATTTACACATGCCTTGTGAATTTATATAAACTATTTTATATAAACAAATTATTAAACAATATTTTGAAATGTCTCCATTAGTTGAGATGAGAAGAAATTTTTTTTATTTAAATGTGATCTTGTACTCACATGTTTGTTTTATTTAAAACTGAAATAATTATTTGGTTAATTTTTGTGTCATATTATTATAGAACACTTAGTGAGGCCCTACTAGGCTTTTGGCACACATGCTACCGTTTCCTTTGGGTGTTTGTAGATTTCCTTCTAATAGGTTTGAGATAGGGAAAATAATCACTTGGAGGTGGTTGTTGTTGATCTTTCGGGCTTGGAGTGTTGTATCCTTTGGGATTTTGGAGGTTTTTTTCTATCTTTCAGGGACTTATATGATGTACTTATTGGGTTTGTTTAGACCTGTTTAGTTTTTGTAACATCTCATTTGGGAGTTTTCTTTGATAATTTTTGTATGTGTGTGTTTATTCTTCTATGTATATGTGTAAAACCCATTCACACTTTATCATTTATGATTCTAATTTCTAGTTTCCAACTCGTGTGGATCGGGAAAGCCCTTTGGGCTATGTCAGTGTCGGATTGGGTATCAGGGTACTAGGGTATTCAGGCCGGTTCATAAAAATTTTAAGGGAAATTAAGGTTAATTTATATTATTATTCATTTTCTTATATACTTGATTGAAATAATTTTTCTGGAACTACTTACTGTGCTAAAAATTATAAAAACAAACTTGTGTTTGTATTAAAATATTGAAACAAATTTCACTTTTACAAAATATAAATTCAAAAAATTTCAAAAGTTTTTTGTGTAATCATTAGAATTAGATACTATTTGTGAGTGATGGTTTTTGAACCCAATATATTGGGATAGAATTGTTCTATATTAGTTTTTGTGCTGAATTTTTCTTACTGGTCATAAATTTTATGCTACTACTGGAAATTGTTGTCCTCACTTGACTGTTTTTTAAGCTAAAATATTATTGTTATATTGCTTGAACATTACTTTTGAGTTTTTTTGTACTATAAAAAGCATATATGAGGGTATTTGAGTTTTATACATTTGAAAATGTAAATATTCAATTATTGTGATGATTATGAAAATAATTCATGACATTTTGTTCATAATTAGTTATGGAAACCTTTATAACAAGAGTAAAATAAATTTTGTTTGGATTAAAATTAAAAATAAATTTAATTTGGAACTATTTTATGAAGGATTCTAGTAAGATTGATCAAAATCTTAAATCTCAAGAATATAATATACAAATATTATGAACTCAGATGTGGGAGCATATTGAAAGAATGAAAAAATAATAAGGACTAGAAGAATATGGAGAAGAATAAGAATAATAATGATTTTCTATAATGATCAACTCAATAAATGAAAAAGAAATTACAATAGGTGTGAAGAGGCCCTATAAGAGAATAATGGGGGGATATTTTAGAGTGAACAAGATGAAAAAGAAGAACATGTTGTGTTTAGATATTTTGAATATAAGTAATTGAAGAGATTGAAGAAACGTTCTTATTTCATGAAAGTTTATAACCCTGATAAGGTTGAAAGATAAATTTTAGGACCCATTTTCCATCAATATTACAAAAGGTCTTTGCTTATAGTTTCTTTGAGGAAGAGTTGGTTGTTGTTCATGAAAACATATTTAAAGAAGACTCGTTTTTTAAAAACTTATAAAAAAATTCTAAAACATTGATTCATGATAGAGATCTTGAAATTGTGTAATTGGTGGATGAATTGTTTTTTTTAAACATGAATTTTGAAATTTTTTAACATTATTTGAAAATTTATATCTTTTATTTGAAATTTTGAACCCGAAAAAATCCATTTGGATATTGATGAGGAGCATAAGGATGAGAAGTTTTAAGAAACATTAAATGATGAATAATCACTATTTGATTCTCTCACATGTGATTTATTTGAATAATTTCATGAATAAATAGAAACATGTATTGATCATTTATTGGGAAATAGTATTAATCTGTAATTTATTATATATTATTTTCATAAAATTTAACTGGAATTATTCTTCCATAAAATTGAAATTGATTTCACAAATGATCTTACACTTTCTTTGGAGGATGTTGTTTTGGAATTATAACTTGAGTAAGTAGTTCAAGACACTCTTTTTAACCTAGGAATAAGAATTTTTTTATAGTTAGTGGTGCTAATAATGTTTTAACAACTATGTTATTTAAAGAGAAAATTAATTTTTCCAAAGTTAGTCTAAATGTATTTGAATCAAAAATGAGAACCAATATTCCATTATTTTTATTAAGTTGTTAACTCAATATTTTAGGTTGATGACTTGAATTTATATGATAATTTTCTTAATATCAATACTCTTGTGCTTGATGTATTGGAAACAAAGCTATATAAACCTTAATTTAAAGTCGAAAATTATATAGAATAAGATTTAGGATTAGTTTCAAATTTTTTAAAATATTTTCATTTTTAATTTGAAAAAATTATGTCTTAAATTAATTTTCAAAACATCAATAATTTCACCTGATTTTCTAGTGATAATGGGGTATTTTTTGTGAGGAAGGTTGTGGAAGTAATTTATTGCCTTTTTAAGTGATCTATTTCCTAATATCACTTCAAAATAACTCAATATAGGCATTGATCCCAATCAAATTAAATGACCTGAGAGGGGGGATGGTGAATCATGATCCTTCAATAGCAGTATGATAAATTTTACTTGGTCCTCCAAATTCAGATAATCCAAGTATAATGCAATGATGATGTAATGATTTACTAGAAAATCTCAACACATTACTTGTTTATTATAGCTTATAGTGTCCAAATCAACCCTCAAGGTTTAAAAACATCACAAAAATAGAGAACTATATGCTCTCACTCACTCAAAATATCACTGCTTCTCCAAGCCAAATCTACTTCAATATCTATAAATCAAGAATGTGATTACACCATTAGTGACATATCTATCTGATCCACTTTAACACACTTAATGAAATCCATAATCCTTTAGCGAGGTATACTCTTGGATATAATTTCATTATTTATATAATTTTTATCACACAAATTAAATTCCTCCACTTCTTACTATTAATTTTGAAGGTAAAGATATCACTCCACTCTAGATAAAATATCTATATTTCCCTCTTAATTGATCTTTCATTCACCCAAATTACATTGGGAAATTTTTTATAATAAAATTATTCAATTTTTACTCAAATACATCAATTTAATTCCCATATTTCCCTATTAGAATATAATATATTAAAATATGGAAATAAATTGACGTGAACACTTCACAACGTGGGAACTAATATCATAGTGTGATGTTTATTCTCTTCTAAAACCAAAATATCAAACTCCTACCTTCATAATAACCTCCATGATGTAATAATATTCATTATAGTGTGAAATTAACAAGCTTTTAATTTAATTCATATCACTCACATAACACATCATGGTGAAAAACTCAATATTATCCATTGATTAGAACCCCACAATGCGACCATTGTCAGCATGTTGTGGTCACCAAGACTCTAATAATATTAACTCCTACATATCGAGTATTTGTGACTGGGTCTTATTATATAGAATGTATATCTAAAAATTGGTAGTGCCACTAAAATCATCCTAAACCTCCCATGTAAGGGCCATCCATTCCATGTCATGATCACTATAGTGTAACCTAGAGGTGAAGTAAATGCCTATACATGTAAAGGTTTCAGCCAAGGAACCCCTTTATTATCCTCTTCAGATAACACTTATATATTCTCTTAATGTAGTGATCATCTTTCCCATGGTGTGAATCCTTATCTTTCTTCCAGTAGAAAATAATAAAACCTTATATATGATGGAAAATATTATATATCAACTTATCTGATATTAAATATATAGGTAACTCCATTCCTTTACCATATCCCTGGGTACCTTATTCACAATGTGACATATTATTTAATAGTTTGATTTTTATCTTATAGAAAAACCTTCTCTAGATCCATACAATATTTTCCAAAACACCTTCAACCTTCCTCATAAATTTTCATGATACATTGTAGGTTCCTTCAATAGCCTTTTCAAAACACACAACTTAAAAACACTCTAAATGGATTTTTCTAAAAATCTCTCCCATTGGGTTAGTTGACAACTCTTTGACAACAGATTCATCAAATCTTCATAAAAAACATTTGAAATTACCATAAATTTAGACTAAATATTCTTTACTTTAGATTGTTCTTAAATTATTTAGTAATCATCAACTCTAATCCCACATGAGATAATCTCATTGTGAAATATAAGGGTGAAATGAAAATTTCCTCATAAAAACACTTTTTTGATCTTCATGCTCTTCTATTCAAAGATACCCCATCCCTAAATAAATATTGAAGTACTCTCCCCCTTTAAAAAAATTGGATATCCCCATGTCAATAAGAAATAACATTCTTCGTCATCTTCATCTCTAATCATGGAAAAATTCCCCAAAGAAACACAAGAAAAACTTCTCCCCCTTGTCAACAATCACAAAGAGAACATATTTAAAAATTCAAATTATAGGGATAGATATACAAAAATTAAATATAATAGAATCACTATACATTCATATAAATATAAAATTATATAGCTTAGTGGGGGTCTCTTGCCCAAAATTTCTAGTTGTATGGAGATAGTTGGACTATAAGAGCTAACATATGCCTCTAAAAACAAGCATTGGGTAGTTATTGTTTCATGATTACTACAACAAAATATTTTGCTGAAAAATAATATAATTTCAAAACCCCTAACTCAAACTTTTCCTATATAAAACAATAATTTATCTTTAATTTATTTGTCTTTTGGTATTGGATAAGATTTCTTCGAAGGTCTATATCACTGAAGTTATGAAAAATAGTTTCAATAGTAGATTTTACATCAACTCTAACATCTTCAAGTTGTTCATTTATCCATAAAAATTGATTAAATGATTAATATGGTTTTGGTACCATGCATCCTAACAAGTGGAAAACAAAATTTCAGGTTTTTTCATTTTTTGGCATAATAGGCTTCCAATAATCAACCTATATCATGTTACATCATACTTCATTCCATCATCATCTCTTGAAAACTTCATCCAAGTATCTACTCATGTTATCATTGTCCAAGAATACTCTATTAAAAACATATTTATTATTTTATTGTCATATTTTTATTGATAAATAAATTTTCATTCTTTCCTTAAGTCACCAGTAAATCAAAGAAAAATGTGAACTCTACAATTATGGAAATCTTGAACACTTACATTATATATTATTTAAAAAACATGTAATGTAATTCATCTGATCTCCCAAATATTATTTCATCCACTTAAATGAGTACTAAAATCCTTTTACTATTATCCTTCATGATGTATATATTTTTTGATCAACTCCTACTTACTAGAATCTAAGATTTCTTAAGTACTGATCAAGCCTAGAATACCAGTATCACGGTACTTTCTTTATTGTATAAAATTCCTTATTCAAATATGATAATTTACTCACATAATAAAACAATATGGTTACTCTATGTACACATCCTTATCAATGAATTATTTAAGGAATATTGATTTTTCATCCATTTGTACACACTGAATTTAATTTTCACTAACATTTCTAAGAATTGTCAAATAGTTTCAAACTAGGTTATGAGGGAAAATGTTTCATCAAAATAAATACCTTAAATTTGGGAATATCCCTTGAAAACCAACCATGCCTTGTTTTGATTCATCTTACTATATTCATTGAGTTTAACATGGAACTCTCACTTGGTTTTGATTTTTTTCATTTTTTGGCCTTCAAAAAACTTCTCATGGTTAGTTATTCTCAACTTGTTCAATCTATTCATGAATTAATTTATACTAATATACATATGTGGTATCCAATTCAAAAAACTTAGTCTCTACTTAAGATAATATATATTTTTATTGTCTTTATCTGCCATGTTGGCACCAGAGTTATCTTATAACCAATGATATTTCTGTCATTAATTCTATACTTGCTACTTTATTTACTTTTATCTATTGAACCTGCTCCAATTTCATAATCATCAGTGTATTTTTATGAATATACTCCATCCTCATTTACTATACCTTGTATTCTCACTTTAACATTAATTTCCTTTGCAATCACATCACTGTTGTTCTATGAAAAATGCTCACTGGTTTGGTAAATTTTTTTATTATCTATAACACTAATTTCTTGACTATAAATAGTCTATATAAGCCTTTTATAATTCATTTTTATGACTTTATTTTGGATGGGTATCCAAGAAAATACTTTCGTCCCCACAAGATTCAAAATTTAAGTTCATATTCTTATTGAGAGTAAAGAACATACTTCTGAAAACTCAAAAGTACTTCAGTGTTGGATTCTTCTAGTATCACATCTAATAGAGTGAATTTTAGTTATTTAGACATAAAAAATCCCTATTATAGTTATAAACTAATGTAATAATTTATTCATCATAATATTTCACCAATATATTTTCCTCAATGAGCATCATTTGAGACATATTGTTTCCAATATATTTTCTCCACTCAATGACACTATTTAGTTGAGGAGTCCTCAATACTAAAATCTGATATATTATTCCATTCTTCTCAATATATTATTCATCTTGATTATTAGTAAATTTAACACCATTATTAAAACATAATTTCTTAATTTTTAGCCTATTAGTCTTCCCCAACAATCTCTGACAATGTGTAATACAGTTGAACACTTTTTATTTATGATATATCACTATAATACATTATATCCTACTATAATAATCAGAAAATTGAACATAGTAACTCTTTCCACCCTTAGATTTAGGTAATATTGGCCCACATATATCAACACACATTAACTAATTTAAAATCATTTACTTATTTTAATTTTGATTTTAAGTATTACTAATGATTTTCCCTTTTTGAAACGTATCAAAAATTTGAGTGTGATCACATGAGACATTAGGGATATCATGAAATCCTTAATTATTCAATGAATTTTCAAAGGATTTTATTCTTCTATAGACAAATAAAATTTAACAAACCTTTTTAAATTATTTCTTAGTCTAAAAAAACTTATCTTATTCACCACCAATAAGGTATATATTACCAATTGTGCACTTCTCTTTTATTAAAACTATTCCATAATTTCTTATGATGATGCAAGCTTGGTTTTTGGAACTGGTTGCATGCCCCGAGTCACATATTTGGATTACACCTAGTAAATTTTTACCTAGGACTTCAACCAAAAATACATCCATGTGACTCAAGTATTTACCTATAATTTTATATTTTATAGATCCATTTATATTTAACCCTTCTTCATTTATAAAAAAAGAAACACCTTATTATTGTACATGATTGAGATGGAAATATTTTTATTTCTTATCAGATGGGAAGTGCATGAATTATCAAGGATCCACATTCCAAGATATTGCATTTATTTTAAAGATATTAATTAAATATTTTCATTCTCATATTTTTTCATCTTGATTTAGGTTACCCAATTTAAATCCTTTGGTAATGAATGATATTATTCTATCAATATATCTATTAAATCATCCTCATCTTGTAGGGATATAAATTGATTATGAATTTTTAGACTGATTGATAATGCTTCGAGATGCTGAGATCTATTTTTCTATATTTCCCATAAAATATATCATTTTACCATTGATGAGAAAATCACAACTTGGTGTCTGTAACCTTTACACCAAATAAATAGTCATTAAAAACATATTTAGTTTAGGAATTTACTCTCATTTTTTTGTTTCTATTCTTACCTAAAATACCTTTTTTATATGGAACACACATATTTTTTATGCCCCATATTCCCACAATAATAAAACTATACTATTGGTGCATTATTTCATGTATTTAAAACTCCATATGATGTTTTTTAGGTATATTTTGAGTTATTAAAATAAAATTTATTCTGAGGTGTGGAGGCTTGTGGTGTTACATCAACTGTTACTGATTTATTTTTTTCAATAAATCTGCTCAAAATATTTTCATTTATTTCTGAAATGTTTCACTTGTGAGAAATACTCTACCTTTTGTGTTGACTCCCTATATTCCTCTTTATCATTTTTAGCAGTTTTTAAATTCTAGCTTTCCAATTTCATTATGGGAGATATAAGTATCTCTTGATTATAAATATTTCTACACATCTTCATTATTTTTTCTTCATGATCCTTGATCCTTTTGATGTCATCTTTCAAAGTATCAGTTAATATATCTATGATTTTGACCTTCTCATAAATTTTTATCTTGGTCTAAATTTACTTTCATGGTTTATTAGGATTTCTAGACTTGATTCATTCATTTTAATCCTTCAAATTAAATTATTATTGTTCTTAATACTATATATATTTTTGTAATCAAAGACCAATCCATTGGATTTCTTCATTTTTTTCCCACTAAACATCAATTTCTTCAAGATAACCCTCTAGTTCATCCTTGATATCTACTCTTTAATAGGATAATTACTTTAATATTTATTATATTTTGATTTTTGTTTTTATATAAATTACACAAGTTATTCCTCATTAAGGACCATTTAGTGTTAAATTTATTCCTATTCCATTTTTATTGATCTTTCATCATCTTAGAAAAGTAATTTCTTATTTTGAAAGAATTTATATTTTGTAATCCCCTTCCATTTTATATCCTTAGATTTTTTCTTCATGGGTACATATTCTTTATCGATATCAAATAATTTCATAAACTTTTCAAAAATATTTTCATATTTCTCACATTGAAATCATGAAAGTGTAATCATTAACTTGAATTTTCCCATTCCCATTTTGAAATTTAAGGAAAGTAAATACATCGATTCAACAACTTACCAATCTTTGGAATCATCCTCCACCATGAGTTTTTTCATTGAATGGAATGTAACTACTTATGAAGTATCATTTTCCAAAGAATAATTTTCATTATTCCTTATCTCCTATGCAATGATGGTGCTATGAAAACTATCCAATGTCACATCCTTTGGGTTTGTGTCTTTGATAGACAATACCTTTACATTAAGATATGGTGATAATATTCTCAATTTTCACTAAAATTATTTTAATATCATCAAGGTTTTCCTCAAGTGTAGGTATCTCCTATACAATGATGTTCACCAGATCAAAGAATTCATTAATGGGCTCATTTGAGTGTATCCAAAATATACTCATAATTTTGTCATAGAAACTGTAACTTAGTTTCACGCACATTGGAATCACCTTTATAAATTTTAATGAGTTTTTTCACACATAAAATATGAGGATTGACATTACATTACATTTTATTATATTATATTAGATAAATATACTCCAAACATGTTGAATCCTTTGGTATCAACATCAATATCCCTTCTATATTTCTCTAATAAGGATAAGCTATCTATGCTATAAAAAATCCTAGGTATGGAAACCATGTAGCATTTGTTACAAAGTATCTGTAAAAGTTATTCATCAAAATTTTTCCTAATTAGAACTTTATATTATCAAATTTCATAAATAAATTATATTTAAAAACCACTATCATTTCTCTAGAGAGAGAATACTCCACTGAGAACCTATAACTTTGAAAAACAATTGGCCCTAAATAAGGTAAATACACTGAGAGGGGGTGAATGTGGGTATATTGATCTTTTAAAACAACACATTCCAACAATCTTGTTCCACTATTTGTAGGAACACCTCTATTAGTCACATTATATATGAAATGATAATGTGAGAAAATTGAGACATAATAAATTTTACATTTCTCATCCAAACTAGGATGATCTAAGTAGTATAAAATAATGTTTTGTTGTTGTACAATAAACATTATTCTCACTTCTTGTTTCTCATAACATAGATCAGACACACTGACCCTCCAGGTTGACAATTCTCACAACAATAGAGAAGTAAGTGCTATACCTCACTTAGAAAGCTAACTGTTTATCCCGTAGAAAATTATCTTGATCTATAAAAATCAATAATGTGATTAAAATATAATTAGTGTATCAATATATTACACTTTCATCCACTTAATTAACTCCATGAACCTCTAGTTAGGTAGACTCATGGATCTCCATTATTTCTTTTTATAATTTTCATCACATGTCTTGAATTCATTCTCTTTCTCCTTGTTCTTTTGAAAAAAAGGATATATATTCACTCCAAATAAATTATATAAATTTCCCTCTAAATTGATCTTAAATTCACCATAATTAATTTGGAAAAATTAATCCAATAACCTTCTTCAATTTTGAGTCAAGTGCATGCATTTAATTCCCATATTTCACTCATCGAAGATATGATATTTGAATATATAAATATATTTACTCAAATTCTTCACAAAATGTTCAATAAAATCATAGTGTGATGTACATTATCTTATAAAACCATGATATCAAACTCTTAAATTCATAAGAACCACCTCATCATGATATTATTCATTGAGGTATATAATTAACAACTTCTAAATTTCATAGATCACACCAACAAAGAACATCATAGTGAAAAACTCAAGATTTTATTCTGGATAGAAAACCATAGTGAAACCCTTATCTTCATAGTATGGTATATAAACTCTCATATTATTTTCACTTATATATCAAGTGTCTACATAGTACTCTTCTTCTAAGGTATAGAAAACTTTAAATAATGAGTACTACTAAAATCCACCCAAACCTCCTCGTAGAGTGGGAAGACTTTCCAAGGAGTGGTCACTATGATGTGACCTATAGGTAATGGAAATACTATAACAACCTAATCCTCTTACACATATTACTATATGATTTTTTTATAAATATCCAATAAAAATAGCCCAATTATCCAAAGGTCCAATGTATTTCAGATACTAGGTTCATAAAACATCAACATGAATCTAAAATATAAGATCTTTATTTTTAAATCCATAATGTTATCCAAGATCCCATAGAGCTTCTAAAACTATATAGGATAACCTATGGAATATATAAACAAAATGGGTGTTCTATAAAGCTCAGTAATGGAATAAGCTTGAAAAAGAATCATAACATATGATTCAAATGGAATAAGATGATATCATAAAATATAAGGCTCATGATTAATTATATTGACGCATGAAATAAATAATATGGAATCAAAAGATCTTATGATAATAAGAATATGGAACTATCATAATACATGACATCATAAGCATAAGTCAAGGCTCACTTTCAAGACATCATAACGTGGTGTACATATTCTCATAATGTATTATTTTTATTCATTGATACAATTCATATCATCTCAAGAGATAAAAAATATAAAATTCATTGAATTTTTATCTCAGCACACCCATCATAACATGTACATGAATATGTGTGGCATAAGGGAATCAAACATATGAAATAAGTATAATAAATTCCCCTAGAAAGTAATGGTTTATATAATCTAAACTCAATGCATAATCGAAGTATATTTCATAAAGATTACAAAGATAATAAAGAATTAAATATTAAGGATTTTTATATTTGAATAAAAAATAACAGGTCTCAAATATAGAGTTCATTTGAAAAATTCATGATAAAGGGTGGTGAATTTATTATAGAAATGAACCTTTAAAATAATGTTTTATTGAATCAGAAAAAAAAACTTTTAAAAAATGGAAAGTATATTGAATTTTCATTGAAAATATAGGTAAAACAAATTTAACCCTAAAATAGTTCTCATTTTATGAAATCATTAATGTTTAAAACACTTTAAGATAGTGTTACTTGAAAGGATTAAGGGATTAAATGTTCTCCTTAATAAGGTTTGATTTTAAAGAAGGTGTTGAGAAATGAACACAAGTCATGAATAACCCCAAAAAAGAAAAGGTATAATAATAAAAGTACATATATAACATACATATATATATATAATTTAAAATAATTACATAACATTAAGTAGGGATATAAAGTGAGGTAGATAGAAAATTTTATAACCTAAATAAAATAAGATGGTTTACAGAGTTCTCATAACTTGGGTTTGAATTCATTCTTCACTTTCACTTAATACCCTGAATGATAAAAATATATTTATTAAAACATTATTTAGAGACTTATTCAAATATATTTGATTTATAACTATGATTTTATATTATTTTAGAATCATTTAATTTAGATACTAAGTTTACCCATTGTCATTTGTTCCATGTATCTAAGGTCGTATTAGTTTTAGGGAATTATTAGAGTACATTTTTTATGGTTCTATAACTCTATAGATATGATAAAATATATTTAATAAATTTTTATGAATTAATATGGTTCTTAATATCCAAAATTATTCTTAAATAAACATGATTTGGAGAGTGTATGTTTTATTGCTATATGTTTAATTCATTTAGGCAGGTTTTCCAACCATGATGGAATGACTTGGTTTTATTTAACTTTATGAATTTTTATCCATTCTAGAATAATAATAAAAATAAAATATATTTATTAATATAATTTTTTGAGCATAATAATTTAATTTAAACATGTCATGAAAGTGGTGGTGGAAAATGAAATTTGTCGTTCATGGGGGAGGTGAAGTGACTATAATATGAACAATGTTTTCAATTTAGATTTGATTGAGGGGAGGGAAGGAAATGGGTATTACAAAATATCAGTATATTTTTGATAAAAATGTTACTATGTCAAGGAATGTAGAATTTATATATGGTAGGTAGAATAATAAACTAGTTTAAAGAGACTCGGTTGAGAATGTTACCTCTTCCTTTGGGAGTCTCCACTTGGATACCCCTTAAGGGACATTGGGATTTTCTTTTGTTAAGACTATAACACTTGGAATGTGTGGAGTAGGTTTGGGCAGAGAAACTGGTAGTGTTTGGGAAATCTCTAAGGCTTAGAAGTTGTAAGGATTAGATTTGGTATTTATTAAAGGAGGAGAGATGTCTTTTTGAATAAAATATTCATCAGTTTTTTCTCAAGATTATCAATAGTGTTGAACCTTGTAACTAAATTTTGAAATTGGTGCATTTTATTCTTAGATAATTGTTTCTTACATCACCACTTATGCAATTAAACCTGTATTTAACTTATAATATAAAATACGGTATTTTATCATATATTACTATTCACTAAAAATAAAACATTTTTAGAAAAATAAAAAAAATACCCCTAATAGAATTTTGACTTATTGATTCCAAAAATTACTTCCATTTTATAAAAATAATTTTATAAATATGAAAAATATAATATTTAAATAAAATCCTTATTTATAAAAAACAGCTTTTATTAAACGATCAAATTTATAACACTTAGAAAAATTACTTATGTTTTCATAAAATTACATCATCATATTTATAACAATGCATATTATTTCATAAAACCATTTTATTAAAGTGATTTTTTTAAAACATTTAAATTTACCTTAAAATTATTTTAATGATGATAAATAATATTTTTTTTCAAAAATAAAATTATGATTTCATTACTTTAAACATTTATTTTATCATATTCATCCCTTTTATTTTCTTATATTACGATAAATACTCATTACATTATTTCCTAAATATTATTTTATTATTTCACTGATCAGTTTACTATTCTTAATGGGTGTATTACTATTCCAACTATGATATAACGATCGCATTGAAATAGTTAGGTAATGGTCAGGTAACAATCAAATCCTAAGGGTTATTTTTTCCTTTTCATGCTATCTTTACTCTATTATTCGTATCCCTCGCCATTCACTACTTCAATTACAAGGATTCTTGCTTCTCTTAATAATTCCAATCATATTTCTGATTCCTCTCTTTTTTAATAGTCTTTATGGTAGGAGTGATCTTCATCAGAGAATTCATCCATGTAGATTTTACATTAGTCTGTTCATTATTCTTTTTGTTAATCTCCATGTTTTATTCCTATCTATTATAGTCAACATAATTTCATGATGTTTAATGTTCCAATGAAATGTAAAATTATTTCTATGTGCATCTATTGTAAAATATAATTAAATAGTCATAGTGAATCAGGAATTCTTTAACTAGTATATGAAATTGTTGGGTTGTTTCATTCTCCCACCCCCTTAAGAAATTTCACACTCAAAATTTCATTTCATACCATAAAGTGATAAAATTATGGAATTTTTGCTACATTTCTTCTTTTAGTTTCCATGTCACTTCTTTGTATTTATAATTCTACCAAAGTAATTTGACTATGTGAGTTGTCTTGTCACATATAAATTAATCTCTATGGCCTAAAATCTTCATCATCTTATCCACATAAAATAGATCATTCTCCAAATTTAACCCCTTTGTGTTTATTATAAGTGAGGAATATAGTATGAACTTACTCAAGAGAGCTACATGGAATACTTCAAGAACTTAGTACTAGTTTGGGAGAGTTAAATTCAATAGGCACAACTACGATGTGATCAAAAATCTAAAAGAGGCCAATATACCTAGTAATTATCTTTCCCTTCTTTCCAAACCTAATGAATCTCTTTTAGGGAGATATATGAAGGGACAATTTATCACTAAACTCAAACTCCAGGTCTCGTTAATGGTTATCCATATAAGTCTTCTATCAAATTTGAGTTTCTATGATGTGTTTCTGAATGGAATTAGCCTTGTTAGTCATTTCTTCCCCCATTTCACATCCCAATAGATTTTTTTCTCTAACTTAATGCCAACATGTTTTATTTTTTCATTTCTTTTCATAGAGGGCTTCATAATGAGACATCATAATTATCAATTAAAATATATTATTATATGAGAGCTTGATTTAAAATACATTGAGAATGATCTCAACATATCCTTAAATTTATTCATTATCTACAATTGACACCCACCAAATAAGAATTGTAAATTTCAGAAGGGAAGAAATACCGGAATATGGGTATTATTTTTCCCCCAAAGAAAAGGAAGAAGAATGTGGTAAAAATCACAGAGACCTCGTGAACCCCAGGAAGACACGCGATCATGAGACCATCATAAGGTCATGCGAAGGAGCCATGCATAGTGAATAACCTGTGGCAGAACCCATAGATCCCCTTTGACAAGTCCTTATGCTCTTGCAAAGGTAACCCAAACAATCAGTGATCACACGAAGACTACTAGACTAGAACCCCTATGTCATGAAAATTGTTAGGTGGTAGGTGTCCAACACGCCATTTAAAAATCCTTTGAAAATAGGGAGAAATTTCCAAAAGTTGGGTGCCTATTTTGGTCATAAAACTCACACGACACACCCATGAAGCTCATAAGACATCGCAAAACCCCCCAATGACATGTATTCAAGGTCATGTAAGATCCTTTTTTCATGTCACCCCCATCACATGAAGGAATTTAGACATGTCTAGGTGGTCTCTCACTCCCCCTTTGCCTCGAAAAACAAACTGGAGGGTTTATCCATGATAATGCACAAACATTACAAAAATAGATTTATTTGGTCACATAGTTCAACACCGATGAGGAGAATGATTGTCCTCAACAATACTCAAGAGAAATTGTGACACCCCATAACCTTGTAAAATATATAAGGAAATAAAATGGGGAATGGAAAGAGACTCATGATGTCGTAAACATCATGTTATGCTCCCCTGATGTTTCTCAAGACAATGAAAACCCCCTGTGACATATCCTCCTCACCGCGCGAGAGCCCGCTGGCAAGTCACCCTCACCACACAAAGGGATTTTGATAGGTCCAAGAAGTCTTGTGCTCCCCCTTTGGCTCTATAAGGAAAGCAGAATGGTTTGTCCATAAAATTATAATCCATAATCATAGGACCATTTTTGTTCATGTGAGGCATATATGGTGTAGAGATTTATTTCCTTAGACAACACTCATTAAATCTCACAATACCCCCAAGCATTTGACAAATAACAGAAGGAAATAAAGGAGAAAATGTAAGATCCTCTAGCAGTCATGAACGTCATGTGACATTCTCATGAAATCTATAAGACCTCAAAAAATACCTTCTTAATGATGGATTGATATCATGAAGACCCCTTGAAAAGCCATCATTTTATCATGGAATATATTATACAGGGCATCAAAGATCACTCAAAATCCTTTCAGCAGGAATCCTCATCTTCAAAAAGTTCTTAGACATGTCAGCCTGACAATATGGAAGTCCCTCTCTATGTCCTCATGATTCAGAAAGACCAATTTAATTGGATATAATCCAATAAATAGATCATTGAAGGGATGGTCATGTGGTATCTGAAAATCATACAATGCCTCCAATATAACCTATGGAAAGACCTCAGGAAAATGCATGACATCAAGGCCCTCCACCGACTCCAGTATGGATTCTCATGATACGCATCATGCAATGCGGTGAATAATCGGTGTGGAGAGGAATATAAATCCTCCCCCACAACATCAAAAAAATGCATCCTTGGATCCTCACACTATCACACTCAGGAATGAGAGTGGATTTCTTAGAGAATATGATATCACAATCAAAAAGGTTTTCTAGCAGGTAAAATTCGGGAAACCACTTAAGAATATCATGTGATATGAATAGGAACTTTGTTTGATCATTAATAGATCATGAAAATGACTTTAGAAAGATTATGAAAAGATAATCCCACATACCTGATAAGTCACATGAGACTTGAACAAATTAACACTAAACAGATCTATGGAATATGAAAAAAAATGTTGGAACAAATACTAAAAATAAGGGATACTCATGCGAAGAACGTATATATTAATCCTTATTCACTTCTCATGGACCACCTAGGCCATGAGAAAGCACCAGGACATATCACCTAGATCACTTGATTCACCTTTGGTATACTAATTGGCTCATACGAAGTCACCTAGACGTTTTAGTGAAAGTCATACAGTTCCCTCCTACCATACAACCCAAGTCTTCTGAAGCCCTTCAGGCTCTCCATACAGACCTTGTAATGACCCCTAGATAAGTCGCTCAAATCATATAGTGGCGCTAGTGCATGGTATCTAACTCTTATGATGGCATCAGGACATGTCAATTGGATTTCTTGACATCCTCTAAATAAGCTATCCAGATCTCATGATGTCCTCCAGACATGTCAACTAGATCTTACAACGTCCTCCAGACATGGAAACTGGCCATCATGACATCAACCAAGCGTGACAACTGGCTCTTGTGACATCCTCCAGACAATCTAGTGAGTTCTCGTGATGCCATCTAAGTATGTCAGATGGCTCTTGCGACGTCCCCCAGACAAGTCAGATATATTTCATAATGACACCCATACAAGTCATCCAAGATATGTGGCACCATTTATACGTGTCACACTGACTCTCGAAACACCCTCCAAGCATGTTAGTATTATTTCATGATGAAATCAAGGAAATTAAGCTAGATCATACAACTCCCTCTATGAATATAAGTTGAGATCATGTGATGGATTCCAGGATCATCTAGATAGGTGTTAAAATGTTGTTCGGATTAGTTAGCCTCGGTCATTCAATGGCCTCTAGACATGACATATAGATTGTGTGACATCCCTTGGAAAAGTAAACTAGGTAATTTGATTATATTTGGACATGCCAGAGAGATATTTTCTAACATTTCAAGAAAAACAATTAAGTAATATTAGGAAGAAAATCAACGCATGTCAGGAAAACAAGCATACCGGGCCAAGAAGGCATCCCAAGACGTGATAAACTTTTCCATCCTCCATGAAGGGAAGCCTAAGTTTCTAATACTATACTTTAATAACTATGAGAAATCTGATTCTTAACATAACTAGGATATGTAGGACACCTTCCAAAGTCTCCATCCATATAAAACCTCCAAAGGGTTTTCCTAGTTCATAAGTCTCACATCCATAAGCAGTGAGACTGATTATTTTCTATCCCTAATTTCTCACACTAGACATAGATCGCATGGGATTAGGGAGTTGAAATGATCATATAATTCGCATCATAAGCCTATATAATGGAAATTGATACCACACTGATTAATACCCAATCAGTAGAATAATATGATATGGCCAGCATATAAGGGCGGCCTCAGTGTGTAAGTCCTGGAAATTTGAATAATGAAGACTCTTATTCCTTCCATAACTAGGATATATAGGAATCCTTCGTAAGTCATGATCCCAAACTCAAACGGGAATACAATTTAGTGTAATTCATGTCATAACTTTGACATTCCAACCATTGGGACTCAATCTCTCTCATGGGTCGATGATCCTTCCTCATCCACCAATGTATTGAGAAATCACTAAACTACTATAACACAAATTCATTCCATAACCAGGATACGTAGGAAACCTTCCTAAGGCTTAAGATCTATATTAAGCATCTAATGGTCTATCCCATCCTGTAGTCTTAACATCCATATGCAATAAGGTTGGTTACTTTCTATCCATTGTTTATCACATAAAGCATAGTTTATATGGGCATAGGGAGTGGAAATGATCACCTCCTTGGCATCATGAATCTCTACCATCCAAGGAAACCTTAGTGCATAATCCCCAATTAATGGAATAATATACTATCCAACATACAAGGGTGTATACCTTGGGTAAATCCCCATGGTCATGAACAAACTATGATAACATTTATTTCTACCATAACCAAGATACGTAGGATTCCTCTTTGATGTTCGAGCTCAGATATCTAGTGCCCTAGCTCCCCCATATATGTCCTTTACATATGATGTTAAATTACATGGATTTAATGAAATTCATGGGTTTTGATTCCTGTTATACAATAGGATATGTATGATTACTCGTAATGGCTCAATCCAACCCTCGAAATATTAACCTCCTCCCTTGATAACAATAAACTCTAAAGTTTCTAGTTGTATGGATTCAATATATAAGCAGATGTCAACCAAAGGGAAATGGATGAAAAACCTCAGATACATATAGATGGATTAACCAACAATACCCCCTCTCTCTTTAGATAAATATAATTAACCTAAGATCATTTTTTAGGGTAACTGGTCCCATATTGGGATTAGGAAGAGATTATCAAACATATCTGTAATCTATAAGACAGTCATAGAGTAGGCCATAATTCTCCGGAAAGGGGTGTGATGAGCTCGAACTCTCATCCTCTCAACCAATGTGAGTTCCTGAGTTTCATTGGGTCTGAAACCCCAACTGGTTGCCTATGTTTGGAAAGCAAGTTTATACCCAGTTATGGATGTGGGGACCCTTGGGAGTTTCTAGGAAAGATTAAAATATGTTGATCCCAACATGAATGATTGTCTAGAAAATTAGACCCCCCCCAAATCAAACAACCAGAAAAAAATCCATCAACATATTTCTGAGGAAACAAAAACAGTGAACCCAATGTGAATATCTCAAATAACAAAATGATTGAGTTATTATCCATTGGGGAATTTTATTTTCAATTCATACAGAAATAAAAATGGTGAACCCGATGTGAAACTATCAAATATAATGATAATCGGTGGACCATGACATGGATCATACAGGTAATACTCTATAGCTTAGGTTCTCATTAAATATGTTCATTCTCACAAGGAAAATTCCATGAGAGTAGAATGTTTGGATTGGGAATAAAAGAAAAATTGTGTTACCCATGCACAAATGATCGATCACATATCATGAATACAATGGTGCACTTATTAGTGAACATGTTCCTTGTTGTTTTCATGACTGTAAATACTGCTCTCATTAACAACACCCTGATCTAAGTTAATTTATTCATCCAATGATTTTTCTATAAAATCAGCTACAACTATATCCCCTTAGGGACACAGAATGACCTCTCCCACCTAAAATCTTCAACATGGGGTGGAGAATGCAATGGTTTTGGAATACCATTGACATGGTACAATACCGGCCATTGAGGTTGTCTGAAATGGGATTTAAGTACTAAAAATGATGAGTCCACATCATCGAAATAAAGATGTAGTAAAGCTATAGTCCCTCATTACCACACCAACTAATTCGTAAGTTAATCCCTAGAGAATTATAATAACCAACTTCATTATCTGATGAAGGTGGATTAGGGAGTCAACTATGGATCCCTTCTAGTTCAGGGGCCAATGAGGTGGTATCCTATCAACTACTCTCACCAGCGCCATCCCAACGGTACCCATCAGTCTTCTATTGAAGGTAACACCTAATACACTGTCACTTATAAAACCTATGCATGGAAAAAAAGGAAGAAACATCAGGCGTAGAAGTCTCAAGATAATAATGAGTGGGATCATATCTTTTCTCCCATTGATGATTCCTACCAGCATATTTTGGCAATAGCCAATGGGTTGGCTCATATCCCTACTCACTTGGAATTAGTCTTTGAGTATATTCTAGTAGTAGTCATGGGGGAGGTACATATCCCTATCCCCATTAATAAAGTCCATATACATATTATGGTGGCATAAGGTGGAAAAATGGGATCATATCCCCGCTTCAGTCAAAGATATCAACCCATATAAAGTGGAGATATAAAATGTGCAGGCTTATATCATTATGAACACTTTTATAAAATGCTATTACATCTCAGAAACATCTAAAAAGCTCTAATGGAATATTCTAGAACTAGAACAGATACAGGGATAGGCACATATTCCAGTCCCTATAGCCAGGGTAGATAAACACTCTGATCATTGTGAATGAGTGGTTTCTCTAGAGAAATAAAAAATTCTTTCTCTTATCTAAGAGGATTGTCAGAATATTTCAGTAAAGGATAAGGCTTCAAATATGGATAATATTCTCATTCAAACTGGGGTTCACTAGGTCAGAGTGTCACATGTATCAGGAAAGGGGTACATGCCTATCGAACAAGCCTTGTGGCATATTCCAAAGTCCCAGGATCAAGCCCATATCCCTATTTTGGGAGGGGATAAACAAGTGAGAGGGAAAATTCCTCTAGATAGGCTCATATTTCTATCAAAGAATAATAGTGACATACTCTAAAGGACTAGGATTGGGCTCAATATCCCCATCCTAGCTGGGGGTCACCAAGTGAGAATGGAACATGCCTTAATATGGGCTCATATTTCTGTCAGTGAATCTTCTTGACATACTCTAGAAAATCATGGAAGCCAAGTGCATATTCCTACTTCCACCAAAGAATGATTTCACCTACATCCTTCCAAGTCAATATAGAAGGAGGCTCATATCCCTTATCACATTATATAGGTTCATCATCATATTCCTAGTGGGAATGAATATTCATACCGGGCTCATATTCAAGTTCCAACTGGGGCTCACCAAGTGAGAGAAGCATATGCCTTGGTTTAGGATCATATCCCTGCCAAAAAAGACCAATGACATATTCTAAAGGCTCGGGATTATGATAATACTCCAATTTAGACTAAGGATTACTATGTGCGAGTAAAACGTGCCTCGTTATAGTCTCATATTCCTATCAATAATGAAAAATCTCATTGGCATATTCCTGAAGCTTATCAACAGTGGTCTTGTACTCCCTCCACACCATATGGTTATAAACAAGTTCTGATAGCTATCATTTAGAAAGATCATATCTTTATACAATTCTAGAAGGTAGGTTGGAATATTCCAACCACGATGTAGAATGAGGCTCATTTCTCGAATCTAATAAATTTCAGTGTCCTTTAGGTTGTTCGAGACACATTCTAAACACTACAAGGGTCCTTTAACTCTTCAATTGAAGTATAAGATGTTTATTAACATAATTTTCCTCATCATGGTAGTATGGAGAGGGATCGCAGGGACTCTACTCATGATATCCTTCTTGGTCAACATCCCTACTATGATATCTCCCGCAGAAAAAGAAATACTCCCCTTACCCAAAAACCTCCTTATATATAGGAATTAAAAACTAATAAAACTTCATATAGAGAGGTCCTCAAAAAATCAAGGGTAACTATTTATAGTTCCCTATCAACTTCCTGCAGCACTCCACTCCAGTCATTAGACAACCCCAAAAATCAACTTCTGAGGTTTGATCAAATAGAGGCGTGTATGTATGATGAAGAAGAAGATGAAATTGATATATGGATAGAGTTATCCAAACACAACCTCCCCATCATGTTATGGTCTCTTTCCACTTTTTGACCATGTGATCCCAAAGAATCAAGAAAAGAAGTTCATGCCATTTCTACACTCAAATATGTGGGTAACTCATTAGTGACTGAAGATTAGAAAACTCCCTTATCTAGGATACAAGGGTCACCTTTAGACCACCATGATACACTATTATCAGCTAGACCTGGTTTCTATTTCCATGGCCCAGGATCCAAAACCAGAAAAGCCTAGTGCAAATACAAAACATGCTTGCCCTTATTTTATCACATCTCTTCAAATATTGATAGAAGAAGACACATAAGGTATCTGTATTTGATGATGGAGAATTTATGGAGAATTACACTTCTCTAAACCCCTGAAAAGGAATAACCCCTCAGATACAATATCTTGTAATGTCATAGCCTCCAACAAAATTAGTAGACTAGGTAACGCTCAAGCTAGTTGGATATTGAAATAGAATTCTACCACTTAAAAGGTGCCCAAAAATCATGAATAGAGGAAGAGGATATCCAAAAAAGTCTTTGAATTAGTCCCCTCATAGTAATGATGATAAATTTCAAACATGGAATCTAAGGTTGCAATCAACCAGATAGAAACCTGTAGAAACTGACTCTCATAATGGGATTCCATTGCACCAAGCTCCTATGTGAGAACAACTATGCCGCATAAAATAGGACTCAATAGCAGCTTCCATAGAATCCATCTAGGAGAATAACTAGCTCATCATGACAAGGGAATATCTACCACTGCCTCTACATCTTGGAATATCAATTCTTGAGAGTAATTTCTATGTATCATAAATAGCTACAAAAAACCCGCAGCACACTGGGATTTGGTAATTTATATCTCAATCTCCATCTACATGTTCATCATCCCTGGGGGGAAATCAACAGAGATTCCAGATCAACCCCATCCTACTAGTATGGGGGAATTAATATCCCATATCCCGTCCTAGGAATCATAAAATCTTCAGCTAGAAGCATCAGATCCTCAACAAAGGGATCAATCAATTCCAATTATGGCCCCAAATTACACCCATCCCATAGGTATGGGGAATTTACATCATCATTAAAACCATAGAGAGAATTGGTCATTTACAAGTTGGGAGGTAAATATCAACGGTTGGCATCCCAACCATTCCTCCTGCCGCAAGACAAACAACTATTTAAGGACCGTTCAGAAACCACGACTACAAACTCCCTTATGTTCATTACTCACGGAATGAGACTGGAGGAGCATACGGAGAAGGGAATCAAACCCCTCTAGAGGCATAAGGAAAAATATCCCAATATGGACAATGTTTCAAAGAACAACCATAATATAGATTGTTCATAATCATCCTACTATTTTGAAAGTAATGGGATAACCACCATTACCCAATATACCTCTGTTAATGTTGTCACTATCAACAAAATAGATATGGTGGATCAAGACACAAATAAAGAGTGTTGAAACACATAAAACATACCCCGAGAGGAGGGTGATTTAGATTCACCAATTGAGATTGCATTCACCCAGAACCAAATAAGGATCCAAAATATGACACCTATGAATATTTAGCTGCCGCCTCTTTTGTGGAACACTGTCAAAGATAAAGGGAAACGTGTGGCTATATCTTAATCACCGCCCTGGGAATTTTAGGTTCCTTCCATGGAGGAATAGTTTGCACAATATGAGAATGAGATACAAACTCTCAGACAACTCAATGAGGAGCTACTCAGTGACAATATTCCCACTCAGTATCATCTTCAGCAAGAGTTGAATATTCTTCTTCCCATAACCGATCATCCTATAAAAGTAGTATCTAAGTGTCAGATTGTCTTCCAATCTAGTAAACTATTCTACATAAATTATGAAGTTGAAAATTATTGTGACTTCCCTCCATTATGGAAATATCATTTACCTCACTAAGGTAATCACTCAATCTATACAAAGGTTGAGAATAAATAGAAGAGAAAAATGAGACCACCTCAGCAATCCTCGTCCACTCCTTGTAGATGAGAGGTGGTTCAAAAAATAGTACCTTTGTAACTACTAAATGCCATCAAGTCCATGGCTACTTGAATGGGATCCATAGAAGGGTGACGTGCAACTGTGTATCTTGAGAAGAATCCATATCTTGAATGGGTGGAAAATAGTTTTCCTCCACCAAATTTCGGAAATCCTAACTTCTTCTCATTTGACAGTGTAGGATTCCTCGAACAGAATCTCACACACTTTGTATCCCAATGTGGGACAATTATAGGATCTCTAGATGAGTAGGAGGTGACAAAGATGATGTATTTTTTACATACTCTAATAAGGCTATCCTTTATTGGTACAGTAGCCATCTAGAAGGATCAGTTTCATGATGGGAAGGTATTTCTCATCAATTTATTTACAAGTTCATCTACACATTGAGGAAAACAAAAAAATAGACCTAATGAATTGTAAGTAGTGTGAAAGATGAGAGGTTGGTTGACTTGATATCCAGATGGAAGGTTTTAACCTATTCACTCATAATCCCTCTCTCGTAATAAAAATTACAAGAACTCTATTATAAAAATATCTGGGATGAGTTGGTGATGCCTCTCATCCTAATGAAGTATCTGGGAGGGTTCTATGAGTTCACAAAAATTTCCCAATGTTTAGAAGATTCCATTCATTTAACTCGAGCTAAATCTCAACTCATGCCTTCAGCACATGGGACAAAGGATTGGTAAGGCATAAGTTACCATTTTTTCTCTCAAACCAATAGCAGTGCCCATTCAAGAACCTAAGAAGGTCCTAAACCACCCAATAACTCCTATAAAGTAGAAACATCCACAAAATATCCCTCATCCAAAAGCACATAGAATCAGGGATACCTAGTATTTGAGGAACATATGAATAAAGAATACTCCTTCCTAAATGAAGAAGTTCTTGGTTTTTTTCTTACAACTATGGACAATAACCTTCTCAACCTACCACAACCTAGGATTCCCAATGATGTCAATATCACCGACCATCCTGACTACTACTCTTTCCATAGAAATCTAGGTCATAATATCAAGGATTTCATTATCTTTAAATACATCCTTCAAGGCATGGTAAATTCTGGATGGGTGGTGTTTGATAACTCCTCAAAGAAGGGGGACTTCATAATTATTTCCCACTCATAAGAAGTGTGTTATTGGAAGAAATTTCCAGTTAGGAATGGATAGAAGTTCAAAAACTTGATGACTTATAAAATATTTGGATGATCTCATGACACCCTTAGAGCACATCTGCACAGACCCACAATAGCTCCACCACCCAAGAATGTGACATCATATATCTCTCTCAAAGGTGGATGTGACCATTGGATATAGGAAGAGACAATAGAGGAAGAGTTTTATTATGCTCTAATTCAAGCTCTAACACTTGTATATTTCTTACCTAAAACATTAAAAACATGGGAACAACCCCACCCAATGGAACCCACATTGTACAAAGAGCTAATATTTGGGTTTTTTCAACATGATACACTTGGAATATCCCTTCTCCAATGATTAATATGCCTCCATGTATGAGTTCCTCACAATAAAATGGGGAAAAGGAGGCTACATACACAGGAACCAAGGATACAGGGGACAAAATGGACATGGTCGGACCCAATATTTTAGTTATGTCCCCATGGAGAACATATATGAAGCTAAGAGCCATGGTAAAGCACTATAACAATCCCAAAAAATACATAGAGGTGTCTCAAAACCCTCCAGTAGTTTTCTGCACCCAATTGTCTTGCATGACCACCTAGCAGGGGATCTATTACCTAATTATCCTAGGAAACGGGGAATGTCGGAATGACCCTCACCACTGGAAGTAGATGCATCATTAACCTCTATATAAGAACTAGGCTCATACACCTCAAATGACTCTATTCCTAAGCCATATGTCAATGAGAAACCCCACCTCAGAAAGCGTTGACCTCTATTAAAAATGTATGACATTTTAAAATAGCTGGCAGTTGTCCCAGACAATCTCCCAATCCTCAATATGCTCTATATTTAAAAAGAAATCATTCAGTCCATCATTAAATACCTTTAGATCCCATAAGAATTTTGACAAAATTCACTATAGTTGAGGTCTATTGAATGAAGACCATGTCATTAGAATTCCACGTCACCATCTCATTCAAAAATCATTATCAAGAAGTGGTCATCTAGGGACACATCAGGCCCCTATATGTTTTGAGTAGACTAGATAATGTTTATATCTGAATGGATCTGGTTGATAATGGATTTGGGATCAATCACATCCTGATTCTAACCCTCTGATGTTTGGGATATAGATAAGGGGGTTTTTCTTCCAAAAATCTAACCATTAAAGGGTTTGATAATCATGAAGAAATACCTCTCAGGAATGTAAAACTAAAAGTTTGATTTGGGGATATCACATCTGAAACTGAGTTTCTGGTTATCCAATAAGACACTACAAACAATTTCCTACACATAAGGACTTGTCTCTCGAGTCAAATGGAAGTACCATCAATATTCTATCAATGTCTAAAATACCCCATTGTTGGAAAGTTAGACATAATACATGGTGACAGTGTCCCCTTATATAGTTGAAAATCCACATATGTTGAAGCAATTTTCTATAAAAGCAGAGGAAAACAACCAATAATAGATGATGATATATAGGTTTCATCCCCCAATGGCTTCAAGAACACCCCGCCAAATCCCTAGAGTATGATCGACAATGACTATATATTCCCCATAAATATGGTTGAGGTAATAGACCAGGTATCAAAGGTATAGGCCCCTTCTTTCCTTAGTGACAATAAAAAATAAAATCAGGTCCTTCATCTCTTTAAAATGATACTGGTAGTAGTAGATGATATTGTTTGTTCCCATGGCTTTTCTCACATTGAAAATGATATATACTCCCCCATATTTCAATATCTATCTGATAATTCATCTATATAATCAGAGGTGGAAGAAGAAGAGGATAACCTCAGGAATTCTCCTCCTACATTTTAGGAAGGTTTCTATGCCACCATCGATGATCTTAGATAGGTAAATCTAGGAATATAATAGGACCTGCAGCCCAAAAATGATTAGTTCTACCATGACCCTCAAAGAGCACTATATGTAAATTGATCTTATAAAGAAACATTGATATTTTTTCACTTGGAAATATATTGAAATTCCCATACTAAATGCATATGTGGCTATAAACCATATCAGCTTACCTGATGACCATTAAGGCTTCAAACAGACTTCCAAGAGGATTCACCCCTCTCATGCTAGCAATGTAGAGGTGGAAGTTGAAAAATTGATCAAGGAAACCTTTTTTTAATAAGTGAAATACCCATGTTATCTTGAAAATATTATCTCCATCACTAAAAATAATGGACAGATTTGGGTCTAGATTGATTTATAATACCTTAATCAACATCTCCCAAAGGAATACTTCCCATTGTCGATCACAGAACTCTTTATTGATGCAACTACTAGTTTCCCAGATATTTCCTTCATGGATGGGTATTCAGGGTATAATCAGATAAATATGTCCATTGAAGACAAAGAATCCAGTACCTTCAGAGTTACCTATGAGATATTTTCCAATCATTTCATGTCCTTTGTCTTAAAGAACACTAGATCCACTTATCAACATGTCATGCATCATATTTTTAATCCATTCCTGGGAATGGTAGGTGAATGTTATGTCAATTTTCTAGTTTTTAAATCCTGATAGTGATGTAATCACTTTACAGATCTTCAAAGAATCTTTGACAAGATGCAATAGCACATTATGAATATGAATCCACTAAAATGTGATTTCAGGGTAACATAAGGGAAGTTCCTTGGATTTGTAGTATGCCACTACAGCATCGATGTTGACCTAAAGAAGAATATAGATATTTTATAAATGTAACCCCCCCCCATAAATCTAAAATAACTTAGGGGAGTCCAAGGGAACCTCTCTTACATTCTGAATTTCATATCCAAATTAGCTAGAAAATTTCTCCCTTTTACCAAGATAATGAAGAAGGTAATCAGCTACGAATGGGATGAGGACTACCAAGAATCCTTCAAAAGTCTCAAGTAGTATCTGTTAAACCCACCAATCCTAATTCCAATTGTGGAGGGAAATCCATTACTTTTATATGTGTCTAGCATGGAATGCTCACTTGGTGTCCTCCTCAAATAGATTAATGATATAGGGTGTGAGAATATTCTTTATTACCTCTTCTAAATAATGCTAGGTACTGGTATCTGATACTAAGATTTAGAGAAGAGATGTCTCACACTCATATTTGTAGTGAATAAACTAATGAATTACTTGCAGCACCACAAATCCCATTTTGTGTCTCTTATTTATTCACACAAGTGCATACATGGATTACCCATGCTAACTAGGTGTCTGGAAAAATGGAAAATCATTCATCAATAATATAACATCCAGTTTGTCTCACAGAAGGCAGTGAAAGGAGAATCCCTAGATGATTTCCTCAGAGAACATCCCACCTCGGAAAGTACACCAGTAGACACTGAACTCCTAGATTATGAGGTTTTATAAACCCATGAAACACCTTGACATGGGAGATGTATTTTTATGGCACCTATGGATGTCTTATCAGCAAAAGGATGGAAAATTAGAAGATTGATCGGGTTAGGTTTGGTATTTTATTTTTTTCTACAGAAAAATCAATTTTTCTATACTCTTTTAATTATATTAAGGCTACATAAATAATTATGAAGAATATAAAACCCTCATATATAGCTTAAAACTAACCCTACGGCTACATATAGCCTACCTATTAACTTATGGTGTTTCAAAACTAGTGATAAAGAAGAGAAATGATGAATGTTCTGTTATAAAGGAATAATTGGACACTCTCACTAGATATGTCAAGGGAAAATGGAGGAATTCCATTTTTATCACACATTTCATCATGTTCCCCTGACACAAAATGATTACACCGATGCATTGGCTATTGTAACCATAGTCCTGGATGACCATGATCAAGAGGAAGTAATCTTTTGTATCACACACTGAATAATGGTCTCATCAATCATCATTTTTTATATGTAACTAGTCAATCAGGTCAACACCACCCCAGAGTGTGATGAACCAGTATCTTCCCCTGGATGGATGGAGCCCATAATTAATTATCTTTAAAATGGGACTCTCTTGACAGACCAAGCCAAAAGGGAACAGATTTAGTGTCGTGTAGTGAACTTTACCCTACTAGGTGAACCAAATGAAAATATTTCCCTCTACAAGTTAGGATTTGATGGAATAATCTTCATATACATATCATAAAGATACATTCACATCATCAAGGAATGAATTCCATATAGTCTCTTAAGACACTCATCAATTTGGGACAAAGCACTCCCACCAAATTAGAAGGCTGGGATATTACTAGAAAACCATGATATAGGAATGTGTGGATTTTACTAGGAAATGTCATACATCCCAAATCTATGAAAACTTCATCTATAAGACCATAGAATTTCTATATATAACTAAATATTCCCAACTATTTTCTATTTGGGGAATGGATGTTATGGGTCTATATCCCCCAACAACAACTAAGAAGTTCAAGAACATTCTTACTTATACCGACTTCTTCTCCAAATGGGTTGAGTCAATACCAATCAAGGAATTCGAGATGAGGAATAACCTCAACTTTGTAAATCCCCATATCATCAGCAGGTTAGAGTTCCCTTACATAATAATGTCAAACAATAGCACCGACTTCTATTCTAGGGAATTAAATAAATTATACCAGGAGTACAAAATCAAGTCTAATAGCTCATCCCAATATCATGCAGTAGAAAATAAAAAAATATAGTCCTTCAAAAAGACCTTGTAAAATATACTCTAGAATATAGTGAATAAAGACAAGAAGTCCTGGTTGGATAAACTCTTCTATGATTTGTGGGCCTACTATACCACCACATGTACTACTACACAAGAAACATCATACTCATTGGTGTATGGGACCATGGAATTATTTCCTATAGAAGTATGGTTTCCCTCACTTTGAATATCCATTTTTTGAAAACTCTTGAATGATGAGAAATCACAAAAGTGGATGGTTGAGTTGGAAGGTATTGATGAGAATAGGTTATGCACATTTCATGACCTTTAAGTCCATCAGAATCAAATCAATGGGGCCTTCAATGAAAATTTCATCCTCCATTCATTCCTCCAAGGAGAATTGGTGTTGGATCTTAGAACCCCAATGATACTAGGGAAGAAGCTTCCAAAGTTTTAACCCAAATAGGAAGGTCCTTATATCATACATAATTTCTACCACAATGGAGCCTACTCATTGGACACAATAGATGGGGAAAAACTCCCACCCTCCACCAATGTGAGGTTTCTCAAGAAATAGTTTTCATGGTTGTCATTAAGCACCAAGTCCTGAAAACATGACTTTAAACTACACAATATCTCACATCCTAAACACATTATGATAAAATTTATAGAGAACATCCTCATTGTATGAAATTAAACTGTATGGATCCCCCAATGGTTTATCTTCATTCACATCAGGTGACCCATGTCCTAGTAGCAAGACTTTATACTTCACAGCTTCTCACATCCTAACCACATGACATTAAACTATATGAAACATGTACTTATTGTATGATTCAAAACTATATAGGAAGCACTATCTCACTAACGAATCACCACACGTGATCTAGATCTATGTGAAAGAGGGATGAAACATCCCCATCCTTTTGTAAGAGTTAGCTCCACATAGGGAGTCTCTCCTTTAGGAAATACATATATATTTATTCCTTCCATCACAAGAAACTTAGTGAGACCCAAACCTCTATTTTTGGTCCTATCAGCAATGTTACTTACCTTTCACATTGTGTGACCCATTCCCTCACTGAAAGAGGATAAACTACATAGATTTTGTCCTTTCGACGTGACATTAAACTATATAGGATTATTGAACTCCATACGGCTTGATTCTCATTTTAATAAGACACATCGAGATACCTAAATCCTATATCTTGGTCCATCCACCAGATGATACAAAATTCCCATGTACTATCCTTAATCGGTTTTGCATGGTGATAGGAATCCTTTCCATTCCTTTTTTCTCACACTAAGCATATCTCATGTGAGCTTAGGAATTTCATTAAGGGTTTCCCCACATGAAAAAATAATATCATCTCACCACATGATGTTAAACCGCATGGTTCATGTTCTTTTCATGACATAAAACTATGCATTCCTATGGACCTCACCGGAGAGGACCATTGTTCTTGGTGTTGGTCTCCTACCACACCACCATTAAAGAACTATGTGTGATCTGATTCTTAACATCATAGGATATTAAGTGATGCCTGAATCTCCATCCTCAGGTCTAGACACAATAAATAAACATAAAAATTCCCCCTTCCATGCATCTATTCTGGACTCATGCAAGAATATCCTATTTCAAAAACTATGTGTGGATTGATTCCCATTACTATAGGATATGTACTGAGGCCCATATTTCTATCCTTGGGTCTAGTCACAATACCCATTTACATTGGGAAGCCCATGTCATGTCTTCATGATGTTAAATTGCATGGTTCCTCAAGAACTACATGTGGATTAATTCGTGACATCATAGGATATGTAGTGATGCCCGGATCTCCAATAATGGGCTCATATACCACAATAAACATAAACAATTCCCACATTTTTGTAGGGGTCAGACCTGAGTAGAGATTTTACCATTAAATAACTATGTGTTTCTTGATTCCTTTCATCACAGGATACATATTGACACCCAAATACACCATCCTAGTCCCAAATATAATACCCAATAAAAATTCACCCCAACTGCATAGGGGTTAATCTATACAAGACCGTCTTCCTATATAAAAATAAGATCTACCTATGGCCTTCTTGTTCATATAATATATCTTGATTAATTTTTCATGTTGGTTCCTAAGTACTTACCCCATGATGATTAAACTATAAAGAAAACATACTAGACTATTGACATTAAAACTACACAACAAATATGTCCTTACTGCATGATGTTAAACTTAAAATAAAATGTCCTTACTATGTGAATTTAAACTACATGGAAGTAAGTATGTCCCCTATACAAGATGTTAAACTATGCAGAACATTATCCATTATCATCCCTTATCAAAGGACCATAAGATCATTACCTCGGTCAGCCCAAGTATTGGGTGCTTCCACCATCTTTTAATCGCCTCAATTCATAAATCACACTTTATTTCTTGAGCACCTCAAGTTTCTGAAAACCTTTCCAGGCCCTTGGAAATAAAAATGGATCTCTCTGCCTAACCATGATATCGATGTATAAGGACTTAGACCTACCAACCAGAGAAATATCTATTTGATAAGATTTATTTCTAATCCTTGTGATCTTGACGTCACTACGGAAGAACTTAACACTTGAGGGTGTTCTTGGCTATTCCATGTATGATTTTACCATATCAATTATCATTACCTCAGAACCTCAATCTATGGCTTAAAATATTTTCATATCCTATTCAGAAGGATGTTAGAGTGATATTGAACTTGGTTATCCTAATTGGGCTCTTGTGTATCATTCCCTATATTAGGTCCTTGTGTATCATGACCTTAAATTTCATACACTTTGATTAATGTTTTATGACCTTAAACTCTAGCCCATAATGGTCCAAATAGAAATACATTAAACTTCTAGTGAAAGAGACAAAAAAACTTGTTAAGTTGAAACCCCTTAAAGTGTGGCATAAGAAAAATTCAAGTGTTCCCTTGCTAAAATAGTCATATTCAGATTTTAGGAAAAAATTAAGGTGAAAATAAATAATTCATAAAGCTCATATGGCCTACTTTAAAGCCCTAGTAAAATCCAATCTATGCTCCCTGGATCCCCTAGTTCAAGAAAAAGTTAGAGTAATGATTTTTTGCATCTCCTTTCCATGAGAATATGTTATCTAGGCAGTGACACGACTTTTAGGGTTCTCAAACCCTTCTTGGATATTATACTTTCCACAAATCACACTTCATTATTTGAGTTCATCAAACTAATTTAAAACATCCATGTCCCTTGGAAATCGATACCTTGCTTCGAGGGACCCTTTTTTTACTATACATGTATGCCTATATATCCTATATATGTGCATATGATAATCAACCAAATTCATCACTCTACAGAAAGGTCTTTCTGGATCTTTTGAGCCCTGCCATCATCTCATGAGAACTCAACACCTTAGTGTGTTTTGGGCCAGTCCTGATATGATTGTCCCATATCATCCTCATAACCCAAGCTCTTTGGACCATGATTTACAATCCCTGTACCAGACTATCCAAGGGGATTCAACATCCTCGATGTTACATCACTGTATTTTGTACCCTTTCTCAATGCAGTAATGTGACACTCCATTCCAAAACATTTGATGGACCACACCTCATGATTCAAAACCACCGGGTGTAGGAATCAAGCTTAACAATTAATAGATAAACTTCCCTACGGTTCCATAACCCTTTTGGGATATATCTCATCTATGCCTAACTTCATCATATGGACATATGAGTATTTAATAATCTTTTATGGCTCTTGTAAAGTAATGGAGATCATCTTTTCTTGACCATGCTATCGACACATAAGGGATTTGACCAAACAACTAAAGGAATCTCTTCTTTGTTGGAAAGGAACTTCGAACCTTGTAAGCCCTGGAAACACCATGGTAGAACCTAGAACCTCAAGGTGTAATAGTTTATCCCTTGAATGTCTACCCCATCAAATATTTATCGACTCAAACTTTTGGGTTATGACTTACATCGCCCATATTCTAACTATCTAAGTGGGCCTAACTTACCTATTATTTCTCCCTCAGCCAATATTAACCACATAAATATTCCATGACCCTTGGAAAAGTGTGGAGACACTACTTTTTGACAACTATACTTATTCTTAAGGGCATTTACCTACCAACCGTAGGCATCTCCTACTTAAAGGAAAGGAGTTATAATCATTGTAAACCATAGAAACACCATGGTAGAACTCAGCATCCTATTGTGTTTTGATTCATTCCTAGAATTTCTACACTATACCCCATAATCATAAATCAATTCATAGTATCAAGACTTTAAACTACATCGAATCCTAAGGTCTTATCTAAAATACCCTAATCTACAATGATATATGGTCTGAGCTAAAAGACCCTAAACTAGGGTGATAGAAGGACCAAGCTAAAAGACCCTAAACTAAAATAATACAGGTCTGGTCTAAAAGACACTAAACTAAAATGATATAAGGTATGAGATAAAAGACCATAAATTATGGCTATGGAAGTTCCAAGCTAAAATACCATAAACTACAATGATTGAAGGTTCGAACTAAAAGACCCTAAACTACATCACAATAGAGATTTAGTCTGAATGGATGAAAAATATTCTAATTATTGGCGTATGAACTTGGAAAAAATCAAGCTATGTTGTCCAATCCTTTCAGATATGGAAAAAGATAAGTAACTCTCCATCTGGGACATATATTCTACCTAATTTTCCTCTTGAAAAATAGGTAATATCAAGCCAACTAGAATAGATATATCAGTAGGTAATTTTATGATTAGTAGGAGTTTATTAACACTTATCAAGGAGAATCTATTATAATTTAGATATTCAGATATAGACATTCAAGTTCACTTGTTATTAGGAAAATTATGGTTATCATTGGAGATTCATATAACATTGGATCAGCAAAGTGTCATGAAAATAATGAATAAAAGAAAACTAGACATCAAAATGAAAGGTTTAGAAAATCTAATAATTGATAGTGTGAAACAGAAGGAATATCTATATTTCAATGTCTCTCCAAGAATATCAAAAAAATAGACTGATATTTGATCAGCTGAGCTTGGAAAGTTGGTAAGATTTAGTCTAGATATGTCAATTGAACACTGAAGTGTTTCTTACCTTGCTTCTACTGCTTCTTCCCCAAGATGGAGTGTCTTGACTGAAGTAATCTAATCCTCAACTCTTTTTTGAGTGATTTACAACATGGATGGTGATGTTGAGAGGTCATGCCTTAGGTGATCTATGGTTTCCTTTTATCTCTATATCTTCATGGTCCAAGTATCCATCTGGTATTGCAAATTAGTTAAAAAATGGTGACTCTTCTCAAATACCTCTAAGGACTCCTCCATCCATTCAAAAAGGGGATCCTCATATTCTAGATCACACACACCCCTCTCATTTGTGCACAAATATTTAAAATCTTGGATAATTTTTGACATGATCTCATATAGTGGTTGGTGATCAAATTAACCCCCCCCCCCCCCCCCCAAGTCATTAAAATAACCAAAGAAGGCATTACTCTTGGTCACAAAGTTTTTCCAAATGAGTCTCAGTAATCAAGGAGTGAATCTTCTTCCAGATCAGCCTGAACCATGTTTGAGTTTTTTTACTAATGGTATGGGCATTCCAAAAGGGGGAACAACCAGTTGTGATGGAAAGGAAATATGAGAGGAGGTTCCATGTATCATCCCCTCAATAGATGAATCACCAATTTCTTATGTTAAAGGGCTGCTTTCTTCAATAGATTATGTCTCACTATTGGGATGGTTGTCACCAGGACAAGGGAGCTTCCTAGAAGTCTCACCCAATTCTTGAATCAACTCCATCATTGATACGAATAGAGGAGGTGATAAGGAAAATGTCTTGTACACATTATGAATAAGTTAGATTAGCACACCACCCAGGTAATATGATAACCAATCATGGGCATAATCCTAAGCAAGAAATGTAGGAGCATCAGTATATGGAAGAATTATCTCAGTATCAGTGTCTTCATGTGCTAAGATCATCCAAATCTGGAGTATGATCCTGAGGTGTCACTCTATTTTCATGCCGACTGAAGGAAGATCATATATCCTTTGGGTGTAACCGAACTAAATAGAAATATGATAAGGTTTATATGAATCATAGATGATCAGATCGTCCATCTTAGCTACAAAGACCCCATCCCGAAGGGTGATCTTGTATGACCTGTCCCCGAGAGAGTCACTACCATTATCAATGATTGGTCTAGATAATGTATTATAAGGGGTGAAATCAGATATATCAGATCAACTCAACACATTAGTAACCTCATCAAATCCTTTTTACATGGTCCGAACCCCAGATATGTTTAATAACCTAGGATGAGAGAAGGCATTGGGAATCTTGGTGGAATTATCATATTTATAGAAATGTAAATGATCCCCTATCCATCCAAATAAAAACTAGAAAGGACCGCTGATTCTATAGGGGGTACTACCTTTCTAAATTTTTTCCAAGAGTTTTTAAATGCATACAAGGGTCGGCACCACCAGATTAAGGCATCGTCCCTCTACAAGTCACACTGTCATCACCAGTGTACTAACCCAGATTCCAAAATGTGTGTCCCCTACTTGGGAAATCCACCCATTCAAGAACACAGGAATGAATCCTGCCATCCTAAGGCTTGGAGATATATTTTTATTCACTTGGTATCCCCATGAAGTATGATCCCCAGCATACAAAATGGTTCAATAGGAATAGGAACAGTCACAAACCTATCAAGAAGGGAACTAGTGGGGGGATATAGCAGTTAGTCTAGATCCACTAAGATAAAACAAAATATTGATCCAATCTTTGAAATAGATAAGAAAGTGAATATTCAGATCCTTTATCAATGTTTCCTTCACAATTATGAGAATTCCCCTCACCAATACTAGAGTCTTATGTCTATGTAAGGAAGAAACTCATTGTACATCTCTCTGAGAGGGGGTATCCCACCCAGTTGGTAGATATCCCATAGACATATTCTCGCCTCTCCATGGGAAATATGAAATGAGTTGGTTCTAGGACACTAATAGATAACCAATTATCAAATAAGATCTTACAGGTGATAAATAATAAATTGTGAAATCCATACTACCTTATAAATATGAACAATATATAACCAGTCATCAAACTCTAAGAAACTTTTCTTGACCCAGAATAGCCCTTCCCATTCATTAAAAAAATTACCACTAGGACAGATATCCCATTTCGAGGATCCATCCACCACCTAGGTTGTTCAGAGAAGATAATAATATACTTTTATAGCTCTAAGTGATGGGTTGGTGAGAAAAATCACAATCTTCCAAAACCAAGGGAGATTTTTGAAACATATAAGGAAACCCTTGGGATTGAGCTACAACCATTCATCCATCCTTGTAAATTTTCATCTGAATATAGTCAAGAGAATTTAAAACCCTGTAAAATGGATGATTATAGTCCAAATAAAGAATGAAAATTCAATCCATCAATCAAAACCTTTATAGAGGAAGCTAGTTTGATATAGGATAATTCTAGGGCTCGAATAAAATAATCTATTTCAGAATATCATTATCAAAATTCACATAGTATTGAGTGGAATCATTATAGTTTCTAGTAATCATGTCCCTTTTAATATCCACAGTAGAGGAACTATGATGAGATCCAAAATCTATTTGAATAAAAGTATATGGCATATTTTGAGAAAAAAACTTAGCAAAGAAAGGACATAAAATTATAGTAGGTTCATTCACATCACATGAATCAGTAGGGAATTCATGAATTGATTAAAGGAATAATGAATAGCATATTTCATGAAGATATCATAGACTACATAAACTTGAAGAACATCATCCAACTACATGATCCCTTATAAGAATCATGATCGCATGACCTTGACATGGTTACGTGAGCTAAAAAATAGTCAAAAGGGATCACACGATTAATCCAGAAGATCCCAAAAAACATTCAATGACATTAATTCATCTCTATGTTTGATGTTTAAGAAATTACCAAAATTTATTTCATGGTTTATTCAAGAAAGATCCTAGAAAAAACAAATCTTGTAGACTAGTTCTCATGGGAAGTTCTTGGTAGCAGGTCTTATGATCAGTTCTTGTATAAGGTTACTACAAAAGGATCTTTCTAAAGGATTACATGATAGAGGTAGGGCACAAGATATCTAAGAAGTTTATTATCCAGTGAATGAACCAATTTCTATTCCTTATTTATAGGGCATTCCTCTAAACTAAAAACATCACCTAGAAGACCGAGCATCACCCAATATGTTGATTGGAGATAGTACTAAACTATAAGGATGGCATTTTATTTCCCCTTAAGTGATCCCTTGTCCCAAAAAATATTGCTCCTAAGTGGGGGGAATTTGATGATGCCTACCAAATGTGTTGTACCTCTCGTACCCCTCGAGGTTTAATTTTCATGATCACACCTCTCGTACCCCTCGAGGTTTAATTTTCATGATCACAATCACTCTCCTTTTTATCTAATCTTGTTTTCAAGTGTTTTTGTTAATAGGCATGATTTCAGGAGCAAGAAGTGGCAAAGGAAGAATAGTGGACTGAAATTCAGTCCACCGGCCAACCGGTGGCTTCACCACCGGCCGGCCGATGGACCCTGGGCAGAAGGCTGAGCCACTGCCTCAGCACCGGCCAGCCGGTGGCACCCAGACAGAATAGTGTTTGCTACTGTCTCACCACCGGCCAACCGGTGGCCTCATCACCGGCCAGCCAGTGGAGCCTGAGCCCGAAGGCCTCTCCTTTTTCCAAACACCGGCCAACCGGTGGCCTAGCACCGGTCAGCCGGTGGAGCCAGTCAAACTAGTCGTTGGGCCTTTGACCAGACCTGTCCACTTGCCTCCCAACGGCTCTGAAGCCTTTTCCAACGGCTCCGAAGACCTCCAAAGGCCATATGAGGGTTCCCCCTCTATAAATAAAGGACTAGGAAGCCCCGGATCAATGTCGGAACCATTATCAAGCCACGGAAGCCCACGGGATACATTTTGATCATTTGGCGAACCTTCGGCACATTCCTCCAAGGAATCCTCCAATTGCTCCAACTCAATTCCACATCCAAGGAGCACCACCAAAGAATCTTGGGAGCGCCCTTCATCAACTCCTTCAATCCATTGGCGCCCAAGACTTCCCCATTACGGTTTTTCATTGCTTTATTTATTTTGAGCATCAAATTGGGTTTGTGCCTACAAACTTCATCTCTTTCTCTCATCCTTTCATTTGGGTTCTCACACCACCTTCAAGGTGTGAAGAGGTTGGTCAAGCCTTTCCTTTAAAAGGCTTGAGACATAGGTGAGCTAGCCTTCACCTGTAATAAGGCTAGTGGGTTCTTGCTCAACCATTGAAAGCAAGTGGGTTCTTGCATAACCAATAAAAGCAAGCTGTAATAGGTTCTAGACTAACCTTAAAGTCTAGTGGGTTTCTTGCTAAAACCATTGAAAAGCAAGCGGTAGTAAATCTCTCAACGGTTGAGTTGGGAGCGGAGACGTAGGCTTGGGTTTAAGCCGAACTCCGTTATCAATTTTGTGTCTTGCCTCTTTTATTTCCGCTTCACTTTTAACTTTGATTTTAATTTGTTAATCATTTTTTTAAAAGGCAATTCACCCCCCCCCCCCCCTCTTGCCATCACTTCCTTCTTTTCTCCGCCCAACAATTGGTATCAGAGGGAAATTTGAGTAATACCCTCACCGGTTTCAAATTTAAGATCCATTGTGATGGCTTCAACCTCTTTTGCCCCCGAAGGCTATTCTTTGGGTCGTGCTCCATTTTTTGATGGAACCGACTATAACTATTGGAAAACCCGCATGACCACTTTTATTAGAAGTATTGGTTTTCCCATTTATAAAATTGTCATGCACGGTTATTCTCTTTCTTCTCCCGATGAATCCAAATGGACTCAAGCCGATATTAAAAATTTTGAGCTTGATGGCAAAGCCATGAACGCTCTACATTACGGCCTTGATCGTAATGAGTTCAATCGAGTTTCCACATGCACCTCATCACATGAAATCTGGAAACTTTTGGAGGTTACCCATGAGGGGACCAACAAAGTTAAGGATACTCGATTGGACATGTATCGTCAAGATTTTGAATCTTTTACCATGCATCCATCTGAAAATATTACTGAAATTTTTACTCGTTTTACTGATGTTTGCAATGGGAGAAAGTCCCTTGGTGATGATATTTCTGCAGAAACAATGGTCAAGAAGATCCTATGGATCCTTCCAAGCTCATGGGCACCGAAAGTCACGGCAATCCAAGAAACAAAGGACATCAAGAACATGCCGGTAGAAGAGCTCATCGGATCCCTCATGACCTATGAGATCACCATGAGGAGGCAAGCTGAAAAGGAAGGCAAACCGATCAAAGTTCCAAAGAACATTGCCTTGAAAGTTCAACAAGAAGAAAGATCCTCCTCATCATCATCTTCCTCTTCAAGCAGAAATTCAGAAATGGAGAATCTTGCCCGCAAAATGCACAAGTTCATGAAGAAGCACAAAAAGAAGAAATCTTGCAAGGCTCGAAAGGAAAAACACGACGAAAAATCCGAGCCCAAGGTAACATGTTATGGGTGCGGCGAGAAAGGCCATTACAAGCCCGATTGTCCACTCAATAAGAAAAAGGCCAAGCAAAAGGAAAAGAAGAAGGCATTCAAGGCCACTTGGAGTGATAGCTCCACATCCGACTCCTCCTCCTCCTCAAGCGACAACGGTAAAAAATTCCTAATGGCATTTCATGAGGTAACCTCTTCCGACTCCTCTTCCTCTAGTTCTTCAAATTCTTTCAATCACATGTCTTATGAGGATCTCCAACATGCGAGAGATCAATTGGAGGAAGGTTTTCACGAACTTTCTTCCAAATTTGTTTCTTTAAAAAAGAATTTCAAAAAACTCTCTTCCGAAAAGGAACAACTTCTCAAAGAGAAGGAAGAGTTATCCCTCAAAGTCCAAAACCTTCCCAATATTGATTATATGGAATCAACAATCAAAGATTTAAGGTAATCCCTAGCTAAGTTCACCCAAGGTGAACAAAATTTGACCAAACTCCTTGGTTCCCAACGCATATCTAGAACCACCGAAGGGCTTGGCTATTCCAAGCAAGCTTCCTCTTCCCATGCTCCAACTATTTTTGTAAGGGGGAGCTCCCAATTTAAATTTTGTAATTATTGCAAAAAACCCGGGCACTTAATTTATGAGTGTGATTGCAAAAATGCCCGGTATGGAAGGCCCAAAACCATTTCCCTTAATGATGAATTTTATAGGAGAAGACCCGCCACTAGACAAGTATGGATTGAAAAATCCCTTTTAGCAAGTCTCACCGGACCAAAATTTGTCTCGGTTTCAAAAACTTCTCCCCGGTGATTTGTTGTTTTTATTTAGGGGGAGTTAGGATCGTTTAAGCCTTTTTGATTTCAATTTCAAAATTCTCATTTCAATTTTTCTTTTCAAAACTTTCAATACAAACTGTTATTCAATTTTTCATTTCAAAACTTTCAAATCAAATTTCAAAAATTTCAATTGGTTTAAAATCTCTATCTTGTTTTTGAAACGCTTCCCTCAATCAAGTTTTATGCCCCATGCTATTTTGATAATCACAAAGGGGGAGAAATTCTTAGTTGATTGGGGGAGAAATCCTTTAAAGCATGCCTTTCATTTAAGTCTTTTACATTGCTTGTTTTGGTGATTGTGATCATCAAAATAGGGGGAGATTTTTGTACCTCTCGTACCCCTCGAGGTTTAATTTTCATGATCACAATCACTCTCCTTTTTATCTAATCTTGTTTTCAAGTGTTTTTGTTAATAGGCATGATTTCAGGAGCAAGAAGTGGCAAAGGAAGAATAGTGGACTGAAATTCAGTCCACCGGCCAACCGGTGGCTTCACCACCGGCCGGCCGCTGGACCCTGGGCAGAAGGCTGAGCCACTGCCTCAGCACCGGCCAACCGGTGGCCTCAGCACCGGCCAACCGGTGGCCTCAGCACCGGCCAACCGGTGGCCTCAGCACCGGCCAGCCGGTGGCACCCAGACAGAATAGTGTTTGCTACTGTCTCACCACCGGCCAACCGGTGGCCTCATCACCGGCCAGCCGGTGGATCCTGAGCCCGAAGGCCTCTCCTTTTTCCAAACACTGGCCAACCGGTGGCCTAGCACCGGTCAGCCGGTGGAGCCAGTCAAACTAGCCGTTGGGCCTTTGACCAGACCTGTCCACTTGCCTCCCAACGGCTCCGAAGCCTTTTCCAATGGCTCTGAAGACCTCCAAAGGCCATATGAGGGTTCCCCCTCTATAAATAAAGGACTAGGAAGCCCCGGATCAATGTCGGAACCATTATCAAGCCACGGAAGCCCACGGGATACATTTTGATCATTTGGCGAACCTCTGGCGCATTCCTCCAAGGAATCCTCCAATTGCTCCAACTCAATTCCACATCCAAGGAGCACCACCAAAGAAGCTTGGGAGCGCCCTTCATCAACTCCTTCAATACATTGGCGCCCAAGACTTCCCCATTACGGTTTTTCATTGCTTTATTTATTTTGAGCATCAAATTGGGTTTGTGCCTACAAACCCCATCTCTTTCTCTCATCCTTTCATTTGGGTTCTCACACCACCTTCAAGGTGTGAAGAGGTTGGTCAAGCCTTTCCTTTAAAAGGATTGAGACAAAGGTGAGCTAGCCTTCACCTGTAAGAAGGCTAGTGGGTTCTTGCTCAACCATTGAAAGCAAGTGGGTTCTTGCATAACCAATAAAAGCAAGCTGTAATAGGTTCTAGACTAACCTTAAAGTCTAGTGGGTTTCTTGCTAAAACCATTGAAAAGCAAGCGGTAGTAAATCTCTCAACGGTTGAGTTGGGAGCGGAGACGTAGGCTTGGGTTTAAGCTGAACTCCGTTATCAATTTTGTGTCTTGACTCTTTTATTTCCGCTGCACTTTTAACTTTGATTTTAATTTGTTAATCATTTTTTTAAAAGGCAATTCACCCCCCCCCCCCTCTTGCCATCACTTCCTTCTTTTCTCCGCCCAACAAAATGTGCATCAAAAAATTCACAATGGATAAAATACTTGGATATAGGTATTATTTTCCCCACAAATAAAAGGAATAATAAGTGGGTAAAAATAACATAGACCACATAAACCCCCAGAAGACACACAATCATAATACATTAAAAAGGTAACTTAAAAGATCCATGTGAAATAGATAACCTAAGGTAGATCATATGGATCCCCTTGACCATTATTTCTTCTATTTTGAAGGTGACCCGTAAAATCAGCGATCACATGGTGGCTCCCAGATAAGCAACCATAGGTCACGTGAATTGTTAGGCAGTAGGTGCCTGACAAGACATCCAAAAATACTTGGAAAATAGGGAGAAAATATACCAAAGGTGGTAAAATCTTATGGTAATAAAACTCATGTGATGCACCATTTAAACTCATAAGAAACTATAGAATCCTCAGTGACATGTCCATCTGGTCATGCAAGAGCCCTCTAGTATGTCACCCCCATCACGTGAAGGACTTCATACATGCCTAGGAATTTTTTCACTCCCCCTTTGGTTCCAAAAATAAAAATGAGGTTCTTCTCATGATAATGATCACACATTACCTTAAAACCTTTTCTGGGTCATGTGGCACATCACTATTGAGGAGAATGATTTTCCTCAACAACACTCAATAAAACTTGTGAGAACCCAGGCCCTTATAAAATAAACAAGAAAATAAAAAAGGGAAAGGTGATAGATTTTTACAGTCGTAAAAATCATATGATGTACCCCTAAAAGTTCAAAATACACTGAAAACCCCCTGATACATGTCCACCTCATCACAAAAGAGCCCACTGGCTAGTCACCCTCACTACGTGAAGGGCTTTGGACATGTCCAAGCAATACTACACTCCCCCTTCGAATCCAAAAGGAAAACTTAAGGGTTTTTCCATGAAATTATTTTGAATCACCACATGAACCATTTTTTCATGTGACTCTTCATTGGTGGGGATAGTGATTATATTTGACAACACTCAGGCAAGATCGCAAGACCCCCAATCCTTTGTCAAATAAAAGAAGGAAATAAAAAAGAAAAGGTGGGGGCCTCTTGTGATAGTAAACTTCATGTAATGCACTCTTTAAGACCTTATGAAATACCTTCATTATGATGAACCAATATCATGAAGACCCCCTAGAATTCCATCCTTGTCTCATATAATATCTCATAAAAGGAATCAAAGATCATGTGAAAGCCTTTCAGCAGGCATCGTAATATTATGAAAGTCCTTAGACATTTTGACCTTAAAATATGGAATAACCTTGATATGTTCACATGATTCAACAAGACCCCTATAATTAGATATAATCCATTAAATATAGAACTAATAGGATGGTCTTGTGGTCACTAAAAAACATTTGATTCCCCCATAATGACCTACATCAAGACCTTGTAAAAATTCATGACATAAAATCCCTCCACTAACTCTAACCTAGATTTTCATGATATGCACCATGAAAATTAGTGAATAATCAAGGTGTATAGGCCTATAAATCCCTCACCCTAGCATCAAAAAATTCATCCTTGGATCCATACACTGGCACACTCAGGCACAAGAGTGGATTTCTTGGAGTATTTGATCGCATGATTAGAAAGGTTTTACGTTAGGTAAAATCCAGGAAACCACCTAATCAGATCATGTGACATACAGAGACACTTACCAAAAAATTTCATAGATCATGCAAAGGACTTCATATAGCTTATGTGAAGAGAATCCTGCATAATTGATCATTCATCTGAGACTTAAACAGATAAACACTAAACAAATCTAATGAATATGCAATAAAAGGATGGAAAAAAGAATAAAAATATGGGAGACGTAGTAGAATAATATTTACATTGGTCCTCAAGAACTTCACATGATCCACATAGGTCTTGAGAAAACACTAGGTCATGTATACCAGATCATGTGATGATCCTTTTGTATACTATTCAGATCATGTGGTAACATCCTGAACTATATTCCACTAAAACGTTTCTCTAATCTGGTTCATTATTATTCCTCAAGCATGCCTCCTTATACACTAAAGTCTTATGACTAGTAGTAAGGGCATATAGTGTGATAGTGGGGAGACTTTTTTCTCACATCAGAGTAAGAAAATAATGTAAATATCTAAGTATTATTCATAGTATTTAATAAATAGAGTTAGGAAGCAATAAATAAACTAAAATAGAACATGTTGTAATAATAAATGAAAAATATATAAAATCCCAAACAGTTGTTCCATATATACAACACTAGTCACCCACTATGTCGACCAAGTAGATACAAGAGTAAAAAAGAAATAGAAATACAATTATAGGGCTCTACTAAGAAATTTTAGCTAAACCACATACCCGGTCTCTAAAAACTATTGAACTACACCAGCCCAATTAGAAGAACCCACTCGATTAGAACTACTCAATCATGCGACTCTGGGCCTTATCCCTCTTCACTATGCAAACCACGATCAACCTAAAAAAACAATACATGATGACTACAAGTACACAGATGTTCATGTGTAAGGGTGATAAAAAATCTAAGTATGACACCCAATAGATGAACCTATAAATTCACTTCCATAAGTGCATGAAAAATAAATATACTTAGCCTAGCCAAGACACAACTAAAAAGATAAGTAAATCCAATAAATGTGAAACCACAATCAAACCCTGGGTCCGTAATCCCAACCAAATGGGAAAGTGCCACCATGGATGTCCATATTTATATGTTTATACATGTATATTCTCATACCTATACACATATACATAAATATGAATATTCATGAGTAAGGTGAAAGGAATAACATAAACAATCAGTAGTCAATCCTTGGGCCTGAAATCCCAGTCACCCAAACATCATGTGATAGAGCATTGAGCTAGAAATCGTGCCACTCAAGTCGTGTGACATTAAGTTGATCTCTAGATTCATAAACCCAATTGATATATACCTTCTTCATCCATTGTGGTAAATGTCTCTAAGGAAGCTATGTCACCATAGGGGGACACTCTTAATATCCTTTGGTTCACTTGTACTCTTCTCCAATCACTGTAATGAAGTATTATAGGTAATTACATCTAGGAATCCTATAAATGGATAAGATCTAGACTTCATGCTTCCCATTCCATGTAAATATATTCTAATGTCTAATACCAAGGTGTCATTCCATAAATGGTCATGACATTTGGAACTCAGATAAACCTTAAGGGTCTGATCCTTAGGTAATCTGTAAGGAGCTCTCACCAGTAAGATGACATTCCCACCCCTGTAGGTCTTTGATAAGGGAGACCGTAATCATCTTTGATGTCTATAAGAGAATGATCATTTCATGTATCTAATAATGTGAAACTCTATGTCCAACACCATGGTCAAGTAACTGATTAGGGAGAGATTAATCATACTTATCCCTTGAGAGAGTGTAATAATACATGAGTATAATCATTTGGGAAGCCATGCCCGAATCATGGAGAACATAGTCATCCTCATCACATGTCAAACAAGGGAGATAAGAATCATCCTTATCACTTGGGGGAGTGTAATCATCCATGAGTGTCATTACTAGGGACATTATGCTTGTATATCATAATCTATATATCAACATCTAGATACTAGGAAGCACCACTGGAAATCCCAATAATATAATAATCAAATCACACAGGCTCAAAATCCAGATCCTCAGTAGTACCTCTAGGTATAAAAATAAAAAAAAAAATAATGTGTCTATGAATTTGGATCTTAGGAAAGCATGTATGGGTATCCCAAAGAGAAAGAATGTTGCCTCATGTCTGGATTAATAGAAAATAACTAGGAAGCACCTCTTTCTATCATCACTATATCAATAATAAAAAGTGAAATTATAAAAAATGTAGTGAGGGTGGAAAAATTCCTAAACACAACACTATTACAACAGTATCATAGGCTTACAAGTTCAGTATAGGTTATAAGGTGACACCCGCTACTATCTCTACTCAAACCCGAAAAACTAAATCAGGGTTGGTTAAACATCTGGTCACCTACTGGGTACCTGAAGTTGTACTCAAGAGAGTAATCCTACTTGGGATCCTCAATGTCTACACATCAGAAAAGGAACCATACTTGGGATCCTTTTCTAAAAATGTAAGAGGAATCCTATAAGGGTTCCTCTAATGGAAAGTCAATAGATGCATCCAATAAGGGATCCTCATAACTATACATAGGTAAAGGGATCCTGTTAGGGATTATATTGGTCATCATGTAAGATAATTAATCCCATAGGGGACCCTCGGTATAAAAATAATATATAGGCATCCTATACGGGATCCTCTAGGATAAAATATAAGAAGGGGTATCCTGCAGGGGATCCTCGGAAAAAACTAGTCTCACAACCTACTGGTCCAGAAGGGAACATCTCACATGAGATATATCCTCAAGGGGAAAGATATGAAGCATTAGTTAAGAGAGATAGATGATTGATCATCCCAGATTAAAGAATATCACTCTTAAGAGGTAACTGGATTCAATTATTGGAGGAAGATCCTCTCTGATTATAAAAAGAACAAAATTATATCTAGGAGTCCTCAAAACACCACAAGGGTTTCATCATCATGATCTATGAAGAAACTACTCAGAATGTACTATTGTTATGTCCAAATCATAATCTGACGCATAAAATAGGAAAATATCATCAAAGGGTACCAAAAGAGGAGTACATAGCATGTAAAGACTATACACGGAATGTACCCTCAAGGCCCCACCTGGGCGTGTACCTCTGCCTATACATGGCATTTAAAATCCAAAGTACACAATGTGTTGTCCCTATACACAGCGTGTACCCTAAACGAGGTACATTCCCATGTACCTCACATGGTCTGCCATTTATATAATCTGGTCGTGTACCTATACATGGCATGCGACCCACATAGGGTCTAGCTGTATACTCTAAATGGCATGTACCCCTTTCACGGGCTACCTGACTGGGTACTCGGCTACACGACCAAGTCCATGTACATAGAATGTAACCCCTATACATTTAATTTACACCAAAAATACATCATCCCTAAATAATAATAACACACAAAGTGTGTTCCCTAAACCACATGTCATGTAATTGGGTTTTCCAGAATAGAAACCCTTCGAAACGCCTGAAACCCCAGTTTTCTCTCCACAAACAACATATTAGACCACAAGGGGTCATAAGCATTCATGTAAGGTGATTAAAACATTAAAAGGATTGATCTATATGGATTTATGGAAAAACATAAAATTTTCCTACCTTTGGGTGGAATTCGCTGGAGCTTTGCCCATTTCTTGTGTCAATGATTGTCGCACGATGATTTGTCACGTCCCAAGCTCCATGGTTGTAACTCTTTATCTCCCCCTCTTTAAATATCAACCTCTCCCTATTTATTAATAATATAGAGGAGAAACCATATGGGTTTTCATTAGAATTCATGGAAGAAAGGAATAAAAGAAAAAGAAAAAGAAGAAAAGGAAGAAAATTAAAAAGAAAATAAAAGGGGGATTAGGTCATCCCCAGCGCCCAACTGGAGTTTATTCTCTTCCTAGGAAGAACAGACTATTATAGGCTCAAAATTAGAGATGGTATCTCAATAAAATAAACTATTGATAAGATATTTCCAAAAGAACCAGTGATAATAAATTATTATTGAATTTTTAAAATATTAAATATTAATTATTCTGCTAATATTTGAATGGCTCGTAATTCCACCAAACTCTTATCATAGGGTAAAAATACTATTATAGGACTAATAGAGTTGTTAAAAAATTATTTGAGATCATTTTCTAGGGTAAAATTACCATTTTACCCCTTTACAAGCATCCGATAAAAAATCAAATTTCTACTCAAAAACTACAATCCCGAAAAACATGGGACCTTACAATATCTCCACCATAAACCTTCTCATCCCTAAGAAGATTGGTGGAAAGAATAGAATCCATGATCTCAACTTAAGAATCTTCACAACAAGCTATCTGAACTATCCAATGACCAGTCTCATAGCATCAGTAGTTGTCTTCTACATGGAAGATGTTTAACTATGACTGATTTATTACTCCCCATCATAGGAATACCCTTATCAATATCTCAAAATAGATTTTGAGCTCAATGGATCATGGAAAATGATGGATTTCAAATAAAACAAGGGCCACCACCCTTATATGGTCAATGGTGTACTCCCCACCATATTTATAAACTTATACCACTCCCAGAGCATAACCTCAATAGGTTTCTTTGCTCAACCAGGGAAGAAGATTTAAAATAAATGAAGCTTGATGTAGGGTTGATGTTCTCTCAATATACTCAGGATGAATTCAATAAAGAACATGATCGTCTATCACCAGTTGTACACTAAGATTCCACAAAAGGCATGTATATTTCTTTTTAACCATGCTCACAAAAAACAAGCTAGCTCTCCTTTAACTAACACCTAGAACCACATATCCAGACAAAGAGTGTCCAGGTCTAGACACGGGTCGACTATCTCATGGAACCGGATTTATTTTCTATGTCACTTATACAACAGAGGGACATTCTTCACTTAATCACAAATCCTAGGAAAAAAACCCATGTAAAGACTTGTAAATATCGATACTTAGGTTACACCTAGCCACTCACTGATTAGGATTCAAATGATTCCACGCACAACCAACATATACCTTTATCACCTGACTCAAACTCTAGTGATTAATCCATTACAAGGATAAGATTACCGTTCTACATGACACATCAATTTCATTAATCTAGAAGATCCCTAGGAACTCCTCTTAAAAAACAATAACCTCACCCATTCCACGATCTCAAAATGATCTTGAAATCAAGCTCACTGACTAAAAAGGCATCCAAAAAACATGGGCCAACATCCCACGTAGGATTCCCTTGAACAAAACATAAATTGACCTACTAGGTTCTAAGTTAAAATGAAGGTCCTCAAGGTCTCTCACCTAAACCTACAAATTAGGTCTCACAGTAGTCCATAAGTTCTAACCACCAAACCTAAAATATCAAACCTCTATAAATAATATAAAAATCACAATGACCTATGAGGGTAAAAACTAACAACATGACCTAGAAGGGTTCAATCCCCACTAAGAAACCTCATAAGGAACTACTCTCTGGAGGTCACAATACCAAGGTATAAGAGAGACTAAAGTGACACTCATCGATCATAATTATTTGGTAATTCCCCATATAGGTATAATTTTCAAGAAAATCCATGGTATCCATTGGCATCATAGTCAGCGATCCGACTATATAATTATGACCTGAGAAACAACACCCCACAAGGATTACAACAAATGGGAATCATGTTCCATATCGACCTACTAGTGTCATTGCACCTTCCATACATGAGGACTTAGTCATCAGCCTCGCTACCAAATGCCTCAGCATAGATCCACATAACCTTCCATCAGAATTAAATATATGTGTGTAATAACTACACACTATCAGGGATATATGATGTGAATCCTACATGCCCAATTTGATTAATGATACACCTATTTCCTTTTTTTCAAGAGTAAAAATTCATCTCTGGCCTCATTCCAATGGAAAATAACTAGAAATCTATAATAAATAATTACATATGCACAAAATCTGCATCACTCATGGTTAAAATCATATACAAATGTAACATCATAGATCATAACAACAATCCTACACATTGGAAACCATGAATTATTATAGGAACAAGTGTTCTTGATGTACAAGTCTGATATCCATTATAGGTTCCACCACATTCCTAATACTCTTTCCTACCATATCCCAAATAGTAAAAACAAGGAAAGGAACACCTCTGATACCACTTCGTATCATCCAAACCTTGATTCCACTAAACAAGTGATCTGATCTAGTTTGTTATGAGGCCTCAATCATGCTTCTATGTATTCCATATGCTGCTAACTGGAAGTGAGGGCTTAGGGTGTGATAGTGGGGAGACTATGACCTCATATCAGAGTAATAAAATAGTGGAAATAACTAAGTATCATACACAATAGTAAATAAAAAGAGTTTGGAATAAATAAATAAACTAAAATAGAACATTCTATAGTAATAAATGAAAAAATCTATAAAATCTTAAATAGATATTCTGTACATACAACACTGGTCACCCACTGTTCTGACCATATTGAAACAAGATTATAATAGAAACTAAAATAAAATTATAGGTATATAATACTAACTCTAGTATAGAAGACATACCAGGTCTCTAGATACTATTGAACTATACCATCCTGGTTAGAAGAACCCACTCGAGAAGTTCTGCTTGATCATGTGACTCTAGGCCTTTGCCTTATCCACCATGAAAACTATGTTCAACTTGAAAAGAATAAATAAGGTATGCATATACACTAAGGTGTATATACAAGAATGAGAAATAATCTCAGTAGGCCACACCAATGATGAACCTATATATATGATTCCATAAGTGAATGAGAAAGAAATATGCTTAGCCTACCTGAGACACAACTGAAAACATAAGTAAATATAAAAAACTTGAAACCACATTCAAACCCCAGGTCCATAATCCAGGTAAACTAGAAATGTTTCACCAGGGATGTTCATATTTATATGTGTATACATTTATATTCTCATACCTACACACATATACATAAATATGAATATTCATGAGTAAGGTTAAAGGAATGACATAAACCATCACCTGTCAATCCTTGGGATCGTAATCCCGATTTCCCAGACATTCTATTCAAGGGAATTGAGATAAACATAATTCCACTAAATGCATGTATAATTAAGTCAATATTTGGGTTCATAATACTAATCGACTTATATCATCTTTGACTAATGTTAGAAATGTCTCTGAGCAAGCTACGTCACCATAGGGGGTACTCGTCCTAGCCCTAGGTTCACCCATACTTGCCTCCAATCACTTTAATAAATGATTCTAGGGAAGTACAAATAAAAATAGTCTAAATGGAAAATATATGGATTCCATACTACTCATTCCAAGTAAATCCAATATAATGTATGAGACTTGGGTTCTAGTCCATAGGCAGTCATGACATTTGGACTCAGTTGAACCCTATGGGTTTGACCCTTAGGTGATATGTAAGGAGAGATCACTGGTGATACACCATTCCAATCCCTATAGGTATCTAATAAGGGAAAGTGTGATCATCCTTCCCATTCATAATAGAATAATCATTTCAAGTATCCAATGATGTGAAACTCCATGTCCAACACCATGGTCAAGTAACCGATCAAGGAGAGTGTAATCATCATTATCCATCAGGAGAGCATAATAATACATTAGTATAATCAAATGGGATTCCATACATGAATCTAGAAGAGAATAATAATCCTCATAACTTTTCAAACATAGGATAGTGGAATCATCCTCACCACTCATTATAACGTAATCATCCATGAGTATCATTACTATGGACATCATTCCCATATATCATAATCTCAGGCTCAACAGAAGATACTAGGAAGCACCTCTATAAATCCCAATAATATAATAATAAAAATATAGTGGATCAATATTCATATCTCATGTAGTAAATATGGGTATATAAATAAATAAAACCAATAATATGGATCTGAATCCATATCCTAGGAAAGCACGTCTAGGCATACCAAAGGGAAAGAAAGACACCTCGTGTTAGGATCAATAAACACCAACCAAGAAGCACCTCTATCTATCATTATTGCATCAGTAATAAATAATTGAATGTATGAAAAGAATAATGAGGGTAGATGAAAGCCTAAACCAAACACAGTATTACTATTACCACATCCCCATGGGATTAAAAGTACAGCACAGGTTCTAAGGTGACAACCACTACCATCTCTACCCAAACTCGATGTACTAGCTTAGGGATGATGAAACATCTGGGAATACACTAGGTTTTTCAAGTCATACACAACAGAGGAATCCGACTTGGGATCCTCAAGGTATATATATAAGTGAAGGCATCCTACTTGGGATCCTCATCTAAAAAGGTAAGAGGAAGAATCCTATAAGGGATCCTCTAACGGAAAGTCAATAGAGGCATCCTAAAATGGATCCTCAGAACTATACACAAGTAAAGAGAACATTCTAGGTTTTCCCTAGGACATCATGTAAGTATAGTAATCCCATAGGGGACCCTTGGTATTGAAAAAAGATAGAGGCATCCTATATATCCTCTATGTCAAAACCTAATAAGAGGTATCCTACTAGGGATCCTTAGAAACAACTAGCCTCATAGCCACCTACGCCAGAATGGAAAATCTCACAAAGGAGACATCATCAAGGGGAAAGATACGATGTATTGGTTAAGATAGATAGATCATAGTTCATCTCAGATCAAAGGGTTTTACTTTTAGGAGGCAATCGGATTCAATTATCGAAGGAAGAACCTATCTCCTTTGGAAAAGCATAAAATGCCACCTAATAGTCCTCAAAACACCACAAGGGTTTCACCATCACAATATATGCATAAAACTACTCATAATGAACTAATATTATGTCCAAATATGACTATATATCATAAAATAGGAAAATAACCTCAAAGGGTACCAAAAGAGTAGTACATAGTTTTTAAAGACCATACATGGTGTGTACCCTCAATGCCCCCACCTAGGTGTGTACCATTTCAGGTACTTTGCATGTAAAATACCAAGTACATAGTGTGTTGGACCTTTACATAGAATTTACCCTACATGGTGTATCGTTTTGTGTACCTCACATGTCATATCAATGTATATCACCTGGTTGTGTACATGTACATGAAATTCAACCCAAACAGGGTCTTCTAGTGTACTCCACAAGGCATGTACCCCTTTCATAGGTTGTCTGGCTAGGTACCCAGCTACACGATCAAGTCCCATTACACAGAATGCACACGCTATACATGTTGTGTACATCCAAAAATTCATATTCCCCAAAAAAGAATAAAAAATGGAATGTGTTCCCTAAACCACATTCTATGTAGATGGGTTTTCCTGAATGGAAAACCCTATAAGATGCCCAAAACCCCAGTTTTCTCCCCAAAAACAAAAGATAGTACCATGAGAGTTCATAGACGACAATATAAGGGTATTAAAACTCAAAATTTATTAATCTATGGGTATCTATGTAAAAACATAAAAATGGTCTACCCTTAGGAAGAATCTTCTAAAGTTTTTCCCATTTCTACATTCTATAGTTTTCGCATAATGGTTCGGCACATATTGAGCTCTATGGTGGTACCTCATTCTCTCCATACCTCTCTATTTCTCTCCCTCTCCCAATATCTTGGTATAATGGTTGAGGAACCACCTATTTATGCATGAAATTATATGTAAAAAGGATAAAAATAACAGGAAATAAAAGAAAAGTAAGAAAAGGAAAAGAAAAGGAAAAGGGGGTTTGGGTCATCCTCGGTACCCAACTTGAGTTTATGCCCCGCATAAAAAAAACATCATGTTATAGAATCAATAGAGGAGAAAAAATATCAATCTAATTCTCCATTCAAAATATATTTCCAAATGAACATGCATAAATAAATTAATATTTAATTTATCCAATATTAAATATTAATTATTCCGCTAAAATTTGAACGACTCAGAATTCCATCAAACTCCTATCTCAGGTTAAAAACTCTATTATGGGGCCAAAGGAGTGCTCAAAAAATTATCCAAGATCATATTATAGGTGAAAATTTAAATTTTACCCCTTACAAGTATCTTATTGAAAAAAAATCAAATTTCTTTTCAAAAATCCTGTTTGAAAAAACATGCAACCTTACACATGAGAAGTCACCTAGACTTGTTAGAGAAAGTCATATGACACCATCTGGGAATGCCACCCAAGTCTTTTTAAACCCTCTATTCTCACCATTTAGACCTCATGATAACTTCTAGACATGTCTCTCAAATCATACGATGACACTAGTTCATGTCCATTAAGTATCATGATGGCATCAGTACATGTCAATTGGCTTTCACAACATCCTCTGGACAAGCCAGCCAGATCTCACGACATCCTTCATACATGTCAGATGTCTCTCATAACATCCTTCATATATGTCAAATGTCTCTCACAATGTCCTTTGTACATGTAAACTGGCTTGCAGGATATCCTCCAGACAATCCATCGAGGTCTCACAACGCCCTCTGGGTATGTGAGATGGCTCTTGCAATGTCCCTCGAACAATCAATTGACTTTCATGATGACACACAAGAAAGTCATATAGGACATGAGTCACCCTAAAACATGTCACATTGACTCTCAAAACACCCTAAAAGTGTGTCATATAGATTTCATGATGACATCGGGTCAAGTTATCTGGATCCTGCATTGTCCTATAAGCATGTCAGCAGAGATCATGTGATGGATTCTAGGATCATCCAGAAAGGTATTGAAATTTCCTATAGACAAGTTAGACTCAATCATTAAATATCCTCCATACATTCCATCCAGATTATGTGACATCCCTTGGACAAGTTAGCTATGTCATGTGATTGTCTTTGTACATGCCAAGAAGATATTCTCTGACATGTCAAGCAGGAAAATCAAGGCATGTCAGGAAGACAATAAACACATGTCAGGAAGACAAGAAGATTAAGCCAAGAAGGTACCCAAGACTTGATAACCTTTTACATCCTCTATAAAGGTCACCCTTAGTGTGTAAACCTCGACTTAATGAACTATGATAAATATTATTCCTATCATAACCAGGATACATAGGACGTATTCTTATGGCTCGATATCCATATAAAACCTTGAAATGGTTGTCCCAATGCTTAATTCTTTCATCCATATGAAATGTGACTGATTATTTACTATACCTTGTTTCTCACACTAATCATGTACCACATGGTCTTATGGAGTTTCAATGGTCATATCATTAATGGAATAAGCCTCTATAAAGGCAAGTGAAACCTCAATGTGTAAGCCCTGATCAGCAGCATAATATGATATGTCCCGCATATAAGGGTAGCATCAGTGTGTAAGCCCTGAATTATTAAACTATGAGGACTCTAATTCCTATCATAACTAGGATACATAGGATTCCTTCCTAAGGCCCAAGCCCAAACTCAAATGGGCATCCTCTTCTGTGTAATTCTCACCATGTCTCTGACATTCTGACCATTGGGACTCAATATCTCCCTTAGGTCGATGATCCTTCCTCATCCACCAACTTATTTTGAAATCACTGAACTATAATGACTCTAATTACTATCATAACTAGGATACATATGAAACCTTCATAAGGATTGATCTCTATATTAATCATCCAATGAGTTTTCCTAGCATATAGTCCCCACTTCCATATACAATGAGGTTGATAAATTTTTATCCCTTGTTTCCCACACAGATCATAATTCATGTGGCATGATATTGCTACCCAACATACAAGGGTATATACCTTGGTGAAAGTCCCAAGGGTATGAAAGAACTATAGTAACTCTGATTCATTCCATAACTAGTATATATAAGATTCCTCCTTGAGGTTTGAGCTCAAATATTTGGTTCCACATTTCCCCCATATATTTCATTTCCATGTGATGTTAAAATTCATGGATTTAATAAACTATATGGGTTTTGATTCCTATTATACAACAGGATACATAGGATGACTCATAATGGATCAATCCCATTATCAAAAAATTAACTACCTCCATGTATAACAATAAACTCTATAGTGCCTAGTTATATGGCTTAAACATATAAAAAGCTACCATCAAAGGTAAATGGATGAAGAACCTCAGATACATACAAATGGATTCACCTACTAGACCACCCTCTCTCTACATATAACTCTTTCATTTTCTCGGGATTTTATGGTACATAAAGTCATGACCAAAATATCAAAAATCCATATTCATCAATTTTTAACTCTATGGATTTCTTTGTTCTTATATCATACACCTTCTTTTATATTTCCACATCATCCATTTCAGCATCATTTATCTTATACAAAATTGAAAGTTAAGAAATCATTTGATCTAGGTAGGATTCTTTTCCTTCCTTTATAAATTCATTATATATCCTTTGTAAGTATAAAAATATTAGATCCTTCTCAATTCTCATCATTGATATGGTTTGATAATCCTTTCTACTATTTTCATCTTCCACTATATTTATATTCTTAGGATGGTAATGGTTTGAGAAGTTATAATCCCTCATCATAACAATCCATATTCACTAAAACATTTTTATTTATTTCAATGTTAATATATATTTTATTATCATATAATCCATATATATTTCACACTTATCCACATATAGATAATTCCACCAAATCATTCATGTGAAAATCACTACTACTAACTCCAGATCATGCATTAGATTGTTCTTCTCATGGACATTCAACTACCTTGAGGTATATTCTATAACTTTATCATTTTTCATTAGTAAATAGTACAATCCCTTATTTAAATCAATGTTTTATACCATTAAAATATTTCAACTTGAGGGTAGTGTGAGTACTTCTATTTTGATATGTCTCTTTTTCAATTCCTTGAAGATCTCTTCACATTTAATAGTATAAAAAACTTCAATCTCTTCCAATTTAGGTCGGCCATCAGGTATGAATATCTTGATAAGTTCCTTATAAAAATTTTATAGTAATAATATATTCCAATGAAACTATAGATCTCTATTAAAAATGTTTATCTAGGCCACTCATTAATGTCCTTTTTCTTAAATGGATACACATAAATCCCTTTCTTGGTGATAACATGCCCCAATACTGATACTTCCTCCATAAAAACTCACATTTACTATAATTTTTGTATATATTTTCCTCTCACAGTTTCTTTATCACATTACTCAAATTCTCCTCATGCTCCTCATTTATTTTGGTGTATATCAAAATATCATATATACATACTAAAATAAAAAAAATAGGTTATTTATAAAGGATTTATTCATTAAGTCTATGCATATTATAGGATAATTAGTTGTTAGTTGAAAATGGATTAAAGAAGGTCTAAAGGGAGTGAAAAGGCCATATGAAAATTTTAAAGAAACGGATAGATTGTGTAGATTAATTATCAAAGTTAATCAACAAAGTAAATTTATAGTGGAAAAATAAAATAAAGAACGCATGTATTTTTATAGTGGTTCAATCCAAATTAGATGTAGTCTACTCTAATACATCCCTACTTTGTATGAGATATGTTGTGCGCTATAATAATTTTTAATGGGAATCATAACCCAATTAAAACCTATATTTTATAGTGGAAGTATAACCAAGACCCTATAATTTTGTATGGGGAGTCACATTAGAAATACAACTATAACTATATATAGTAGGAATCACAGCCTGAATAGTTATGAACTTAGAAACCAAGAGTCATAACCTAAAGAAATAAAATAATTTTTTATGTAAAATCGTAAATATAAAGTGGAATAATGGGTGAGAGATGGTATATAGTGTTAAATATATAACATACTATGATTAAAGTTATAGATGAACAAAATAAGCACCGGTACAAGTTCTTGAGGATAGGATCATCTTGTCTCATCAAGACACTAATGGTCAGAGTAGTTTAAGTATGGCCCTTAAGGGATTTTCAATAGTGGAAAACATAGTATACGTGATCACTTAAATGTTCAAAAAGTATTATCACTTTGTGTCATATGTAATTTTATGTACTCATCTTATATAATCATACGTATCTACCTTCCAAGATTCCATTGAGTCCTATATATAGATTCTAAAAAGCTACAACAACTAAATATATCTCATAAAAATGGTAAAAATTATTTAAAATAATAATAAAATATTAACCAGTTTTATCAAATAGATTACCAAAAGTATCAAAATAATTCAAACTAAATTTAATATAACTTTTGAATAATTATAATGTTTCAAAAAAATTCAATAGACTATTGAAAAAAAATTATTCAAATAATTCCAAAAATCTCTCAATAATAAATACTTTATAAATATCATGCATCAAATATAGAAATTTCATAAATAAAATATTTCAAAAAGTTGATAAATAATATATATTAATTATGAAATAATTTAAGTAAATAAAGAAATAAACATAAATGGTATTTAAATACTGGAAACATGTGATGATAAAAAAAATAGAGTAAATAAATATTTTAGAAAAAAATAACCTAGACTTAGAAAATTCATAATGGATGGAAAGAAAATTCTTATTTTGAACTAACGAAGGAATCTAATTTGAACTAATGGTAGAAAATAAATTACATTGGTGAAATAAAACATTTAAAGTAATGGTAGTATATAATATGAACTGGTCGTAGAAAAAAAATGAACTAATGGTAGTATATAATTTGAACTGGAGGTATAAAACAGTTGAAATAATGGTAGAAAGATTTTTAAACTAACAGTAGTAATATTTTTGAACAAATGGTTGATATATTTTGAACTAATAAAAAACTAATTGTTGAACTAATGGTAGACATATTTTTGAACTGACGGCAGAAATATTTTTGAACTAATGGGAGAAATATTTTTCTAACTAATGGTAGAAAAAATTAATAACTAACAGTAGAAAATATTTTAAGTAATAGTAGAAACGTTTTTAACAAATATCAGAAGAAATTAATAACTAATAATAACAAAATTGTGTAACTAATAGTAGAAAAAACTATCACTAACAGTAGAATAAAATGTTATTTTTTAATAAAATGACACATGAAAAAATATTCCATATAACATACTAACATGTTATAAATTTTGAAATATGGGGATTTTAAGGACTTAAAGTATGTGAAGAATAATAATCAAACAAAAAAACAAAATATTTAAAGCACCCATGAAAAAAATAATATCCCCATGTAATCAAACAAAAGAATAAAAAACAAATAATATAGCCCTTTTTTATTAATTACAAAATCGAATATTAAAAATATTTACATGTAAAACAAAAAACATTTTATTTTACTACCTTTTTGTAATTAAAAAAAATAAAATAGAAATCTATCTTTATATATAGAGAGATAAAATAATTAAACTTACAACATCCTAAGTTCAAATTTAATTTTCCCAAATTGAGAAAAGTATAAAAGGCTTTGTAAATATATATTCAATATGATTCTATGTAGGGATAAATTCTAAAACAATATCACCCTTATTCACATGATATCTAATAAAATTAATTATATCAAGGATGTGATTTCTTATATAATTTTGTAATGTATTCTTTGAAATATAAATTTTAGATGTATTATCAAAATAAATAAGAAATTTATGATTATAAAAACAAAAATTGCATAAGGTTTTCTTAATATATAAAATTTGAGCACAAAAACAATCAGAAGAAATATATTTTTCTTCTATATTAGATAAACATTCAGAAAAAGGATTCTTAGAATAAAAATAAATTAAACACTTTCAAAGAAAAAGACACATACCTATTGTGATTTTTCTATAAATTCTATAGCTTCTAAAATTAGAGTTGGAATATGATATTAATTTAAAAAAATATGCTTATAATAAAAGAAACCTAAGTTAATTGTTCCTTTAATATATATAATTATTCTTTTCATAGTTTTAATATGACTCTCTTTAGGATCATCCTAAAACCTTGAACCTAAAAAAACACTAAACGTGATATCATGTCTTGATAAAGTAAAATAAATAGATTTTTCTATAATGCCTATATAAACTTCAATATATAAAAATTTCCTAGATGCATCAATATTTAATTTACAATATGTAACAAAATCAATTTTCAAAGATTTACAAGAATTGATACAAAACCTTTTAATCAACTCTTTATCATACTTGGATTGATTAAGGAAGATCCTATATTTTCATTGAGAAATTTTAAGTCCAATAAATAAATATAATTCTTCCATTAAGCTCATATCAAGCTTAGATAACATCAAAGAAAATAAATTCACTATAAGAACCAAAAACTATGTAATAAATATATATTTTAACAATTAAAATATCCTTATAAACTATTTTAATAAATAGAGTGAGACCAACAATACCTTTATTTGAACCATTATTCAACAAAAACAAAGTAATACTATCATAATATTCATGACGTTCTTGTTTGAGACTATACAGAGCATTAAAAAATTTAAAAACATGTTTAAGAAAATTTTCATTTTCAAAACCAAGGGGTTGAGGAACATAAAATTATTCAGGAATAAAACCATTTAAGAAATCATATTTAACAACCACTTGAAAAAACACAATGCCTTTTAAATATGAAAAATATTATAATATTCTTATAGACAATAAACTGGAAACATGCACAAATAAATTTTCACATTTTATACATTTTTCTTGAGAATATCCTTAGGCAACAAGTGTGGCTTTATTTTTCACAATCTAAAAAACTCATCTAACTTGTTTCTAAAAATCCATTTAGTTCAAACTACCTTTATATCATTTGGAAACTAAAATAATGACCAAACATTATTTATAAAAAATTTATGAAGCTCCTATTACATACTTACAATCCAATTAGGATCGTTTAAAGAATTAAGAATGTTATTAGGAAAAAATAATGAATTAAATCAAAGTTCACAAAGAAGTTTAAAATAAAGATTATAGTTTTCAAACCAAAACCAAAATTACCAATTAAATCTTCAATTGGATTATATTTATAAATTCTCCAAGATCTAGGATCATATTAAAAATCATCTTACTCCCCTCAGCAGATACATTATATAGTGGTTTTTCTATGCTAAAATTAAAATCCTTGAAATCATCTTCAATATTTTCCAAAACATATTTCTAAACATCACAAGATTCATCAAACTTTATATGCACAGATTCTTCAATGATCATGGTATGATTATTATAAACTTTATATAATTTATTTTTAAAAGAATAACCAAGAAATATACCTTTAATACTTTTATCATAAAATTTATCTAAATTATCATTCATATTCAAGATAAAAAATTTAGAACCAAAAACATTAAAATAACTAACCTTGTGTTTTCTATTGTTAAATAATTCATAAGGATTTTTCTTCAAAAAAAATTATAAAATAAACTCTATTCAATACATATCAAGTATTATTAATATATTCTTCCCAAAATTACTTAGGAAAGATATATTCATTATGCATAGATCGATATATTTCTTGAATAGTTCTATTTTTTTATACAACACCATTGTTTTGTGGTGTTCTACGAGTACAACAATTATGATCATAACCATTTTCTTCACAAAACTTTTCAAAATTAAAAATCTAAAAACTATCCTCCTTTATTAATTCTAATGGAAACAGTTAAAAATATCTCATATTTTGGACTAGCTTACAAAAATTAGTAAATATAGCTAAGGTTTCTTGCTTATGGATAAAGAATTAAACCCATGTAAATATATTAAAATCATCAATAATAACACAAATATATTTCTTACCACCTGAACTAGTAGTTTTCATAGGAATAAATAAATCAAGATATAATAATTCAAGAGGTATATAAGTAGAAACATTATTGATAGATTTGAAATATTTTTTATGTTTTTGACCTTCTAAGTATGAATCACAAATAATATCTTTTCTTACCTTTGACTTGGGTAAATCTAAAACATTTCCATTCTTGGATAATTTTTTTATCATTCCAAAATAATCATTTCTAAGACTTATATTCTAGATAACATCATCTATTTCTATATAATTTAGACACTTAACATTTTTATTAGATTGATCATGGAAATTAATAGAATAAATATTATTCTTCTATATGTATAAAACAAAACAATAATATCTTTAAAAACTAAACATTTATCATCTTCATACTTAAAAATCATACTTTCATAACATGGTAGTGATATTCTAATTATATTATGTTTAATCACTTCAATATATAAAAATTTATAAATTAACAAAACCATATAAGTACCTACTTCACCAAAACATTTAACCTTTCCTTTAGAATTATCTCCTAAAGTTATAGAGCCTACCTCTCATTTAGTATAATAGAAAAAGTTTTATAGGTCATTGGTCATGTGCGAGAAAAATTTGTTGTCCATGTATCATGTGTATTTGAGATTCTTAAGGCGGTTATCCATCAAAGATAATTCATACAGAGAATGATTTTGGTACCCATGCTATTTAGGGTCCAAATATGTTATAAATTAAATTATTTGGTACCCAAATAGATTTAAAACATTTATTTTAAGATTCTAAAGAAGATATATACTTCAAAAAAAAGTTCTAGTATATCTAATAGATTTAGGAAATCCAAGAGAACATTCATGGCATATTGTCCACGCATCTTACACTTAAATAATGTAACATAAGAAACTTTTTCAGCATAAATTTTAACAATTTTAGTCTTGTATAGCTTAGGAATATGCAGATTATGACCTAAAATAGTTTTATATTTATTCAGTGTCATCATAGATACCATTTTTCATATTTTTCCTTTCCTTGAAAAAAAAGGTTGACAACATCTCTTTTAAGATAACAATTTTTTTCTAATATTATAATTCTCCTTCTAAATAGAATCAAAATCATCATAGATATTACCTTTAGAACACGAATCATAATTTTTTTTTTCTTAAAAACTTCATTCTCCCTATTGACTTTCTTACTCTCTTTAATAATCCTATTATTTTATTCTTTTAATTCTTTATACAATTCAATAACTCTTGAAAAAAAATTGATGCATTTCACTTATTTCATAAAACTCATCAAAGATATAACTATCACTATCAGAATAATAACTATAATCAAAGTCATTACATTAATTTTTATTTACTATCATCAAATAAAGGTTGGATAGTTCTTTCTCACTCTTGATTCATTACTTCAATTATATTCCTCAGTTCAAGTCCATCTAGTATAATAATCATGTTTCAATTATTTCTTGTAATTATTATCTCTCCCTTCATGTTTTAGCTTTATAAAATCTTGTTTGATATGTGAATTCTTTCTAAATTCATAATTTTTTATCATTCTTTTGATATTTACTTAGTTTCTTCTTATATATTTTATTTTTATTCATCAAATTATAAATATCTTTTATTATATTCACAATCTATACTTTTCACTTTATTGTGCCTTAGATTTAGAAGAGTTAGAGATAACATTTATTTGTGATTTTAACTTAATAACTTTTTTCATTGAAGTCTCTTATTCTGTAATAATCTTTAATTTTAGTTTATAAGTGATATGATGAGTTCATCCAAAGTTTATTTAATGAAATTATTACTTTCATTAATCAAAATCATTTTTTCTTATATTTTTGTAGGTAGATATCTTCTAAGTCTTTCAATAATTACATGTTTCTATAGAGTTTCTCCAAGGGAATTAATTGCATTCATAATTCTTGTGAATCGGTGGAAACTTTTATTATCACATTCATCTTCACCCATCTTGAAATCTCAGTATTCTACTTAAAGTATTCTGAGTTTAGTTATAACCATCTTTTCAGGTACAAGATGTGTTATTTGAAAAATATTCAATATATCAAGAGATATCTTATAAGTAGATGCATGACTAAAAACACTTCTATTAATATCATAGTATAAAATATTTACGGCTTTTTAATTCAAGACATATTTAGCAGCATTATTTTTTATAATATTATCTCAGTTGTCTTTTGGTAGATTGAATGGTATTACCATTATCAACCAATAACATATACTTAATGTCATGAGGTATGCCTCCATTCTGTATTTCTAGTAATCATACTCATTTACATCAATATAAGGTGGTATATGAGGAATCCATCCATCATTTTCATTCATTCCTTCCATCTTAATGAATATTTATCCATAGACTATGATGTCTAGGAAATTCTTATCACAATTAAATATAGAAAACATACTCTATATAAGGATTGGATAAATTCAAAAGGGAGCAACCTTTGATACTAATTTTGAGGTCAGAATTTATGAAAAAAGGTATAGAGGGGGATGGAAGTTCTGAAATTTTAAATAAATAGATAGATTATGTAGATTAATTATCAAATCTAATTTAAACATTTGATTTTCAAAGGAAAAATAAAATAAAGTACATAGGTATATTTATAGTGGTTCAATACAAATTAGATCTAGTATACTCTTATAACTCTCTACGCTAAGATAGATATGCGGTTCACTATGCTGATTTTTTTAAGGGGAATCATAACCCAATTACAAACTAATTTTTCTGATGGAAGTATAACCAAGACACCTAGCATTTATATGGGTTGTCACAACCCAAATATAACTACAACATTAGACAGTGGGAGTCACAACTCAAACAGTATTGACTTTAGAAACCAGCAGTCACATCCCAAATAATGACTATGATTTTTCATATAAAAGCATAAATAGAAAGTGTAAGAACATATGTGAGATGGGAAGTAGTTTTATAGACACAAGAGACTTGGATAAAAGATATATTTAAACAAAATAAGTATAGGTATTGGTTATTGAGTATATGATAAGTTCATCTCTTCAAGGAAGTAGAAGTTAAAGTAGTTTAGGTACATTCCTTGAGAGATTTTAAGTAGTGGTAAACACAATGTACATGATCACTTGAATGTTTATAGAGTATGATCAAATTAAGACATATGTAATTATATGTAATCATATGTATTTTCCTTCCAAGTGTATGTTGACCCCATATATATATTCTCAAAAGCTATAACAGCGAAAGAGATCTCATGAAAATGGTTAGAAACATTTAAAATAATAATAATAGAGTCAACCAGTTTTATCGGATATAAAATATTTTACCAAAAATATTGAAATAATTAAATCTAAATTAAATATAACATTTAATAGTTATAATGATTCAAAAAAATTGAAATAGGCCATTGAAACTAATTTTGTCAAATAATTCCATAAATATAAAAAAACATAAATACTTTATAAATTTCATTCATAAAATATAGAAATACTATAAATGATTTCAATAAAAATGTTTTAAAATAATTAATATTAATTCTGAAATAATTAAAATAAATAAATCATGCAACATAAATTGTATTTAAATATTTGAAACACATGTAGATAAAAAAAGAGTGAAAAAAATATTCTACCATAAAAATATTTTATACTTAACAAATTCATCATCTATGATAGAAAAAAATTTATTTTCAACTAACTATAGCATATAATATGAACTAACAGTATCACACAAATTGAACTAGCAGTAAAAAACGTTTAAACTAATGGTAGCATATAATTTTAGGTGGTAGTAAAAAACATTTTAATTAACAGTAGTATATAATTTTAATATGTATTATAAAACATATGAACTAATAGTTGAATGATTTTTAAATTAATAGTAGAAACATTTTTTAACAAATAAAAAAAATATTTTAAACTCACAGAAGTAAGATTTTAGAACAGATGGTAGAAATATTTTTGAACTAAAGGTGGAAAGAGTTTTTAACTAATTATAGAAATATTTTAGAACTAATGATTAAAAATATTTATAACTAACAGTAGTAAAAATTTAAACTAACAATATAAAAGAAAATTAACTAACATTAGAAAACATTTATAACTAACTATAGAAATAATCTATAACTAACAGTAGAAAAAAAAAATAACACTTTGTTTTTAGAAAAAACAACACATGATAAAATATATGTGATATAACACACTAAGATGCTGTAGATTTTCACATATGAGGATTTAAAAAACTTAAATCATCTGAGGATTAATATTCAAACAAAACAAAACATATAAAATTTACATGAACCTTGCACAAAAATCTCCACATGCAATCAAGGAAAAAAAATAAAAACACACATTAGTGAGTATGAAGGGAATCACTATGAAATCATAGTGTTCATAAATTATTTTAAAGGTAGTATGGGGAATATATTCCTTATTTACCTTTAATTGGTGATATTATAGCTAAAGTTCCACCTTATAGAAGTATTGCACCTCACATAGTTGATCGAACAAGTTATCAATTTTTGGTTGGGGATACTTGTTCTTTATTGTGATTTTTTTGGGTTCATTATAATCAATATAGAGGCACATTGTCCCATCATTCTTCTTGACAAAGAGGATAATCACACCGTATGGGGAATCAATTGGTTATATAAAACCATTTTCAAGATTATCTTCTAACTGCTTCTTCGATTCTTCCAATTAGATGGGGGTCATTCTATAGGGAGTCTTGGATATGGGTAGAGATCTAAGTTTAAGTTCAATTGAGAACACAACCTATTCATCAGGAGGAAAACTAGGAAACTCTTTAGGTAATATATTAGTATAGTCCCTCACAATGGGTGTGTCTCCAAGCATGATCCTCTCTATTAGCTCCATAATTTGAGCTTAATATTATTTATCATAAATCAATAATATACATGCTTGAGAAGAATATTTAAAAGGATTTTTATCCTAATCTTTACACTTCTATATAATAGAAGTATGATTTTGGATATGAAGAGTGATTTATCTCTCCTGACAGTTGATGTTTGATTTATATAAGGACAACCAATACATTCCCTGTATAGCATCAAATTCCACTAAAGGAATTATAACATGATTTATTGTGAGGTTCAATCCAAAAACATTGACTAGGAATGATTTATATACTTTTGATGCATTAATTTCCCAATTTTCTATTCTCACATATAACTTAACCTCCATGTTTTGATGTTGTTTTTGAGTAGTTGTACAAAACTTTCATGATATGAAAGAATATATAAAACCGTAATCAAATAATACATTTATCATTATTTAATGAATAACTTGTGTAACTATCACAACATAATTATTATGGTACACCATAATAGTAGTGATAACATAAGTTCTTTATTTCTTTCTTTTCCTAGGAGGTTATTATTGTTGATTATGTCTAATAACCCTTTTCTTAGGGAATTGGATTGCATAATTTTTATGTTCCTTATAGTTGAAACACTAGACTATAGAATGAGGGTTGATCAGAACCATCTTTTCTTATATCTCATTAGTGGGCTTCATCATCTCCCTATAGTATTGATTATCCAAATATGTAAGAACTTGGATCTTCTTTTTCATGTATGACTTTATTTTCTAGTTGATTAAATACTTAAAAGTAAATGTTTGTAATGAAAATGTAGGACTATTTACTTTTGAGTACTTATGTGTTACTGATTCCTTTTTGTTTATTTCCTGCCATATATATATTCATTGACTGTTAGGCACAGATCTTTGGGTTGTTGCCTATTGGGATTTGTCTCACACCCTGTTTGGGGAATTCTTTTGGGCCCAAATAGATTATATTGTTGCAGGTATAAAAAAAGGGAAAGTGTCCTTCTACTTCAGATACTTGATTGCTGTGGAGCTGGGGAGAATGGGACCAAGCTGAGGCTTGTGATTCTGTGGAGTTGTTTACTTTATTTTCTTTTGTGCTTTGGTTTATTATTGCATTCCATCATTTTGATTTGTTGTCTGATTTACTAAACATATATATCATGCATCATTTATATATTTGTTCTCTAGTTTTTTATCACTTCCATTGTTTACTTATTGCATGTTTTACTGTTTCTGCTATTGGTATCTACTTTACTTCTGCTGTGTTGCTCTTCTAATGAGGGAATAGTTTCCCCACTATCAAACCCAAGTCCCTCACTGCTAGTCGGAAGGCTCTAGTATTCAAAGAAATGCACTTGATGCCATGTAACGTTCCATTTTTTAGGTTTTGTAAGAACCTGGATCTTATTTTTTAGGTATGTCTTTCTTTTCTGTTTGATTAAATACTTAAAAGTAAATTTTTTTAATGAAACTGTAGGACTATTTACTTTTTAGTACTTTTGTGTTACTGATTCCTTTTTGCTTATTGCCTACCATATATATTCACTGACTGTTAGGCGCAAATCTTTGGGTGGTTGCCTAATGGGATTTGTCTCACACCCTGTTTGGGTCATGTTTTTGGGCCCAAACAGATTATATTGTTGTAGGTATAGATAAGTTCAAGCACCCTTCTACTTTAGGTACTACATTGTTGTGGACTTGGGGAGCATGGGACTAAGCTGAGGCTTGTGATGTTGTGGATTTGTTTACTTGCTTTTATTTTTTTCCTTTGGTTAAGTACGGTATTCCAGCATTATGATTTGTTTGATGATTTCCTATACATATGTATCGTGCATCATTTATATATGTATGCTCCAGTTGTTTATCACTTCTGATGTTTAATTATTGCATGTTTTACTATTTCCTCTAGTTCTATTTATTTTATGTCCACTGTGTTACTCTGCCAATGAGTTCATATTTTCCCCACTATCATACCCAAGGCCCTCACTACTAGTCGATAGCCTCTGGAGTTTGGGGAAATGCGCTTGAGGCTGTGTGACCAACCAGGTACGGGGAACCTCTAGGCGGCTCCTGGAACCGGTATGTTACAAAGTGGTATCAAAGGAATTATTTTCTTCTTGACTTACTATTTGGAGCCTATAGCTAGGGATAGGAAGGAATCGGTAGTTGGTAATAAGTTGTGCCTGGGAGTAGCTAACCCGTGTACATGGAAAATATAATTTACCTCATTATTGAAATTTTTCTTGTTTTTAAATTATTACAGTTGATTAGATTACACCATTGGGTGATTCAAATGTTTTGTGTTGTTATTGTTGATATTATTAAGGTTCTATTTCTATTGAAACCCAATGAGATGAAGGAATTCCATATCATGCATCATATAGAAACTTGTTATAAATCACATGTCATGAATTCCTACCATGCCATTTAGGGTGCATTAGTGATTGCATGTCATTGTAATAGATATCATGCTATATATACATGATGTTGTGATATATTCCTTGATAGAATACCTTCTTTTGATAGGGTATTGAATTGTGTAAGGTTTCATTTAAATGAATGTCAAACTTTGGTTCTTGAGGTGTTGTGGGCCCTCATGGGTCAGAATTTGGTGGATCATTACCTTGATTTTCTTGTATATGACATGTATAAGATGCCAAGATTTGATTTAAGGGGAGTATGGGACCTCAAGGATCATAATTTAGCACTTCAATGTTCATTTCAGTGATTTTCTAGGTTCCAGAGTAGTTTCTGAGGCTTACTTTCCAAAAAAACCCAGAATACACGGTGTGTAATGATGAATACACTCGTTGTGTCCTTCTATTTGGGAAGGAACTTTTCTTCTTGAGTACACACTGTGTACTTTATGTACGCGTCGTGTAGTCTCTAACCATGTCACTAGATGTGTGGGAAGAGACACAGGGTTGGGAAATCTTGGTGGGACAGTCCATGTACAAAAAGTACATGTCGTGTTGCGTAAACTGTGTCCCGCCCATGTGACTAACAACACGGATGGATAAAACATAAGTTATACATGATTTTTCAAATTAAACACGTTGCGTATTATAACCCATGTATTCGACCAGGTAGCGAACGACATGGGTCAGTTAAATACTTCAAGTACATGTCGTGTCTATCTAAAGCACATCATTTAGAGTGAGCCATGTAACTGGTCGTGTGACTAACAACACGGGTCGGTGAAGTTCTTCTAGTACATGCCATATTTGGAACTAACATGTCGTGTAGTCTTGTTCTAGGAAAAACCATGTGTCTTAGTTGTGTATAAGAACTCATTCAGGGGAAGATGATTTAAGTGCACGTCATGTGTTAGGACAACACGCCGTGTGTGTGTGGTGTTACATGACCAGTTTCAGCAGAAGTACATGCCCATGTGAAGGTTTAAGGGAACATAATGTGTAGGCATTATAAATGTCATGTATCCATGTTTAGAAAAAAACATGAATGCATTCTTTCTCTTGTTCCCTTCTTACACTTATAAGTTTCAGTTCTTGATAATCTTGATCTAAGGTGTGTTCTTGACCTTGTAGTTTCATGCCGCCGAGACATCCATTGGTTGTACGCCAGATTCAAGGTGGTGATTAGACACTGGACAAGGCTGATCAAGGACTTCCAGCAGATCCTCCAGTTGTACCAGTCTTGGCACCAGACGTTATCTCAGATAAAGGTGTCGATGCAAAGTTCTGAGAGGGATTTGTGAGGTTTATACATACCTTCCAGGGAGTACCACATCCTACCTCTTATAGGGAATATTTGACATGGGTTTTCCAGTGGCAGCATCCTCCCACCTTTATAGGGGAAGTATGACCTCAGGCTGCAGAGTCATGGATAGAATCCATGCTTTCTATCATTGAGCATCTGGAGACACCTCCATAGAGGAGGGTGAATCTCGCTACATACATGCTATGATACTCCTCCAAGAGATGGTGGGATGTGGTTTCGCAGGCAAGACACCAGCAGGGTATGGATTAGGATGAGTTTTAGCGTACCTTCTATGATTACTTCTACCTAGAGACTTTGAGGGATGATCGAGCCCAAGAGTTTATGCGTCAGAAGTAGGGTACTCTTTATGTTATTAAGTATTCTTCTCACTTCACAGAGGTATAGTGCTTCACACCTTTTTAGGTGGATATGAGTTATTCCTAGTGAGGAAGTTTGAGGATGGTCTCAGACAAGACATTCTGGATAAGGTGAACATATTCATATTGAATTCCATCACTTCTATAGTTAACCAGGCAATGATCATGGAGCACAACCGAAGGGATTCTGGAGCTGTGGTCCAGGGTGGTTCAGTATCCAGAGTTGGTATTTCTCGGGTTGATAGTGGGAAGCGCCACAGGGAGTCTATGTGTGGAGATCCGAGTAGGCAGGATGCACCTTCAGGGAGCCAAATGGTATGCTACCAGTGCAAGAAGGTCTGGTATATGAGGCCACATTTCCCAAGAAACCCAGTGGAGTGCTGATCTTGCAGCAATATGGGTCATCTTCAGTGCTTCTGTCAGCTTTTCTCATCGGCATCTGGTGACAGGGTTTCTTCTATGACTTCGTATTCAATAGAATCACCACCAGTATCTCACCAGTCAGGTAACTAGAGTTATTCCCGACGTTCAGGCTGCGGTGGAGTTCGTGGCCATGGTAGCCAGTCGCTAGGATTTCAGTGAAAACAGGTTAGATCAGCTCAAGGTTGTCAAGAAGGGTTGTAGGGCCACAGTGCAGGTCAGACTTTTTTAGTATAGAAAACCCAGTAGAAGAAGGATCCTGGACCATCTATATTTCAAGGTATGGTCCTAGTTGCCTCCATTTAATCTTATTCTCTTTTCGATACAGGGGATTCCCATAGCTTTATATCTGTTTCTATTTTGGATAGCCTTGGGATCTATATCTTTTCTTTTACTGATATCTAGACTCTAGACACTCTGTTGGGGACAAGAACAACTGGTGTATGTTAGTGAAAGAAGTTCCTTCTTGAGGTTGGTGGGTTTCACTTCATATGGGACCTCTATGTCCTAGAGATGACCGGTTATGATTTCATTCTTGGAATGGACTAGTAATTTCACTTCCAGGTAGTTGTTGATTTATATCTTCGTAGGGTGAGTTTCACATCACCATAGGGCAGATCGTTTCTTCATAAGGGAGAATGGGATGTCCAGGCGAGCAGAGCGGGACCTGAGCATCATCGGTTGGGAGGATTTAGAGTCCAGATTGTTAGTCTATATCTCGATGACCATGGGACTTCACATATAGACTTTCCTTCAGTGGTGTATTGTTTTAGGAACATCTTTCTAGAATACTTTTCAGTTTTTCCTCCTGAGTGAGAGGTGTAATTTTCTATTGATCTTGTGCTAGGAGTAGCACTGGTGTCCATTTCTCCTTATATGATGGCTGCACTTAAGTTACAGGAGATCAAGAAGCATTTGGAGGATTTATAGGAAAAGGGTTTCGTACGACCTAGTACTTCTCCTTGGGGTTCGCCTAACCTATTTGCGAAGAAGGAAGACGGTACACTCAGAATTTACATGTATTATCGGAAGTTGAACAATTTGATGGTCAAGAACCCATATCCCTTGCCAAGGATTTATGATCTCTTTGATCAGCTCTGAGAAGCCCGGGTGTTCTAAAAGATTTACTTGAGGTCCGGTTACCATAATTTTTGTGTTAGACCATCTGATATACCTATTAGAACCTTCCAGATCAGGTATGGTCTATACGAGTATGTGGTTGTGCTGTTCGGTCTAACGAACGTGCATGCAGTCTTCATGTAACCGATTAACTGAGTGTTCCATCCATACTTGAATTACTTTTTGGTTGCCATCGTGGATGATATCTTGGTGTACTCTCACACTCGACATGACCATGCCACCCATCTTGAGATCATTTTGAGTACATTGAGAGAGCATCAGTTATATGTTAAGCTCTCAAAATGACACTTTTGGATCGACCATATTCACTTCTTGGGTCATGTTATCTCAGAGATAGTAGTATCAATAGACCCATAAAAAGTGAGACTCGTAGTTTCTTGGGAGCATCCAAAGAACGTCTTTGAGGTATGGAGTTTTCTAGGGATGGCTGGATACTACAGATGTTTCATATGGGACTTTTCATGATTAGCAGCATCACTGATGGGTCTGACTAAAAAGATTGCAAAGTACTTGTGGTTAGATTCTTATGTGACAGCCTTTAAGGAGCTAAAAGGGAGGTTGACTTCAGCACCGATACTAGTGTTTCCAGATCCAGGAAAGAGCTATAGTGTGTACTGTGATGCATCAAGTATCAGGATAGGAGTTGTGCTTATGTAGGGGGGGGATTCATAACATACAGTTTTTGGTAGTTGAGGCCCCATGAGAGGAACTACCTAACACACGATCTCGAGATAGCTGCAGTTGTTCATGCTTTACATTGTTGGATACATTATCTTCTGGGAGAGAATTTTGGGGTTTTCACCAACCAAAAAAGTCTCAAGTATATCTTCAATCAACGTGGCCTAAATTTGAGACAGTGAAGGTGGGTTGAGTACCTTTAGTGTTTTCACTTTGAGATTGCCTACACGCTTGGGAAAGGAAACGATGTGGCTGATGCGCTGAGCAGGAGGACTCAAATACAGGCAGTTCAAGAGGCCAGTAGTGAGTGGTAGCTAATGGATTTGTTATTTGAGATTCAGTTGGAGGTGCATGAAAGATATGGGAAAACATTTCTTTCTTCTATATCAATTACCTCTACTATTCTTGATAGAGTACGAATGAAGCAGCTATCAGATTCAGAAGGCCTATTCTTATGGGAGAGTGTGTCAGGAGAGGACCCTATTCCTGGATGGACCATAAGAGAGGATGAGATCTTGTGTTTTCATTGGTGCATATGGGTGTCAGCCAACATATGTGAGGAGTTGATGCGGAACTTCTATTTCTCAATTTGGGAACTTCATCCTGGTGTCACGAAAATTTATCATGATCTACACCATTAGTATTTGTGTCCAGGTATGAAGAATGATTTTTCTGGTTTTCTGATGAGGTATTTCACCTATCAGCAGGTGAAGGCGGAGTATCAGTGACCAGTAGGTCTTTTGCAGTAGTTACCCATTATCGAGTGGAAGTGGAATGATTTCGTGATAGATTTCGTGATAGTTTTGTCGAGGTCTCCTCAAAGGAATGATGCAGTATGGGTTATCATTGACAGACTCATGAAGGTTTCTCACTTCCTGTTGATCAAGGAGACTTTAAACATTGATGAGTTGGGAAGACTGTACATCCAAGAGATTGTGTGTTTACATGGGGTTCCACACTCCATTGTTTCAAACAGGGACATGCATTTTACTTCTCAGGTCTGCCGGGATTATAGAGGGCTCTGGGTACACAGGTACTTCTAAGTACAGCATACCATCCCCAGATAGATGGACAGTCCGAGCGTATGATTCAGGTGCTTGATGACATGCTTCGAGCATGCATCCTAAATTTTTTAGGTTCTTAGGAGAAGCACGTACCTCTTGTGGATTTTACATACAATAATAGTTTTCAAAAAACTATTCAGATGGAACCTTATGAGTCTTTGTACGGTAGGTCATGTCGATCACCCTTATGTTGGCTAGAGGAAGGAGAGGTAGCTATGCTAGGACCTCGTCTTTTCCAAGAGATCAGGGAGCAGATAGAGTTGATCTGGAAGAGGATGGCTACTACACAATCACGACAGAAGTCTTATGATGATCGACGAAGATGACCTCTGGTGTTCGAGGTTGGAGATCAGATTTTTCTACGTTTCACATCAAGGTTGGGACACATGAAGATTAAGAGACAGGGTAAGATTTCGCCAAGGTACATCAGGTCATTGGAGGTTTTAGAGAAAGTCAGGTCGGTTGCCTATTGGTTGTAGTATACCTCATAGGTACCAGGCTATGAAAGACATCTTTCACGTTTCTCAGCTACTACGTTCCTTCTCATGCCCATCTCATGTCTTTCAACCCAAGGAGTTTGATCTATAGGTGGATGCATCATTTGAAGATCATCCTATCTGGATAGTTGATCGAAGTGCGAAGGTTCTCTATGGCTGATTTGTTCCTTTGGTATGAGTGCTATGGAAGCATGGGAAATTACAGGACGAGACTTGGGAGAGGGAGGTCAATGTACGATCGTAGTGGACAAAGTTGTTCAAGGATTCTTCTTCTACACTTCCTTGCTAGAGAAATTCGGGGATGAATTTCTTTGAGGGAGGTTTTTAAGAACTCATATATTCTTTTTCAGGTATGTCTTTCTTTTTCGGTTGATTAAATACTTAAAAGTAAATGTTTATAATGAAACTATATGACTATTTACTTTTGAGTACTTTTGTGTTATTGATTCTTTTTTGCTTATGGCCTACCATATATATATTCACTGGCTGTTAGGCACAGATATTTGGATGGTTTCCTACTGGGATTTGTCTCACACCCTATTTGGGTTATTCTTTTGGGCCCAAATAGATTATATTATTGTAGGTATAGATAAGGGAAAGCTCCCTTCTACTTCAGGTACTTGATTGTTGTGGAGCTGGGGAGCATGGGAGCAAGCTGAGGCTTGCGATGCTGGGGAGATGTTTACTTTCTTTTCTTGTATGCTTTTTTTTATTACTATATTCCAGAATTGTGATTTTTTGGATGCTTTCCTAGACATATGTATTGTGAATCATTTATATATGTGTGCTCCAGTTTTTTATCACTCATGTTGTTTATTTATTGCATGTTTTACTATTTCCTCTATAGCTATCTTTTTTACTTCCCTTGTGTTACTCTGCCAATGAAGGCATAGTTTCCCCACTATAACACCCAAGGCCCTCGCTGCTAGTTAGCGGCCTCTGGTGTTCAAGAAAATGTGCCTAAGGCCATAGGACCAACCAGGTATGGGGCACCTCTGGGCGGCTCATGGAACTAGGATGTTACATAATGCCCCTATTTTCTGTACTTGAATCATTTTTATATTTCTTTAAAATGGTTTTTGAGATTTTTCTTTCCGCACTTTTAAAACATGGGGATTTGGGTATTATTTCCTCCATGAGATTTAATCGTTGATCCCCCCAAATTATACTCTATTTTCTGATTTATATCTCTATCCCATCAAGAACACTAAGAATCAATTATCTCCACATTGACCTTAAGGGAATGACAAACAATCTATTAATATATTTTAGATACATGAATCACCAAATACTTTCATAGACATGACTTTAATATATTAAAGAAATGGTTCACCTTAATTTTGGTGTCGATGAAAAATCCAAGGGAGTATTATATAGGACTTTTGAATTTTTCCTCATAACCCCCAATAGACTCATCTTCATTTTTATTATGTCAAAAGAACTCCCTCTACATTTTAGTATAGAGAGTTCAAGGAAAATATTTATTGACTATTATTTTCTTGAATCCTTCCCATTCTAGGGATTGTATTTTCTTATTGTTCTTTAAGTTCATGATTAGTGTACACCACTAATAAACTTCTCCCTCTATGAAACATACAATTAATACGACTTTCAATTATTCAAAGAATTTTAGGACAGAGAATATCATTGCAATGAAGTTATTATATTATTCTATGTTGAGGGGATTATAAGATCCACAAAAAGTAAGAGGAATTTTCACATAACAGACTCAATCACAACTTTATCTGTCTTAGTGGAAGGAGGTTTCTCCACATAATTCAATTTATTATTCATAAATTGGTTTAATTGAGCTAGTAATTTCATGAAATTCTCATCTCCCGCTCTCATCATGTTGGGAATCTCATTAATGAAATCATTATATTTACCATTACATTATTTTTATCTTGATTACTCCTATTCATTATTAACTAGAATAAAGGAAAATTAGTGATGGGAATATATAAACTAAAAAGCCTAAAAAATAGAAAATATGACTTAAAAGTAATAAATTATAAATAAAATGTGTATCCTAACTTATGTGTATATAGGTTTCAATAAAGTTTATCCATGCTAATTTTTCTACTAGGTTTTCTCATCTTATAATATATTCAATTACTTTATAATGTTTTGTAAAGAGATTATCAATATACCAAATCATATCCCCTGAGAGTTTCAAACCAGGTGTGAAACAAGGCCACTTTTTTATGCACCAGGTACAAGTTGAGTTAATTACCAATGATACATTTTTTGTTTTATTATCCCTAGGTACATCTATAATAGATCCACATCTACTTGTAGTATCCAGAAAAATATTTCATTTATTTAAAATTACTTTCTCTAGACTTAACCAAAATTTCAGGATGTTTTTCTGTACATAGTTTTATCCCTAGAGTTTTTAATAATGTATTCTTATTATACTCCCTAAAAAACTACTCCTTCCTATTATTCAAAATATAACATCACAAGGCACGTACATATATTACTACATGATTTTCAACATAAATATCTAATAAACACAAACCAAGCATCCATAGGCCTAGAGTTTTTGGGATACTGGGTTCATAAAATACAAAAATGAATCTAAAATACAAAATCTTTATTTTAAACATAATAATTTTATCTCATATACCTATAATCTTCAAAAAAATCATAGGATAACCTAGAAAATACATAAAAAAAGTGGTGATCCATAAATCCTAGTAAAGGGATAATAATGATAATGATGCATAATATATAATTCAAATTTAATAACATGATATCACAAAATATAAGGATTGTGAATAATCATATTGAATAATGAGATAAAGAATATAGAATCCAAAGATCATGCCATCATAGGAATTTAGGGACATAATAATACCTGACATCATAAGAGTATGTCATGGCTTGCTATCGAGACATCATAACATGGTGGGCCGAGTCCTATAATGGATTAGGATTACTTTTTAGTCTCATTCATATCATCTCAAAAGATATAAACATTTCTCAATGAATTGGAGTGTTATCTAGGTGCACCCATCATAACATGTATGTGCGTATGTGTGCCACATAAGGGAATCAAACATAAGTCATAAACATAAGAAATACCTATGGAAATTAATGTGTTACATAGTCTTTCCTCAAATCATAATCAAATAATATTTCATAGATATTCCAAAATAAGGAAGTAATTAAATATTTTTTATTTTTATATTATAATCAATAATCATAATGTTCTTCCCATATCTCTCATGTTGTTTTCATGATCACAAACACTCTCATATATTTCTAATGATTTATTTTAAGTGAGTTTAATTATTTTTATTATATATCAAATGATGGAATCTTGAGGATCTGGGTTATCTATTTGAAGTGTTTAAAGATATTTAGAATACTCTTTTCAATTCATAATGGGTTTTTTAAAAACTTTTAATAAATTTAGAAGAATCTTATAAGGAAATTGATAGAAATGGAGGAGTCACTTTTTAAAGTTTCATACAAAATAATCCAAAAATACCAGGACTAGGGAATGGCGGATAGGTGGGTTGAAAGGGTGAAATGAAAAACAAAATTGGGGCAACACCCATGGTGATAGGAATTTTGAGGTCTAAAATGAATTTTTATTCTTTACTGGGGAATGATGAAAGCTTTGTTGATGGCTATTGTTTAATTTAATATTGGTCAACCTCTTTAATTATGGTGTTTAATCACTTGATTTATTACAGGATAATTATAGATGATTTCTAAAGGATTTGAAGGCTATAAATATAGACCTTAGCTGACATGGAAACCTATAAAAATAATCAACTTGTGAATAAATTCTCTCATCGAATCGGTCACTAATTCTCTCTCAAGTGCCATATTTTCTATATCATATCTACTATAATATTGAGTGTGTGTCTATTGTAATAATCTTATCACTCTTATATTAATTCACATTCTCTCCTAGAATTTCTTCATATTATTTTGAGATAATTGAGGTTATATAAAAATGTGGTTTCTACTAAGAAAGAAGCTCTCCTCTTCCTCATTATTCTATTATTGGTGCTTGATTTTGTTAAATTTGGGGACTTGTATTTTTTTCCACATCCATTAAAAGGAAAGGGACTATTATACTTGAGGTTTCTAGCTATTTAAATTAAAAATATGGCATCAATTTTAATTTTTATTTATTTCTATAACCTTAAAAGTAAGAGAGTTTTGGTATCTTATCTACCGTTAAATACAAGAGACTAATACATTAAATCCTAAATCAATTGAGGTGGTGTAAATAGTGGATCTTATTGATCTATTTCTAAACTTCCTTACAAAATTATGTTCCTTATTTAATTAGTTTTTTTATCATTATTTTTTATTTCATCATTTTGATCTCAATACACATAAATTCTATAAATTTTATTCATTATTTATCTATTTTTCTTAATATCTTATATAAATTTGGTATTAACTTCTTTATTACATAAATTGAATATATAATTTATCAGTTAATCAATTTCATTTCTTTAATAGCATTTTATTACCAAAAAAATATTTTTAAATTTTCATTTTCTTTTATCACTTTAATTTTTAAATGGAAATTCACCCCTCTCTTTCCATTTTATTTTATCCTACCAACATTTGGTACCAAAGGATTTATTTTTTATTTTCAAAAATATATATTTTTTTTAAATTATCTTTTAATTTTATTTAAATTATTTAAAAATTTCATGGATCAATTTTAAAATTTCATCTACCTCTTACACTCATGATCCTTTATTTAATAGTTAAAATTATTTATATTAGAAAACTCACATTTTTATTTCCCTTAGAAGAATTGTAAATCCTATTTATAACATGGTAACACATGGTAATACCCCTAAAACTGAACATAAAGATAAATGGACTACTCAAGACATTTCATCTTTTGAATTGGATGATAAATCTATAAACACATTGTATTATGGTTTAGATCCAAATGAATCCAATATAATATATACTTACAAAAAAGCTAATGAAATCTAGAAACTCTTAGAATTAACTAAAAATGGTACAAAAAAATATCAAAGACACTAGACTGGATATATTTGGATGGGACATTGAATGTTTTTTCATGCATTCAAATGAATCTATTAACAATATTTTTACATGTTTTACTGATATTTTCTATGGTATAAAATTTATCAGTGATGATTTTTTCATATAAACACATGTTGAAAAAAACATGTGGGTTTTAAATAGTTCTTTAGACCCCAAAATCACCATGATTAAATAAATTAAGTATATCAAGAATATTTCACTCAATGAAATCATAATCTCCCTTATGAAATATGAAATAATGATGAAATTACAAGACGTTAAAGAAGTGAAGAAAGATAAAGAATCCAAAATAAACATTTCTTTTAAAAAAATCAAAGATGATGATTCCTCCAAAAGTTACTCCAATAATCAAACTCAGATTAAACAATAGATGATAAGGATAAAAAATCTAAAAAATAATAAATCCTTCTAATAAAATAAAAAAATAAAATTAAAGTTATATAATTGAATTGCTTCATTTTTAGAAAAAGGGCCACATTAAGTCAGATTACCCCATGAAAAAAGCTTAGAATAAAGGTAATAAGGACACAAATTTCTTGAATTATAGTTTTATAAGGTTCAATCATTCAACTTATGAAATAACTAACTTAAGTCTTTAATTCATCATGTCTCATCTTGAGTTAGGCTAAGAGGTTAGATCTCATTCCCTTTTTATTTCTTATTCCCCCTATTATTCAAACTCTTCTTATTTCTCTTCTTATTATGGAAGTGAAATTAGAAAAAAAATCAATAAATTATTTTAAAATATAAACTCCTTTAAAAGAAATATAAATAAGTAATTAATGAGAAAATAAATTTGTTGATGAAAATTATATTCTTTTAAAAAGAATAAAATGATTTGTTTTTAAAATTAAAAATTCAAATGGATATTTAAGTTTTCTAATCTAAAATCAAGTATATAAGAAATTATGTTTCTAAATTCATAAAATGTGAAAAAAAAACTAAATATGATCCTTGGTTTTCAATGTATTTAGATAAATAATCATGGTTTAGGTTTTTAAAAGATAATAAAAGCTATTATAAAAATAAAACTTTTTGTGCAAGGTCTTTATCAAAAAAAAGTTATACAATTATTATTGAAAATTTTAGATTTTTATTTATGAATGTGATTATAAAAATTTAAGATATGGTAGGCTAAAAATAATTTGTATTTATTATTAATTTTATAAAATAAATTATTCTAAACAATTCTGGGTTACCAAAAAGTTATTATCCAATCTTAGTGAACCCAATATTGTTTCATTATAACATTGTTTATTAGCTCACATTATTTAACCATCAATGGTACTAAATGTTACATCCTTTTAAAAATATTTCAATTCTTCCATATTTATCTTCCTCGATATATCATATGGTGGATTTATAATAAATTGGTGTTTCAAACCTTGAAACAGTTGATCAACTCTTATCCATATTAACCTAATTATTAAATGCTCCAATTGAGTATGAATATAGTTATATATTTTTTGGTAAAGTTATGGGATAATTTAGATAGAAGCATGTTTTTATATCATTTTAATTTTATTCCCACTTAACCTTATTATCTATATATCCCTTATCTCTCCCTCTAATGTCAATATTTTCCTATTATTAAAAGGGGGAGAAAGTTATATTTTTTAAACTTTATTTTATTTCTTTTATTTTCTCTTATTTTTCAAAATTTTATTTTTCTTATATTTTTCAAAATTTATTTTTCATTTCTTTCCTTATTTTAACTTATTTTAAAAATGACTTTTTTCCCTTACCTTTTTTCTTTTCTTTTCTTTTAGAATTATTTTTCGAAATATTTTATCATTTTAAAATATTGAAATTAAATCTTATCATTCACTTTTTAATTAGAATTATGTGACCCTAAAATTTTAATTCTCTATATATTTTATATGGGGGTTATTTTAATGATCTTTTTTTAATACCTTAATCTTAACATGTTATTAATGTTTTATATTTTTGTAATCATTTGATATCTTGAAATTATTTTGTTAAAATATATTTTAAATGTCTATATCATGGCACGTTCTTCTTATTTATTAGAAAATGAAATATTATTTCACCCTTAATGTTTTCTTGTTTGATAATCACAAATGGGGATAAATTTTAGGAGAATTTTTTAGGGATGTATTATTTATTTCAAATTATAGTTTTCGAAAAACAAAACTATAGGTTCAAATGGGGGAAATGTTGTATATTTCAAAAAGTTATATGTTTCTTATACTTTTGGAGAAGTAATTTAATCTATTGATCATGGTTAATATATTTATTTCAAATATCTTGAATTAATTTACTCTTATATTACATTTAATTTATCTTTTTTAGGATAAGTGTTTGTGATCATCAAAAAGGGATATATTTTTGTAATTATATATCTCTCATGGTGTTTTCACGATCAAAAACACTTTCTTATATTTCTAAGAATTTATTTTAAGTGAGTTTTTTTAATTTTTATTGAATATAAAATGATATAATATTTTGGATCTTTGTTATATATTTGAATTTATTAAAGTTGTTTTGAAGAGTACTTTAGAGTTATAATGTATTTGTTATGTCCTTAGAATAAAGTTATTAGAACCTTAGGAGGCCATTGATGGAAATGTATGAGGTACCTTTTGAAGATACCTAAAAAAATACAAAATTACTCGGACCATGTCATGGTGGATAGGTGGGTTGATAGGGAGAAATGGCCAACTACTGATGAATACACCCATGGTGCTTGGAATTTTAAAGGTAAAAAATGATTTTTATTCTTCATAAAGTCATGAAGTAATTCATCTATAATGTTTTATATACATTTAATATTACTCAACCGCTTTAATTCATATATTAAATGTACTTATTTATCCTTATATTGTAACAATAAAAAAATTTATAAATGAAATTACATTTTTGAATAAATAAATGCATTCTCAAGTGTTTTATATATAGAAACCACATGCACTACTTTGGTTATTTTGGACCATTTTAAGTTATATCATGTCATATTTAAAAGAAAAAAAAAATTCATAACCATATAAAATATATCTATTTTATAGTGATAACATGATTTCTATAGTAAGGATTATGAAAAATTCCAATTAACACTAAAGGAATGATCAATGGCCTCAACCAGTATGATCATGCCCTATAAATCCCATTTATTAAAGCTTCCAAAGGATATATCATCATTGTGATTTTACCTTGACTGAGACCAAACCATGATTAAACAAATAACACATGAATAAATCTATTTATGGGAGAACCGCATGCTCATCGAGATCAGGAACCAAACCATATTCATCAAACCACCCCATGAAAATCTCACCAACGCACACCTTACCCTTAGAGAATTCACTGGTGTAATAAAGATATACATATTTATACCCTAATAGTAAAAATTTTTATATGTTTTTAATATAATAATGATTATATATCTATTTTATTACTTTAAAATGATTGAATAATAAGTTTGATAAAAATTATATTTTGATACAATGAAACAGAAATTATATTTTTAGGAAATATATTGCTTCAATAAGGACACTCTATTTTAATGAATTAAAAAAATGATATTTTAATAAAATATTATATTTAATTAATTTTTATTAAATATAAATTATAATATAATTTTTGAAATTCAAAAAATAATTTTTATACGGGTTAGAAAACTGCTATTTTCAAAAAAACATCATTTTTCAATAAATTTCTATTTTTCATTTATTAGTGTAAATTCTCATACTTATAGAATTATTTGGATAAAATAAGTTTTATTTTTAAAATAATCATGTCAAAAGAATCCAATGGTGATTTTTTTCATGATTTTTTTAGATGGTTGAATTTTTAGGTCAAAATTAAAAATGATATAAATATATAGGGTGTATTATGACATCATAAAATCCCCAAAGTGTTGTAAAAAATACTATAAAGACAATCCAAGACCAAAATTAAGTTTTCCCATTAAAATAATGTGTTTTTTGGTTATTTCATAACTTTTATAAACCCATAATCAATCTTCCCAAACCTGTATTATATTTTAACATTTTAAAATCAATTTTTTATAAACATGGCTCACTTCCACATCATCAAGGGTATTATTTTAATGGGTTCACTTATTAACACTCCACTTTGGTAGAAAACATGATAAAAACCATGATATGGTTTGTATATTTTATAACTTTATGATATAGATTCCAAAAACTAAGTTTAACATTTAATAATGAACCTCTTATCTTTTACTATATAAACGTACACAACCTCCCATTTCTCTTCACTAAAAAACTTGGATAAAAATTTAATCTACCCTTCCCTCTATAGATCCCTCTCAAGGTTCCTCCAATATATTAAAAATCTCCTCCCAAGATTTTAGAAGATTACACTTAAGGTAAGGGATCCTCTGCTTCTCCTATTTATTCAAGAACCTTATTTAAATTATCCATTTTTTTCAACTGTTCATTCTGGGATATGTTTACACACATCCATATTACCTTCCTTAATATTTCAAAGTGATGAGATACCCCATTCACTCTCATTTAACCCATCCATTAATTTTTATATAACTCCATTATTCTGTCAAAATCATTTTGTGATTTTCCATGCTAAACATTTTGTGTATTGAATACCCATTCCCATTTCCACTATAAGGTATTCACCTAGTTGAACATATCCTTAATTTATTGGGGATATCCATGCATGTAACTAAAACTCTTTGATCAAGGGGTTAAAATTGATGTAATACATTCTTATGTTATATGATCTATTTTGTACACTTATGTATGTACATAATATGAAAGTAATGAGTGGGGCCAAAATTATATAGCCCTCCAATTCATTGAGTAATGTTTTTATCCCATGAGGTTCCATGTATAGTTCATGGGAGGTTATCTTAAGCATGATATGTTATGATTTCTTCACATTTATCCTTCAATTAGTTTTATGATTTCATATTTTATATTTATTTCACATTCCTATGTTTCCTTTATACTATCATCTTATATCTTTCCATGTTGTTCAAGATTATGATTCTCAACCCTCTAATGTTATGTTGATATTACTATTGAATCTCATGTACTATTTTACCATATTCGATGATTTTTTATTACCTTACTGATATGTATAGCTCACCTCTATCTTATATACATCCCCATGTTATCCCATGTAGTATTAGAGGATCGATGGAATATAAGGCTATGTTTTGGAGTTTTTAATAATGTTGTTGTATCCATGTATCAAGTTAATACTATATGTACCTAATTTTTCAATGCCACTATGCCTCGTGATCTTCTGGGTTGTGATAAGTGTTCTTGTATATAATAAATCATTAAATAAAGTGTATTAAATATATGGGTACTCATAGTTGATATCAGAGGAATTACTGGTTATTTTTTGGGATTAAAATTAAAAATCACTAGTGAAATCCTTAAAAATAATACAAAACATAAGAAAACATCACTGTTTTTTTAAGTATAGATTAACAGGTTCCTATGAAAATACATCCCTGACTAGATACTACAAGTTTATGTGTCTCTCATGCAGTTGTACGTAGGGGTAATCACCCTAAAATGTGAGTATTTAGTTGGACTCAATCATCACTGAGTGAACGAAAAAGGTCCTTACTGCAAACATGGTTTGAAAATCCCATAACATATAATTTGGTGAATTTTAAAGATCATTACAAATAATTATTAAGGGGAAAAATGAATAAAATATTTTATATTAGGAAATATATCATATAAAAGTAAATTTTAAAACTTGAAATTCACAGGTTTGGGAATATATGTTATTTATGAGTTATCCCTTTAATTTTCATGGTTTCCCATTTATGTGTTTAATATTTTAAAAATAATCATCCCTAATTTTCCCTTTATTCTAGTTAATGGCCAGAAATATGAGGAATTGATTCAACAACCAATGTGAGGTTCAATGTGATGACTACCTAAATGAGATACCCAACCCAATGGGAGTAGAAATTGTGAACTTCATAACAATAATTTCTCAATTGATTCTAGTTTTAAATAAAAACATGAATCAAGAGGAACAACAAAATCCTCTTAAGAAATAGAAATTTATATTAGGGACCTTTATGTAGAAAAGGCCTCTAACTTTTAGTGGATCTTCTGATCCCTTAATCGTAGAGTAATGGAACAACTACATTGAAAATATATTCCTCATCCATAAATTTTATGAGAAATGGAAGTTTGTGCTAGTTATTTATTATATGGAGAGAAAAGATGACCAATGGTGTATATTGTTAAAAATATGGATCCCAAGGAGGAGATCAAATAGATGGGGTGGAAATAATTCTATAAAAAATTGAAAAATATTTTCCATTCACTCTCTAACTTAAAATGGAGAGGTATTTCGTTATCCCCAAGAAAAAGGATGATGAATCCATTGAGGAAATCAAGGAAAACTTCATAGTACATTTTGGATACATCTCCATCTTTGTCATCACCCCTGAATGTATAGTTGACCACTTCTTTTTTGGATTAAATTCAAGTCTAAAAAATCATTATACATTCTGGTCTTTGATAGCTGCAAGAAAATTTTACAATTTTCCCTCAAAGTTGAAATGGATATCAGATAATCTCAAGGGTCTCATGGATTTGGAGACAGGAAGCAGATAATTAGATTTAATTATGGTAGTGCAATGGAGAAATATCATTTGGGAAAGAAATACCAGCACCCCACTTATCAAAAGTATGGGTAGAAGAATCCCATAAATTTCATAAATGGGATAAGGAAACGATTTAATTGTGGGAAGGAAGGTCATCTATCCAGTGACTATTAATAGAAAAAACCTTTTGTTTCTAATGGACATCTCAAGAGGGAGTGAATTGAGTTTCCAATAAAATTTCTATTAAAATAATTTTAAATCATATATCCCTAATTTTGATAAAAAATACCAATTAAAAAAAGTATAATTATATAATTTTATCATTGGAAAATATTCTTAAAAGCTCAATCATGGCTCAGTTAAAATAATTTTGAAAATAATTTAACTTTTGAAACTAATATACTTATGTACTAATTTAAGTTCACTATCAAAGTAAAGTTTTGTTTAATAAATTAGAAAATAGAAAGTGGTTTGATTGAAAACAAGTAAATAAGTTATACCAAATAAATCACAACATAATTTAACCAAGGGTTTTGGTCTTAAGTTGAGACTTAATCCCCTACACTTGTAAATCACTCATATCCAAATAGTTTATTCTAGAATAAAATAATCCACAGCCTATATTGAGTTTTATAGATAAAAATACACAAGTCTATTAATGAAAAATCCTCATGTATAGTTATACATGGGATAAAACATGTACAATTAACACAAGACCTATTCCACAATTTTACATGGTAATATAAATAAAAATAATTCATAGATAGTGTCAAGAACTCTCTAATTTTTCACATGAGACTATTCTTTATAGATAAATAGGGTAAACAAAAAAAATCTTGATTGTGAATCATAAATAGAAATATAAAAATATTATATATGAGAAAACTTGGTGCTTTTTGATCCAAAAACCTTCATTTTTTTAGAAACCCTTGAATATGTCTTTGTAAATATCTTAAAATAGTTTCACAAAAAATGCTAAAAAAGGGTTCATAAAAGTCTTAAAAATATTATTTTTTTAGTCTATAATTGTACAATATTATTTTACACATGTCTCTCTAGTATATCTTTTTGTTCCAACATATGTGATTATATATTTCAATGTCATGCCTCTACCACTATTTTTCATATGTTCACAAGGAAGATTCTTATAAATGTATAGTTCTCTAGGTCCAATTTTCCACTAAAGGATAATAATAAAATAATTTAGATCCTCATACTAAGAAAAAAATCAGGTAAATCTAACTTTTTATTTAATAAATACCTTGATTTTTTTAAGGATAATCATTTTTAAATCCATGTGGTTCTGTCCATAATTAAATGAATAAACTATCCATTAGATAATTAATTTAGAAATTAATTATAGACCACTACAATAGCTCTCAGGTGGTATCTTCATTAATTGTAGATTCACTAGAGGAATCTTTACTAGAGGTATCTCTTGTAAATGGAAAATTTCTTTGATTTTAGATCTTCACTGAATGGTATATTTCTCTAATGGAAGCTCTTCACTGAATGATAGTTTACTTTGTTGGTATATCTTCACTTAAAAGTAAATTTTACTAATGATATATCTTTATTTAATGGTATATTTATCTTATAGTATCTCTTAACTAAACAATAGCTCAGCAGTACTGGTGGTACCAGATTTTAAGTAATGCTAGAATCGAACAACGGTGGCAGGACACTGTAGCATCGTTAGGGCACTGTATCAATGGCGAGAACTGTGTGGTACTCTAGCAGGTGTGTACTGTAGAAGTACTATTCACAGAATGGGCTTTGGGAAAAAATATTAGGCCTTCAGGCTATGTAATGGGCTATATGCTCACTAGGCCTTTGGGCTATGTAATGGGTCTCCCTCTACCCAGTTAAAAGAGGCCTTTTCTGTAATTTAATAATAAAAATGAGGCTTCGACTCTAACCTTTTAAAAAAATAATGAAGTTATTGGAATAAACAAAAAATATCTCCCTTTTTATGATCAAAAATATTGGAATTTAAAACCATATATAAAAACGTTAATATATCAATAATATATGTATAGAATTAATATAATCTGATTTTATTAGTTAATCATTTGATGGAAATTTATTGATTCATACCATACAAGTACTTATGTGAAATTCCATTCAATTAACTATATGAAATTCTATCCAATTCTCCCCCTTTTGGGATTATCAAAAATATAAAACCAATAGTAAATTAAATAATAGAAATAAGTAAAATATTGTTTTCATTATATATATCAATGTCAAAATATTACATCAAAAAAGGGATTACAAGAAAAAAAAAGTCCTTATAAAAACCCTAATCATAGTTTGATTCACCATTTGTAGTGAAACTAGAAGCCGGATCCTCTGGATCCTTTACTTGGCTAGTAATGATAGGGATAGGATGAGATGGAGGTGCAGGAGTTTGAAACACTCTAGAAGATTCCACTAGATTGAGTTGTCTCGTGACTTCGACAATAATATTCCTAAAAGGACTACCCGCAATGGATGTAGTATGTAGGGGTGAAGATAGGGGTGTATAAAGGGAAGCTGTCAATGGTATGGTAGGTTGTACAATGATAGTTGTCCTTGTGGTGTGAAAAAAGGGTTCCATCAACTCTATAAACTAATTGATCTCTCAAAGACCATGCTCCATTACCTTGAATATTTCAGCCTTCTCTTCCATGAAAAAATTGAGTAGGGTATCCAAGGTCTTCAACTAGGTCACTTTCTCCTTGAAGGCCCAAGTCATAAGAGGAATTATAAAATTCTCATCCAAGAAAACAATTTGAGAATTAATCTCATGCTTGGTATATATAATTGAGAGATAATAATTAATGAATTTATTGATAATCTCTCTATCACTCCTAGCCTCATTTAAGAACTCTTTAACCTACTTATAAATGTTCGCACCATGAAATTTGATCTATAGAATCTCATCCTAATCAGAATTATATAGACCATCTGTTATAGCATGAAACAGATCTATGACTATGGATCAGATAAGATCAGTATCCACTAAAGTAAGAGAATAAGGAGGTGGAGCTCTAGAAGATGAATATCTATGGGTCGAGAAAGACTCAATCCTCTCCAAAAGAGATAGCTTCTACCTAGTAAAAATGGAACACATATCCCCCATATTGATCTGGAGAGCATCAATTTGTTCCACCAGCATCTTATTCTTCATTTCCATGTTACCCATATTGATGAAATGTCTAGTTTGGGGATGAGAAATAGCAAAGGAAACAGTCATCCTAGTATTATATTTACTAAAAAAAATTAACGAACTGAAGAAGATCTAATAATCCCCCCAAGATATGATAGTAAACATGCCTTAAAGGCATATAGATCATCCTTTGTTATAAAACTGGAAGGAGAAGAAGAATAAGGATGATGATGATGATGATTCCTCTCTTATTTAGGAATAGAAACATCCTTAGGTCAGGTCTCCCCAGTAGGTACCTCTGAATAAAAAGGTTTCAAATTCTTTTCTGCATCAATCCTCTCTAATAATGATCCCTTAGGATCTCTATGCTCAAAGAAAATGGTAGTTCCACCATGATCTGGTGCACTACCTTGATCATCGTAATCATCATTATCATCAGCACCATCTAGCTAGGAATACTCTAATCAAATATGAGTAGATCTTGGGTATTTCTTCTGCTTAGATGGTTCCCCATCCTTATCTCTATTTGAGAAAATATGGATTCTAGAAGCCTGAGAATCTAGATCATCTCTATTACTATAGTCCTAGATATCTAATGAAGAAGGATATATACCTTTCCACTATACACTGGAATATTTTCTAGACTTAGTAATATTCTGATATGGGTGATACTTCTCATTCTCATCACCTCCATCTATATCATACTCAAAATTCTCTGAATGAAAAATGACATCCTCGGGAGTCTCATAATAATATCTTTTCAATTGATCAATATTAGAGACTTCATAATCTTCTAAATCATCATATTCTCTCATCATGATTTCTCTAGTAGTAAAGGAAAGAGAAGGACTATCTAATCCATATGATAAAATCATACTCTTAGCCACATTAGGCTCACTACCCACTTCCCTGGAAATAACTACTAATTACTCTTCCTCAAATGCATCTTATTCCACTTCAACCTCAACTTATTCATCTTATGAATACACTACAACCTCATATAGCTCTAAGAAATGGTCAAACAATTTTCTCAGTCTAGTATGATTTTCTACTAGGTAAAAATTTTCATAAATATTAACATTATCAACCACCCACTTTTTCAACCAAGGTTTCCAGTTTACCCTCATCCTCTTGTAGGTTACCTGACTTAAGAAGATACCAACACACTTAGTCACTTTATATTCACATTTAGGAATAAGAATGTTATCTTTCAATATGACATAAATAAACTTAGGATAGGCCAAGTAGTTTGATCTTGAAGAGGGATTTCTCAATTCCATCATATGAACCAACATATATCTATAAAAAATTATCTTATCTCCTCTTTTCATAAGAAATAAGAAAAAGATATCCTAATCCATCAATATTTTATAATCCTCATTACTTGTACATATCCTATGTTGTATGAACTTGAACAGAAATATGAATTCTCCCATCAAGCTCTACTACTATAGGCCTTCGCATAATGGCATTCCAAATCCATTACAACATGATATCCTCAATAAAACAATTCTCACAGTTAATAGGAAAAGAACCTTGATAGTCCTAATATATGCCTTTGTGAACATTCAAACATATGTACCACTGATTTGAGGAAAATTAAAGCTTTTTTTCATCTATCACTATCACTATCATAATAACATCCTCAATTTCTCCAAAATCATACTACACAAAATGATAGAAAATGTAAACCAACCTAGAGAAGAATGATCGATCATTCCTTGAGAACCATTTAACCCATCCTTGGTCCAAGATCACATTCCACATGAGAAACTTTCTTGAATCCAACCATGTGGAATATATTACTTTCTTAATCACAAAATCATGAGATACGAGCTCAAGATTGTTCATTTCAACTAGTTGTATCGATTCACCTCTTTCTTTCTTCGAGGAACATGACTCATCAAGAGATCCATCAGGTTGCTTCACTCACACCATTTTCTCACCAGTTTAAGGGATAAAGGAAGGAAGATAGATGGAATTTCATGATTCTTGAGAAAAATAGAGAAATGGTTTAAAGGAGGCATGTGATAGAGTGTTCTCATAGTCTAATTTTAGGTAAAATTTTAACATTTAGGGATTTGATATCAAAAAAAAATAACTATAATAAGAATAATAAAAATCAATAAAATCAATAATAATTCTTAATTATAGATAATAAGAATGGAAGTACTAGGAATGGAAGTACTAGGAATGGTAGGTACTATTGTAGGTCTCAAAGTAGAATACAATGGTAATATTTCACTATAGCATCCAAATAGTAGCACGTTAAGGTAACATGTCATTATAACATGTAATGGCACTATGAAATGATAGATATCAATAGTAGATTGGAAAAAATAGTACCGGTATTGTGATTATTCTCTACCAAGACCAATATAAATTTAGCAATAAAATACTAACCAAAACTTATCTATCCAAGTTCATGACTGATATAGCTCCTTCTCTTAGATTTCAAAGGCTTGGTGAATATGTTCACAAGATGCTGTTCAGTTCCAATTAATTCAATTTTTATATTACCCTTTTGAAAATGGTCTCTCAAAAAGTGATATCTTATATCAATATGTTTTAACCACGAGTGATACATGTGATTATTAGATATTTTTATATAACTTGTATTATAATAATTTATAGGGATATGTTGATATTGATATCTATGGTCTAGTAAAGTGTGTTACATCCAAAGAATATATGCATAACAAATAACTGCAACTATGTACTCTGATTTAGTAGTGGATAATGAAACAGAGTTCTATTTCATACTAAACCATGAAACTAGAGACTTTCCAAAAAAGTGACATGTTCAATAGGTTATTTTTTTATATAACTTATAACCAAAAATATCTACATATGAATATAAAACTAAGTTAAATTATTTTCCTCTAGAATATAATAATCCTAAATTGGTTTTTCTATTTAGGTATTTGAAAATTCTTTTGATAGTAATTAGATGTGTCTCTTTTAGTTTTTCTTGATAATGGGAACACATATACACAACAAACATTATATCAGGATAAATAGAAGTTATTTATAGTAATCTTTTAATCATACCTATATAATTGGTTTGATCAATCAGTTTTATAGTATCATCAACATCCAATTTATAGCTGGTAATCATTGGAGTATCACTAGATTTAGTGTCATACATACAAAAATTATTTAAAATATCTTTAGTATACTTGATTTAATTTAAAATAATTCCATATTTATTTTTGAAAAATCTAAAAACCAAGAAATAATGTAATTAGTGCCTTTGTAAACTTGGAATAGAATCATCTAATCAGGTGAAAGATCTTAAATATTTCCCACAAAGATCTTCCCATTTAGTACTCTTTATAGACATAACCTGAATAAAATCATTCTTCATAACCTAGGGAAAGGAAACCTAATAAAGGGTGAGATAAGATGCTTATTAAGGGTAAAAAGGGGAGATACATAATCATAACATGGGAATAATGGAATTAGAACATGAGAATAACATTTGAAAAGCATACACAACATATCATAGATCAAAATATTAAATCATGGTATAAATATTGGCAATTCAGAAGACATGAATCATAAAGAAATAAAATAATATATTCCATGTGATCATAACATTAGCATAAGGCATAGAATTTTTTTACATACACATAATCATATAAAATCATTTCCATATTGATAAAGTCTCACTTTCAAGGCCACAATAATAGACAAATTCATTTACCATACCGAGATCACTCCTTATTCCAACTGAATCTTATTATACTATGTTCACTCCCTCTTCCAGCTATGTCTATCTCATGAGATGTATAAAACTTCACCCAATGCATTGGAGGGAGATATAGGTCCCACCCATATAATAATTAAAACCATATTTATGTGTTCTATAAGATCATAAAAATCTTTATATTATAACCCATGAACTAAAAAAGGTATCATAAACATTTCATTATATCATAACTTGTATAAAATATATAGGTTTCATAATCATTTAATCATAGAATTACCTATGAAAATAAGTAGGTTTCATAATCATTTTATCATGGTATAAATCATGGGATAGAAAAAGGTTTCATAAACTACTTATCATCGTAAACATAAACCATTTAGATAAAGAATAAGAATGGTATCCTTGGTTTATACCCAAAGTAAATCATAAATTATAGAAAAGGATTTCATCTTATATGGAGAAGGATTTTGAAATATTACTTAAAACATTTAGTAAGGAAGATAATATTTCTTTGAAAATAACTTTATAAAACAAAAAAACCAAATAATTTTATTTGAAAATAACATTTGAAACTTATAAAGAAATATTTTAAAAATAATTAAAAAAATTCTTGAGGAAAATATCTTTTGCACTTTTAAAATAATTTTTAAAAATATAAAACATTTTCAAAATCTTTTTTTTAAATAATTTATTTAAAATATAAAAAATTTCCAAAAATATTAATGAAAATATTTTATTTGAAAATAACATTGAAAACTTGTGAGGTAATCTTGAAATAATTGAGCCTTCATGATAGTAGGAAATATTATTCATGTCGTGCATGTTAAAAACAAATATTCTTTTCATTTTTTGGTAAAAACTGACAAGAATCTCTTGAAAATGACATAAAGATTACTTTGAAGTAATTTTGAAAAAATTTAATAAATAAATCATTTTTAAAAAGTTAAAAACATTTTTTAAAATCATTTTTTATAAAACATGGTTTTGGAATAAAATAGTTTTTCGACCGAAAATAGAAATAAAGTTAGATTTTATTAAAAACATTTTCTTAATAATTTTAATTACCAAAGAGTGGGAAATTTTACTATTACTTGAATATATCATGAATATCCATAGAATAATAAAATCAATGATAATTATTGGTATATGGTTTATAAGGTTTTATAACCAACAACATAATCATAAACAATCCTGATAAATAATGAGATTGCAATGTAAAATCTTACCACTTTAGTAACCTTGATTCATAATATCCAAGGAGGAATACCATAAAATGAAATGTAAAATGTCGTGTGGATAAATAAATTCATGATATTACATTTCAAATGGGTTTTATATAAACCTTGTGAAAGAATATAGCTGCATAGCATAACTTACATCTCAAATAAGAAAAGTTGGGACAAAAATCTCTTACTGATTTAGTAACCTTTGAACTATAAACCCCATAAAATAATAACATCAATGGAAACATAAATCATCATGAAATGTGATATATTATTGATAAATCATTTCATAGGGTAGTATATATACCACATAAAATAATCGAGTGGTGAATATGGAATATGTCTCCTAGAAATAAAAGTTAGACTATAAATCCCCTAACCTTAAGTCCTGAGTTCTTTAATACTCATTCAAACCTCTTTTATATTAAATATAACTTTATTATACATATATTAAAAAATAATATTAATATATATCAAACCATAAATATGTTGGATAATAATTTTATTATATATACATGGTATAATAGGAATTTAAGGATGTGGAGAAAGATATAAAATAAAAACACATGTTAAAGGACGTAGCCTCTTCTTAGAGTATTCTCCTTAGATTTGGAATAAATATTTAAAAGGATTGATTCTTCCCAAAGTAAACTTATTGAATGAGGTGAGGGAATCTGGGAATTCATTTTGGAATATCTTTTTTCTATTACACCATTCAATTGTGGGATCTTAGGATTAGAAAATTTGTGACTATATCCATGTTTTAAGCATAATGAACTCTTGGTTTTTAAGTACAGGGTCTTGATAAACTATTAAAGTATTAATTCTAAGTCCACTAATATTTTCTATAGATTTATCATATTTAGAAAATTAAGAAAGTACGTCACATTTATGAGAAAAGAAAAACACCCATGTATATCATGAATAATCATCCACTATAACATAGGCATAATGTTTTTTTAATAAACTAGAAACTCTATAAGGTATAAACAAATCCATGTAAAATAACTTTAAAGGTTGAGAAGTTGAATCTTCTTTTCTTTCCTTGAAATATATTTTGTGTTACTTTCCATTTTTATAGGTATTACAAACTCTTTTTGTTATAAATTATAGTTTAGGTAGATCTTTTAATAACCCTTTCTTTGATAGATTTCTAAGATAGTTTATATTGCATTGTCTGATTATACTATACCAAAAGAAAATATTCATTGTGAAAGAAAATTAAACAAGAAACAATATGAGAAAATAATGAATTCAAATCAAAAACATAAATATTATCATTTCTCAAAGTAGTAAAAACTAAAGCATGTTTGGAATCAAAAACCTTGCAAGAATTGTTTTACAATTAACATGATAACCATCGCCACACATTTTTGAAATGCTAAGTAGATTTTATTTTAATCTATATACAAATAATACATTATAAATTAAAATGGTACTATAATTACCAATTTGACCGAGTCCCATAAATTTTCCTTTGGTATTGTCACCAAAAGTGACATGTCCACTATACACCTCGATTATGTTCTTGAATCTTAAGTAGTCCCTAGTCATATATCAAGAAAATCCACTCTCCAGATACCATAAGTTCTTACTAGAACTTTTAAAGTGGGTTTCCTATAAAACATGTTTAAATAAAAAATGATTTTGGAACCCATATTTTCTTGGGTCCATATATATTAGTAATAAGAGATACAGGAATCCATAATAGTTTTATTAGTTTCCTATATGTAGACCTTATATGTTTAGAAATGAAAACTTTATTGGGTCTAGTAGAGTAATAAATATTAGTAAAAGTAGTTGAACTAGATTTAGGTACATATTTTTTCTTATAGATTTTCTTTTTTCCATTTTGATAACCAATTCCTATAGTGTATTTTGGAGAAGTTTTTTTTCAAGTTTCTGGGTTAGATTTTTTCTTCCATTATTAAATATCACCAAATATTTTTTAACTTATCATTAAGAAATTTTTTCTCATTATTTACATTAAGAAGTTGAGAATTATTATCTTTTTCTAATGTTAAATCTATTTTAAAGTGATCAGATATAGCATGCTACTTATTTAAAATTTTACATTTATCCTTTAATTAATTAAATGTTTCTTCCATCATATTATTGTATTAAAATAGATAATAAATTTTCATATTTTATTTATTGTTTTTAGTATCATAAGGAATATAAGTATTTATTGGAGATTTAGGAAAAAAATTTAATACCTTGGATTTTTTTCATAAAATACATATTATCCCCATCATTTTTTATTATCTACTAGACTCTGGGTCACATGAACTATCTTATAAGGTACTGTATGTGGATTTCATAGACTTTTTATATCTTTTTCCTTTTTCCTCATACTTATTATATTTTATCTTGGGTCAGTTTTATTTGTTATGTCCTTTACTTTTATACTCATATTAGGTTATTTCATTTTAGGAGTCATCATTATTCCGTTATTTTCTCCAATTTCCTTCTCTATCATAATTACCTCCATATTTTTACTTCTTGAAGAACTTATTATTATAATTTAATTTATTGAAACATATGGATAGATGAGTCATTCCTTCATCACTTTTATATGGTGATTCATCATCACTTGAACTCTCAACTTTGATCTTCTCATTTAATTTTGATTTAGAAGTATTAAAGGCTACTGAATTACTTTTGGGTTCATTATCTTCTTCCTTGTTCACATATAGTTCCTATTAATAATTCATGAATTTTCCAAATGGTTCCATCACTGGTAGCTTACTAATTTCACATCACCCCCTTAATGAAATAAAGGTTCCTCTCAAGCAGTCTGGTAGACATCTCAAAATATTCATTACATGATCCTGGTTAATAATTATCTTTCCAATTTCTTGCATCATGTTGACTATTTCATTAAACCTGATATAAATTTCAAAAATTTATTCATCATTATTTATATTAAAAGTATTATATTTAGAAGTATAGGTATTCAAACACATTTCTTTCACATTATAATTTCCTTCATGTGAAATAGCTAGTGTATCCCATATTTCAAAAGCAATACTAAAATAATATATTCTGTAAAATTCATCCTCAAATATCACATAATATAAATCATTAATAGCTTTATAGTTACAATCATAATAAACCTTAGTGGAATCACCCCAATATTTTCTAGGGGATTTAGGTATTTTATATTTATCTTCAATAATAATCCAAATATCAAACCCCATTCTATATATATGAATTTTCATTTTAATCTTCCATTAATAATATTTAGTTCCATTAAAATAATGATTTTGATTAGTGGTGGTTCTTTCAATCTTAGTATTATCCATAGAGATATTAAATTAGATTAAATATAAATTTATGGTCTTTAGGTAAAACTATATCAAAGAAAAATTTGTTTTAAAAGAGGTTTTGATACCAAATGTTGGTTCCAGTGGAAAACTCAAGTGGGGTGAATTGAGTTTCCAATAAAATTTCTATTAAAAAAATTTAAAACTTATATCCCCCATTTTGATAAAACATATAGTTAAAGAAAAAGGTATAATTATATCATTTTATATTCGAAAAATATTCCCAAAATCTTGATCATAACTCAGTTAAAATACTTTTGAAAATACTTTCACTTTTGAATCTAATATACATATATCGAAAACTCTACATAAAACATTAATTTAAGTTAAATATTAGGGTAATGTTTTGTTTAATAAATTATAAAACTGAAACTGGTTTGATTTAAAAAAAGGAAAATAAGACAAACAAATAATATATAAGAAATAAATAATAGTGGAATTTAAACAAGGGGTTTGGTCTCAAGAAAATACTTAATCCCCTATACTTGAAAATCACACACTTTTAAGAATTTTATTATATAATACATTTATCCACAACCAAGATCGGTTTTTATAAAAATATAATAGAAGGATACATGTACACAAATCCTCTTCCATAGTTATATATGGGATCAAAATGTAATAGTCACACAAGACCTCTTTTATAGTTTTATGTGGGAATATAAATAAATAAAATTGCTAATGAGTTTCAAGAACTCTCCAATTTTTTTAAATATACTATGTTTTATAGATAAATAAGGTAAAATAAAAACACAGCTATAATATAAATAATAAACAGAAATAGAAAAACATTGGATATGAGAGAATATAGTGCTACTCAATTTGAATAGTTTTAATTATTTAGAATACCTTGAATCTATCTTTGTAAATATTTTGAACAAGTTTCACAGAAAATTATATAAATAAGGGGTCATAGAAATATTAAAAATCTATTGTTTTTTTGTCTATAATTATCCAGGGTTCTTCCACACATGTGTATATTGTATGTATTTTATTCAACATAACATATTTTATATTTCTATTTCATGCATGTTCCACTATATTTTCACACATGCACAAAGTATATTCTTATAAATTTATTGCACTCTAGGTCTAATTATCTACTATAGGATATTAATAGAATAATTAGGATTTTTCATAATGAGAAAAAATTAGGGAGGTTTAAATTTTTCTTTAAGACATAAATGTAATTGTTTGACAATAATCATTATTAAATCCACATGCTTCTGTTTAGAATTAAATTCATAAAATATCAATTAAAAAATTAATTTTTAAACTAATTTTGGATAGATATAGTAGCTCTCTGGTGATATCTTAACTGATGGTAGACTCACTAATGGTAGCTCCACCGATGATAGCTCTTCTAAAAAGTATATTTGTAACGCCCCAACCCTAGAAGCCCAGATCCAATGAATTATTTTACTATATTGGCATGATTTCATTGAGTCAAATCCTAAAGAACTGAAGAGTTTAGTAGTCTTGGTAAACCAGATACATACTTGAGTATTGTATTGTAGTGAATACACTAATTACAGTATAATTTTTTTCTTTTGAGGAAAAATTTATTCCCACTTAGCATATCATTGAATATCTTTCTTAGTAAACTTATTGGATTCTTGTATAAAGGAAATAATAATAAGGTTGAGATCAAATTCTTAGTAAGGTTAAAGTATAATAGAAGAAATAATGAATCAATTTGAATAGTCATTGTACTAAGGTAATAACTGATGACATATTAAAAATAATAAATAAACTAAGAAGCAAGTTTTTAAACAATATTAAAAGGTAAATAACTTGAAACACATTCCATTTAATAAAAAATTGAGAATGAAATTACTCCACAGATAATTTCAAAGAAAAAATATCATGGATAATAACAACTAAAATGAATGTAACACTTAATTATTGGATGTCATGTTTCCCAGACACATGATATCTTTACTCTCAAGACATAATCTCAAGATAGTTTAAATATGTGGGTAGAAACTAATCTATTTGCATTGGAAACAAACTCAAAGAGTTTTTCACCAAATAATTTTATCTCATGAGATAACTGATGCATCGTGTGGATTGCATTAACTAGTCCTCAACTCATGTCTTTCATATCCAAATCATTCCTCATATATCAAATAATCGATTTAAAAATATATTTTTAAATCAAAGTGTCACATAAAACTTTGAAAAATTTGAATACAATGAAGATAAAATGATTCATGATATAATATATCTTAAGGGTTAGTAGATATGAAACATAAAATAATTAAGTGGTAAATATGTAATTTATCTCACATATAAAAATGTGAGATGAAAAACCCTTACCATTATTTAGTCATTTATTTAAAAGGTCATGCATTTATAAAAGAAAATATTTTATTTAAAAAGAACCTTGAAAACTTTTAGAGTAAGCTTCAAAACATTTGGATTTCATGATGGTAGGAAATTTTTTTCATGCCATATAAGTTAAAAAAATTCCTTTTACGTTTGTAAGAAAAGTAATAAAGTACCTTGTTTTGGAATACGATAGGAAAATTCATTTTTAATCATTTTTTAAATATTCAAAAAAATGTTAAAAATGAATTTAAACAATAATTTTACAATAGTAAAAATATTTTTGTAAACATTTTTATAAAACAATAACATATAAGAGAAATATTCCCCAGTGGAGACTTAAACAAAAATAATACTGAATAACAATGAGATTGTGAGATAACTTCTTACCACTTTATAATCAGTAGAATTATATACCCATGAAAGAAATAAAATTATTTTGGATATGAAAATAACATAATATTCTGAATAATACTCATAAAATACATTTATGGGTGGTAAATAAACCACATAAAAGAAACAAGTAGTGTTTGAGTCATGTGTCCCACATAAATAAAAGTGAGACCGGATCCCTTACCTCACACTTTCTTGTTATTTGTGAAAACTTTAACCTACTTTATAATGGTATAAATAATGTTATTAATTTATATAATAACCTTATTCATATATATGATATCATATATTCTCTTCTTATATTATTTTATCACTCATTTATTAATAATCTTTGATCATCTTCACTATTTAGGGTATTAATTTCCTAGTTTATCGAGTATGTTTGGACTTGTTATTTGTTGTTTCTATTACTTAGATCATGATTTAATCATTGCTATATTTTAAAACATGATGTAAATATAATATATATTCAGTATATATATGTATATATAAATATATATTTATTTATTTATAATAATCCATAAAATTTTGAGATAGTTAATAAAATGCATCGTTCATGGAGACGGTAGGTCATGCATACGCATGAATGATACTTTAATTTATTTTCCATATTAAAAGAATGAAAATTATATGATATATATGTATATTAAAATTATATTATTATATCTATGTCATATATATCATATATATTTATTAAAATCATCCTTTATACATTCGATGTATAGTGTGAATGAATCGCATCACTTTGAGGAGGCGGTAGTCCAAACATCCACAAACGATGTTATCATATTTACACAAAATGTAAAGCATGAAGGAATGTGTTATACAAAAATTAAACAAGTATTAAGAAAAAAAATATCATATTAATCATATAAAAATTTCATTTCCATCAAATGATCAACCATGATAGGTGGTAAAGGAAAAACGAACAGCATCACTTTGCGAGGTGGTAGTTCGTTGTACACAAATGGTAAATTTGTTACTCATTTGATGGAAGTATGTGTAGGTGTAGGTATAAACCTTAACATTACAATATATCATTATATTTACGATACTTTTGTTATTATATAATCTTTTAATAATAGGAAATTAAGGATTTGGTAAATAAATAAAACTATAGTAATTATTGAAGGAAGTTACCTCTTATTTGGGTAAATCCTTTTGGTTTTCATGAAATGACTTATTTTTTTGCCTTTATGAAAAATGGGGGATTCAAGGATAAGGGTATAGAAGTTGGGAGCTTATTTGGGTAGGGTTTGGATGACCTAAAAGGCTCAAAGTTGTGTGAATAAGCGAGGGAGGAGATGCCCTTTATAATTGAGGTGGGGTACATTTGGAAACTCTCAAAATATTAAATTAATATAAATTAATATTAAAATAAAAATGGATCAAAATATATTTATTTATATATAATATTAGGATGGGTGGAAATACTATCATTTAATAATTTTTATAAATGTTCTGGTCATATTTTTACCCTTAGCTTTAACCCTTAATTAAACCCTTTAACTCTTACCATAAAAACTTTTATATTTACTCTTTAAGGGTTAATCACTACCAAAAAACTAGGTTGATCTAGCTCTAGGGATTTCATATCAACTTCTAAGATCACTTTTAAAACCCTCCTTTCTTAACTCTAGAAAAAGTGATATTAAAGGGGGCCTTTTACAAAGCTTTTTTAGCAATCTTAAAGGGGGTCTTTAACAGCGCTAAATAATATTTTTAAAGGGGTCCCTTTATCAGGGCTTGAAAAAAAGTTCTGATAAATCCCCCCTATTAGTGATATTAAAAAAGCACTAATAAAATAGGCTTTTATCAGTGCATCTAAAAAAGCACTGATAAAGGGGGGTCTTTATCAGCACTTCTAAAAAAACACTGATAAAAGGGTGGTGTTTATCAGTTTTTTTAGAATCCCTAATAATGACCCCCCCCCCCAAATCGGTGCTTTTTTACTATCATTGATAAAGGGTATATTTCAAAAAAATCATTAACGGACACCTGTAGTAGAATTAATTTCCATTTAGAGACCTTCTAGGCCGTTTTTTGCCTCAATAGAGGTGATAGAGGGTTATTGTGGGTCATTGATACATATAGATCATTGGATGCTTCAATTTGATATGTGTTAAAGGCAAAAAGGAAACCCAGTTCAAGAATTTATTGTCTTTTGAAAGGCCAAAAAAATGTGAAAAATCCTTAAAACCCATAAAACCCCTAAAAACATTGAAAATATCATAAATTTTGATCCTAGAGTCTATTTCATCTCCACAACCAATAAAATCGAAGATTATGAAATGAGATAAAACCACATGAGATTTAAATTGTGTGATAAGAAAGGGATTAAAATATATTACAGTTTTAAAAAAGACAAAAATCAAACTCGAACTTCAAATGGCCATAACTTTTGTTCTTAGTGTCCGTTTGGCCTCTATCACATATCGAATAGAATCTTATGATGATATTTATGCCACATAGGGTAGATGAGTAATTTATATGATCTATATCCTATTTTCAACCCCCAAAAGGTCCATAAGTCCCCCAAAACTCAGTTTTTAGTCGGGGTACCCCAATTTCTTAAAATTCATAAGGCTATAACTTATGATCTGGTTGTCAGATTCGAATATACCACATATCATATCAAAGATAATTTCATGAGGTTTTATTTTAATAGTTGTGTACTTGAGACATACTCCCGGATCAGATCTTATGGTCATTTCTAGGGTTTTAGGGGTTTAAATGTTTTCATAGTTTCTTAATGTTTTTATGTGTTTTAAGGGATTTTAGAGTTAATATTCATTTTAAAAAATATATATATAAATTAATATGTAATTATAAAATATATATATATATATATAAACATATATATAAATATATGGATAAAAAAATATTGAAATATATAAATATATAAATATATCATAAAATGTAAAACAAAACAATATAGGGGAGTGGAAAATGAGTTGGTGTATAATTTGTAGGTCCCATGTTTGAAACTCACTAGTGGTATGGGCTCATGATAAAGGGCTGATAAAGGGGTGGGGGAAGTGTTGATAAAGGGGGTGGGGTGGGAAGCACTGATAAAGAGGGGGTGCGATGATAAAGGGGGTGTGAAAAAAATATTATACCTTTTTTATTATGGCCTTTAAAAATTCTTTTTATGATCGTTGTTAAAGATATTCCTTTAACATCGCTTAAATTATCAATGTTTCTATAGTGCTGATAAAGCCCTTTTACTAGCATTGTTAAAGGCCTGATTTTTAGTAGTGAATATAGTTACTGTAAAATTCTAAAAGAACTATAAATTATTTGTAGATAACATTTTCAACTTTATCCAAAAAAGTTTATTGAAGTTTATATTTTTATTAATTTTATATCATTTAATAAAATATTATTTATTTTAAAATATTATTAGTGTCAATTTTGACACTATTGATTTCTTAACTTTTTAAAAAATATCAATACACAAGATAACTTCGAACCAAAACCTTAGATACATCCCTTATATGTATATATAATCTAAAAGATTCATGGATGACATTAATTATATCAAATTATATTTATTTTAATATTTTTAATAACAATAATTTGATATGTACATTAATTAAACAATTACTACATCATCGTTGTGAAAGCCTTTAATTTAATTATTTATTCCCTAAAAATTAAAAATAAATTATCATGATGAACATAAACATTTTATATTTCAAATTAATAATTATAGTCAAAGATATATTATTAATAACCATTTATAAAAAAATTAATTCTTTTTAAGAACATGAGTGTGACATGTTGGACTTCCCTTAGAATAAATTACTAAAAAATGCTTAAAGTCGCCAAAGTGGCTCTGAGAGGCCATAAAATCGCCCAAAGTATAATTTTTTTCAACAACATATAATCCAATAAAATTAATAAAAGTGCTAAAATAATTTTATAACATTATATTTACCCTTAATTACCTGATTTACCTTTAATTGTGGTAATAAAAATTACAAAAGTTTATTGTTCATATTTTTTCCAAAAAAAAGGGACCTGATTACTAAATTTTAACTTTTTGATTCCAAATATGGAATCCATTTTTAAAAATTCAATACATATAAGTGGATAAAATTAATTTAAAATTATTATTTTTGACAGAATGATAAAACATGTTTTTAAAGTGAAATCTTTCAAAAGAGTGAATTTTTTTTATATCATTATTCAATGTGAAATTGATTTCAATAATCTAAATTGTATTAAATGATAAAAAAATTGATCATTATACTTTTAAATAAATTAAATATATAATTTAACAATATAAATTTTTTAGATGAATAATCTTTTTGCAATTAAAATGCAATATGTTATCACTATTCATCAAAACATGAAACTTATCATAAAAATAAAAAAATAAACCAAAGTAACTTTTTATATTATGCTTTAAAATAAGAAGTTTATTTTTTAAAATAATATATATAAAAGTGTCAAAATTTTATTTTAAATAGGTTCTCCATTAAAATGCGGCAAAACTGCTTTTAGAAAAATAAATGCTTCTATGCGTAAAATTGATTTTTTATTATCTTATGCCTATTAAATCTATTGGATAATTTTCAAAAATATTTGAATGAATATATATTATATTAATATAATTCACTAATTTAAATTAATTTAATTTATTAGGATAAAATTACTTTGTAATCATAAAAAAGTTCTTTATAAAAACATTTCCTATATATTCAGTTGGTTCCTATATTCATTTTTAATTAATTTAGTAAATGAATTCAACCATATATTTTTATAAGTTAGTTAATACTATTCATAATCTCCAACATAACATCTAGGTTATATATTATTATATTAAATAATAATATTTTTATAATATATTGTTATTCAGTAAAACTTATCCTTGCGTGTAACGCACGCCAACTCATTGTTGTGTGTTGTGTAAACTTAATATGGTGTTTCATATAAAACAAGCTAGAAATAAAATTAAATATATAAAAATATTCTAAAGTATTATAGTGTTATATTCTCCCCACATTAATTAAATTGTTCCCTCACAATTTGAACTTAATCTCGGTATTCTGGGGTTTGATATTTCAAAAAAACAATTGTTGAAAAAATTACATCGTAAATAGGTTCAATAACATATATTTTTAATAATAGAGAAAATGAAATAAAAATATCACTACAAAACTAATATTTTTAATATGATAGAATTAGTGAAAACATGGATGTAGAAGATAAATCTAACTATCATGTTCTAGTGGAGAATGATATAGAATATGGTCATCAAAAAATCTACCATCACAAGACCATAAATTTGTGATTTGTTAAAGAGGACATTTATTTCTCAGTATGAAAAATAAAATAACAAAATTTTTATTCTAAAATATAATTCCTATATTTAGGGAATTTATTTACTTAATTGAGTAAGAACATAAGGAATCATATTTACTTGACAAGTATAGTTTCATCCTTTAATCAATTTCCACCATAAAATCATCTTTTTTCTCAAAATGATGAGTATTTAAGATGAATTTTTTTTATGCTTAAAGAATTTGAATCACTTTATATGGATAAAAAATCCAAAAATGTATAACTATCTTTTCCTACCATCTTTATACATTAACCAAAACCAAAAAAATTTAGGATTAGATAAGATAATTCTCTAAAAATAATAAACCTTTATATGACGAAAAAAACTTTAATCTCAAAAATTCAATAGTAATACCGAAATTACAACATAGATCATTCAAAAAATAATAGTCCTTCCTCAAAAATATTCTAGACTATGATTGAAAACCAAAAAACATAAGTATTTTATCATATAGTATTCCAAATAATATTAATCACTCTTAATGTCTTATTCCAAATATTTAATTTCCTAAATCACCTAATCTCCAAGATATGATAACCATTTTTATAAATTACTTGAATCACCATAAGTACACAATAAAATCATATATTACTCCAAAATATAATTCAACTTTTACTTCTTAAATAAAATTACATAGTATTATATTTACCTTGACCATATAGGGTTCTAAAAATAGTCAACGTCTTCCAAAATTATATTTATCACTTAATCACCAAATAATTTTATAATCCCAAGGTAATAAATTTGATATAAAAATTCCCTAAAATCAAAATAAAATTTATCCATTAGATAGTTTAACTAAAAATTCCATGCTAACTAAGACTTCATGTAGGCTAGTGGTAGGTGTTTCGCCCTTTTTTCCCTACGGTTGGGGGTTCAAACCCCAAACCATTTCCATATGTGATGGGTTGTCACCCAGAATTTTGGTTTCCATTTTTATAAAACCATATTAATTTTATCCAAAAATATGATAAGAATCCTCAAAAAATAACCTAAATATATTCAAAATTAAAGACATGTTTTAACCGAAAAGTTTATCTCATATGTTTCATTTTGTATTCCCAATAATCTAAATACACATAATTACCATAAATTACATCATTATATAAACCTTTATGGTTATCCTTACCTTTAAAATTATTTCCATAATATAAATAGTCATTATTCCTTAAATAACTTTTTCATGAATACTAAACGAATGGGTTGTATTCCTTAATGTATGTTTTAATAAATATAGTTCCTAATGTTGTTACAAAACTTTCTTTCATACCAACTTTAACACTCCATACCTAGAATCCCAGAACCGGTTCATTATTTTACTACATTGGAATGATTATAAAGAATCAAATCCTGAAGGACCAGATAGTTTAGTAGTCTTGGTAAACTAGATACATACATGAGTTTTGTATTACAGTGAATATAATAATTACACCATAATGTTTTTCTTTTGAGGACAACATTATTCCCACTTTGCATATCCTTGCATATATTTCTTAGTACACTTCTTAGATTCCTATAAAATGAAAACATAATAAGGGTGATCTCAAATGCTCAGTAAGGGTCAATTATAGCCAAATAAATAATGAAACAATGAGAATTTTCAATAAAACAAAGGTATTAACTAAATACATATTTCATGTAATCAATAAACTAAGAAAAAAGTTTATAAACAATACGGAAAGGTCAATAACTAGAAAAACATTACATTTAATCAATAAATTGAGAATAAAATACATCCATAGATAATTGCAAATCAAAAAAAATCATGGATAATAATAATTGAAATGAATAAAATAATGAATTATTGGACGTTATATTTCCCAAGAACATAATACCTTTACCATCAAGACCTAATATCATGCCTGTTTAAATATGTGGGTAGAAACCCATCTATTTTGTATGGAAACAAACTCAAAGGGGTTTTTTCAATTAATATCATCTCAGGATACTACCAATGCATCATGGATCTTGTATTAACCAGTCCCCAACTTGTATGGATTGTATTAAATGCCCCCAACCCATGTCTTTCATGTCCAAAGCATTCCTTATGTATCGAATAATCAAGTTAAAAGCGTATTTTTAAACCAAACTGTACCATAAAAATTTGAAACATTTTAATAACACGAATATAAAATGATTCAAGATATAATATATTAAAAGGGGTAGTTGATACACCCCCAAAAAAGAAGTAAGTGGTGAATATGACATTGATCTCACTGATAAAAAAGTGAGAATAAAATCACTTACCACATTATAATCATTTATTTAAAAGGTTGGGAATTTATAAAATAAATGTTTTATTTTAAAATAAACTTGAAAACTTGTATAGTAAGATTCAAAATATTATGGAATCATGTTTATAGTAAATTATTCTCATGTTTTATAAGTTTAAGAACATTATTTTTACATTTTTAAGAAAATTCATATAGTACCTTATTTTGAAAAATGACAGGAAGATTCATTTTTAATCATTTTGTAAAAAGAAAAAAATGGTAAACATGTATTTAAAAAATAATTTTATAATTGTAAAAACATTTTTGAAAACATTTATATAAAAACTAATATATAAGATAAGTATTTCCCAGTGGAGAGTTAAACAAAAACAATCCTGAATAACGATGAGATTGTGAGATAATTCCTTACCACTTTATAATCATTAGAATTGTTTTCCCATGAAAGAAAGAAAATTATTTGGATATTAAATTACCATAAAATTAAAAAACATACTCATAAAAGACATTAAAATGTGTTATGTGAACCACACAAATGAAAAAAGTATTGTTTGAGGCATGTGTCCCACAAAAATAAAAGTTAGACAAAGATCCCTTACCTCACACTTCCTTTTTATCCGTATGTTATTTAACTTCCTTTATAATGGTTTAAATAATTCTATTAATTACTATCATAACTTTATTCATATTTATGATATCATATATTATATTTGTTATATTATTTTATCACTCGTTTGTTAATAGTCATTTATCATTTTCACTATTTCGAGTGTTAATTGCCTAGTTTCTCAAGTATTTTTTGACTTGTTATTTATTGTTCCTGTTACTTAGATCATGATTTAATAATATATAAAATTTAAAACATGATTTAAATATCACATATATTCAGTATATATATTTATTTATTTATTATAATCTATAAAATTTAGAGATAGGAAATTAAATGCGTCGTTCATAGAGACGGTAGGTCGTACGTACGCATGAACAATGCTTTCATTTCTTTTTCATATTAAAAGAATGAAAATTAAATGATATATATGTATATATGTCATATATATCACATATTTTTATTAAAACCATCCTTTATACATTCCATGTATAGTGTGAACAAATCACATCACTTTGAGGAGACGGTAATCCCCACTTCTACAAACAATGTTATCATATTTACACAAAATGGAAAGAATAAAGGTATGTATTATATAATAATTTCAGATGTATTAAGAAAACATAAATATCATATATATTATATAAAATAGTGTGTCTATCATAATGATCAACCATGAGAGTTGATAAATAAAAAATGAATGGCATCGTTTCACGAGGCGATAGTTCATCTTACATGAATGGTAAATTTGTTACCCAGTTTATGGAAGTGTGTGTTTGTGTAGATTAAAAATTTGACATAAAAACATATCATTATATTGAGGATAATATTTTTATTATATAATAATGTAATAATAATAAATTAATGAGTGTGGAAGGAAATAAAACTAAACTGATCATTGAAGAATGTTACCTCTTATTTGGGTAACTCTTTTTTGTTTGCACAAAAGGACTTCTTTGGTTGAATTTCTTCCCAAAGGATCTATTATTGGATGAGGTTAGTGAATTTGGGATATTATTTGGGTAGGGTTTGGATGATATATAAGGTTCAAAGTGTTGTTAATAAGTGATGGTTGAGGTGCCATTTTATAATTAAGTTAAGGGTTACTTTTGGAAACTCTCAAAACATTTAATTAATATAAATTAATATTCAATTAAAAATAGATCCAAATAGATTTATTTAGAATATAAGATTATTATGGGTTAAAATATTCTCATACAATAATTTATATACATGTTTATTTTACATTTTTACCCTTATCTTTTGGCTTTAACCCTTATTTAAACCCTTTAACTTTACCATGACAACTTGGTTTTTTTAATCTTTAAGGGTCAATATAATTATAATAAAATGTCAAACAAAACATAAATGATTCATGGATGAAATTTTAATTTTTATCCAAATCAGTTGTTTTATGTTTATATTTTTCAAATTTTATATCATTTAATAAAATACTATTTGTTTTAAAATATCATTAATGTCAATTTTGATAGTATTCATTTTTTGATTTTTTTAAAAATGTCAATACATGTGATAAATTTGAACAAAAGCCTTTAATATGTCTATAATATGTCTATGTAATCTAAAAAAATCATGGATGACATTAATTATATTATATTATATTTATTTTAATTTTTTTAATAACATTTATTTGATATGTCAATTAATTAAATAATTATTGCATCATCATTGTACAAGACTTTGCTTTTTTTAAAGGTGAGGAAAATCATATTTATTAAAATGAAAATGAAAACATGGAAGATTAAAGTAATGGGTTCATACAAGACAAACATCCCTTGTTCAATAACACAAAAATGTAAAAAAACACCAATAATTAAGGTCAAGAGGATTATAATCATCATAATCCAAGTTAGATTCATATTCTAAGGGGATAAAAGAATTACCTCGAGCCTTCCTCCCACCTGATATGAATCTGGAAATCGTGATGGGATTCAGATGTGAGTATTCCTTCCTTTTCCTTGACTTCTTCATTGAAGCTGATGAAAATCCTTCATTGTCAACTATCTTAACTTTTTCAGCAGCATCCCGATATGATCAATTATTTGGTGACTCATCATTATCCAAGTCAATAAATTATCCCCAAATATTCATTAATGTCTACTTAGGGCTAAGTTCCTCAATAATATGTGAACATGCACTAATAGATTTACAAGCATCCATGTCAGGATTAATTGTCAAAGCATCCTCCATTACCTAAGTCTCATGAGAATCTAGATCCTAAATTGAGTCAATATCCATCCATAATGAGGGATTGGCCCCAATTTTGGTTCTAGTTTCTTCTATGCATGAACACAGAAGCTAATAAGTGGTACCAAAGGCTCATATGGTTTTTCAATAGATCCCTAAAACCCCTCAGCATAACAGTGATCATCATGTTGAATAAACTCGAAAAGAAATAAATTTATTTATTCCCTAAAAATTATAAATAAATTATCATGATGAATAAAAACATTTTATATTTCCAATTACTATTTATAGTCTAAGATATCTTCTTAATAAACATATATAAAAATGTAATACCTTTTAAGAACATGAGTGTGACATATTGGACTTCCCTTATAATAAAGTACTAAAAATGATTAAAGTCATCCAAGTTGCTCTAAGAGGCCATAAAATCAGCCCAAGGATGAATTTGGTCAAAAATAAATCATCCAATAAAATTATAACAAGTGTTAGGGTGATTTTATAATATTATATTAACCCTTTATTACTCAATTTACCCTAAATCATGGTAATAAAAATTACCAAAGTTTATTATTCATATTTTTTACAAAAATAAAAAGGGCCTATTTAATAAATTTAAATATTATGATACCAAATATGGAATAAATTTTTAAAAAATAAAAACACATAAGTGTATAAAATTAATTTTAAATTAATCTCATTGAAAGAATGAGAAAAAAAGTTTTTAAAGTGAAATTGTTCAAAAGATTGAAATGATTCTATATCCTTATTCAATGTGAAATAGATTACAATGAATTAAATTAGATTAAATAAAAATAATTAATCCTATTTTACTTTAAAATCAATTAAAAATATAATTTAACACTATAAATTATATAGATCAAAAATTTGTTTTCAATTAAAATGCTATATTTTATCATTATTCATCAAAACATGAAAATTATCATAAAAATACCAAACATTAAACCAAAGTAAATTTTTATATTCTAATTTAAAATAATATGTTAATTTTTTCAAATAAAATATATAAATGTGTTAAAATTGGATTTAAAATAGGTTCTCCATTAAAAAGTGGTAAAATTGCCTTTAGAAAAATATAGGCTTTTATGCGTAAAATCGGGTTTGTTTTTATATTTTGTTTATTAAATATACTAGATGAATGTTAGGGAAATTTTATTGAATCTATATTACATTAATATCATTCACTAATTTTAATTAATTTAATTTATTAGGATAAAACAACTTTTTGAGCATAAAAAAGTTTTTTATAAAAACATTTCTGATATATTTAGTTGGTTCCTATATTCATTTATAATCAATTTGTAACTAATGAATTCAACCATATATTTTCATAATTTAGTTAATAATATTCATAACATCCAATGTAATAGCTAGTTTATAGCTTATTATATTAAATAATTATATTTTAATGGTATATTGTTGCTCGGTAAAACTTGGTCTTACATTTAATGCAAGCCAACTCATTGTTGTGTGTAGTGTAAGCTTACCATAGTTTTGTATATAAAACAAGCTTGAAATAAAATTAAACTTATGAAAATATTATAAATCCTTGGGGTGTAAAATTCTTCATACCTTAATTAAATTTCATCCTTGTAACTTATACTTGATCTCGATAATATAGGGTTTGATATTTAAAAATAAACCATTATTTGAAAAACTCACATTATAAATAGGGTTAATAACACATCTTCTTAATAAGAGGTAAAAGGAAATTTGAAGGTGACCACAAAACTAGGATTTTTACTAGAATAAAATTAGTGAAAACATAGATATGTAAGATAAATCTAACTATCACATTCTGATGGAGAATGATAGAGAACATGGTTATCGGAAAATTTACTATTAAAAGACCATAAATCTGTGATGGGTTAAAGAGGATATTGATTTCTCAGTAAGAAAATTAAAAGAACAAAGTTTTTATTCAAAAATACTTTTCCTGGAGTTAAATAATTCATTTACTTCATAGACTTCTAATATAAGGAAACATTCTTACTCGAAAAGTAGAGTTTCATACTTTAATCAATTTCCACCACAAACTCATTGTTTTCTCCAAAAGATGAGTATTTAAGATTAATTTTTTTATGATTGAAGAATTAGAATCAATTTCTATGGATCAAAAAATCCAAAAAAGAATAATTGTCTATTAATCCTATCATTATACATTAACTAAAACCAAAGTGGTTAGGATAAGATAATATAATTTCACCAAAAATAATAAATCATTATATGATGAAAAACAACTTTAATCTCCAAAATTCAATATTAATACCCAAATTTCAACATAGATCATCCGTGAAATAATAATCCTTCCTTTAAAATGTTCTAGACTAATATTAAAACCCAAAAATAATAATTATTTGATCATATAGTCTTCCAAATAACATTAATCACTCTTAATGTCTTATACTAAATATTTAATTGTCAAAATCACATAATCTTCAAGATATGATAAATATTCTCATAAATTACCTGAATCTCCATAAGTCCAAAAAAATCATTTATTATTCCAAAATATAATTAAAATTTTACTTCTCAAATAAAATTCCATAGTATTATGTTTACCTTGATTATATAGGGTTCCCAATATAGTAAACGTCTTTAGAAATAACATTAATCACTTAATCACCAAATAATTTTCCAATCTCAAGATAATATATTTGATAAAAAATGCCACTAAAATAAAAAATAATGTTTATATATTATATAGTTTAACGAAAAAATGGCATGTTAACCAGGACTTCACATAGGCTAGTGGTAGGTGTTTCACTTTTTTCACCCTTTGGTTGTGGGTTAAAACCTTACGGCCTTGTAGGATGTGACGGGTTGTCACCTGGTCTACAAGTTGTTCTTTTTCTAAAACCATGTTAATGTTATCCATATATGGGATAATAATCCTCAAAAAATAACTCAAATATATTCAACATTAAAGAAATGTTTTAAGAATAAAGGTTATCTCATATGTTTCATTTTGTATTCCCAATAATACAAATATCCATAATTATTATAAATTCAAATATTATATAAACTCTAAAGGTTATCATTACCTTTAAACATGTTTTCATAAAATTAAAATACATTATTAGTTAAATAATGTTTTCACAGATACTAAACCAATAGTTTGTGTTTCTTAATGTATGTTTTTCTAAATCTAGATCCCAAGGTTGCTACTAAGATTCCTTGAACACCAATTATAACACCCTGAACCTAGAATCCCAAAGATGGGGAATTATTTTACTAAATTGTAATGATTACAAGGAATCAGATCCTGAATGACTGAAGACTTTAGTATTATTGGTAAACCATACACATACATGAGTTTTTTTCTATAGTGAATACACAAATTACAAAATAATTTTTTTCTTTTGAGGACAAATTTATTCCCACTTGTCATATCCTTGCGTATCTTTCTTAGTTCACTTACTGGATTTATGGGAAAATAAAACATAATAAGGGTGAGATCAAATGCTCAATAAGGTTCAAGTATAGAGGAATAAATAATGAATAAATGACAATAGTCACTGCAGAAAGTTAATAACTGAAGACATATTCCATGTAATCAATAAACTAAGAAGGAAGTTTATAAACAATATAGAAAGGTAAATAACTAGAAATAAATGCAATTTAATAAATAAACATATAATTAAATTCATCCATATATAATTTCAAAGACAAAATATCATGGATAATAATAACTGAAATGAAGGCAATGCTTAATTATTGGACATCATGTTTCCAAGGCACATGATACCTTTACGGTCAAGACCTAATCTCAAGACAGTTTTAATGTGTGGGTAGAAACCCATATATTATTATTGGAAACAAACTTGAAGGGGATTTCACTAAATCATTTTGTCTCATGAGACTACTGATACATCGTGGGTATTGCATTAATTGGTCCACATCCCATAGGTCTTGCATGAAATAATCCCCAACCCATGCCTTTCATGTCCAAATCATTCCTCATATATCGAATAATTGATTTGAAAAGATGTTTTTAAATCAAAGTGTCCTATACCACTTTGGAACATTTTGATACCATGATTATAAAAGGTTTCAGGATATAATATATCAAAAGGTTCAGTAGATAAACCAAACGAAAGAAGTAAGTGGTGAATTTGACATTTATCTCATATATAAAAAAGTGAGATGAAAATCCCTTACCACATTATAATAAATTATTTAAAAGGTTGCACATTTGTAAAAGAAAATATTTTCTTAAAAAAATAATTGTAAAGTAATATTCAAAACATTATTGCACCATGACGGTGGGAAATTTCATTCATATCGTATAAGTTAAAAAAACATTCCTTTTATGTTTATAAGAAAATCCATAAAGTACCTTGTTTTGGAAAACAATAGGAAGATTATTTTTTAATAGTTTCTCAAAAAGTCAAAAAAATATAAAAATGAATTTAAAAAATCAATGAAGAATAGTAAAAACATTTCTAAAAACATTTTTAGAAAACAAAAACATAGAAGATAAATATTCCCTAGTGGAGACTTAAACAAAAACAATCTCGAATAACGATGAGATTACGAGATAACTCCTTACCAATTTAAAATAATTAGAATCATATGACACTAAAATAAAAAAAATGGATATTAGAATACCATAATATTTATCATAATACTCATAAAATGCATTCATTGGCGGTATATATACCACACAAAAGAAATAAGTAGTGTATGGGGCATGTGTCCCATAATAATTAAAGTCAGACAAAGATCCCTTACCTCGCACTTAATTTTTATTTATACATGATTTAACCTCTTGTATAATGGTTTAAATCATGTTATTAATTTATATTAGAAACTTATTCATATTTATGATATCATATATGATCTTATTATATTATTTTATCACCTGTTTGTTAATCATCTTTCTTTATTTTCTCTATTTAAGGTGTTAATTGCCTATTTTCTTAAGTATGTTTTGACTTGTTATTTTTTTCCTATTATATTTATATATATTAACTTCTTGGTTATATAATTACAATTAAATAGACACACACCTAACACACTGTTCATGGACATGGTAGGTCATACATACACATGAACGTTACTTTCATTTATTTTACATATTAAAATAATGAAAAGTAAATGATATATATGTATATTAAAATTATAGTATCATATATATGTATTATCTATAACATTTTTTTATTAAAACCTTCCTTTATACATTCCATGTGTCACGAACCATCCCAATTCGACCCTAAACTGGTCACTCGGGCCGCTCTGCAACAAGTCCCAAAAGGCATTTCCGATCCTCCCAAGATGGCGACAAGCACCGAGGGCATCAATAGAGTAAAATAGGGCATTATTTCACCCAAATATAAACAATAAGACAAATAGTGGAAATAATGGACAACCCAAAACACATTTATATAAAAATTGAACCGGCATCATTTATACAACAAAACTGAAAGTACAACTGAACGATACAACTAAACCAACTAGACCTGATGACCAACTAAATCCATGTGACCTCTCTTGTCACTCTCCAACACAATTATCCCATGTCACTAAAGGCAATTGAACTCAATCTGAAATCATCACAAGGGCTAAAAAACAAAAGAAAATTATAGGTGTGAGTATTAAAAATTAGTAGGTTAGCCGGATATTCTATTCCCAATGCACTTCCAATGAAAATAAAAGAAAAATAAATTTCATGTTTGAAATACAATATATAAAATTATTTTTTCCAAACAAGTTTCCATGTTATGGAAGTTATCAGACAAAATCTTTCAAGTTTTATACATAAGAATGATAGATCAATTTCCAAAGATATGCAGCTTCAAAATGAAAAAAAAATCAATAGGGCTACTTTAAAGAAAGTAAACTTTTAAATAAAACACACAAACAAATTAATTTATGAACCAAACACACCGTATGTCAATGGTGAGTACAAAATAGCTAATGAGCACAAGTCACAGGAACACCCCTAGGCACTAGTTCGTTGTGGGCCCCAGGTACCTCATATCTCGGTGTAAAAGTAACCATAAAAATATTTGTTATCATACATGATACACTAGTAGTGAAGAACTACCCATAACCTAGTGGTCCCCAAAATCATCATCATAATTTAGTTAGTGTTTTCATTGTCAAACTTGCTATGGGGCATAGGGACGAACCCACTCCAGATCACTAGCATACTAGTACACATCTGCCCAACGAGATACCCGAGTTTCCCTTTAGTGCTCAATAAAGTTCCACATATTCTAAAATACACTTTTCACATGAAAATTTAATTCCCAAATCATACACATGCAAAATTATCTCAAATATTCTTCACATTTCTTTCACAAATCAATAAACCACTTAAAATTTTCATAAAACAATTTCAAGAAGTATAACGAGGATTTGCACATAAAATCAATTAAAAAATGCTATTTTAAGGCCAAACACCCACCATTACCATATCAAAAAAAATACAACCCTAAATCCATTTAATAAATCAATTTCATGGACCATAAAATGGCTCCAAATGATACAACATGAAGTACACATGAAATCCATTTTACAAGAAAAATACCAAATGAGCTTTTAAGAATTCTTCACAAAAAAACATTTATCAAAAGAACCAACTCCACTATTAATAAATAGGTGTAAAAACACTATTATAATGAATAGAAAATTTACTTAAACCCCTCAAAAAAATATGTTATACATTCAAAACCCATCCATTTCTATAACAGTGCCAAATAATCCATTTATTGAGAACACGTGCCAAAACACCCTAAAAACTGATAGTCACTTGATTATAAACCCCAAATAACAAACCCCAAAAAATTTATTCACATGCTACCAACATTTTTCATAAGACAACCCAGTCATTTTATAACACCTTGAACACACAAGATCCAACCGGACACTTTCCCCAAAACGAGGCACTCAATATTTAATAAAACAAACTCTATTTAACATTAAAAAGGGTATAGATCCAAATTTTCAGGACAAAAACTTATTAAAGTAGTTAAACATGGTCATAAACATCACAAACCATATGTGAAAACTAGTTTAACATTTATTTAAACTAACGGTGTGTGTGTTTATACGAAACAACACCATTTTTCACAAAACAAGGTATAAATAACCATTTTTCAGAACAAAAAGATTATCCAAATGTTTTACAGAAATAATAAACATGTATATAATGTGATAAAAAAATAAAAATATTAAACTTAAATAATAAGTGCATGTTCTTGGGATAACCTACCTCAAGACCAAGGCGGAATGGAAACACACACCCTAAAAAACCTTCTGATGGTTTATAAACCCAAAACCTATGAATATAAGCCCCAAATGAGAAAAAACCCATAAAAATCATGATAAAACATAAAACTAGTTCTTTAATTACTATGGTAGAATATAAATCCATGAAAAAATTTGAAGTAGTAGGAGGAAGGAGGAGAAGGAGAAGGAAACTCACCTTGATAACTAGAGAACTCTTCATGCTCCCTTATATCCAAACCCTTATAGGAGAGTGAATGTATTTTAATTAAATGGAGAGTATCCTTAGATCTAGAAAAATTAGGTAAAGAATATTTGGGGGAAAATAGTAAAAAAATAATGATTTATGAAAGAAACAAATTACCTCTTCAAATTTGGATGATTTGAGAAACCTTGAGTAAGTTCCCCCTAATCCCTGATGAAGTTGAGGTCCAACGATGGAAAATAGTACATGGGGTTGTGCCTAGGGTTTTTGTTCTTGAGTGAGAAGTGTAATGACCAAAAAATATTAAAAAATTAATAATATATAAAATAAACAAAATATTTTTTTAAAACTGGAAATGAGCTCACAGGATGGCCAAATACCTGAATAAATAACCCAAATCCACCATGAAAATGAATTCCTAAGGGGTCCAAATGGATATGGTGGTTTTAATAGGTCAGGGTAGTCCATTTGCGAAGTATAATGGGTGAAAATTGTAAAACAATAAGGATTTATAAAAGAAAATAAATTAAATCTAGAAATGGGATCACAGTTTGGCCTAAATCTTGAAGTAACCACCCTTTTCTCCAAAAAACCCAAAAAACTATGGGAACCCATGGTAGGATGATTATACATAGATATCACTTAAAAAATAAACATTTATCTCACACAAAACCCAATAAAATTATTGTGATTTCCCATAAACTGGATCAAAATAAAAACATGAAAAAACCAGTGTGACATTTCTCCCCACCATTAAAGCCTTCCACCCCCGAAAATCCATAACACTTTCGAGTTGATTGATCAATGCCTAATGATTCCTCATCAACACGGTCCAGCCTCTCGATCCAATTAAATCTCATTTACCATTAACATAACTTAAGACTCTTTCCCAAACAAAAAAAAATAACTCACAACCACTTTCTAAGAATTAACAGAAAGATCAAGCCACTACCTCCCCAACCAAGCCAAGAACCAAATTGTTGTGCATTCTACCAATAAACCCAATGATCACCCAAAACAATGAGAACTCATTAAATCCAATGATTTGGTGGGTATTTTGTAATGGAATCCCAACCATTAGACAACAACTAACATTAAAAAAATCCTTAAAAGAAATATTTAGGAGACCCACGGTGGGTCTCCCCACCATTAATAACTAACTAGCAATGACCAAACAAAAAATTCAACATTCACTAGGAGTAGGCCTCTTCCAAACAGGCCCACCAAAACTCCCTCACTACAACCTACTAAACCAAGCTAAGAGTAACATAACATGAACATTTAAACCACCCACTACTGAATAAAGGGGACAAGAACTGGGCCAACACTTTTTGCACGGATCTAGACCCCCACTAATCGAGGAGGGGAGGGAAGGGGAACCCACCATTAGGCCACTAAAACCACAAAATAAAAATATGAAATACCCAACACTATCCACCTACGAACAAGTAACACCAAAACTCCACCTGATTTACATAGGTGGTCCACAAAGGGACATTGATTAGAAACCCACATCCAAGAAGGAACAACCATAAACACTGTGTGAGGGATAATTCAACCACGCTCTTTATGTCAAGAGGAAATTTACAGTGATGAGGAACCAAAATAGAGACATAAAAACTACCTTACCACAACAATGGAGGTAGGAGATTATTTGAGCTCCCCACACCTATGGCGATTTCCTATCTCTTTGAAAAGATTTACTTCAAGGCCTATGTATGGAGCCCTAATGTTTGAAGAATTTGATGTGTTTTAGTCAGGAGATAAGGATTACAACACCCCACGAAGCTCACTAGTACAAAAAAACACCATAATCCAATATAAACATAAGGATACACACAACCATTCTCCCTCACTCCGAACAAGGAGCAGAATGGACAAGGATCACAGAAAGACAGATCAACACCACCAAGAACTATTACCAAAACTGAGAGAGTCACCATAATAGGAAGGCACTTTAATCTGAGCCCAAAAAAATCTCTATTACAACAAACGGGTCGATTCATGATTCAAAGAGGTAGATTTAACCCTTAGAACAAATCCTTAGGCCGATCAACTATAAATCTTACCAATGGAGAACCATACATGGCCACATCACAACATCCAACACATCTTTAGAAACCCAATGAAAATTACATCAAAACCGAGCAACCAATAAGATCTCATCTCAAGAAACAAAAAGAGTATGACTATTAGATCACAAGGAAGTATACCAAATGAACAACACTTTTAAGACATACACTACTAGAAATTTAAGCTATACCCACTGTTTGGAACTGTGGTTATAACTCCAAATATCATGGCTATAATTTATATCCACAGTTTAATAAATTTTGGATGGTATTTTCGTGGATATATGGAAATAACTATAGCCATGGTTTCAAACTATGGCTATATACCGATATCCATGGTTCAAACCAGGTCTAAATCCCAAAATCAATGGTTTGAAACCATGGTAGAAGATTAATCCACATAGAGCTATATCCATAGTTTGAAATCATGGCTATAGGCCTTCCAATTTCATAAAAAAACACCCCCTAGATGGACTGACCCTGGACAGCCCCTGGACATCCCCTGGACATCCCATGGACAGCCCCTGGATATCCCGTGGACATCCCCTTAACAGACCATGGATATCCCCTGGATTTCCTCTGAACAGCCCCTGGACAAACCCTAGACAGCTCCTAGACATCCCCTGGACAAACCCTAGATAGCCCATGAATAGCCCCTTCCCCTACCCCCTGCACATCCCCTTTCCCCCTACACGCCCCCTTGACCCCTACACACCCCCTAGAAAACTACACACCCCCTACCCCCTACACACCCCTTGCCCCCTCCCCATCTAACCCCCAACCCTATATATACCAGTCCCTCTCCCCCTAAAGTCCCCCCTTCCCCCTGAAAATCCCCCCTCTACTCCCCCCTAGACACCCCCCCCCCCCCAAATAGACCCCCCTAGATAGACCCCCCCCCCCTTCCTGGACAGACCCCCCCCACCCTACACCCCCTTGATAGACCCCCCCCCCCCACCCCCCTTTGCACACCCCTACACACCCCTCTTGCACCCATACCCCCTCTTTCCAGGACAGACCCCCCTACCCTGGATAAACCCCCCTACACACCCCCACTACCCCTGCACTCCCCCCCAACACCCTACTAGACACCCCCCCCCCCCCCTTCTAGAACCCCCTCTCCTTTGGACCCCCCCCCCCCCCCCACCCCCCACTTGGACACCCCCCCTGGACCCCACCTCCACCCTCCCTCTGCACCCTCCCCCCTGGACCCCACCCCACCCCCCCCCCCCTTTGGACCCCCACCCTCTCCCTCCTGGACACCCCCCACCCTCCTCTTAGATAACCCCACCTGGACACCCCCCCCCCACACCCCACCTACACCCTCCCCCTACCCCCTACCCTTGTACCCTCCCCCACCCCCTGCACCCCCACCCTCACCCCCTCCCACTTAGACACACCCTCCCTCATGGACAGCACCCCCCCCCCCCGACCCCCCACCCCTCCTGGAAAACCCCTCCTAGACACCCCACATGCACCCTCTCCCTACCCTCCAAACCCCCCTTCCCTTTCCCATCTTCCCCTACAACCTCCCCCAACACCCTAACCCCCCCCCCTCACCAGTATCCCCCCTGGCAGGTCCCCACCCTTGCCAGTCCCCTCCCCCACTGCTAATTTTCCCTCCCCCACTACCATTTTCCCCTCCCCCTGCTATTTTTCCCTCAATAGATATTATACTATGTCCATATATAAAAGTTTCCCTATCACTATACAAGTGGTGATTCCACTAGACCATCGACAACGCCCACCGACGCACTAGTTTTCCTTGATATTTTATTAACCACATAAATCTGGGGATGTTGCATTTTTCTAGAGAGAGAAGAATACTAGGATAAAGTGTTCTAGTGGTTCTTTAGTGAAATAAATTTGTACCAGAGGGAAATGGTATACTATTGAATAATAACCCAAGATAAATGTTAATATGGGATCCCAATACATCATTCAAAAGGGATCATTTATAGAAGGTGTTATGTCAAATTACATCACTACAAAATCATGGAGGAAAACTAGGAAGAAAGGGTTGGTCTAAAAAGACCAACCACTATCCATATCTTGGGGAGGATTGAGGTACCCCTCTCCCCTGTTTCTTTATTGTTAAATATGATATGAAGTATTTTAGGGTGATATATAATCCTTTGGGAAGATTCACCATGTTGTCATTAAATAAAGAAACATTAGAAATATTTTTTTCATACTACAATGATATTTTAAGAACTTTTGATATGTTTAAAGAAGTTTTTAAAAATAATACTGCTCAGGGATAATGAATGTAGTCAAGAAGCATATCTATAATTGTTTAGATCAAGGAAAAATTAGTTGTGGTGGTCCCAGTGGTGTTCATTGAATCTACCTATGTGAAATAGTCAATCCCACTATGATTATGTTGGTTTTCAAAGGTGTATATGGTCTATAGGTGGTGCGACATATCAAAAAATAAAAAGTAGAAGGACCACTCTTTTGGTCTAACAATCCATGTTTGATAGGTAAAGGTGAAAGATAAAATGGCCATATATATGAGTATTATACTTGTGGTGCTAAATTTTTTGAAGGAAAAATAACCAATCAATTTTCCCCTGGACCCCCACTCCCCTTGTAGCCCCTCCCTTCCCCCTTTTAAATCACCCCCTCTACTCCCCCTAGACAGCCCCCTCCCCCTCGTAGACAGAACCCCCCCCCCCCCCCTCCCTGGACAAACCCCCATGCACACCCCCTCCCCCACTGCAGACCCCACCTTGCACCCCCCCCCCACCTATAGACCCATATTGCACCCCCCCCCCCCCCCCTCCGCACACCCCCCACTCACCCCCTGGACACCCCCCCCCCCCTCCCCACAGACCCCCTTACACCCCCCTCCCATGTAGACCCCCCTTTCACCCCCCCCCCCCCTCCCCCCACAGACCCCCCTTACTCTCCCAGCACACCCCTCACTCTCCCTTTGTAGACCCTCTTGGATACCCCCCCTTATTCCCTATTTTTGTTTATTTTTTAACTAATATATAGATAATTAATGGAGTTATATGATTTCTCTACACACTGTATAATAAAGGAGAAAGTTGAGGTCAAAAAAAAGATGGGTTTTTTATGGAGTTCCAATTTTGTAAATCTACCATGATAAAGAGGAAGAGAAATAATCCCTTGTGGGGGTGATTACATAAGATGGTGCAGTCAAACATTGAAGAGGTGAAGATCATTTGGATGTTTGGAAGATATTTAAATAGTATTGGAGTTGAAGGGTAAAGTTTTTAAGAATTTTTTGTGCTAAAGAGACAATTGTGTCACAAGGGCAGTCATCAAGTTGTAATAGTCCTGTATAATATTAATGTTTGGTGAATTCAGAACATATCACACTATAATGCATACAGTTATGCTGTGATTTGGTTCTGAAATGTAAAGATGTTTGAGCTGGTCCTTCATAACATGAAGATCTCATTTAAATGGTTTGGCCATGAAATTTTGAGTTCTTGTTGTTTGGTGTGGGACAGTATGTTGCATCGAGAGGGAATAAAATTTTTTAGGGAAGACATCAATCACACTGTAATTTTTCCACACCGCATGAAAAATCAGTTATTAAGGGGAAAAGGTAGTTGCATCATGGAGATATTATTGCACTGACTTGTGGTCACGTCGCGGAGTATTTCGACGTGAAAATTCAATTCCCCTTAGGAGTTGAGGTTTGAGAGGTCACGTCTCAATGGATATTGATCACACCCGCAAATCCCTTGGGAGTAAAGTAGTTGGGAGGTAACCAGCTTTTTGAAACTATCATATCATGCCACAGCACACCCCCTGTATACCCCCCCCCCCCCACCTACACCCCCCAACCCCCCTCCCCCCCCCCCCACTCCTGGATACTCCCTCCCTCCTAGACACCCCTCCCTCCTAGACACCCCCCTCCCTCCTAGACAGAAAATAAAGGGGTTCAGCGTATGCAACCATTTCCATAGAGGATTTCAAAGGGTTCATATATGTGAAGTGTCTTATATATTTTGGTTTCTTAGGGAGAACATTAACATGGTGAAAAATCATGAAATTAAGTAAGAGAATATGGAGTAGGTTGGATCAGTTTTTTTAAACTTCTAATGCATTGACACATACACGCCGACATCTATTAATAATCTCACAAGGGATCTTTAAGACCACTCACTAGTCATTGTGAAACTGAAGAAGGATGAAATAAGGAGTATGAAATTTTTCTACTCATGAATTGGATGAGGATGGAGGTATTTCTTCATCTTGTACATGTTGGGATCTTCTTGGGTGGGTTTAACACATCACCTATGTAACATCCCGACCCCTCTAGACTAGAGCTAGTGCATTACATATTACGTTGTCATGCTTAAAAGGAATGAAATCCTGAAGGAAATATCATTTTAGTAGTATTTAAGAAACTATATACATATATCTATATCAAATTACATTGGTAAAGGTAAAAATAATACAATACATAACAACAACTAAAACATTGCATCCACAAGAACTCAATAAATGGTCTCCTCCTCATAACCTATTGAAGGTAAAAAAATGAAATGGGTGAGATAAAATGCTCGGTAATGGTTAAAAATAGTGGAATCATGAATAAAAAATAATTTAATTATAAGCAATTTGGCATATTCAATATGGCATGGTGAATAAATGAGAAACACGCGCCATTAGTGAACATAATAATAAAACTGCATCCATAGATTTTTTCATAGTGAAAACCCCATGGATACTAATAACTAATAATAAATAAAGAGAATGATTATTAATTTTAAATCATGTATCTATCACATGATACCACTATTTCTTTGAAACGGTTTAATTCTGTGGGTAGAAACCCCTCTAATGTTTTGAAACAAACTTAAAGGTTTTGTCGCCAACTAATTTGTCTCATGACACTTGTCGATGCATCGAGGGGATATATTGGGCCCATCCCATCACTAAAAGTCAAAATCATTCTTTATACATAGATTTAATACAAGTAAAATATGCCTTCTCAATATCCATATAGATTGGATAATACGGATTCATCAACATTTCGATAGTTAAAATAACATTCCAAATAAACACTGTATGTGAAATGGTATAAGACTTAAGGCAATAATCATATCCCATACTACAATAAAATGAATATTTACCATAATTATAATTTCAAATGAAAATGATCTAAAATGGGAAGTAGATATACCACATAAGGATTTTTAGGTTCACAATA